>CM063523.1:0-1200000 GCA_032199755.1 Ambrosia artemisiifolia
CTAAACCCTAAACCCTAAACCCTAAACCCTAAACCCTAAACCCTAAACCCTAAACCCTAAACCCTAAACCCTAAACCCTAAACCCTAAACCCTAAACCCTAAACCCTAAACCCTAAACCCTAAACCCTAAACCCTAAACCCTAAACCCTAAACCCTAAACCCTAAACCCTAAACCCTAAACCCTAAACCCTAAACCCTAAACCCTAAACCCTAAACCCTAAACCCTAAACCCTAAACCCTAAACCCTAAACCCTAAACCCTAAACCCTAAACCCTAAACCCTAAACCCTAAACCCTAAACCCTAAACCCTAAACCCTAAACCCTAAACCCTAAACCCTAAACCCTAAACCCTAAACCCTAAACCCTAAACCCTAAACCCTAAACCCTAAACCCTAAACCCTAAACCCTAAACCCTAAACCCTAAACCCTAAACCCTAAACCCTAAACCCTAAACCCTAAACCCTAAACCCTAAACCCTAAACCCTAAACCCTAAACCCTAAACCCTAAACCCTAAACCCTAAACCCTAAACCCTAAACCCTAAACCCTAAACCCTAAACCCTAAACCCTAAACCCTAAACCCTAAACCCTAAACCCTAAACCCTAAACCCTAAACCCTAAACCCTAAACCCTAAACCCTAAACCCTAAACCCTAAACCCTAAACCCTAAACCCTAAACCCTAAACCCTAAACCCTAAACCCTAAACCCTAAACCCTAAACCCTAAACCCTAAACCCTAAACCCTAAACCCTAAACCCTAAACCCTAAACCCTAAACCCTAAACCCTAAACCCTAAACCCTAAACCCTAAACCCTAAACCCTAAACCCTAAACCCTAAACCCTAAACCCTAAACCCTAAACCCTAAACCCTAAACCCTAAACCCTAAACCCTAAACCCTAAACCCTAAACCCTAAACCCTAAACCCTAAACCCTAAACCCTAAACCCTAAACCCTAAACCCTAAACCCTAAACCCTAAACCCTAAACCCTAAACCCTAAACCCTAAACCCTAAACCCTAAACCCTAAACCCTAAACCCTAAACCCTAAACCCTAAACCCTAAACCCTAAACCCTAAACCCTAAACCCTAAACCCTAAACCCTAAACCCTAAACCCTAAACCCTAAACCCTAAACCCTAAACCCTAAACCCTAAACCCTAAACCCTAAACCCTAAACCCTAAACCCTAAACCCTAAACCCTAAACCCTAAACCCTAAACCCTAAACCCTAAACCCTAAACCCTAAACCCTAAACCCTAAACCCTAAACCCTAAACCCTAAACCCTAAACCCTAAACCCTAAACCCTAAACCCTAAACCCTAAACCCTAAACCCTAAACCCTAAACCCTAAACCCTAAACCCTAAACCCTAAACCCTAAACCCTAAACCCTAAACCCTAAACCCTAAACCCTAAACCCTAAACCCTAAACCCTAAACCCTAAACCCTAAACCCTAAACCCTAAACCCTAAACCCTAAACCCTAAACCCTAAACCCTAAACCCTAAACCCTAAACCCTAAACCCTAAACCCTAAACCCTAAACCCTAAACCCTAAACCCTAAACCCTAAACCCTAAACCCTAAACCCTAAACCCTAAACCCTAAACCCTAAACCCTAAACCCTAAACCCTAAACCCTAAACCCTAAACCCTAAACCCTAAACCCTAAACCCTAAACCCTAAACCCTAAACCCTAAACCCTAAACCCTAAACCCTAAACCCTAAACCCTAAACCCTAAACCCTAAACCCTAAACCCTAAACCCTAAACCCTAAACCCTAAACCCTAAACCCTAAACCCTAAACCCTAAACCCTAAACCCTAAACCCTAAACCCTAAACCCTAAACCCTAAACCCTAAACCCTAAACCCTAAACCCTAAACCCTAAACCCTAAACCCTAAACCCTAAACCCTAAACCCTAAACCCTAAACCCTAAACCCTAAACCCTAAACCCTAAACCCTAAACCCTAAACCCTAAACCCTAAACCCTAAACCCTAAACCCTAAACCCTAAACCCTAAACCCTAAACCCTAAACCCTAAACCCTAAACCCTAAACCCTAAACCCTAAACCCTAAACCCTAAACCCTAAACCCTAAACCCTAAACCCTAAACCCTAAACCCTAAACCCTAAACCCTAAACCCTAAACCCTAAACCCTAAACCCTAAACCCTAAACCCTAAACCCTAAACCCTAAACCCTAAACCCTAAACCCTAAACCCTAAACCCTAAACCCTAAACCCTAAACCCTAAACCCTAAACCCTAAACCCTAAACCCTAAACCCTAAACCCTAAACCCTAAACCCTAAACCCTAAACCCTAAACCCTAAACCCTAAACCCTAAACCCTAAACCCTAAACCCTAAACCCTAAACCCTAAACCCTAAACCCTAAACCCTAAACCCTAAACCCTAAACCCTAAACCCTAAACCCTAAACCCTAAACCCTAAACCCTAAACCCTAAACCCTAAACCCTAAACCCTAAACCCTAAACCCTAAACCCTAAACCCTAAACCCTAAACCCTAAACCCTAAACCCTAAACCCTAAACCCTAAACCCTAAACCCTAAACCCTAAACCCTAAACCCTAAACCCTAAACCCTAAACCCTAAACCCTAAACCCTAAACCCTAAACCCTAAACCCTAAACCCTAAACCCTAAACCCTAAACCCTAAACCCTAAACCCTAAACCCTAAACCCTAAACCCTAAACCCTAAACCCTAAACCCTAAACCCTAAACCCTAAACCCTAAACCCTAAACCCTAAACCCTAAACCCTAAACCCTAAACCCTAAACCCTAAACCCTAAACCCTAAACCCTAAACCCTAAACCCTAAACCCTAAACCCTAAACCCTAAACCCTAAACCCTAAACCCTAAACCCTAAACCCTAAACCCTAAACCCTAAACCCTAAACCCTAAACCCTAAACCCTAAACCCTAAACCCTAAACCCTAAACCCTAAACCCTAAACCCTAAACCCTAAACCCTAAACCCTAAACCCTAAACCCTAAACCCTAAACCCTAAACCCTAAACCCTAAACCCTAAACCCTAAACCCTAAACCCTAAACCCTAAACCCTAAACCCTAAACCCTAAACCCTAAACCCTAAACCCTAAACCCTAAACCCTAAACCCTAAACCCTAAACCCTAAACCCTAAACCCTAAACCCTAAACCCTAAACCCTAAACCCTAAACCCTAAACCCTAAACCCTAAACCCTAAACCCTAAACCCTAAACCCTAAACCCTAAACCCTAAACCCTAAACCCTAAACCCTAAACCCTAAACCCTAAACCCTAAACCCTAAACCCTAAACCCTAAACCCTAAACCCTAAACCCTAAACCCTAAACCCTAAACCCTAAACCCTAAACCCTAAACCCTAAACCCTAAACCCTAAACCCTAAACCCTAAACCCTAAACCCTAAACCCTAAACCCTAAACCCTAAACCCTAAACCCTAAACCCTAAACCCTAAACCCTAAACCCTAAACCCTAAACCCTAAACCCTAAACCCTAAACCCTAAACCCTAAACCCTAAACCCTAAACCCTAAACCCTAAACCCTAAACCCTAAACCCTAAACCCTAAACCCTAAACCCTAAACCCTAAACCCTAAACCCTAAACCCTAAACCCTAAACCCTAAACCCTAAACCCTAAACCCTAAACCCTAAACCCTAAACCCTAAACCCTAAACCCTAAACCCTAAACCCTAAACCCTAAACCCTAAACCCTAAACCCTAAACCCTAAACCCTAAACCCTAAACCCTAAACCCTAAACCCTAAACCCTAAACCCTAAACCCTAAACCCTAAACCCTAAACCCTAAACCCTAAACCCTAAACCCTAAACCCTAAACCCTAAACCCTAAACCCTAAACCCTAAACCCTAAACCCTAAACCCTAAACCCTAAACCCTAAACCCTAAACCCTAAACCCTAAACCCTAAACCCTAAACCCTAAACCCTAAACCCTAAACCCTAAACCCTAAACCCTAAACCCTAAACCCTAAACCCTAAACCCTAAACCCTAAACCCTAAACCCTAAACCCTAAACCCTAAACCCTAAACCCTAAGGATTTTCATTTGTGTGATTTTTTTCTCTCTCTAACTTCTCTCTCTAACCTTTTCTCTGCCGATTCATGCGATTTCCCCAATTTCCCACCAAAAATCGTATGTTTCTTGTTTAATTCCTGCTAAATGATGCCTTCTCCTGGTGTTTCAAAACCACCAGATCACTCACCTTCCATCCCTGATCAAGATTCAACTGAAAAACCCCAATCCCAAACCCGTCGCTCCACAAGGTCTTCAGGAACCCTTCAAATTCGTGACCTGTTTGAGAAGAATTTGGATAACAAAGATGCTGGAACTCCCAAGAACATAACACCTGGTAAGATTCGTCCCCCTCTTCAGTCTATTAACATCAATGAAACCCAACCGGTGGTGAATGATTTGAACCCTAATCCGCTGGAAGTGAATGCTGTGCTTGGGTCTTCGGTTCAGTATGGAGAGGGGGGACCTCGAGCCTCCTTTGATGATGCTGTTCATCTGGTCAAACAGGGTTTGAGTTCTAACCAATCTCCCTCTACACCATCGAAATCCCCTTGTACAACAAACTCCATTGCTGCTGAGGTGCTCACCCCTGTGAAAAACCCTGACTTTGAGGTGGAACCCAACCCAGAATCTGATGGAAATGTTGAAATGTGGGAGACGGAAGATGACGAAGATGAAGACCTGGATGATGTTGCTTCGGATACCCCCAACTCCCCACTTCACAATGTTAATGCTCTCCCATTTGCTGGTCCAGTTCTCCAACCCTCTCGTATCCATGTCCCTGTTGATCCCACCCCTGCTGAAGCTTTACTCGGGAATGTGCACTCTGCTGGAACCCAGAGCTACCCTATTATTCCTCATGGTGTGCCAAATGACAAAGGTAATATCTGGAACCCGAATTCTTCTAATGGAAACAATAGGCTTTCAATTGCTGATAGAATTAAGCTTAGCCAACAAGCTGCTAAAGTTAAAATTGGGTATTACCCTCCTGTTATTACCCCTGAGGGCAAGAACAGGGTGATAATAACTAAAGATGACCTGCAACAATCGGCTAAGGCTTATTCTTTGCACCTGTATGGTTATTTTTTGGGCACCTCCATGGACTATAACAGAGTCAATTACTGTCTTAGAAGAGATTGGAGGGCCCATGACTTGGCTGAAGTGTCTAAAAGCCCTGCAGGTTTTTTCTACTTTAAGTTTAAAAGTGAGCAAGGGATGAAGGCAGTTTTAGAGGGTGGGCCCTGGTTTGTTAACAATATCCCTTTGTTTCTCAAAAAATGGAAACCTGGCTTGTGTCTTGAGAAAATTGAACCAGAGACTGTTCCAATCTGGGTTACAGCCCACAGTGTCCCCTTGGAGCTGTGGACTGATACTGGCATATGTAAAATTATGAGTGGGACAGGCATTCCTCTTCTAATGGATCAGGTTACTGAGGCCAGGTGTACCTCCCAATCTGGGAAGTTAGGCTTTGCTAGAATGTTGGTGGATGTTAAGGCCTGCTTGAACATGCCCACTGAAATAGAGGTTGAATTCCCAGAGGAGGAGAATATTCCTGTTAGAGTGGGGACTGTCAATGTTTCCTACCATTGGAAACCTCCTTTATGCTCACATTGTTGTATCTTTGGTCACTCGGATAAACAGTGCAGGTTTAAGCCAAAACCAGATGTTAATATGGATGGGGATCCCCCTGTTCAGGAAAAGGATCAAGTAACTCCAGCTGTTACACCTTCTACAGATGACCAGGATGGTTACACTACTGTTGTTAGCAAGCATAAGGGTAGGAAACGGAACTCAGCAGGTAAAACCATTTCTGGTGACCAATTGCTTTCTAGCAGCAGGGGCAATAGTGGAAGAAAACAAACTCAAGATCCTGGCCCTTCCACAAGCAGTGATTTATCAGTCCAGAGAAAGATGAATGAATTGCATGAGGCGCATGTTGCGCAGAAGAATGTGAACACCAGTGCAAAACAATCCAACAGAGCTAAACAGACGTCCACTACTCATCCCAGTGCCCCTCCTAAGCCCCAGGAGACCAGAACCCAGCTGCCTGACAGCCGTAACCAACCAAAGAACCCCATCCCCCTGTCAAACCAACCCAAAAACCCGAAACAGCCCCACACTAAACCCAATCCCAAGCCAAAACCCCCACACCCCAGTGCTGACCCACTTGCCTCCAATAAATTCTATATGCTTAATGACTTATCTGCTGATCTTTTATTGAAGGGAAGAGATGTGTCTGCTCATGTTGTTGTAGATGGAATGGATACTGAGGACCAAACTAATAACATTATGCAGGTGGATACCTTGGCTGCTGATTCAGAGATGATAGATGATATGACTGAGGATGATGACATTGATTATGGTATCACAGATGGTCAGAAACTTGCTATATCCACGAGACTGATCAACCACAAAAATGTCAGAGCCACTGACCAAGCGAATTGGGAACAAGGTGAATGGGATTATTATTGGGACTTGTGCAGGAAAATGGGTCTTGATAAGGATGAAATTGTTGAGAATGTGGGGTTGGATAAGTCTGGATCAGCCAGGTTCCTCATGAAGCAAATGGCTGGGGATAATGGTGGCAACTCAGTGGCCAAGGGAAACACCACTAACAACCGGTTTTAATGGGTTTAGACATCACAGTTTGGAACATTCGAGGGCTCTCAAACACCTCGAATCAAAATGAAGTCAAAAACCATATTGCTTCTGGTAAGTTTAGTGTGTGTGGTATAGTGGAAACCCAACTTTCTAAGGCCAATCTGGATCGTTGCTGCAATCGGGTGTTTGGCCGTTGGAGCTGGGATTCAAATAGTGCTGTGTGTAGTAAGAGGTGCAGAATTGTTGTTGGCTGGGACCCAAATTTGGTTGACTTGATGATTATTGATCGCCACCCCCAGGTGATACACTGTTTCATCAGGCCGATCCATGGCTCTAATGGGTTCTACTGTTCTATCGTGTATGCTCACCATAGGAGAATCCCTCGTAGAGATTGTTGGGATGCTCTCCTTGCTCACAAGGTGGTGGTTCGTGACACTCCTTGGCTTTTGTTAGGAGATTTTAATGCCATTATTGACCCGGGGGAACGGTCTTTTGGAAGTTCTCGGGTGGATGATAGCATGTCCGAAGCTCGTGACTGTTTCAACACCATTGAAGTTAATGACTTATGCATGACGGGGCTGCAGTTTACCTGGAACAAATCTCCGGGGAAGCCGGATGGCCTGCTCAAAAAGTTGGATCGTGCCATGTCTAATGCCCATTTCATTGAGTGTTTTCCCCTTGCAAATGCCAAGTTCTTACCCTTCTTAAAGTCTGACCACTCTCCAGTTGTTGTGTCTATCCCTGAAGTGCCGAATCCTAGACCCAAACCATTTAAATTTCCTAATTACCTTACCCAGAAAGATGAATTCTTGCCGTGTGTGACTGCTGCCTGGGCTCATCCAGTTGAGGGTTATGCCATGTTTGGCCTTGTTACTAAGCTCAAAAAGGTCAAAAAGGAGATTCGTAAGCTTAACTTTAAACAGGGGAACCTGCACTCAAAGGTCCTAAAGCTTAAAACTGAGCTGGAAATTGTTCAAGCTGAGGTCAGTAACAACCCGTCTAATGACCATCTTAGGGAAGAAGAGGGGATATACCTCCAAGCCTATAATGAAGCAGTCAAAGATGAGGAACTGTTCCTGCAACAAAAAGCCAAGGTTGCCTGGCTTAAAGAAGGGGATCACAACTCCAAGTATTTCCATAGGGTGGTGAAATCCAACCATAGCCGCAACCGTATTCATTCTGTTGAGAACATGAGGGGAGAATATTTCTCAGGGCCCAAAGTTGCTGACCAATTTGTTGAACACTTCAAATCGGTCTTGGGTGTTAGTGTGGAAACTACCCCTCTTCTGGACCCGGGCAGTCTTTTTGATAAGTTCATCCCCCCCCATGAGGCTGATTTTATGATAAGAGAGGTTACGGTGGATGAAATCAAGTCTGCTTTCTTTGATACTGAGGATGATAAGGCCCCTGGCCCAGACGGTTTCTCTGCGAAGTTCTTCAAAGCCGCTTGGTCAGTGGTTGGTGAGGATGTTTGCAAAGCCGTTAAGGACTTCTTTACCAATGGAAAGCTCCTAAAAGAAGTTAATGCCACTGTTCTTGCTCTTGTCCCTAAAATGGAGACCCCAAAGAAAGTCTCCGACTTTAGGCCAATAGCTTGTTGCAATGTCGTCTACAAAAGCATTAGCAAGATCATCACAAACCGCATTAAGAATGTCCTTGATAAGATTGTGGATGAGAACCAATGTGCTTTCATACCTGGACGCCTTATTAGTGACAATATTCTGCTCACCCAGGAGCTCATGCGCAACTATCACCGTGACACTGGTCAACCCAGGTGTGCTTTCAAGATTGATATTCAAAAAGCGTATGACACTGTGGAGTGGAGTTTTCTTCAATCAACCCTAAGACACTTTGGTTTCCCGGAGAGGATGGTTAAGTGGATAATGAACTGTGTGTCGTCCGCTACTTTCTCAGTTGCTGTTAATGGGGATCATTATGGTTACTTCAAAGGGAAACGAGGCCTGAGGCAGGGAGACCCTATGTCCCCCTACCTGTTCACAATGGTTATGGAGGTTCTAACTCTCATGATTAGGAGAAGGGTCAGACTGAATGAGCATTTCAAGTACCATTGGAAGTGTGAAGCTGTCAACCTTACCCATCTCTGTTTTGCCGATGATCTATTCCTCTTCTGTCATGGGGATAGTGAATCTGTTAGTACTCTTATGACTGCCCTGGACGAGTTTAAAGATGCTTCGGGTCTGGTTCCAAGCATTCCTAAAAGCACTATATATTTTGGCAATGTGGAACCTTCTATTCGGGATACAATTATTGGTCAGGTCCACTTTCGTATTGGTGATCTTCCTGTCAGATATCTGGGTGTTCCCCTAATCTCTACCAGGTTACATGCCAAAGACTGCACCCAATTGATTGACAAGGTCAAGTGCAGAATTCTGGATTGGAGGAACAAGTCATTATCGTTTGCGGGCAGGCTTCAACTCATTACTTCTGTTCTCAGCTCCTTGCATGTCTACTGGTCCTCGGTTTTTATTTTGCCTGTTGGGGTATCTAAGGAAATTGAAAAACACATGAGGGGTTTCCTTTGGTGTCACGGTGAAATGAAAAAAGGAAAAGCGAAAGTTAAATGGAAAGATGTTTGTGTCCCCATGAACCAGGGTGGTTTGGGTTTGAAAAGACTTCGTACTTGGAACCGTGCGCTGATTGCCAAACATATTTGGAACATAGTTAGTCGGAAAAACTCGCTATGGGTCAAATGGGTTTATGCGAATCACCTCATGGATTACAATTTTTGGGAGTTAACGGACAAAGGGGATTCCTGTTGGGGCTGGAGAAAGATTCTGGAACTGAGATCCCTTATCCGCCCCCACATTCTTCATAAGATTGGTAATGGCCGTACCACCTCAGCCTGGTTTGATACTTGGCAGGAGATGGGTCCCCTCAGCAACTTCCTTACACATCGTAATATGAATGAAGACCACCTGTCCAGATTTGATTCTGTTTGTGATATTGCCTCGTTAGATGGCTGGAACTGGCCCCTAGATTGGCAAGATAGGTTCCCTAGCATCTGCCAAATCCCGGCTGTTACTCTTAATCCAATGATCCCTGACAAAGCTATGTGGAGGACCAATGCTGGTACCCTGACTGATTTTGCAGTAAATGTTGTCTGGAAGGATATCCAGGATACTGGTCCCATTGTCCCCTGGTTTAAAGTTGTGTGGTTTAATCAAAATGTCCCTCGTCATGCTTTTATTCTGTGGTTGGCAGTCAAGAATAAACTTAAAACTCAAGATATTGTTGGCAGATGGCAAGGTGTTGCCAACCTTAGCTGTGTTTTTTGTCGCTGTGGGCCTGACAACCATGACCACTTATTCTTTGGGTGCCCTTTTCCGAAAAAAGTCTGGGAAGCTCTTAAACAGGTTACCACATGGGGCTGCATGCCTGATTCCTTGTCCCTGATTGTCAATCACATATGCTCCTTACCCCAAGATAATTCTGTGTGGAGTATAGTGAATCGTCTTGTTTTTGCTGCTGCTGTTTACTACATATGGCAGGAGAGGAACCGTCGTATGCATGAGAATGTCAATAGACCGGAGGAGGAGGTCACCAACTTGATTACCCAGGCAGTCAAACTTCGTCTGATGGGTCTTCCTTTGATAAAAACGACCACTTCCCTTCAGGTTGCTCGAGTTTGGAACCTTAAATGTGTTCAGTGGAAACCAAATAAACTCCTCCCTACCCAACATCATGATTGAGTCGCTTTGGTTGAATCATTCCTACTTGAGAAAGATAGGGTCTGAGATTGAGAAGAATCGAGCTGAGAAATACCTCACACATCCTATGAAAATCCTTTCAATGCTCACTTTCACTCTTACTTTATTTATGTTTGTTACTGTGGATGGGTGGGATTTGGATTGGGTGTTTCACTGCAGGTCTGACCTGCTTCGAAAGGGTACTGGGCTGTGGGTTGGGTTTATAGCTGCTGGCTGGACTGGTTGCATATGGGCTAGGCTCACTTGTTTCGTTGAGACCTGGCTGTTTTTTCACTGGGAGGGGCTGGTTTGGGCTGGAGGTATAAGGGGGTGGAGGGTAGAACCTGGTTTTAGTCCTTCTTGGTGGCTTTTGGTGGTTTGCTTCTCCCTCCTTCTTTGGACTGTAGGTTTCTTGGTGTCTTGTCCCCTTTCGTTTCTTAAACACATTTGGGTCAGGAGATATATGTGGTGTTTAGGATTTGTCTGGATGCCTGGGATAGGCATAAGCCCTGGTGTTATTTGGATGGCCTGGATAGGGGAGCAGTTTTTTCGGGTAGCCAATTCTTTGTTCTTTGCCCCGAATCCAGAAACCTTGATCGAGTCTAAGCCTGTGTCGTCTTGTTCTAACTGTTTTCTGTTTACTGCTGGGGTATTTTTATTGGTGGGTTGGGACAAAGTGGGTATGGGAACAGGGTTGGTGTACAGGTTGTTGGTGTTGATGGGCTTGGTTCTTAAACGCTACTGGAACGCTGAGAACTGGAACCATCAAGATTATACCGGCTGCTATGTTAGAGGAAATGCTCCTTGTAAGCCAGCTAATGTGTTGGTTAAAATGCCCAAGTTGAAGACTAAAAGGGACCCTTTTCGGACTTTTCAGAAGACTAAAAGCAGGTTCAAGTGCTGCTCCTCTTTTGGTTTGAATTTTCATCATGTGTGGACCATCTTTGTGGCTTCAAATGTTGCCAAGGCCCACCTTAGAGGTGGGTTTCTAAAGTGGAAGACCAAGACTAGTCGGATCATCAGGATGGCCCTTCTCAGGGCCCACAAGCTGAAGACCAGGCCCACCTTCTCTCAATGGGTGGGCTGGTGTAGTTCTGCTAATAGGAAGACTCAAACCGGATGGGGGGAGCCCATCGTGAAGACTGCCAGAGGGAAGATCCATGTTAGTGCTCAGGCCCAACAAGCTGTCCGTCAGGCCCAATGTACTCCTGCCCGGGCCTGTTACAAGATGAAGACTAAAGCTTTCTTGAGGAATATTGATTACCCCAGGCCCAAGTGGAAGCCGGGTACCCAAAGTGACCGCAAGCCCAAGAGTGTGGCCCAATATTGTTTGTTGTGGACCACTAGTGCTTTAATCTTTTTGTATGTTTGTAATATGCATGGTGCTACTTGGCTTAAGCCCGGGATTAAACTTTATGTGGGTTGGGGGTTCCCGGTTAGCCATATTTTGCATTGCTCCCGGGATACCATTTTTTGTGGGCCGACCACGTGTGAGGATCGGTCCAAGAAGTCTTTCGCTAATCATAGGCTTAGGTTTAATAGGTCCACCAACGGGCGCTGTTGGTATTGTAAATCGCCTCGTGTGGGTTGCATGGTGTCTTATTTTTGGTCCCTGTGTTATGTTCGGGGAGTATGCGGGGGTATGCCCCTAAGATGATGTATATTTTAGTGTTTGTGATATAATACTTTTGCCGGGCTTTGCCCTTTACCCAAAAAAAAAAAAAAAAACCCTAAACCCTAAACCCTAAACCCTAAACCCTAAACCCTAAACCCTAAACCCTAAACCCTAAACCCTAAACCCTAAACCCTAAACCCTAAACCCTAAACCCTAAACCCTAAACCCTAAACCCTAAACCCTAAACCCTAAACCCTAAACCCTAAACCCTAAACCCTAAACCCTAAACCCTAAACCCTAAACCCTAAACCCTAAACCCTAAACCCTAAACCCTAAACCCTAAACCCTAAACCCTAAACCCTAAACCCTAAACCCTAAACCCTAAACCCTAAACCCTAAACCCTAAACCCTAAACCCTAAACCCTAAACCCTAAACCCTAAACCCTAAACCCTAAACCCTAAACCCTAAACCCTAAACCCTAAACCCTAAACCCTAAACCCTAAACCCTAAACCCTAAACCCTAAACCCTAAACCCTAAACCCTAAACCCTAAACCCTAAACCCTAAACCCTAAACCCTAAACCCTAAACCCTAAACCCTAAACCCTAAACCCTAAACCCTAAACCCTAAACCCTAAACCCTAAACCCTAAACCCTAAACCCTAAACCCTAAACCCTAAACCCTAAACCCTAAACCCTAAACCCTAAACCCTAAACCCTAAACCCTAAACCCTAAACCCTAAACCCTAAACCCTAAACCCTAAACCCTAAACCCTAAACCCTAAACCCTAAACCCTAAACCCTAAACCCTAAACCCTAAACCCTAAACCCTAAACCCTAAACCCTAAACCCTAAACCCTAAACCCTAAACCCTAAACCCTAAACCCTAAACCCTAAACCCTAAACCCTAAACCCTAAACCCTAAACCCTAAACCCTAAACCCTAAACCCTAAACCCTAAACCCTAAACCCTAAACCCTAAACCCTAAACCCTAAACCCTAAACCCTAAACCCTAAACCCTAAACCCTAAACCCTAAACCCTAAACCCTAAACCCTAAACCCTAAACCCTAAACCCTAAACCCTAAACCCTAAACCCTAAACCCTAAACCCTAAACCCTAAACCCTAAACCCTAAACCCTAAACCCTAAACCCTAAACCCTAAACCCTAAACCCTAAACCCTAAACCCTAAACCCTAAACCCTAAACCCTAAACCCTAAACCCTAAACCCTAAACCCTAAACCCTAAACCCTAAACCCTAAACCCTAAACCCTAAACCCTAAACCCTAAACCCTAAACCCTAAACCCTAAACCCTAAACCCTAAACCCTAAACCCTAAACCCTAAACCCTAAACCCTAAACCCTAAACCCTAAACCCTAAACCCTAAACCCTAAACCCTAAACCCTAAACCCTAAACCCTAAACCCTAAACCCTAAACCCTAAACCCTAAACCCTAAACCCTAAACCCTAAACCCTAAACCCTAAACCCTAAACCCTAAACCCTAAACCCTAAACCCTAAACCCTAAACCCTAAACCCTAAACCCTAAACCCTAAACCCTAAACCCTAAACCCTAAACCCTAAACCCTAAACCCTAAACCCTAAACCCTAAACCCTAAACCCTAAACCCTAAACCCTAAACCCTAAACCCTAAACCCTAAACCCTAAACCCTAAACCCTAAACCCTAAACCCTAAACCCTAAACCCTAAACCCTAAACCCTAAACCCTAAACCCTAAACCCTAAACCCTAAACCCTAAACCCTAAACCCTAAACCCTAAACCCCTAAACCCTAAACCCTAAACCCTAAACCCCTAAACCCTAAACCCTAAACCCTAAACCCTAAACCCTAAACCCTAAACCCTAAACCCTAAACCCTAAACCCTAAACCCGAAAACCGAAAACCCTAAACCCTAAACCCTAAACCCTAAACCGAAAACCCTAAACCCTAAACCCTAAACCCTAAACCCTAAACCCTAAGTTTGTTTCATTTGTCAATTTTCCTAAACACACACTTAAGGTGTGAGAGAAAACTCTCTCAACTTTTCTTCCACGTTTTCTGTTTTTTTCCACCGTAAACCACCTTCCTCCGCCACTTTCTCCGCCTTACAACACCTCTGTTTTTCTCTATCACCTATAATCTAGCTGTGTTCGTGAAAATTATCTTATTTCTGTTCGTTTTTTGTTATTTTGGATTTCCGAGTCATGAAGAAAAAGAAGAAACAGGGTTTTAAACCTCCACAAACATTTGATGGAGGTGATAAACCTATGGAAAATCAGGATTGTAAGGAAAATGATAGCTTCGCTGATGTGCAAGATGTTGAGTCCAGGAATGTTTCATCCATTCCGAACCTCTGGGATCTCTGGAAAGAAAAGTTTAAAAATGATGCGGAGTTACAAAAAGCAGAGTTAGAAAACCCGAAGGTTTGGGATGAAGAATCATCAAAGAAAGAGTGTGGTTTTAATACAGATATGGTTTCTATTCCTTCTGTTTCTCCTTCTTTAGTCTCGAGTTCATCTTCTGGGTTGTCTGTTAGTTCGTTCTTGGGTTCATCAGCATCAGATTCGACATCAAAGGTTGATTTGGATTCGTCGGTTTCTGGGTCAAACTTGAGGATTATTGATTCTGGGTTGAAGGATTATGGAACGGGGATGAATGAGACTGATGATAATATGAATGTTGATCGAAAAAAAGAAATGGTTAAAAATGTTAATGAAGTTCAGCCGTTGGATGATGATCGACGGTTGAAAAAAGATAATGACACATTGTTTTCATCGCCTGATTGTTCGGGATCTGTGCAAAAGTCAGAAGATGGGTCGGGTTGTCCGGTTAAAACGGGTCTTGTTGCGGCTGGTCTGCAATCCCCTAATTTGCTGGATGTTTCTCAGCCATCGGATCAAAATACTACAGATCGTGTGGCTATGGATGATGGTCATAATGGTCCCATGATGGAAAATGTTTCGGGATTGATGCAGATGGACAAAAGGGACAGCTGTGCAGTGGGGCCGGATATTAATTCAAATGAAATAAAAAAGATGGCGACAACTGAACACTGTGGGCCAGGTAACTTTAATGATAAAACTGGGCCTAGCTCTAATAATCCATTAAACTCTGCAATTGGGCCTAAGGTTACGGATCCAGCTATGCCTTTGGCAGCTGGATCTGGGCCTGTTTTTAATACTGATAATGGATCACCAACTGGACCGAACAATACAATTTTGGGAGGTCTGTTAAAAGAACTTAATGGACAGTCTACTGGGCCTGTATCTGGGATAACTGTCCAGCACTTACAGTTTGGCTCTTTTAGCCCGTCAAAACCTCCTAACTTTGATTTTGTTTGTGATTCCAACTTAAAGTTTGATGGAAATGGATTAGATGTTGATCCTATTAGAGGAACTAAATATTGGACTCAAGACTTATTTGCAAAATTTGCGAAAGGAGTGGAGGTGTTGGAAAGTGAAACGCGTTTATTTTATGAACCACCCAAAAAGGATGATGATGGCGAATTTGTGGTTGACCTTAATGGACACTTTATGACGAAAAGTGTTAAAGCCCATCGTCTACAACTTTACGGGTATTTCGTAGGTGATTCTCTTCCTTTCCAAATTGTTAAGGAAAATCTTATTAAAATGTGGCACAAATTTGGGGTCACATCTATAATCAAGAAAAGTGGTGGATTTTACTTCTTTAAGTTTGCCAATGATGAAGGTTTATTACAAGTTCTTGAACGAAATCCATGGCTAGTGAAAAATGTCCCATTAGTGCTACAACTTTGGGAACCGGATTCGATTTTATCTAAACCGGATCCAACCTCGGTTCCAATTTGGGTGACCATAAAGGATTTACCCCTTTGTTTGTGGAATGGTGGGAATATTGGTCAACTAGCTAGTTGTGTTGGAAGGCCACTTATGTTGGACAAGGCTACCTATGATCGTTGTGAGAAAAAGTCGGGACCTTTATCTTTTGCTCGAGTCTTAGTGGAAGCAAGTGCCTCATGTGGTCTTCCGGATCGCACTAAGGTAAGATTCCCACCTCGTAATGGTTTATCGGGTAAAAAAGCTTGTTTGGATTTTGGGTATAAATGGAAACCTCCTTTGTGTCATTTGTGTGGTGTCTTTGGTCACTTAACTTCGACCCATGAGCCTAAAGTTCAAGAGCAAAAAACTCAAGAACCAAAGGTCCAAGAGCCGATTAGAAGTGTACCTAAGCCTCCTACTGTCTTGGCACAAAATGAGAATCAAAAACAAAATGAATCGGATGGATTTGTTGAAGTCACAAAAAAAAAGAAAAGGAAACAAAAGAAGAAGGCTGTGACTTGGGCTCCGGTTACTAAAACTGGGCAGTCAACAGGCCCAGCTGGAGGTGCAGGCCCGTCTACTGGACTGGGCGCTGCTTCTACTTCTTCTTCGAGTGGGCCGAATAAGGCTCAAACCAGTGGCTTTCCAGCAGGCCCGATAGAATCAAAAGGGACAGGGGTGTTTGTGCCTGGTCATGGGCCGGTTGCAAGCCCACTGAGAAAGAATGTTGTAGCAGATTTGGGCCAAAGCAGTAATGTGGCAGCTAAAAGTTTGAAAGGTGGGCCGCTAAACAGCCCAAAGTTGAACACTTTGGATGATTTGGGATTTAAGGATTCTAATCCTTTAATTGGGCCTATTGTTGGGCCTGAAAAGGATCCAAAAATGAAATCACAAGTTAATGATTCAAACCGGTTCTATGCTCTTGTGGATGAGGATGATGACGAGTGCTTTGATGCGGATTTGGGTATTTGGGACCATGAACTCGCATTGGCGCATAAGTTCTTCAACTCTAATACTCGGCCACCGGATGATGAGTATGAAAAATGGTCAAAAGAACTCAAGGCATACTTTAGGAGCTTAAAGAAGAATTCGCCACCAAAGGGCTCTCCAAAAAAGAATGTTGTGAGTGTTGTACGAGATGATGGCAAGGAAGATGATAGTGATGATGTGGAGTCCGAGACGCATGAGTCGGCACGATTCATGAGCTTGACTTAGCTTTGTCCTTTTATTTTTCTTGTTTGTATGTTTTAGTTTGTTTGGTTGTTTGGGCCGTGGGCCTTTGGTTTGGTTTTGTTGGGCTTAGTGCCTAGTTTGGTAGGTTGTTGGGCTTTGTGCCTTGGTTTGTAATCCCTTTAATTGAGTTATTAATAAAAGTTTGCCGGGGTACCGTCCCCTTTTTCCAAAAAAAAAACCCTAAACCCTAAAACCCTAAACCCTAAACCCTAAACCCTAAACCCTAAACCCTAAACCCTAAACCCTAAACCCTAAACCCTAAACCCTAAACCCTAAACCCTAAACCCTAAACCCTAAACCCTAAACCCTAAGGATTTTCATTTGAGTGATTTTTTTCTCTCTCTAGTTTCTCTCTCTACCCCTTTCTCCCTAACCCGGTTGCATGCGATCTGCCCTTTTCCCTCCTTCAATCGCTGCTCCTTGTTGTTTTCCTGTTCAATGAAGCCTTCATCTGGTACTCCTAAACCACCGGATCCATCCCCTCCCCCTGATAACAACCCAACCGTTGAAAAATCCCAAGTTCGGCGCTCAAGAAGACATGAAACCCTTAAAACCTCTGAACCCAAAAACCTTCCTGGTGTTAACTCTGCTACTGAAATCCCCTCCAATTCTGATGTTGGAGATCCGAAGACCCACTCCCAGGGTAGGATTCACCCTCCTCTCACCATTCTCAATGGTTTTGATCCGGCGAGTGAACCCAATCCGAAAACCCCTTCCTCTGCTATTCGTTCCTGTGCTCTCCAGGTGGAAGACCTTGAACCGAGTGATCCTTCGTTGCTCAAGGCTGGAATTTCCTTCGATGAGGCTGTCCATTCCCTTAACCAAGGTAACAATCCCAACCCTTCTCCTTTAACACCCTCTAAATCCCCCTGTACTGTGAATACGATGGTTGTTGATGTCCCCACCCCCTCTAAGATCCCTAATTGTGAGGAAGATGAAGATTCCGATGATGAGGTTATGTGTGAGACCTCTGATGATGAGGACGATGATAGCTCAGGGGATGAACTGGACCATATGGTGGGTAATGGCATTGTTAACCTTGACCCGTTACCTGCTGGTGGTCCCATCTTACAACAGATTCCTCTGGCTCAGTCCTCTGCCCCTCTTGTGACTCCCCCTGCCCTGGGTGATTCGGGTTTGGGCTGTGATAAGCCTGTGGTTACCCAGGGGAATGTCTGGCAGCCGAATAATCGGAATGGGATGTCCATAGCTGATAGAATTAAACAGAGTCAAGAGGCTAAGAAAGTTCGTATTGGCTATTTCCCTCCGACAATCACCTCGGAAGGAAAGAGCTGGGTGATTATCACTAAAGAGGATTTGCACCAGTCGGCAAAAGCCTATTCCCTGCACCTGTATGGTTATTTCCTTGGCACGTCTATGGACTATAACCGTGTTAACTTTTGTTTGAAACGTGATTGGCGTGACCATGACCTTGCTGAAATATCAAAGAGCCCTGCTGGATTCTTTTATTTTAAGTTTAAGAGTGAGCAGGGGATGAATAAAGTTTTGGAGGGTGGCCCGTGGTTTGTGAACAACATCCCATTATTTGTCAAAAAATGGGTTCCAGGCTGCTGCATAGACAGAATTGAACCCTCCACTGTCCCTTTATGGGTCACAGCCCACCGGGTCCCACTTGAACTCTGGACTGACACGGGAATATGTAAAATAATGAGTGGGACTGGGAAACCATTACTTATGGACCGTATCACGGAGGAGAGATGTGCGGCTCAAACGGGTAAACTTGGTTTCGCCAGAATGCTTGTTGATGTCAAGGCCTGCTTTGGGCTCCCAAAAGA
Source organism: Ambrosia artemisiifolia (assembly GCA_032199755.1). Taxonomy (NCBI): domain Eukaryota; kingdom Viridiplantae; phylum Streptophyta; class Magnoliopsida; order Asterales; family Asteraceae; genus Ambrosia; species Ambrosia artemisiifolia. Next base: position 18,782 of record CM063523.1, read on the forward strand.
AGTAGAAGTGGAATTCCCAGCTGAAGAGGATGTGCCACCGACTGTGGGTTCGATAAACATTTCATACCATTGGACTCCTGCTCTTTGCAGTCACTGCAATGTCTTTGGGCACACGTTGAAACAATGTAAACTTAAGCCTAAACAGGATGATGATATGGTTGTAGAGGAGCCACAAGTTATTAAAGTTCAGACCCAACCAACCAGTAGTGTCCCTCAAACTGATGGGGATGGCTATACTACAGTGACCCATAAACCAAAAGGCCGAAAGCGAAACTCAGCAGGTAAAACTATTAACAACCCAGTTGCTACTAGTACGTCTACTGCAGGTCCCAGCGTTAATCAGCACCATGCTTCCACTTCCACCAGTAGTGACCCGAATATCCAGCGTAAAATGAGTGAGCTCCATTCGGCCCATCTTGCTACAACAGAGAAAACCCAAAAAGCTGCTAAAAACACCAGAGGACCTTCTAAAATGACAACTAACCCCAGTGCTCCCAGCAACCAAAACCTGAACCCAAACACTGCCCGAAACAGACCCCCTGATCCGGCTGCGCTGGATAGAAACCTCCCCTCTTCTGCCCACAAATCTCACCAAAGAACCTCCCCTAAACCACCAGCTAAAAGTAACCTTAACCAAACCACACCACCCCCTTCTAGCACCAACACCTCAAACCGGTTCTATATGCTGACTGATGAAACCGCTGACCTTTTGCTGAAAGGTCAAGATCTGTCGTCCCATGTTGTAGATGATGTTATGGATCTGGAGGTCCAGAGTACTAAAGAGAATGTTGAGCACCAGATGTCTGTTGAGATGGTGGACACTGACCTGGACAATGCTGATGGAATGTATGACTATGGGATAACTGATGGCCAGAAGCTTGCTATTTCCACCCGTCTGATCAGGTATAAGACAGTCCGTGGAGTTGACCAGGCTAGCTGGGATCAGGGAGAATGGGAGTACTTCAGGGATCTGTGTGAAAGCATGGGGCTGCACCCAGATAGAATTGTTGAGAATGTTGGTCAAGATCAGTCAGGTACGGCTAAGTTTCTAACCAAACAGGCTAATCATGGCAGAAATAGCAATACAGAGGCCAGTGGACCCCACCCCCCTAAACAGTCTTAATGGTTTTACAAATCACTGCTTGGAATATTCGGGGCCTCTCTAATGTCTCGAATCAAAATCAGGTCCGAAACCATATTGCGAGTGGTAACTATAGTATCTGTGGCATTCTGGAAACCCAGTTGGCTAAGGAAAAAGTGACCAGCTGTTGTTCCCGTGTGTTTGGTAAATGGCTGTGGGACTCAAACAGTTCGGTTTGTGTTGGTAGATGTCGGATTGTTATAGGCTGGGACCCCAATTTGGTGGAGGTTATGATTGTCGAGCGCCTTCCCCAAGTTATTCACTGCTTTGTTAAACCTATTCATGGTCAGGTTGGCTTTCATTGTTCGTTTGTTTATGCTCACCATAGGAGAGTGCCCAGGAGGGACTGCTGGCAGGCCCTTGAAATACATAAACAGGTTGTTAATGGCCAACCTTGGCTTCTCCTTGGTGATTTCAATGCCATTATTGACCCGAATGAGCGTTCTATGGGAGGCTCTCGGGTCGATGATAGCATGGTTGAGGCTCGTGACTGTTTTAATGTGGTTGAAATAAATGACATTTGTATGAATGGATTAAGGTTTACGTGGAACCAAAGCCCGGGTAAAACTGATGGTCTGTTGAAAAAGTTGGATAGGGCCATGTCTAACTCTCCTTTCATTGACGCTTTTCCCCACTCCAATGCTACTTTCTTGCCTTTTCGAAAATCTGACCACAGCCCTATTGTGGTTAGTATCCCGAGTGTTCCGAACCCCAAACCAAAACCGTTCAAGTTCCCTAATTTTTTGGCCTACAAGGATGAATTTCTGCCGTGTATCAATGCTGCCTGGGCTATTAATCCGTCAGGGGTTGCCATGTTTACCCTGGTGTCCAAACTTAAAGCTTGTAAAAAAGCGATCCGTAAACTCAGCTTCAAACAAGGTAATTTGCATGTGAAGGTTACCAAGTTACAAGCTGAGTTGGAGGCTGTTCAGCAGGAAGTTTGTGTTGATCCAACGAATGTTATCCTTCGGGAAGAGGAAGCTTTGTATCTTCAGGCCTACAACTCGGCAGTCAGGGATGAAGAGCTCTTCCTCAAGCAAAAGGCTAAAGTTTTGTGGTTAAAGGAGGGTGATCATAACACTAAGTATTTCCACAGAGCCGTCAGGTCCAACCAGCATCGAAACAGAATTCATCAGGTGCAAAGTATGAATGGTGTTTTCTATTCGGGACAGCAGGTTGCTGAACAGTTTGTTTCCCATTTCGAAGCTGTTTTAGGCACTGCAGAGGGGACTCTTCCCATCATTGACCCTGCCTCTCTATTTACTAAAGTAATTTCTCAACCGGATGCTGAATTCATGACCCGAGAAGTTACCTCTGAAGAAATCAAGTGCGCTTTTTTTGATATGGATGATGATAAGGCCCCGGGGCCAGATGGCTTTACAGCCAAGTTTTACAAAGCTGCCTGGGGTGTTGTTGGAACTGATGTCTGCAATGCGGTCAAAGGATATTTCCATAATGGCAAGCTCCTGAAAGAAGTCAATGCCACTGTCCTATCCCTTGTTCCCAAACTGGAGGTTCCTGTTAAAGTCTCAGATTACCGTCCCATAGCCTGCTGTAATGTCCTCTACAAGGGTATTAGCAAGATCATTACCAATCGTATTAAAGGTGTGTTGGACAAGATTGTTGATGAAAACCAATGTGCCTTCATTCCTGGGCGCCTTATAAGTGACAACATCCTCCTTACTCAGGAACTCATGCGTAACTATCATAGGAACTCTGGGCAAGCGAGATGTGCTCTTAAAGTTGATATTCAAAAAGCCTATGATACGGTGGATTGGGGGTTCCTCAGGACTGCCCTCACTCATTTTGGTTTCCCCACAAAGATGGTTATGTGGATCATGAACTGTGTCACATCCACATCATTCTCAGTTGCAATTAATGGTGATCATCATGGGTTTTTTAAAGGCAAAAGGGGCCTTAGGCAGGGTGACCCTATGTCCCCTTATCTATTCACCCTGGTTATGGAAGTCCTGACGCTTATGATTCGCAGAAGAGTCACCCAGAACGACCAGTTTCAATACCACTGGAAGTGTGAGGAAGTGGGCCTCACTCACCTTTGTTTTGCGGATGACTTGTTCCTTTTCTGTCATGGGGATAGCTCTTCCATCCATGTCCTCTTAGATGCCCTGGAGGAATTCAAAGTTGTTTCAGGCTTGGTTCCTAGTATTCCAAAAAGCACTGTGTATTATTGTAATGTGGACCCGGAGACCCAGGAGGAGTTAAATGGTCAAATTCAATTTCGGGTTGGGGAACTTCCTGTGAAGTACTTGGGGGTTCCTCTAATATCCACCAGGCTTCGTCACAAGGATTGTACCCCCCTCATTGATAAAGTCAAATGTAAGATTTCTGACTGGAAGAATAAGGCTTTGTCCTTCGCTGGCAGACTTCAGCTGATTTCGTCTGTTTTGAACTCTTTACATGTTTACTGGTCGTCTGTCTTTATCCTTCCAGTCTCTGTGTCCAAAGAGGTTGAGAGACTCATGCGAGGGTTTCTCTGGTGCCATGGAGAAATGAAGAATGGTAAGGCTAAAGTCAAGTGGAAAGATGTCTGCATTCCGATGGCTCATGGAGGTTTGGGGCTGAAAAAACTTAGAACCTGGAACCAGGCCCTCATAGCCAAGCACACCTGGAATATCATTAGCTGTAAAAACTCTCTTTGGGTTAAATGGGTGCACACCAACAGGCTTTCGGATTACAATTTCTGGGAACTTGTGGACAAAGGTGATTCTTGTTGGGGATGGAGAAAGATCCTTGAACTTAGAACCAAACTCCGGTCTCATATTGTGCACAGTGTTGGTAATGGCCAGGATACCTCTGCCTGGTTTGACAACTGGCATGATATTGGGCCTCTAAGTAACTTTCTCACACACCGCAACATGAGTGAGGATTCCCTGGATAGATGCATGAAAGTTAAAGACCTGATTAGTGATGGTGCATGGGTGTGGCCGCGTGACTGGCAGGAAAGATTCCCCATCTTAGCGAATTTGGAATGCCCTACCCTCACCCCTAATACTCGTGATAGAGTCAAGTGGAAGTGTAATGATGGGACGGTTACTGAATTCTCAGTGGGAACAGCTTGGGCAGACATTCAGGAAGTGGGCAGCCCTGTTCCCTGGCTGAAATTGGTCTGGTTCAACCAAAATATCCCTCGGCATGCGTTTATGCTTTGGCTGGCTGTGAAAGGTAAACTCAAGACCCAGGATATTGTGGGTAGATGGCAGGGAATGGGGAATCTTAGTTGTGTCTTCTGTAAAGGGGGTCCGGATAACCATGACCACCTTTTCTTTGAATGTGGGTACCCAAGACGCATATGGGGCAGCCTGAAAAACATGACTCGGTGGGGTCCCGTCCCTGATGCTTTGCACAACATTATAGATCATCTGAATGAGCTTCCTCAAGATAACACTATCTGGAGTGTTGTTAACCGCCTGGTTTTTGCGGCTGCTGTCTACTTTGTCTGGCAGGAGAGAAACAGACGCATACATGAAGGGGTTGCTAGACCAGGTGAGGAGGTGGCTAGTCTCGTTAAGAATGCAGTCAGACTTCGTCTTTTGGGCCTCCCTCTGCTGAAGTCTGCTACGACGCTTGAAGTGGTTAAAATTTGGGACCTTCATGGTATCCAATGGATTGTGCCTAAACGCCCTCCCCTATAGTTCCTATGGATAGTGTTTCCATGCTTTGGTTGATTACCATCTGTTGGTGCTTCATGGGCTTGCTTTGCTGGGCTTGTATTCCGTTTGAGCTTAGGGGTCATGAGATTGATCGCTGCTGGGTTGAGAATCTAAACACTCATCTTATGAAAATCCTTATAAATCTGGCTTACCTTACTATCACTTTCACTTCGGGTTCAGGGTGGGTTCTGGGCTGGTTTGTTTTTTGCAGGTTTGCTGCTAGTGTTTGTGGGCTGGGCAGGGTCTTGGGCTGGGTCTTTCTGGTGCCGTGGGGGGTTCTGGGTGGGTTTGGAGATATAAGGGGGTGGAGGGTAGAACCGTTTTTTAGTTTTTCTGGGAGTTACCTGGTGGCTTGTTTCTTTCCCTCCATTCTTTGGTCTCTAGGTGGTCTTTGTGTTTCCCTTCTCCCTTTCAAACCCTGTGAGTTGAGTAGGAGATGTATGGAGGTTGTAGGTCTTGTCTGCGTGCTTGGGATAGGCACAAAACCGGGAGTTATAAGGATGGACTGGATAGGGGAGCAGTCGTTTGGTTGGAACCCTTTCTTGCTCTTTGCCCCGAATCCAGGAACCCAATACACTGTCAAGCCTACTAATGTTGTTTTGTTTCTGTTAAATTGGGTTTTTAGTCTCTGTTTGGGTTGGGGTTGGGACAGGTTGCTGTGCAAAAACAATTGGAATAGTCGTAGTCACAGGCACCTGATGTTTCTGGATCTTGTGTGGACCTGGTACCTCAAGAGCTGGTGGCATCATTGCCATGGGTGGGAAGACTTATGGGGTTGGTTTGCTCTTATGAAGGCTCCTTGTAAGGGTGATTATCCCAAGTGGAAGACCCGAAGATGTGCTCCCAGTAAGGTTGCTTGGAGCTGGATTCCAAGGCTGGTTGGTGGCCAGATTAGTCAGTTCCCCATGGATCCTGGCTGCTGTTGGTTCGAGCTTTTACAAACTAGGTGGGGGGAGCCCACTAGCTGGAAGTTTTGGGCCTGTTGGCCCACTGTTCAGGCCCGTACTTTGGTCCAAGAGTTGAAGATCAAGGCTTTGAAGGCCCTGTTGTGGGGTGTTAAAAGTTGGAAGCAGACTAGTGATTGTTTCCTAATTTTATTGTTATGGTCGTTTTTGGACTCCTATGGGCCAGCGCTTTATTTGTGTAACCAGACCACTTGGGGGGAGCCCAAAGAAAAAGCTTATTCAGCCCAGACTAGGTGGGGGGAGCCCACCAGCGGATCTCATGTGAAGAAGGGGTGGCCTAGTGCTGTTACTTGGGCCACTAAGAAGACTTTATTTTGGGCCCTTAACCTTATGCTAAAATGTTGTGAGGAGTGCAAGGGTTTTTTATATACTCATGTTTGTAATATGTCCACTAAATGGACTTGGGTTTATTTGTTTGTGGGTTGGGGGTGCCTGGTTACTACGAACTTTATGTTCAACCGGGTTACCAATTTTTGTAGGCGGCCTAAACTCATCACATGGCTGTGTAAAACTACTAGATGTGCTAGAACTAACTTGGTAGTTAGGTCGAACCTTAATAGGCGTCGTTGTAACCACCCAAAAATGGGTTGTTGGGTCTCGTATTTTTGGTCCCCTAGATTAGTTAAGGGGATGGTGCGGGGGTATGCCCCCATGATGATGTAATTTTTTTGTGTTGTGTTTATAATTCTTTTGCCGGGCTCTGCCCTTCACCCACAAAAAAAAAAAACCCTAAACCCTAAACCCTAAACCCTAAACCCTAAACCCTAAACCCTAAACCCTAAACCCTAAACCCTAAACCCTAAACCCTAAACCCTAAACCCTAAACCCTTAACCCTAAACCCTAAACCCTAAACCCTAAACCCTAAACCCTAAACCCTAAACCCTAAAACCCTAAACCCTAAACCCTAAACCCTAAACCCTAAACCCTAAACCCTAAACCCTAAACCCTAAACCCTAAACCCTAAACCCTGGAATTTCATTCGGTCAAATTTTTTCTCTCTCTAACTTTCTCTCTCTAGAATCCTCTTTATCCGGCGATCGTGTTCTTCGTGTACTGTTTGATCGATTTCCGATCAGATTACACCTTCAATTCATTGATTTCTGCTTGCAATCAATGAGTTCTTTGATCGGTGAACATAATCCGTATCATTTGGAAGCTAAACCACCTGATATTGTTGATTTTTCGAAGGATTTGAGCTCAGGAGCTTCGGTTCTTCAAAACCCGTTGAATCCTTTGATTTCAACTGATTCGTCCATGTTAATGGATAATTCTGATACGAATTCGATCCTTAATCATCAACAAACCACTGAATCAATTCAATTACCACCCAATTTCATCCAATCGTCTGAATTTGAAATTTCTCTGAAATCGCCTAAATCGCCTTCAACCTCTGAATCTTCTAAATTGGCTTCTGAGCTTCGTTTCACCTCTGAATTGATGTCGTTCATGTCTGTTTGGCGTAATCACTTGATGCTGGAACGGGAAAACAACATGAACATGAATTTGAAGGATCCGATGATTGTTGAAATGAAGAACAGGATGGTTAACTGGCAATTCTATGGTTCGGAACAGTGTAAGATTGCTTCTGCAACTATTGAGGAAGCAATTCAGGTATTGATTAACAAATCTTACTCTGATAATTCATTTGTACCTGCTATGAACTGGTTCTTCACTATGAATGTTATGAATCTGGGATTTGAGTTGAGGTTTGGGGAGATGCTGTTCAAGGTGATGGACTCTGATAATAATAGCTGTTCTTCTAATATGATTACTGATGATAGTGCTATTAGTGAGGAATGTATGCAACTGATAAAATTTGTTGTGAATGCTTATCATAATAATGAAACTAGGAGATTGAGAGTTGTTTGCTCTGATGTGAATCTGAATGATATTGAAACCATTAGTAAGAGTAAGGCAGGTAGGGTAGACAACAGGATAATAAAGAATGAGGGTAGTAAACTGCAGAAGATTGAGGAGAAGACAGAACCTGTGATTGATGTTTGCATGCAGCAGGAGGCTAAGATAGAGGATAGTGAATGGAAGTTCATTAGCAATGAGCAGGTTAGAGTGAATGATGAGATAATCCAGAAAGCTTTACAGGTTTTAATTCATAAAACCTCTGATAACCCTGTGTTTGAGCCTGCTATGCAACAATTTATGTCCATTAATATGTTGAACCCTGTGTTTGAAAAGTGTTTTGGGGAATTGTTGGTTAGATCTTATGTTATGGATGCTGTGGAAAGCAAGGGCAGGGATATGGAACTTGAGGAGTTTATGGCTTTCATTATTGAGTGTTTTGATTCTGGGGCCATAAAGAATTTAAGATTGGATAGTGGTAAGGGCATAACTAAGATGGAAAATGTTAGAATGAATAGTGATGGGAGAGCTCCTGTTCAAGGGGGAAAGACTGCTAATGGGAGTTTGTTTAAACCAGTGGCATTGGATGATCATTTTGTAGAAACTCTGGTAGTGGCCTTTCACCAACATTATCAGAGATTGTTCTGTGCAACTAAAGAGAATGAGGTGGAAGATCTCTTTGAGTTTGACATGAACATCATTAAGGCATTGTCTAGATGGGTTTTTTGTAAGGAAGGGCCTAATGAAATTAATGCTAATGGGGATCCTGGGGTCAAAAGAAGGGTGAAATCTGAGGAAGGTGTGGAAGCTGAGGGTAAAAGGGTCAAGCAGGCCCCAGCTGAGAACAGTGTTAGTGTGACAACTCCTAAAAAGGAGTTCATGGTCACTACTGAGGGTAAGAGGATAATGAAGATTTTAAAATCTAAAAATAGAAGTATTAGGAAGAAGTTTGTGTTTGACAAAGATGCTGCTGTTCCTGTCTTCCCAGTATTTAGGGTGGGTGTGGCCTATGAGTCCATTGGGACTACTCCTGTTTCTGAAATGACTGTTGATCAGATATTGAAGGAGATAAATGATTTGAAGAAAATGGGAGGGGTTAAGGAAGAGTCTGGAGGTTTTAAAACAGCTAGTGGGTTGATTTTTGATCCTTTAGATGACAAATCTGGGTCTGAGCAGGAGGTTGGGTTTCAGGGGTCAGAATACACAGCCAAAGAAGCTAGAGAGATGTTTAAAAAGAAGAAGATTAGGATGAAAGAGCTGGTGGTGGGTCTGGGTAAGGCTAAGGAGTTGCAAGCTAAGAAGGAACAGGAAGTGATAGATAAAGGCAAGGGGATTTTACAAGAGTCCTCAATTCTGGGGGCTGCTCCTCCTAAGATTGCTGTGTTCAAGGCTCAGGCTACTACTCCTAAAGATTTGCTGAATGATACTATGTTGGAGACTAAGGTGCAGACAGAACAGGAGGGCACTGCAGGTAAGATTTCTTATGCTAAAGCTGTTAAGGGTGATAATGTCACATTGGTTAATAATCAAATTGTTTTCTGTCCCCCTGTCACTCTTGACAATGGGGAAAAAGTGGTTATGATAAAAAAGGAATTTGTGGAAAAGGTTAAACAGATTTATTCTAATCATCTGTATGGGTATTTTGTGGGGGCTTTTTGTTCAATTGCTTGGGTTAGATTTAACCTGTTTAAAATGTGGAAGAAGTATGGGATTGAGGATATCTCTACTAATGGGAAGGGGTTGTTTTACTTTAAATTTTCTAAAAATGAGGGGATGCTAGATGCATTGAAAGCAGGTCCTTGGGTGGTTAATAATATTCCTCTAGTTTTGCACAAGTGGGAAGCAGGAACAGCTATTGTTAAGAATGAACCTGAGAAAGTTCCAGTGTGGGTCTTATTCAAGGAGGTACCTCTAGAATTATGGAATGTGCAGGGGTTATGTGAAGTTGCCAGCTGTGTTGGGAAGCCTTTGCTGTTTGATAATATCACAGTGGACAAGTGTTTGAATTCTGATGTTAAAGCTGGATTTGCTAGAATTCTTGTTGAAATATCTGCTGCTGATGCTCACCCTAATGTTGTCAGGGCTTTTTACCCCACAGAGGATGAGCATGAAGTCAAGGGGAAGGATGTTAGAGTGGCTGAGATTGTGGTTGAATATCAGAAGATCCCTACTAACTGTTCTTTTTGTAAGGTTTTTGGACATTCTTTTGCAGGTTGCAATAGCAGGGAGCTCACAGAAGAGGAGAAGCTTGCTAGAGAGAAAGCTGCTGCCTTAAAGAAGGAGGAGGCAAGTGGATCAGCTGGGAAGGGTAGCATTGATGAGGAGGGCTATCAAAAAGTGTGGAATAAGAGCATGGCAGCAAGGAACCAGGGTAAAGCATCTAACCAAGCTAGAAATGGAACTGGGAATGGGGCTTATGGAGGTGGTACTCTGAGGCAGAGGAATATGGGTATGAGAAATGAAGTTAAAGAGGCTAAGTTGCAGGAGAGGATTAAAAGCTTTAAAACAAAGCAGGCTCAGATGGAGTATGAAGAAAGTCAGAAGAAGGGAAGGAATGATGCAATGAAAGCTTCATCTTCTAAATCTGGGGAGAGGGTTAAACAGGGAAGTGGAAGTGGGAATAATGGTGGTAATATGGGTAATATGAGGATGCAGAACAATAGTATTAGGGGCAAGAAGGTAGGTGGGGAAGAGTATGTTATGAAGATCAATAACAGTTTTAGTGTGCTAGAAGATATGGATGTGAATACTGATGCTGAAGAATGTGGGAGGAATACTGATGAGATGCTGAATGCTCAGCACCTTTCTGGTGCTAAAAAGGGAGAAAACATCACCCTGAAACCTTCTGCTAAACTAAAAAACAGCTTGAACTCTCCTGCTAAACCAAACAACACCATGAAACCCCCCTCTAAACCAAACACTTCAACTGAGCCTTCTTCTAAACCTATTCTCAAGCAGACCCCTAAGTCTGTTCTTATTAACAACAAGCCCATTGAACCTTCTGTCAAACCTGAACCAATCTCACATTCTGAACCCCCACCTGAACCTTTTTCTAAACCTGAACCTACTATTGATGAATCAGCTGATTGTGTCAACCCTTCACCTTATTTCCCTGATGTTCTTAAAGCTGATCCGGTTCTAGAGGAATATATTAATGAGTTGACCCCAACTCAGCTGTATGATATCATGTTCTATATTGATCAAAGAATTGTCCCATCAAAGGAACAAGTTGCAGAATGGAACTTAGATCAAACACATTTGTTTTTTCTAATGTGCCAACATCATAATTTCCCTGAGGGGCTTGATTATGATGAGATAGAGAGTATTGAAGTGGATAATGATTGTAATGAGGTGTCTTCTGAAGATGATGAGACTGCTGTTTTTATGAAGTTGGATGGTCCTGGAGCTGGTGAGGGTGTGCAGGTATTGCATACTTCTCCTTCTTCTAGTTGTCCTCAATGAATACACAACACCTCAATGTGCTCTCTTGGAATGTGAGAGGTCTTATGAAACATTCCAACCAGGATCAGGTTATGAATATTTTGAATGACAAAGGTATTGGTCTATGTTGTTTATTGGAGTCTCATGTGAAGGGTCATAATTTGGGAAAAGTGTGTAGCAGGGTCTTAAATAAGTGGGAATGGATATCAAATAGGGAATATTGTGCCAGTTGGGTGAGGATTATAGTTGCTTGGAAACCCAACCTGGTCAATGTTGTGGTTGTAGAGTCAACTGCTCAGGTGATTCATTGCCTGGTCAAACCTTTGAATGGTACTCCTAGCTTCTTTTGCTCTTTTGTTTATGGCTTTGTGAGAGGCCACCAAAGGAAGGCTTTGTGGCAAGATCTGAAGAAGTTTGGTAGTATTATCAAGAATGAACCTTGGTTACTAATGGGAGATTTTAATGTCATACTTGATCCTAATGAGAGATCTATGGGTTCTTCTGATGTGACATCTTCAATGGCTGATTTTAGAGATTGATGTCAAGATATTGGGATTGAGGATATCCCTGCAGCAGGGTTGAAATTCACATGGAACAAGTCCCCTGGGAAGACAAATGGGCTGCTAAAGAAGTTGGATAGGATTATGTGTAATGGTGACTTCTTGAATGGTTTTCAGGGGTGTGAGGCATCTTTTTTGCCTTTTTATCATTCTGATCATGCCCCAGCCTTGGTTTCTTTCAAAGGGCAGTCTAAGTGGAAGCCTAAACCTTTCAAGTTTATGAACCATCTAGCTGGTAAACCTCAGTTTCTTCCTATTGTGGAGGCCTGCTGGAAAAGGAAGGTTAAGGGATGTGCTATGTATTCTGTAGTCTCTAAACTCAAAGACTTGAAGAAGCCTCTTAGGAAACTGGGTAGATTGCAGGGTGATTTGACTGAAAAAGTCAAAACTATTTCTAAAGAGTTGGGGAAGGCTCAGGAGGAAATGGTTGAGGACCCTCATAATCCTGATCTGAGGGATGTGGAAGCTAGTCTTGTAAATGGACTAAAACAGGCTATGCTTGATGAGGAGTTATTTTTGAAGCAAAGAGCTAAAGTGGAGTGGTTAAAGGCTGGTGATCAAAATACAGCTTATTTCCATAAGGTGATTAAAGGCAAGCTGAGCAGGAGTAGGATATATTCTATTCTGGATAAAGATGGGATATATCATGAAGGGGAGGGTGTAGGGGATGTCTTTGTTAAACACTTTCAGGATTTTATGGGTAGTAATGTGGAAGTGGAGAGGTTAAGAGATCCTGCTTCCTTATTCACTACAAAGCTCACTAGAGAGATGGCTGATAATATGGTTAGGGAGGTGTCTAATGAAGAAATTAAGAAAGCTTTGTTTGACATTGATGTTGATAAAGCTCCTGGACCTGATGGGTTCTCCTCAAAGTTCTTTAAAGCTGCTTGGCATATTATTGGTGAGGAGGTGTGCTGTGCTGTCAAGGAATTCTTTTATAATGGCAAGTTATTGAATGAGGTCAATGCTACAATTGTATCTCTGGTTCCTAAATGCACAAATCCTAGAAGTGTCTCAGAATTCAGACCAATTGCATGTTGCAATGTTTTGTATAAGTGCATTACAAAGATCATCTGTGAGAGAATGAAGGGATCTTTGGATCATATAGTGGATGAGTGTCAGAGTGCCTTTATTCCTGGGAGGCAAATTAGTGACAATATTCTTCTATCCCATGAATTGTTAAGGAATTATCACAGGAAGGTTAGATCTCCTAGGGTGGCTTTGAAGATTGATCTACAGAAGGCTTATGATACAGTCAACCATGATTTCTTAGAAGCCTGCTTGAGGCACTTTGGGTTTCATCCTTGCATGATCAGTTGGATAATGACTTGTATTAGGTCTGCTGCCTACTCAATCAATGTCAATGGGGAGGTGTTTGGCTACTTCAAAGGCAGGAGAGGACTGAGACAGGGAGATCCTATGTCCCCATATTTATTTACTATTGTCATGCAGGTGCTAAAGTTGATATTTGACAGGAGGATTGCTGAAAGTGGTAGATTTACTTATCACTGGTCTTGTAAAGAGCTTAAACTAACTCATCTTTGTTTTGCAGATGATCTCTTGGTGTTTTCTCATGCTGATTCTGCTTCTGTGGGGGTGGTTAAAGAGGCTCTGGAGGAATTCAGTGCAGTATCTGGGCTCATTCCCAATATGGGAAAGAGCACAATGTATTTTGGCAATGTCCCTGAGCTGGTTCAAGAAAGATTAAAGGCTATTCTTCCATTCAGGATGGGTGTGCTGCCTGTCAGATACCTTGGGGTTCCTCTTCTCTCTAAAAGGCTTTATTCTAAAGACTGTCTTGTCCTGGTGGAAAAAGTGAAGAAGAGGGTGGAGGATTGGAAGAACAAATCTTTGTCCTTTGCAGGCAGGCTCCAGCTTATAAAGTCAGTTCTCTCATCTCTTCAAATTTACTGGGCTTCTGTTTTCTTACTGCCTAGTAATGTTATAGAGGATATAGAAAGGATCATGAATAGATTCCTATGGTCACAAACTGACTCAGCTAAGGGGAAGGTTAGGGTTGCCTGGGATTCTGTTTGTTTTCCTAAGAGTCAAGGGGGGTTGGGAATTAAATCATTAAGAGTACAAAACCAAGCCTTATTAGCTAGGCATGTGTGGAATTTAGTTAATGGTAAGGAAACTGTTTGGACAAAGTGGATACATACTTATAGGTTGAAGGGATTAAGCTTTTGGGGTTTCTGGAAAAAGGAGGGGGCCTGTTGGAGTTGGAAAAGCATGTTGGATAATAGAGGGAACTTATGGCAACATTGTTTGCATAGCATAGGGGATGGAAGGAACACATCTGTGTGGTATGACAATTGGTGTCCATTAAGTCCCCTGTGTTCCTTTATTTCTCCTAGGGATATTCATAGAGGAGGCTTTTTACTTACAACAACTGTTGCTGAGGTCATAGAGAATGGACAGTGGAAGTGGCCTGAGGAATGGAGGAGGAAATTTCCCTGTTTGTTTCAGTTAACTCCTCCATTCATTGTTAATGGGAAGAATGATATTATATTCTGGAAAACCAAACAGGAAACTTTGGTTAATTTTGAAACTAAAGTGGCTTTTCAGGATTTATGTGTTCATAGACCAGAGATTTCTTGGGCAAGGGTGGTGTGGTTTAGTCAAGCTATACCAAGGCATTCATTCATTCTTTGGCTTGCTTGTCAACAAAGACTCTTGACACAAGACAGGCTGCTGAATTGGGATATTAGTAATGACATGTTGTGCCCTTTTTGTGGAGTGGTTAGAGATAGCCATCAACACCTATTCTTTGACTGTTCTTACCCTTCTTTGGTTTGGGGCAATCTTAAGGGTATGGCAGGATTGGATGAGATGCCTGCAAATTTAGAGGAATGTGTAACAATGTTGTCAGACTATCCTATGGGGAAATCTGCTAAGAGTGTTATTCAGAGGTTAGTGCTAGCTGCTATGGTGTATTTTATATGGCAGGAGAGGAATTTGAGGCTGTTTCAACAGAAATCTAGACCAGTGGAGGAGCTGTGCAATGTTATTAGGGAGATTGTGAGGTTAAGGTTGCTGGGGCTCAAGATTCATGCTTCTCCAAGTAGTATGCATTTCAGCAAATTGTGGGGATTTAAGGTGGTATGGAAGGACCCTCTCAAACAGGTTGTTTAATATGTTTACATTATTAATACTTAGTCTGTGTTGGGGGCTGGGGATGGACTTGTGGGTTGGGTTTCTAGTTATTTACATGTGTCAATTCAGTAATTTGAGGATTGGTAATATGCTAAGGAATATGATGAACAGGGGTGGTGGTTTGGGTAATATGATTATGCAGTCTGTCATGTACTGGGGTGGGGGGTATTTTGGGAATTTGGGAGATTTATGGAGTTCAGTTCAGCTTGGGGTAGTGATCTGGCCTCTGTGCCTTCCTTTAGCCTTCTTTGTGTGTGTGTTATGGTCTTTTGACCAGAGAGTCTCTTTTATTCATAGGATTGCTTCTATGAGTGGTGTTTTTGTTTGCATTCTTATGTCCCTGCTTCTGATTCTTTTTATGGGAATAGGATATGAATGTCTTGGGATAAGACTGAACCTGGGAGCTATAAGGATGGATCAGGGCCATATTGATAGGTTCACCTGGTGTCTTGTGATTTCTTCTATTTTTAGTACCAAATATGGCTCTGAAAACATGATGATTGTTCTTATTCTAAACCTTTTCTTGTTTTTGAGTCTTGAGTCAGTCCACTCCTTTTGGAGTAGGGGTGGGGGGTATATTGGGAACCATGGAGTGTGGGATGACTGGATATGGCCTTGGGTAGTTTACACTAGAAGTAGTACCCTCCTTATCATGATAATATGGTGTGTCTTTCATACACCTGAGTGGCTTCTTTTGTGTTTAAACCATAGGATTTTAGGACATTGCAGCCATAATAGTACATTCTTTACTATATGGTTTGCTCTTACCCAAGCCTGGTGGATTTTAGGATGTATTATGCAGGAGGTTTGCATTCAACCTGGAGAGATAAGGAGGAACTATGCCACTGTCCTTAGGACATTATTCCTCACCCCCTCAAATTTTGCATTTTCTAGCACCTGGAAGTGGCATAGGAACCATATTCATTTGTGTGAGTTTTTTGGTGTATATAGCCTGTGTGAGTTACTTTTTGGGCACTTGCCCAGGGGGGGTGGGTCATTATGGGAACAAGGAGTTTGGTGGACACTTAAAATACGTTGGGTAGATATCTGGATTCATTTCTTTCTCTATTCCTGTGTTGTTTGTCAGTGGGTCAGGGAGGGTGGGAATATTATACACATATGGGAAAGATCACTGGCCAGAGAATTTGGTCCATCTTTGACACTCTGGTCCAGTTCTGCGTTTGTTAAGGGGTTATTAGGATTGTTCAAACACTGGGAGTGTGTTCAACTGGGAGACATAAGGATGGACTATGCTGCTGTAAGTAGGACATTATTTCTCTGGGTTTATTTTTGCTTTCTAGATCTGCACAGCAGCATAGAAACCCAATGCATTATTTTGGTAATTTTTCTAAACCTTTTTTCTTGCTTTTGGAGTCTTGAGTCTTGTGAGTCAGCCCCATTTGGGGCTTGTCATGGGGTGGTCATGTTGGGTCGGGTTGTTGTGATGAGTAGAGGGGTGGCTAGAGTTCATAAAGACTTTAAACATTTGAGGCAGCTGTTAAAAGAGGGTATATGTTATGCTATAAGAGGGATTAACAGTTGGCAAGAAGGATTTGAATGCAGGGGTAGAATTGTCTTTATAAGAAAGAGTATGAAGAGCTGGTGGCAAGTTATAGTGTACAGGATATGGTTAATCTATATAATCTCAGGGGAGGGGATGGAGGTGATTGATTGGATCATAAGGAATGAATGGATGCTCTTCAGGCTGCTGCAGGTTCAGAAATGGTGCAGGTATGTGCCTTGTGGGTTGAGGTATCTGAAGTACATAATGAGGGGGGGAATTAGTAGTGTGAAAGTGTCTAGTAAAGCCATTACACTGATGGAGGTTCTTAAAGATTACAGGCTTCTTTTACACTATCTAGTTTCAGTTTTGCTATATAATAAACTGTCTTTAAGCTTATCACTTTGCGATAGGCTTAAGGTCCCCTCTGTCATGATATGGTACATATGTGACATTATAGGGATAGTTCAACTTGGAAGTTTGATCTTCTGGATGGTTATGCTTAGAGTTTGTATGTTGAACTTTCTTACTATGATGGCAATTGAAAGCCTGGTTCAATTGCTCCTTCAAAACAATCTATGGTGGTTTTGGAGGATTACATATTGCCATGGGAGAGATTTTTTGATATGGAGGTTAGTGTGTGAAGGATGGTGGTATGAGCCTATTATGATGGCTGTTAGATTGATGATGAGTATGTATACTGATGGAATGCTTAAGTATGGGGGGTGGAATTGCTCTGGTTATTTGGTTAAGTGTAGATTTGGGCCGAGTAATAGTATGAAAGGATATGGAGATCAAAGATTGGACATGTTTCAAAGGGGTTATGGGGTTTTGGATTGGATCATAGGAAAAATCTGGAAGATTTGGGCTGTATGGAAGGGTAGTGAATGGAGCCTTGGGCTTGAGAGGTATTGGATTAATAGATATAAATGGTGTACTGTAGTGGGCCGGGTATATACAAAGCGAATAATGAATGGCTCTTGGGGAGTTTGGATTGGATTTGTGAGAGGAATGTATATGATTTTGGGCCGGATAAATCAAAGGAATTATAAACATCTGAT
The DNA here is from genome assembly GCA_032199755.1 of Ambrosia artemisiifolia. NCBI lineage: Eukaryota > Viridiplantae > Streptophyta > Magnoliopsida > Asterales > Asteraceae > Ambrosia > Ambrosia artemisiifolia. Next base: position 36,136 of record CM063523.1, read on the forward strand.
GGGCTTTGGATTTAAAAGGCTGGAACAAAAGGAACGAGTGAACTGGATTGGGGCGAAGAAGATTAAAACTGCTCTGATGGGCTGGAACAAAGGAAGCAGATGGGCCGAAGACTGGGCTGTGGAGTATGTTTGTTTGTTTTTGGTTTATGTGGATAGCCTTTGTTGGGCTTTTAATATTTTTGTTGGGCTTAGAACTTCTATTGCTAGGTGGCCCGGTTGTTTAGGTTTAGTTTTATTTTTGTGCTTGTTTATTTCTTTTTGGGCTAACTTAAGATCTTGGGTCTATGTCCCGGGTCTTAGTTAGTCTTTGTCTTGTACTTCTTTTATATCAATAAATGTTTGCCGGGGTTTTCCCCTTTTTCCAAAAAAAACCCTAAACCCTAAACCCTAAACCCTAAACCCTAAACCCTAAACCCTAAACCCTATTTTTATTGTTTATCAATGGGGTGCCGTGAGTTTTTAGGATTGGAATTTACTGGGTTCAATGACGATAATATGCGCATGATACATCTCCTCGTGACTGAAGACTATTGGCCTTTCGGGTATCACGTCGAACCCAAGGTATGTACATGTTTTCGGCATATGCTTGGTTGTCGTGGGTGGGATTTACATGTGTTCTTGTCTGTTTTGTTGGATTCGGGTTATTTCGATGTTGTGGTGTGATTGTTAGTTGATATGGATTGTTGGCCGAAAGTTTTTTATTCACAGGATCATCTACGGCTTTGGTTGAATTGGAGATCCGTAGCCTCCTTTGGCATTAGATCAAATCCATTCTTGGCCATTGTTTTAGGCCATGTAATGGTTATTCAACTTAAGTCCATGATTCATTTTATTTTAACGGCTGTTGGTTTGATGAGATTATTGCTTTAGATTTCGGTTTGAAGGTTCTTAGCATCTTGAATGCTATAACCAAACTCCATGACAATCTGGATTGTTGATGGTAACCGAGTCTTTTAGTTTGTTGGGATCGAAGTTGCTTATAAATATTCATCAAGTGTTCATAATATGCTCATGTGGATCATACGATTTTTGGTCCTTCAAAATCCTTGGTGAGTGTTTTGTGGTTTGATGTTAAATACTTGGTTTGCATGGCCGGGTTATGTTAATGGACGTGGCTAGGATCCGAATTATTTCGGGTTGCATTAATTGAAATTTAAGGATTGATTTATCTCCTTTTTTTGTGCCACAATGTATGGAAAGTTATTAATGTGAGTTGACTGCAAATGGAATGAGATATTATTCTTGGGCGCCAAGCTATTTCAAAAATAATAAAGGAAAGGAGGTGCCGATTGGATGGTTTAAATTGGCAAGTGAGTGTAGCAGGCCATATTTGTTTTCTGGATATGCATGGTGCCGGCCTAAGGGCTATTGGATTTAATTTAGTTCATGGGCCTATTCATGTTTTTCGTGATGTATTGGACTGTGGGCCGAGTTTTTTGATAGTGGTTCAAGGGGGTATTGTACGGGTTCTAGATTACGGGTGTGGGCTAACTTATACTCGGGCTTGTATGTTTGTTCGTATGGTGGTGTCTTTAGAGCTGAATACTAGAGCTGGAATGTATCTGGACATACATTGTGTCCAGGTTCATCATGTATCTGGACATCAGGGCGTCCAGGTTCATTCTGAACTGGGCTGGAATGATGGATCAGGTTTGGTTGTTGGATGGTTTACGTTTGGGCTTCAATTTTGGGCCTGGTTTGGTAGTTGAAGATACATGGTGTACATATGGGTCTATTGGGCTTACTACAACGTGCTGAGCTGTTTCCAAAATGGGTTCCTAAGGCGGCTATCACATGGGCCGGATGTATTGCACACAAAGTACCGAGTTTATTGTCAATGGGCTTACCTCTTGGGCTTACAGTTTTGGTTTAAAAAGTGGTGATTTCCTTTGGACTGCATATTTCTCCATGGATTGCTTTTGGATTGGATCACATACAAGCATGATCTTGGATTTTATTTGGGCCTGCGTGCCTTTGTTTGTTTCACTATTTGTTTGGGCCTGCGTGCCCTCTAGTATGTTTCACCAGTTGGTTGGGCCTGCGTGCCTAGTAGTATGTCTCATTTTTAGTTTGGGCCTGCGTGCCCTCTAGTATGTTTGACTTGGTCTTCCCCCCTCCATGGTAAAACGCCCAGGAGGGGGGGGGGGCCCTTTTTCAGGCTTTGCTGTTTTCTAGTCTGGCGCTCTGGTCTGGGCTAGCAGCTTAGTCTTTTTTGTACCTTTTATTTTTTTAGTTTAATAGATTTGCCTGGGGTTCCGTCCCCTTTCCCAAAAAAAAAAAAAAAAAACCCTAAACCCTAAACCCTAAACCCTAAACCCTAAACCCTAAACCCTAAACCCTAAACCCTAAACCCTAAACCCTAAACCCTAAACCCTAAACCCTAAACCCTAAAAACCCTAAAAACCCTAAACCCTAAACCCTAAACCCTAAACCCTAAACCCTAAACCCTAAACCCTAAACCCTAAACCCTAAACCCTGTTCTCTCTCTTTCTCCAGGCGATTTTGGCGATTTCGTTCCTGTTGCTTCGTTTTTTTGTTTTTTCTTCTCTTTCGTTCAATCTTTTCACAGATTAACGATACTGTTACATCGATTCTTGTTCTAATCGATGATTCCAGTGATGCAAATGGGTAACTCGCATCATTTGGAAGCAAAACCTCCGGATCCAGGGCTGGGCGATAATGGTGTTTTGGCGCCAATTTCTTCTGCTATCAATTCTGATGCAATTCAACAGCAGAATATGGTTTCAATTGATTCGGAAATGTTACTGGATAATGATTTTAAGAGTGATTCATCAATTCAGACATTCAAGGGGCAAAACAAATCTGAATCTGCTTCGAAGACTCATATGATTCGGGTTTTAATCTCGAATAGGAATGGGATTCCTGTTTATGCATCAATTCCAGCACCTGAGGGTCCTCTATCTACTTTTGATTCTGCTCTCGAAGGTATGATTCTTAGGTTCGTAGGCAATTCTGAACTGGATCCTGTTTTTATTAGATATATGAATATCTTTCTGCTCCAGTCTGTGAATGATACTGAATTTGAGGATGAGTTTAAACGCCTTATGGTCAAAATTGGGTCTGATTTTGTTATTAGAAGAGACTGTAAGTTGCTGGATAATGTCTGGTTGGATATTGATTCGGTTAAATGGTTGAATATTAACTGTCAGGGGCTTTCAACTGTTGTTCCATTATTCTCTGATACTCTCAATGTTGAGTTTCATAATCATGTTAGTTTAAAGTTCAGGGAAGTGGGACAGGGGATGAGTGTGGATAGTTTTTTTGGGGCAGGGGATAAAATGGTGATAGCTCTGTCTAATGCTTTTAATGACCAGTGGTCCAGTGGCTGGCACAAGATTATGTGTGGTTTTAGGAAGTTTGATAAGGAAATAGGGTCACAAAGTTCTGAGCAGGTGGATATGGAACAGGAGGGCAACATGGAGATGGCTCAGACTTTGGCAGTTTTATTGAAGAGGAAGATTTTATATAGGGAGAAGGTTCTATATGATATTCAGAATTGCTTTATAGATGAGACTCCTGACTGTATTACTAAGGGTGCTGGAAAAAAGAAGAGACATGAACCTGAGAAACCTCCTGATGTGGTTGTTACTCCAATGGGAAAGAGGGTGATTAATCTGCTGAAGTATAAGAAGGAAGGGAAGGATGCTAAAAAGAAGGGTATTCAAGCTTGTAAGGAATTTGTTAAGTCGGGGTTCAATTTGGGTAAACCTTCTGAGTTGCCAGATTGTAAGAATGGGGCTTCTTTCTATTATGAGACTGTTACCTTTGGGGAGAACTGTTTAAATGAGTTAGAGATGGATGAGGCTACTAATGCTATGGAGAAAGATGAGAATGGAGAAGGGGTTGATAATGTGGGACCTAAAATTGGGGAGAAAGTGACTAGGAGAGTTTATGTGAAGCAGACAATGAAGGAAATTATGGATGGTATGAAGAATAGATTGAACAAGATAAAGAGTCTGTGCAGGCCTAAAGTTAACAATCTTGGGTCTGCTTCTAGTTCGTTGAAGGAAGGTGTGCTTGGGGCTATTCCTTTAGTTCCAAAGGTGGTGTTTGATGCTAAAATGGATGATTCAGGAAAGGTAGTTAGTAATATTGAGAAGGTTATTGCTGAGCAGTTATTGGCTTTGGAAAAACAGAAGGCTGAGTTGGAAAAACAGAAGAGAGTTTTAGAAGGTGCAGATAAGCAGGGAATGAAATCTGTGGAAGGTCTAGAGAAACAAAAAGGTGGTTCAGGGGTAGAGGAAAGTTCAAAGTCTTCTTATGCTAAGGTTGTGACTGGAAAGGATAGGGAGAATGTAGCTAAGTCTATTTCTTTTATTAAGCCTACTACTTTGGAGTCTGGGGAGAAGGTTATTCTGATCAAAAAAGAGGCAGTTGCTGCAATTAGAGAAAAATATAGGTTGCATCTTTATGGGTATTTTATGGGCACTGAGTGCACTTTGGCCTGGGTTAGGTTTCACCTTATGAGAATGTGGAAGGTGTATGGGTTGGTTGAGGTTACCTCTAATGGTAAGGGTATCTTTTATTTCAAATTTAAATCAGAAAAGGGGATTGAAGATGTGTTGAAGGCTGGTCCTTGGACAATTAGAACTATTCCTTTGTGTTTAAATAGATGGGAAGCTGGTGTGAATCTTGATAAACCTGAGCCTAAGTCAGTTCCAGTTTGGATAACAGCTAGTGGTATTCCTGCAGAATTGTGGAATAAGGATGGTTTATGTGAAATAGGAAGCTGTTTGGGTAATCCAGTTACTTTTGATGCTGTTACCATTGATAAGTGTGCTAAAGGGGATACAACTAACTTTGCTAGAATTTTGGTTGATATTCCTGTGTTAGATGTTTATCCTATTCATGTGAAAGCTATGTATGTTGGTGAAGCTGATGGTATAGAAGCTACAGTGGAAATTAAGATTGAATATCCTAAAATGCCTGTTAATTGTAGGCACTATAGAGTTTATGGGCATAAATTTGATGATTGTAATAGTAGGGAGTTGACTGAAGAGGAAACTTTACAAAGACAAAAGAAGGCTGAAGAGTTGAAAGCTGGTTTGGCTGATCCAAAGAAAAAGGTGCATTTTGATAGTGAAGGATATCAGGTTGTGGGCAGGAGGTCTGTGTTGAGGCCAGTCAATAATCAGCATCTCAGGGTTGGGCAGGAAAGAGTGGATAACAGTAAGGGCAAAGGGGTTCAGAATGAGGGGTTGGGCAAAGAGAATAATCAGAATAATACTGGTGCTAGTTCTAGTAGCAGGCAACCTCAGCAGCTGCATCAGCAGAAAAGGGGTATTAATAGTGACAAGTCTCAAGTTAAAGATGGTAGAAGTATTCAGGGAAGTATTAAGGGTCAGGGTATTCAGGGTAACATGAAGGCTAAGGGTCAGGAATACAGGGTTAAGAATGCAAGACAGAAGGCTGAGAAGAAAGATGGTGCTGCTATTGAGGTAAGTAATGTATTTGAGGTTTTGGAGAATCTTAGCAGTGAAGTGGGACCTGAGGAATTAATGAAAGATAGTATTGTTAAAGAGGGTAATTCTAAAGATGTTCCAGCTGTCAAGAAAGAGAAAATCATTACAAGATCTCTGGATGATTATTATAAGGGGCTTTCTGAGCAGCAGAAAAAGGAGTTGATGGATTTTATCAACAATCAGGAGGTTCCATCCAGGGAAGTTAGAAAATCTTGGTCCTTTAATCAGTCTAAATTTTTTACCTTGATGTGCAGTAAGTATGATTTTGTTGCAGGTATGAAGAGTATGACTGAGGATTTGGAGGATGTTGAAGAGGAGGACATTGATGCTGACATGTTCACTGCTGATGGTTTGGATTATGCTGGTGACTCTGTTGAAGAAATGCAGGACTATCTGTGTATGGATAGTGCTGAAGGTAATCAAGTTCAGTTATGATGAAGGGTATGGTTTGGAATGTAAGAGGTTTAGAGATTAGGCAGAGTATGGTTAGGAATCTTATACATGAGCATGGGATTGGTTTTTGTGGTTTTTTAGAAACACATCTTAGGAAGAAGAAGATTAATAAGGTCTGTGATGCTGTTTTTGGGAGTTGGTCTTGGGTTTCCAATATTGATTCTTGTAGGAATTGGGCTAGAATAGTTGTGGGATGGGATCCCAGGAAAGTAGAAATTAGAATCCTTGATACTACTGATCAAGCTATTCATAGCTGGATCAGGAAAGCTGGGGATAAGAATGGTTTCTTTTGTAGTTTCATTTATGGGCATGTTAGGGGGAAACATAGAAAGCCTTTATGGAATGATTTGGAATGTCATAGGTTTGGGGTTAAAAATCAGCCTTGGGTTCTAATGGGTGATTTTAACTGTATTCTGGAGGTGAATGAAAGAAACATGGGTGCTTCCACTTTGGATAATTCTATTCATCAGTTTAGGGATTGTGTGTCCAGTTTGGGGGTTGTTGACATTAACAGGAAGGGTTTGTTCTTTACTTGGAATAAGTCTCCTGGTAATCATATGGGTATTATGAAGAAACTGGATAGGGTCATGGGTAATATGCAGTTTTGCAAGGTTTTTAAGAATGTTGTTGCAGAATTTTTGCCCTTTTTCACTTCTGACCATAGTCCTGCAGTTCTGACTTTTAATGATGTTGTTGAGGTTAATAAGAAACCTTTCAGGTTTCTCAATTATTTAACCAGGAGGCCAGATTTTGTTAATATTGTTAAGAAGCAGTGGGATAAGAGGGTGCAGGGTTATAAGCTGTTCTCTGTTGCTACAAAGCTCAAAATGCTGAAAAAACCTTTAAGACTTTTGAATTATCAGCAGGGTAACTTGTTTTCTAGAACTCTGAAACTGAAGGGGGAATGGGAGAAGATTCAGAAGAATGTTGAGAAGGATCCACATAATAAAGATTTGAGGGATGAAGAATTTGTTTATCTTAAGGCTTTTAAAGATGCTTTGATTGATGAGCACTTATTTTTGAAACAACAATCTAAAGTGCAATGGTTGAAAGAAGGGGATGAGAATACTAAATTCTTTCACAACTATGTGAAGGAAAGGAAAATGCAGGGCAGGATTATTGAAGTTAAGGATATGGAAGGAAATAGGTTTGAAAATGAGGCTGTTGGGGAAGCTTTTGTGGGGCATTTTAGGGGTATTCTGGGTACAAAAACAGTGGTTCAGGAGTTTCTTGACCCTGAGAGCTTATTTGATAAGAAAATTAATGGGGAGGCTGCTGAATTTATGATCAGGCCAGTCACTAATGCAGAGATTAAAGCTGCCCTGTGTGATATAGATGATGACAAGGCCCCTGGGCCTGATGGGTATACTGCTAAATTTTTTAAGGCAGCATGGGGGGTTGTTGGTGATGAGGTGTGTGAAGGGATTAAGGAGTTTTTCAACTCTGGAAAGCTTCTGAAAGAGGTTAACTCTACTAGTATTTCATTGGTTCCTAAAGTGGCTAAACCTGAAAATGTGGCTGATTTTAGACCCATTGCATGTTGTAATGTGGTCTACAAATGCATCAGCAAGGTCCTCTGTAATAGAATTAAAAACTCTTTGGGCAACATTGTGGATTTGAATCAGAGTGCTTTCATCCCTGGAAGGCAAATTGGAGACAATGTCTTATTAGCTCAAGAACTGGTTAGGAATTATCATAGGAAGAAAGGGGAGGCTAGAACTGCTTTTAAAATTGATATACAAAAGGCCTATGATACTGTTGATCCTAGTTTTTTGAGGAATAGTCTTTTGAAGTTTGGTTTTCATGAGAAGATGGTTCATTGGATCATGGAATGTGTTACTACTGCTTCCTTCTCTATTAACTGTAATGGTCAAATGCAAGGCTATTTTAAGGGAATGAGAGGTCTCAGGCAGGGGGATCCTCTATCTCCATATTTATTCACTATTGTGATGGAGGTGTTGAATCTTGCCATAAAAAGGGCCATCAGGAACAACCCTGAGTTTCAGTATCATTGGAGGTGTGAGGAGCTTAAGATTACTCATCTTTGTTTTGCAGATGATCTCATGATGTTCTGTCATGCTGATAGGAGATCTGTGGAAATTTTGAGATCTGCTTTGGTGGAGTTCAGCAACTTATCTGGTTTGTTCCCTAATCTTAATAAAAGCACTACTTTTTATGGTAATGTTCTTCCTCATGTGCAGAGGGAATTAGATAATATTATGCCTTTCTCTAAAGGAAAGCTTCCTGTGAGATATCTGGGAGTCCCTCTGATTTCCAACAGGTTGTATGCTAAGGACTGTTTGGTGTTGATTGAAAAGGTGAAAAAGAGGTTGAGTAATTGGAAGAACAAGAATCTGTCCTTTGCTGGGAGGGTTCAGTTAGTAAAGTCTGTGATTAGTTCTATTAGTATATATTGGTCGTCTATGTTCATTTTGCCAGCTAACATTACTGATGATATTGAAAGGTTGATGAATAACTTTATCTGGGCCCAGGATGTTAAGGCTAAGGGTAAAGTTAGGATTAGATGGGTGGATGTTTGTAGAGATAAGAAATTTGGTGGGTTGGGTCTTAAATCCTTTAGAGTTATGAATAGGGCCCTCATTTCTAAGCATATATGGAATTTGTTGTCTGGGAATGAGTCCATTTGGACTTCCTGGATCCAGACTCATCTTATTGAGGATAGAAATTTTTGGGAAATCAAAGCTATGGATGGATGTAGTTGGAGTTGGAGGAAGATCTTGGAGATGAGACCTTTTATAAGGCATCATTTCTTTACAGAAATAGGGGATGGGCAACAGACTAATGTGTGGCATGACTACTGGGATGATATTGGTCCTCTAAGCTCTTTTATTTCTTATAGGGATATTTATAGTGCTGGGCTTAGTAACCAAACAAAAGTTGCTGATGTTATTGAGGAAGGGCAGTGGAAGTGGCCTGTAGAATGGAGAGATAAGTTCCCTGTGCTCTTTCAACTCAATGTTCCTAACCTGGTGGATAATAAGAAAGATAGGTTGAGGTGGAAGAATGTTATGGGGGAATTAGGGGATTTCTGTGTTAAGGAGGCATATAAGGATATGAGGGGGTTGCATGATGAAGTGGGGTGGGACAAGTTAATTTGGTCTAATCCTAGAATACCAAGGCATTCAACTACTTGGTGGATGGCCATGCAAAATAAACTGTTGACTCAGGATAGACTGGATAGCTGGAGTGGTGGGCAGAGTTTGTTGTGTCCTTTCTGCAAATTGGTTCCTGATAGTCATAAGCATCTGTTCTTTAGATGTGATTTTCCTGCTTCAGTATGGTTGGAAATTAAAGTGAAGGCTAGAATGCAAAATGTCCCTTCTAGGTGGAGTTTATTAAAAGAATTCATTTCAAATATGCCTAGTAACAAGAGTATCTGGAATGTGATTCAGAAGCTGGTGATAGGGGCTGCCATTTACTATGTTTGGCAAGAAAGAAATCTTCGTTTGTTTCAACAGCAAAAAAGAAAGAAAGAAGAGGTTATAAGACTGATAAGTGAGGCTGTGAGGTGTAAACTTATGGGATTGAAAATTAAGTTCTCTTCTGCTGTTCAGGAGGCTAATGGTATTTGGGATTTTTTACCAAACAGTTGCAATGATGAGAGGGAATAATGTTATGGCTGCTTGGTGGGAACATCTGGGTAGTACTTTTATGGGTTGGGTCTGTACTTTGTACTTTGGGTGGGGGGTTTTTTGGTACTTTGCAGTAATAAGGTGCACTCAAAGCGTATGGGTAGATTCTGGGATCCATGATCCTTCCTGGATTTTTAATCCTTTTCTTCTCATCTTTTCATGGGTCTTTGGGTGGTTGTGGTTTGGTGATCTTTTGGTTCCATGCATCTTCACTGCATTTGGAACTGTTTCTGTGCTTATATTTTGGTGGTTAGGTGTGTTAAGGCTTGGGATAAGCCATCAACCTGGAGTGTTATGGATGGACTTAGCCTATGGATTTAGGATTCTCCTCTCTCTTTTCTTGTTTTTTGTTTTTAGCACTTTCCATAGGCTAAGAAACCTTAATTTGTTGAGCCTTTTTCTTTTCTGGTCTTTAGAGTCTTTGTTTTTTGTTTTGTGGTCTGTTTGTTTGCATTTGGGTGGGTTATGCAGGGTTTTTACTGGAGTAAGGTGTACTAAAATACTAAGGGTAGCATTCTGGATCTTTGATCCTTCCTGGATTATTTATCCTCTCCTTCTCCTTTTTTTGTGTGGTATTGGGGGCTGGGGGGCTGGTGATCCTTTGGTTCCATTGTTCATATCTGAACCTGGAATTGACTCTGCTTTATGTGTTTGGAGGTTAGGTTATCTGTGGCTTGGAGAAAGCATAAACAAGGGAGATATAAGGATGGACTTGGCTCATGTTGGTAGGACCTTAATTTCCACTCTATATTTTTATATTTTTAGAACTTCACATGAGTCAGGAAACCTTTTTTTGTTGAGCCTGTGTTCTTTCTGGTGTGTGTTATGTGTGTTCATTGGTCTGTGTGTCAGTGTCTGGGATAGGGTGGGAACTTTATGGGAACTTGCAGGAATAAGGTGCACTATAAAACGTTGGGTAGTTTTCTGGATCTTTGATCTTCCTTTCTCTTTGTTCTCTTGGGAATCTGGGAGGGTTTGGTTTGGAGATCTGTTAGCTATCTATTTCATATCAGAAGTGGTAGTTAATTCTGCTGTGATTTGGAGGATTTTAGGTTATATAAGGCTTGGGAGTAGCCTTCACCCTGGAGAGATAAGGATGGAATTGGCCAATGTTTATAGGACATTATTCTCCACCCCAAATTTTGTATTTTTTAGCACATTGCATTGGCCAAAAACCTTTAAATTTGAATGTTTCGTTTCTAAACCTTTTCTTGTTTTTTCATTATTGAGTCTTTTGAGTCAGTTATTGGGGGTGGGTTTCTTTTTGGGTTGGGTTTTATCATTCAAAGCTTGCAGGGGTAATATGGTCTTTTGTAAGATGAGGTGCAAAGCTAATATTAGGCTGGGGCAGAAGATGAAGAGCTTCATTCATTGGGTGTATCTGTCTGGCACAAAGGGATGGATGCATGGTATGTTAAAGCTGCAACAAAGGGATGGGCACAGTAATGGTGTTTTGAAATTAGTTAATGGGCTGAGTAGAGTCAGGGAGTGGTTAAAGCTGTTGAAGGGTATTATGGTTTTTTGTCTGAAGACAGGTAATGTGCAGAATAGTTTTGATCAAAATGATAATAGTTTAGGGGCCTGGATGGGATTCTCAGGGCTGAAGAAGAAGTCTTTTAAGGAAGTTCACAGAGTTTGGAAGCCTGAGATGGAATGTAAAAGATTGCTGTTGAGGTATGTTTTACTCATGTTAAGATATGGAAGTGTGTTGACTGGTAGTTCTGTGGTTTTTGTTTGGCTATGGCTGGAACTCTCTGAGTCTAGTACATCTAGTAATGCCACTATATTGGTGGAGGTATTTAAAGATTACAGGTGTTACTGGAAGCAGGTGAGTGCAGGATGGGCTTCTGCCTTACTGCTGGTGAGTTTAATACTTAGTATTAAGGTCATTATTCATCCTAGCTATGTTTGGGCTATAGGGGGTATCATAGGAATTATTCAATCTAAAGAATCCCTTTGTTTCAGGGAGGTGTACAAGGTTTATGGGTTGAATAATGGCCTTATGAGAACCTGTGAATGTGTGTTTCATTGGTACTTCCTTAAATTGGTAGGATGTGTTTGGAAGTCCCCCTTAGTCTGTATGTTTAGAGCTTGTATTGTGGGAAAGGGCTGGAAATATAGTAGGGTGGTATTTTACTTTGAAATTTGGTATAAAGTGTGGATATTTTGGCTGGTTGTTAAGGAGAGGGTGAGGCATTTTTATAAAACTGTTGAGTTGATAGGCATGGATAAGCATAGATATGTGGAAAAGGTTTGGTTGTTAAGATTATGTTTTAGAGAGGTAAAATGGCTGGACAGGAAGGGGACTTGGTTTTTTAAGAATTTAATACATAGTGTTGAAATGTTAACCGGTGATTTTAACCTTCGAGAGGTGGAGGGTGTGATAAACTGGGCTCAGGATTGGAGGTGTATTTTTTGGAGCTTTAAGGATCTGTGGACGTGGGCTGTTAGGCTGAAGAGGTTAATGATTTACGAGTGTATACTGGGCTGGTGCTATTTTATTGGGCTGATAGAGTGTTGGGTTTATAATATGGATAAGAAGATATGGAGGCAGATAGGTATTGGGCTGTACAAGTTCATAATTGGGCTGCAGGTTAAGTGGATTGAGTGGAGTGGCATTTTGGGCTTTAAAGGTATGATTGGGCTAAGGAGTTATTGGGCTGACTATGGCATTCTGGATAGCATGTTGAATAGAAGGCATTGGGCTAGCATGAAGGCTTTATGGGCTGATGTGTTTTGCTTTGTTTTATTGTTTGTTTTTCTCCGGGTTTTTTATGTTTTATTTGGTTACTTTGATCGGAAGTTTATTAATACTTGGAGGTTTGTTCCAAGATTAATAAATTGTCCTAACTCTTTGTAATTGTTTTTTGTTGTTTTATAATATTTGCCGAGGGCTTTGGCCCGTTTACCCCCAAAAAAAAAAAAAAACCCTAAACCCTAAACCCTAAACCCTAAACCCTAAACCCTAAACCCTAAACCCTAAACCCTAAACCCTAAACCCTAAACCCTAAACCCTAAACCCTAAACACCCTAAACCCTAAAAACCCTAAACCCTAAACCCTAAACCCTAAACCCTAAACCCTAAACCCTAAACCCTAAACCCTAAACCCTAAACCCTAAACCCTAAACCCTATGGAAAATCATTTGCACACTTTTTTTCTCTCTCTAACTTTCTCACTCTAAAATACTCTCTCTAATTCTTTACGGTTTCCACTCCCGTATGCCTGCTTCTCCATCAAAAGGTGGGATAATCCCACCACAACTTCCACCAAAACCTCCTATTCCACCTGATATAGGTGATAGTACAGCTGAATTGCAAGAAAATAACCCATCTCCGTGTATTCAAGATGAGGCGGCACACAACAAACCTCAAATTGGGGCTGATTCTGTCCCCTCAAATGGTAACCCTGCTGAATCCTTGACCACCGATGAAATTTTAGCTCTTTCCAGGGCTCAAAGCATTGCTCACGATGCTCAAATCATGAAGGAAGCAGGCGGCTGGCAAGGAACTACGAGGTCGGGTCGTCAAAGGTCCAACCCTGTTCGTATTGCTGGGTTTGGGGGTCTTCGTAAGCAAAAAACACAGGTCCGGTATAGTCCCATGCTCGGCGATCTCAAAGTAAAGGATATTGTCAATGGAGGACCGAATAAGAGGCAGACGTTAACTCCAGAGAATCAGGGCCCTATGGATGTGGAAGATTCTGGAGATTTAGCGTCATGTGAGGAGGATGGGAGTAACTATTCGACTATTCTTGGTCAGGAGCAGCCCTTGGAAGACCTTACCATGCTTGACTCCCCTGTTTTGGAACAGAATCATAGTCCGAAAGGGGCTACAGGTAATATCTTAACCCCTGTTAATAACTTGAATGCTGTTGCTGCGGATTTGGTTATGGAAAATGGGTCTGATGAGGTTTCTAGTAGTGATGGTGGGAGCCGTAGGAATGCAGGGGATATAGGGGCTACTGGTTATGCGAACAGAAATGATGTTGCAGGGGTTGGGACTTCTAAGTTTAAAACGGGGTCTGATCGTTTGGGTCATACTTTGGGGGCAAATACTAATACGGTCAATGTTTGGGATCATGATAAGGTCAATGGCATGACGTTCGCTGAAAAAATTAGGAATAACAACAATACGGGGAAAATTAGGCTTCAGTATTTTCCCCCGGTTGTCACTCCGGAAGGTAAATCTCGAATCATTTTGTCGAATGAGGACCTCCTTGATTCAGCAAAGACTTATGCCCTCCATTTATATGGTTATTTCCTTGGCTCATCCATGGATTTTAACTACGTTAATCGGTGTGTGCACCGTCTTTGGAAAGCTTATGATCTTGTTGATGTGTCAAAGAGCAACCATGGTTATTATTATTTCAAATTCCATAGCGAGAAAGGTATGTTGGAGGTGCTAGAAAATGGCCCATGGATGGTGAATCACATACCTCTCATACTCAACAAATGGGAACCGGGTCTGTGTATTGAAAAAACCGAGATGTCTACTATGCATATTTGGGCTACGGCTCATGATGTGCCTTTGGAGTTGTGGACTGACACAGGTATGAGCAAAATCTTCAGTTCTATTGGTGACCCTTTGTTACTGGATAAGACCTCTGAAAATCGAGTACTTGAAAAGAAAGGGAAATTGGGGTATGCTCGGATGTTGGTCGAAGCAAAAGCGGCGTCGAATCTCCCTAGCGAGGTGGAAGTGGAGTATCCTGTAGGCCCTAAAAAGATATCTCGGGTGGGAGTTATTCAACTCTCATACCAATGGAAACCCCCCATATGCAGCCATTGTGTCGTATTCGGACACACCACTAAATTATGTAAAGTGCGTCCAAGGACACAGGAGGAAATTGATAAAGAAGCCAAGAAAAATACCCAAACACCAAACGTTCCTGTGGATAAGGGAGAGACTCTTCCTGCTGTGGATGGGTACACTCAAGTTATTCGGAAAAACAAGCAGCAGCAGAAGATTGTTAAAGGTAAAACTAGTGGTCAGAGTTCTCCGAAACGGGTTCCTAACGTTGCAGCTAAGCAGAGTGCTGGTCATAATTCTGCTGAGATGCAAACACAGACAGGTGAGGCTAGTGGGGTGAAGAACACAGGGTCTGGGTTTAATTTCAGCCGAGCGTTACAAGGGGCAGGATCCACTCGAAACGGTGTTATTGGGTCAGCTACAAAAGCTGCTGCGAAACAAACTGAACCAGAGATGTCGAACAGGTTTTCTGTTTTGGATGTTGATGCGTGTGTGGGAAACAGTAATTTGATTGGCGTTCCTGTGGATCTTAATCCGAATGTTAACGGTGTTGAAGAAATTTGTACCATAAATAAGCAGCAAATGATTGATCCGGGGCGTATACTTCCGCGTTGGAAGGATCTGAACCATAAGAAAAGTAACGAGGAAGTAATGATGGATAACATTATAAACTACTCGGACTCGGAGTGTTCAGAAGCGGATTATGATATCACAGAGGAACAACGTCGTGTGATTCGCAGAGCTATTGTAAAACATAAGCGTGTGAAGCATGAGGACACCACCAATTGGTCACAAGGCGAATGGCATTATTTTTGGGACCAATGTGATATCCTGGGGATTGATGGGGATCTCCTTATCGAGAATGTGGGAGAAGATCTTAGCGGTACGGCTCAGTTCCTAACCCGTCAAATGAATTTGGGTAAGTCTTTTGACCCGGTTGTTGCTCGTCCCTCATCCCGCAAATAATCATGTCTGTGTTCTGTTTATTTAGTGGGGTCTTTGGGTTTGGTGTTGTGTTGATGTTGTTTAGTTTTGGGCCTTCCTTCTTCTGTAAGAGATTGCTCCTGTTTGGTTCGTACTCGATCCTTCTTTTTGGCAAAAAGACCAGTAGCCGGGTAGTTTTTACGCAGGTTTGGCTGGGGGTGTTAAGGTTTGGGTCTGGTAATGGTTTTTGGTGGCCTAGATTTGGTTATGTTGAAGCCTCTTCGTATGGGTCTTGTTGGTGTGGTCGGATAGTGTTTTGGGCCCAGCTCCATTGGCCCAGTAGTGGTGATATGGGGAACTGGTCAATCCGTCTATTTTCCTTTTGGATCTGGTGGTTTTTAAAGTCCAAGGGTGCCACAAATCTGCTACATTCTTGGGTCGTAAAGTTCACTGGTGGGTTGGATGCAAAATACGAGGCCCAATGCTTCTCTTTTCTCCTTTTGTTGGGCCGCCAGGCCCAGGATATATCCTAAACGCTGCTGCTAATCTGCTGAAGTGAAGGCCCAACTTTGGGTTTTTTTGTCATATAGCTTCTTTTTTTGGCTTAGTTCGTGTGTCGATTGCTATCGTCTGTTTGTTTGTATCATTTTGTTTTGGTAGAAAATATATGTCGCCTACTAGGTTGGTTAGTCATGTAGTAGGAAGTGTATATTTTCTTTTATAGAGGTTCCCGGAGTCTGTTCCGGGGGTGTCCTCTTTTAGGAGTTCTCGGGGGGTATGCCCCCTTAAAACCTGTACAATCACCATTTGGGAATATATTTGCCGGGCAATGCCCATTACCCAAAAAAAAACCCTAAACCCTAAACCCTAAACCCTAAACCCTAAACCCTAAACCCTAAACCCTAAACCCTAAACCCTAAACCCTAAACCCTAAACCCTAAACCCTATATCAGGGAAGGAACTAACTAACCAGGTGACTACCCAAGGCTTTTTCCAGTTCCATAAACCACCATGATTCCCAATAGTCCCACCACCCCATCTCCAAATGGAGTAAAAAGACTCAAGACACAAAATCAAGAAAAGGTTTGGAAACAAAAGATAATCAGTGATTTCAGGGCCAAACCAAGTTCTAAAAAATAAAAAAGACAACAAAAGCAGAAGGATCCTAATGGTGTGACCCTGACCCATCCTTATCACTCCATGTTTAAGTCTTATCCCAAGACAAAACCATCCTAACCTCCTTACTAAAAAAGAAAATCCTAAAATGGTCTCAAAAGAGAACCAGAGCCAAAACAAAAACAAAGGATACTCCAGAATGTTTAAGGATATACAAGGAGGCCAAACAGGCCAGAAAACTACCCCAGGCTGAAAAGAACTCCATATAACTCCCTCAAGTTTAAAAAACCCCCCATCCCCAGGATAAAAATCCTTTAAAGCACAGGCCTGCAGGTTAAAAGCCATCAAAGAATTACCCTGCCCTCCATCCTTATTAACCAGATTAATTATAAGTTTACCTAGCCTTTCATAAGTCTTTTGAGCAGTGACAAGAATTAAAAAACTAAATAGACCAACCCAAATACCCACCCACATCTCCCTGCATAAAGTAAAAATGCTTAAATCCATCATTAACTAACCTGCCTCAGATGATCCTTCCATACCACCTTGAAATCCCATATCTTGCTGAAATGGATGCTGCTTCTTGATCCATAGATCCTCAAACCCAGCAGCCTAAGCCTGACATTCTCCTTTATGGCGCCACATAAGACCTCCACAGATCTGGATTTATTCTGAAATAACCTGAGGTTTCTTTCTTGCCACACAAAATAGACCATAGCAGCCAAAACCAGCCTTTGAATAATTCCTTTCACAGACTTTCCAAGATGGCCAACAGCCAAAATATGAACACACTCTTCTAAACTGGCTGGACAATCTCTCAAATCAGCAGCATCTTGCAATCCCTTCCAAACTGAGGCTGAATAGTCACACTCAAAGAACAGGTGTTTATGACTATCCCTAACAACTCCACAGAAAGCACATAATAAGTTGTCTTTAACATCCCAGTTTAATAGTCTGTCCTGTGTGAGCAGTCTCTGTTGACAAGCTAGCCATAAAATAAAAGCATGCCTAGGAATACACTGGCTAAACCAAACAACCTTGGCCCATACAACTTCCTCTTTATGATCACAAAAATCTCTAAAAGCTATACCTGTCTCAAAAGACCCAAGGGTTTCCTCCTTAGTCTTCCAAAATGTGCAATCATGCTTATCATTAGTGAGCATAGGAGGCTTCATTTGGAACAAACAGGGGAACTTCCTCATCTACTCTTCAGGCCAGTTCCAGTTGCCATCACAAACAACCTCAGAAACAGTAGTATTAAGATTATAACCAGCATAATGAATGTCCCTTGGTGATATAAAAAGACTCAGAGGACTTAAGGGACACCAATTATCATACCACACAGAAGTTGTTTTTCCATCCCCTATACTTTTGAGACAGTGAGGCCATATAACATCCCTATTATCCAAGAGGCTTTTCCAGCTCCAACAAGACCCCTCCCTTTTCCTAAAACCCCAAAAACTCAGCCCTTTCAATCTAAAAGTTTTAATCCATTTTGTCCATATAGTCTCCTTTCCCGAAATCAGGTTCCACACATGCCTAGACAACAAAGCCTGGTTTTTGACTTTCAAAGATTTAATCCCAAGGCCCCCTTGATTTTTAGGATAACAAACAGACTCCCAGGCCACCCTGACTTTCCCTCTAGCCTCCTCATTTTGAGCCCACAAAAACCTGTTCATCAATCTTTCTATGTCTTCAATGACATTACTAGGAAGAAGAAACACAGAAGCCCAATAAACTTGAAGAGAGGATAACACAGACTTCACAAGTTGAAGCCTACCAGCAAAAGACAAAGATTTATTTTTCCAATCTTCAAGTCTTTTCCTAGTTTTATCCACCAAGACTGCACAATCTTTAGCATATAACCTTTTAGAAAGCAAAGGCACCCCTAAATATCTGACAGGCAGGACACCCACCCTGAAGGGGAGAATAGCCTTTAGTCTGTCCTGAATCCGAAGAGAAACATTACCAAAGTACATAGTGCTCTTGTTCAGATTTGGCACAAGACCAGAAACAGAACTAAACTCTTCAAGGGCAGCTTTAACAACTCTAACTGATGCAGAATCAGCATGTGAGAAGACCAACAAATCATCAGCAAAGCAAACATGGGTCAACTTTAACTCCTCACAGCACCAATGGTATTTAAACTGGCCATCCTCAGCAATCTTCCTATCAAATATAAGCTTTAAAACCTGCATAACTATAGTAAACAGATAAGGAGACATAGGGTCTCCCTGTCTTAGCCCCCTCTTACCTTGAAAGAACCCAAAAGTCTCCCCATTGACATTGATAGAGTATGCAGCAGATCTAATGCAAGTCATGATCCATGCTATCATACATGGATGAAACCCAAAGTTTACAAGGCAAGCTTCCAAAAAATCATGATTCACAGTATCATATGCCTTCTGCAAATCAATCTTCAAAGCCACTCTTGGAGTTCTGACTTTCCTATGATAATTCCTCAACAACTCTTGGGTCAACAAGATATTATCACTGATTTGCCTGCCTGGTATAAAAGCACTTTGGCATTCATTAACAATCAAATCCAAAGAACCTTTTATCCTTTCACAAATAACCTTAGTAATGCATTTGTACAATACATTACAGCAGGCAATAGGCCTAAAATCAGTGACACAATTAGAATTTGAGCACTTAGGCACTAAAGAGATTATAGTAGCATTAACCTCTTTAAGAAGTTTGCCATTATAGAAAAACTCCTTGATAGCATGACACACTTCATCACCAATAATGCCCCAAGCAGATTTGAAAAACTTAGAAGAGAACCCATCTGGCCTAGGAGCTTTATCAATATCTATATCAAATAAAGCCTTCTTGATCTCATCATTAGTGACTTCTCTAACCATTTGGTCAGCAACTTCTCTAGGCAGTTTTGATACAAACAGAGAGTTAGGATCCCTCAGAGCTTCAACCTCCACATTATCACCCATGAATCCTTTAAAGTGCTTAACAAACACATCCCCAACAACATCCTGTCCTTCAAAGAAATCACCATTTTTATCAAGGACAGAGTTTATTCTACTCCTGCTCATCTTCCCCTTAATAACCTTATGGAAGTAGGAAGTGTTTTGATCCCCAGCCTTAAGCCACTCTACCTTAGCCTTCTGTTTTAAAAATAATTCTTCATCAACAGTGGCCTTCTTTAGAGCACTAACTAGACTAATCTCAACCTCCCTTAGTTCAGGATTATGAGGGTCCTAAACCATTTCCTCCTGAGCCTTCCCCAATTCCTTAGTCAGTTTCTTCACTTTTTCAGTTAAGTCACCATTTTCTCTCCCCAATCTCCTAAGAGGCTTCTTCAACCTTTTCAGCTTACTAACAACAGAGTACATAGCACAACCCTGAAACCTCTCCTTCCAAACAGATTCAACAGTGGGCAAAAATTTGGAATTCCCAGTAAGATGATTCATAAATTTGAAAGGCCTTGGTTTCCATTGACTTTGACCCCTTAAAGTCAACAGAGCAGGAGAGTGATCTGAATAATAAAATGGCAAAAAAGTTGCAACACACCCCTTAAAGAGCTCCATAAAACCATTATTACCCATTATCCTATCCAACTTCTTTAACAGGCCTGTGGTTTTGCCTGGAGATTTATTCCATGTGAATTTCAAGCCAACAAAAGGGACATCATCCACACAAATATCCTGACAACACTCTCTAAAATCTAACATAGAGGCATTAACATCAGAACTCCCCATAGACTTTTCACAAGGGTCCAGAATAACATTAAAGTCCCCCATGATAACCCAAGGATCATCCTTAACAGTATTCCCAAACCTCCTCAAATCCTGCCATAGAGATTTCCTTTGATGACCCCTAACAAACCCATATAGAAACGAGCAAAAGAATCCAGGAGACCCATTGAGAGGTTTGACTAAACAATGTATGACCTGTGAAGTACTCTCTAAGACCATGACATCAACCAAATTAGGCTTCCAAGCAACTATAATTCTAACCCAATTAGCACAATACTGCCTATTAGAAACCCACTCCCAATTATTTAAAACTCTACCACAAACCTTACCCAAATTCTGTCCTTTAACATGAGATTCTAATAAACAACATAACCCAATATCCCTCTCATTCAAAACACTCATGACCTGATCCTGGTTAGAAAACTTTGTGAGACCCCTCACATTCCAGGACATAATATTCAGGTCTTGGGTATTCATTGAGAACCATCAGCAGTAGAAGAAGAGGACAATACCTGACCCCTCCTTGAAACACTTGATCCATCCAACTTCATAAATTCTGCAGTCTCATCCTCTTCTGAAGAAACTTCATTACCTTCATTTCCAATCTCAATATCCACTGCATCCTCTTCAGCCTCCAAATCTTGTGCCAAACACATTAATCCTGCAATAAATTCATATTTACTACACATAATGGAAAAGAATTTAGATTGAGCAAAAGACCACGAGGAGATAACTTCCCTGTTAGGAACTTCTTGGTTGTTGATATAGCCCATCAGCTCCTTCTTCTGTTCTTCTGAAATCCCCTTGTAATAATCATCCAAAGACTGTGTAATAATCTTCTCTTTTTTGATACTGCTATTACCTTCAGGTTTGGCACCATTCCCTTGTTTATCAGTCTGCATAGTATCCTCATCAACAATGCTGCTCAAATTTTCTAACACTTCAAACGGATTCCTCACTTCAATACCACCCCCTCCCTCATTAGTATTTAGATTCCTGCCATTATTCTTTACCCTATATTCCTGCCCTGAGTTTTTTGCACCATTGTTTCCCTTAACTCCTCCTTGATTACCTTTAACTCCCCCTTGATTACCCTTAACTACCCCTTGATTACCCTTAACTACCCCTTGATTACCCTTCTTAATACCCTGATTACCCCTATTCTGCTGAACACTCTGCCCTGATTGATTCCTACTTGAACTAGCATACTGCCCATTCTGCTTGTTCTCCTTGCCGTCACCCTCAGTCTGAATATTCTTACCCTTAACATTCTCACTACTTCCCTGCCCATTCTTCAAATGCATGTTAACAACAGGTTTCAACACATTCCTTCTACCCACATACTGATAGCCCTCATCATCAAATTGGACACTCTTTTTCAGTTCTGCCCCATTATTCTTCATGTCTTCAGCTTTCTTCTGTCTAGCCTGCTTTTCCTCATCAGTTAGTTCCCTAACATTACAGTCTTCAAAACTATGACCATACACCCTGCAATGCCTACAGTTAACAGGCAATTTAGAATAAGATATCTTTATATCCACTGTTGACTGCACACCACTCTCCTCTCCCATATACAATGCCTTGACAGAAATAGGATACACATCCAACACAGGGGTGTCAACCAGAATCCTAGCAAAGTTAGCTGAATCACCTTTAGCACACTTGTCAATAGTCACAGCATCAAAGGTAATGGGATTCCCTATACAACTCCCTATACCACACAAGCCCTCCTTATCCCATAACTCAGCTGGTATTCCACTAACAGTAATCCAGATAGGAACTGATTTTGGTTCAGGTTTTGCAAGATTAACACCTGCTTCCCATCTTTTCAAACAGAGAGGAATGGTTCTTATGGTCCAAGGCCCAGCTTTCAAGACCTCCTCAATACCCTTCTCAGATTTAAATTTAAAGTAGAAAATACCATTGCCATTAGAAGTAACCTCTACAAGGCCATACACTTTCCACATTCTAAGTAAATGAAACCTAGCCCAAGATAGAGTACAATCAGTTCCTACAAAGTACCCATACAAATACAACCTGTACTTTTCTCTAACAGCAGCCACCACTTCTTTCTTTATTAAGATAACTCTCTCACCATTCTCCAACACAGTGGGCTCAATATAAGAAATAGACTTCACCACTTTGTCCCTGTCCTTCCCAGTAACAGCTCTAGCATATGACACACCAGCCTCCCCATCAGTACCCTGCCCTTCCTTCTTCTTTAGGTTCACATCTCCTTCATTTCCCTGACTATTTATTCCCATTTGCAGCTTAGCCAACTCCACACTTCTAATTTCTAACTCTCTTTTCTGTTTATCCAATTCAATCTTTTGTTTCTCCATGAGAGCAACCTGCTCAGCAATCACTTTATCAATATTACTGATCACTTTACCAGACTCATCCAGTTTAGCATCAAAAACAACTTTAGGCACAATAGGAATGTTCCCAAGGACCCCTTCCATTAATGAATTATGAACAGGAATCTGATTTCCATCCTTAGGCCTGCACAGCATTTTAAACTTGCTCAATCTATACTTCATAGCATCCATGATTTCTTTCATAGTCTTCTTGACATAAACTTTCTTAGACACTTTTTCCCCTACCTTAGGTCCTTTAGACTCAGAGTCTACCTCATTCCCATCTTTTTCCATAGCAGTAATAGCCTCATCCATCTCCAACTCATTAAAACAATTTTCACCAAAAGTAACAGTCTCATGATAAAGAGATGGCCCTGTATCACATTCTGGCAGATCAGGTATCTTCCCCACATTAAACCCAGCCTTCACAAATTCCTTACATGCCTGAATACCCCTCCTTCTAGCACTCTCCCCTTCCTTTTTGAACTTCAGAAGATTTATAACTCTCTTTCCCATTGGTGTTACAACCAGTTCAGGAGGTTTCTCAGGTTCAGCCCTTCTTTTCTTCCCAGCACCCTTAGTAACACACACTGGAACCTCATCAATAAAACAATTCTGAATGTCATACAGAACCTTTTCCCTATACAATATCTTCCTTTTAAGTAATAAGGCCAGGGTCTGAGCCAACTCTATAGTGATCTCTGCCTCCATATCAACCTGTTCAGAGGATTGAGCTCCTGGATCCTGAACAGGCCTCCTAAAACCACATATGATCTTATGCCAACCACTAGACCACTGGTCATTAAATGCTGCAGCCAAAGCTGACACCATTAAATCCCCTGCCCCAAAAAAACTATCCACAAACTTCCCTTTACCTGCCTCTCTAAACATTAGACTACAATGTTTATGAAATTCAGTATTAAGGCTATCAGAGAACATTGGAACCACAGTAGACAATCCCTTACACTCCACAGTCAACCATTTAGCAGATTCAATATCAAACCATACATCATCCAAAAGCTTACAGTCTCTTCTTATCACAAATTCAGAACCTATTTTCACCATAAGACACTTAAACTCTTCTTCAAATTTACAATCACCCACAGCTTGAAGCAAGAACAAATGCATATATCTGGTAAAAATAGGATCTAACTCAGAATTGCCAATGAATCTAAGTATCATACCTTCAAGAACAGGATCAAAGGCAGACAGAGGACCCTCAGGAGCAGGTATAGATGCATACACTGGATTACCATTCCTGTTCGAAATTAGAATTCGAATCATGTGCTTCCCTGAATCAGACTTAGGAGTGTTATGAAACAAATTACTGTTAGCAAACGATTCAGCAAACACTTTAGGAACCAGCCCTTGCACATTCATAAACCAATAATCTGCACAGGGGTTACGATCCAATGGAACAGTAGCATCATGCTTCAAACCAGAATCCGAAGAATTACTCTGCAATTCCGTGTCGTTAATTTGCATATTATCACCAGAGAATTGAGAATCCATCATCGAATCAGTTGTAAGATGAACAGCATGAATACTCGACACAGGATCAGGAGGTTTTGCCTTCAAACGATTCGAATTACCCATTTGCAGCACCGGAATCATTGATTAGAACAATAATCAATGAACAATCGATTGTTAATCAGAAGGAAGATTGAACAATCGGAGGAAGAAAACGAAGAAAAAAGCGGGAAAAGGAAAATCGCCAATAATCGCCAAAATCGCCGGGTAAGAGAGAGAACGAGAAGTGTGCAAATGATTTTAGGATTTTCTTTTTTAGTAAGGAGGTTAGGATGGTTTTGTCTTGGGATAAGACTTAAACATGGAGTGATAAGGATGGGTCAGGGTCACACCATTAGGATCCTTCTGCTTTTGTTGTCTTTTTTATTTTTTAGAACTTGGTTTGGCCCTGAAATCACTGATTATCTTTTGTTTCCAAACCTTTTCTTGATTTTGTGTCTTGAGTCTTTTTACTCCATTTGGAGATGGGGTGGTGGGACTATTGGGAATCATGGTGGTTTATGGAACTGGAAAAAGCCTTGGGTAGTCACCTGGTTAGTTAGTTCCTTCCCTGATATAGTTGAAAGGTGTGTCTTTCATACACCAGTGTGGTTGCTTCTGTGTTTAAACCTTAGGATTTTAGGAATTTGCAGCCATCATAGTACTACTTTTACTATATGGTTTGCCTTTACCTTAGCCTGTGGGGAGTTAGGTGATTATATGCAGGAGGTTTGCATTAACCCTGGAGAGATAAGGAGGCATTGTTCTTCTGTTTGTAGGTCATTAATATCCCTTTCTTTTGTTTTTGGTTTTAGTTTTTTGCTTTCTAGTTCCTGGCAGAAGAACAAGAACCTGATTGCTTTAAGTGTGAGTTTTGGTGTCAGCCTGTGTGAGTTATTTGAGCACTTGCTCAGGGATGGGGGGAAAACTATGGGATTTGGTGACATCTGGAGACCTAAAATACGTTGGGTAGAGATCTGTATTCATTTCTTATCTGCTCTTTCTTCTTCTTTCTTTGTCATGTCTTGTTTGATTTCTGTTCTGGGAAAGGGGGGTGGGTTATACAAATACAAATGGGTTTTTATCCTGTGCAGAGATCTTGGTCCATTTTTGACACTCTGGCATAGGTCTGCGTTTTTGATTGGTGGATAGGTTTATTGAGGCTCAGGGGGAGCATAAACAAGGGAGTTATAAGGCTGGACTGTACTGTTGGCTATAGGACATTATTTTCTCTATATTTTTTGTTTTTAGATCTATCCAACAGTTTGGGAACCCTCAAAACTATTTTGGTAATCTTTCTGAACCTGTTTTCTTGCTTTTTACTCTTTGAGTCTAGTGTGTCAATCCCACTTGGGATCTGTCAGGGATGGGTCACTTTGGGTTGGGTTGATTACATATAGAGTTGGGCAGTTGGTAATGGGCAGCTATGGAATCAAGAGGGTGAGGAGTTTAATAAGGGCAGATTTGTCATTATGCAAAGGTTTAAGATGGAAGTTTGTAAAGCCTATGGTTTATGGGGTTGGATGGATAAACTATTCATGTCTGTGATGCAGCTGCTAGTAAGTGCTTCGGTTTCAGTTAGTTTGTGGATTATGTATGCTGGCTTGTGGTTTAGTTTGAAGATCAGTAAACAAACTTTGTCTAATAATGCCACTACTTTAGTGGAGGTGCTTAAAGGTTATAGGCAGAGTTCTGTTTTATTGGTTGCAGTTGTTGTTAAACTGCTTTTGACTATGGTAGTTCCTACCAAAGTCAAAATTCTTACTACCACTCTAAGTCTTGACAAGAATACTATAAGAATGGGTTATTTTAATGGTGCCATTATTCTGATGGAGGTTATTTTAGGCCATGAGATAATTACAATTCTTGTAGGTGTTAAGAATGGCCTTCATTCTTTGCATTTGATTGAAACCTTCTTGGTGTTAATCAAAATTCTGGTCAAGCTTGTTGTTTGGTTCAGCCTATTTAAGTATGGTATGTTTCTTTGGGTGGTAACAGTGTATGCCGTGGGAGTTTCTTGGATTTTAGAATGTAGATTATGGTTAGAATTTATTTGGAAATGGGTGGTTTGGAGCTGGGAAATTGAGGATAGCAATAAGAGATTTTGGGCCGGGGAGTGGACGAGTATATATAGGGTGGTTAATGTTTTAATTAGTTTATGGACTGGTTTTGGATATAGTGGTAGTGTTAATAGGCCGGATGGAAGTCTTGGGGTTAATGGGCTGAGGAACGTTAAGTGGAGATGTATAATTTTGGGCTCTATTGTTAATTGTATGAAGGTGTTTATGGTGGGCTGGAGTAAGTATAATATTAGAAGTGGTCTGGGGTACAAATGGACTGGTGGGCATCAGGAATTTGGATGGTTATTTGGGCTGTTAATTGATAATAGGAATAGGCTGGTTTATGGGCTAATGATTTTGGGCTTAAAGGAATATTATGTTGGTACCATTGGGCTGTTGATGAGAGATGAAGATATCAGGAGTATTGTGGATGGTTGGACCTGGGCCTGGTTTCTTCGAGTGGAAAAGGCTTGCTTGTTTAGGATGTATTTGTTGGGCCTATGTTGGTCGTATAACATTGTTGTCTGGGCTTAGGTTTATGTTAGTTAGCCCGTTTATTTTGTTTCTTGTTTTTTGTTGTTTTTGTTTTTGTTTTTTGTTTTTTTGCGGGCTTGTCGTTAGTCTTGGGTTTATGTCCCGGGCTTTGGCTTGTCTTTGTTTTGTAATTTCTTATTATCAATAAATGTTTGCCGGGGTGTTCCCCTTTTTCCAAAAAAAAAAACCCTAAACCCTAAACCCTAAACCCTAAACCCTAAACCCTAAACCCTAAACCCTAAACCCTAAACCCTAAACCCTAAACCCTAAACCCTAAACCCTAAACCCTAAAACCTAAACCCTAAACCCTAAACCCTAAACCCTAAACCCTGAAACCAAACAGCCACTACCAGTAGTGACCCGAAGGTTCAAAGGAAAATGAGTGAAATGCATGCTGCCCACGTAGCCAACACAGAGAAAACCCAGAAAACTCAGAGAAATACCAGAAGTTTATCCAATGTGTCTACCATCCCTAGTGCTGCAAACCAATCCAGAGCTAATTCTAATGTTCCCAGCAACAGGCCCTCTGTTGCAGGTGTGTCAACCCAGAATAGAACCCCTCCAGCCCAAAAACCGCCTACAAAACCCCCCTCTAAAACCCTTCCAAAAGCCACCGCTAACCAAACCCCTCCTGACACTTCCAACCCAATTACTTCGAACCGGTTCTACATGCTTAATGATGAGTCTATGGGTCTGTTGTTACAAGGCAGGGACCTTTCTGATCATGTCATGGTGGATACCTTAGACCAGGTTGATAATTCCATTGATGTTGTTACTGATGAGATGGCTGAGGATTTGCATGCCAATGACCAAGAGAATGTCGATGATATGTTTGATTATGGGATAACAGATGGGCAGAAATTGGCTATTTCCACACAGTTGATCAGGTACAAGTCAGTTAAACGAACAGACCAAGCTGCCTGGGAACAAGGAGAATGGGCGTACTTTCGGGACCTATGTGAAAGCATGGGTTTAAACCCAGAAATGGTGGTTGAGAATGTGGGGTTAGACAAATCAGGGACAGCTTCCTTTATGACCAAACAGGCAGCTCAGGGCAGGAAAGGCAACTCAGAGGCCAAAGCACCACACACCCCCATCCTGTCTTAATGGTGTTACAAATTACAGCTTGGAACATTCGGGGCCTTTCAAATGTCTCGAATCAAAATCTGGTCCGTAACCATATTGCCAAAGGTAATTATAGTGTGTGTGGTATCATTGAAACCCAATTAGCGAAGGAGAAAGTGGCTGCTTGCTGTTCCCGGGTGTTTGGTCAATGGATGTGGGATTCCAATAGCACGGTCTGTGCTGGTAGATGTCGTATTGCCATTGGTTGGGACCCAAACTTGGTGGAGGTTATGATCATAGAAAGGCTCCCCCAGGTTATCCATTGCTTCATTAAACCGATCCATAGCCAGACTGGTTTCCACTGCTCGTTTGTGTATGCTCATCACCGCCGTGTGCCTAGAAGGGATTGTTGGCAGGCTCTTGAGTTCCATAAAAATGGTGTTAATGGGCTGCCTTGGCTCCTTCTCGGAGACTTTAATGCTATCATTGACCCTTGTGAAAGGTCTTCAGGTGGTTCCCGGGTGGATGATAGTATGGTGGAGGCTCGTGATTGCTTCAATATGATTGAAGTTAATGATATTTGTATGAATGGGCTGCGATTCACCTGGAATCAAAGCCCAGGAAAGACGGATGGGCTTATGAAAAAGTTGGATCGGGCTATGTCGAACGCTGCTTTTGTTGACCTATTCCCCCATGCCAATGCTACTTTCATGCCTTTCCTCAAATCTGATCATAGTCCCATTGTGGTGAGTCTTCCGAATGTGCCGTATCCTAAGCCTAAACCTTTCAAATTCCCTAACTTTCTTACCCTCAATGATGAGTTCCTGCCATGTATTGCTGCTGCCTGGTCTCACCAGGTCCAAGGCTTTGCTATGTTCACCCTTGTGTCGAAGCTTAAAGCTTGCAAGAAAGCTATCCGCAAGCTCAAGTACAAGCAAGGTAACCTACATGAGAAGGTCACTAAATTACAATCTGAATTGGCAGCCATTCAACATGAAGTGTGTGATGATCCCACTAATTCTGTTTTACGAGAGGAAGAAGGGATTTACCTCCAAGCCTATAATGCTGTTGTTCGGGATGAAGAGCTCTTCCTTAAACAAAAAGCTAAGGTGTTGTGGT
The DNA here is from genome assembly GCA_032199755.1 of Ambrosia artemisiifolia. Lineage (NCBI taxonomy): Eukaryota > Viridiplantae > Streptophyta > Magnoliopsida > Asterales > Asteraceae > Ambrosia > Ambrosia artemisiifolia. The sequence continues at coordinate 64,872 of CM063523.1, forward strand.
TAAAGGAGGGTGATCAGAATACGAAGTACTTCCATAAAGTCGTCAAAGCGAACAACCATAGAAATCGAATTCATCAGGTGCAAAATGTGAATGGTGAGTTCTTTTCGGGCCCCCAAGTTGCTGAACAATTTGTTAACCATTTTGAGACGGTGTTGGGCAACTCAGTTGAGGTCTTGCCAATTAGTGACCCGGGGAGCCTGTTCTCTAGACGCATCCCCCAGCTTGATGCTGCCCACATGACTCGTGAAGTCACCGCTGCGGAGATTAAACTGGCTTTCTTTGACATTGATGATGAGAAGGCCCCAGGGCCGGATGGCTTCTCAGCAAAATTTTGTTAAAGCGGCCTGGGGTATTATTGGTGAAGATGTGTGTAATGTTATCAAAGGTTATTTCAACAATGGTAAGCTCCTCAAAGAAGTCAATGCCACTGTTATATCCCTGGTTCCCAAAATGGTTTCCCCGAGTAAAGTTTCTGATTATCGCCCCATTGCCTGTTGTAATGTCCTCTACAAAGGCATCAGCAAAATTATCACCAACCGGATCAAAGGAGTGTTGGACAAAGTGGTTGATGTAAACCAATGTGCCTTCATTCCTGGTCGCCTCATAAGTGACAACATCCTGCTTACCCAGGAACTTATGCGTAACTACCATAGGAATTCGGGGCAACCGAGGTGTGCGTTTAAAGTTGATATTCAGAAAGCCTACGATACAGTTGAATGGGACTTCCTGAGAACAGCCCTTATAAGGTTTGGTTTCCCAAATAAGATGGTGATGTGGATTATGAATTGTGTCACCTCTACTTCCTTTTCTGTGGCTGTTAATGGTGATCATTTTGGATTTTTTAAAGGAAAGCGTGGCCTAAGGCAGGGAGACCCTATGTCCCCTTACCTGTTCACTCTTGTCATGGAGGTCCTTACCCTCATCATTAAACGCAGAGTGGCCCAGAATACCCAATTCCAGTACCATTGGAAGTGTGAGGAGGTTGGGCTGACACACCTCTGCTTTGCAGATGACCTATTTCTCTTTTGTCATGGCGATAGTAGTTCGATTCACACGCTCCTTGCAGCCCTGGATGAATTTCAAGCTGTCTCTGGTTTGGTCCCCAGTATTCCCAAGAGTACTGTGTTCTATTGTAATGTGGACCCCTTGGTCATGGCAGAGCTTAACAACCAGGTCCAATTTCGTGTTGGTGAACTTCCTGTTAAGTACCTTGGGGTGCCCCTCATTTCTACCAGACTTAAACATAAAGACTGCATCCCCTTGATTGACAAAGTTAAATGCAGAATTTCTGACTGGAAAAATAAGTCGTTGTCGTTTGCTGGAAGACTCCAACTGATTGCTTCTGTCCTGAACTCACTTCATGTTTTTTGGTCTTCAGTGTTTATCCTTCCAGTGTCTGTCTCTAAAGAGGTGGAGAAGCTTATGCGAGGCTTCCTTTGGTGCCATGGCGAAATGAAGAATGGCAAAGCAAAAGTCAAATGGAAGGATGTTTGTGTTCCTATGGCTCATGGGGGTCTAGGCCTTAAGAAACTTCGCACTTGGAACCAGGCCCTTATAGCCAAACATACCTGGAACATCATTAGTCGTAAAAACTCCCTCTGGGTTAAATGGATTTATGCCAACAGGTTGACCGATTTTAACTTCTGGGAGCTGGTTGACAAAGGAGACTGCTGTTGGGGGTGGCGAAAGATCCTGGAACTGAGAGCTAAACTACGAGCCCATATTGTCCACATTATTGGTAACGGACAAACTACTTCTGCCTGGTTTGATAATTGGCATGAAAGTGGTCCGTTAAGTGATACTTTAACTCACCGAAACATGAGTGAAGATAACCTGAATAGACACATGACAGTTGACGAATTGATCAGGGATGGGGAGTGGGTGTGGCCACAGAACTGGTTAGACAGATTCCCCAATATAGCTGGGTCTGTGTGCCTGAATCTAAACCCTGACACTCGAGATGTTGTTAAATGGAGAGGCTCGGATGGCTCCCTTTCTGATTTCTCAGTTGGTACAGCGTGGTCGGATTTGCAGGAAGTAGGCTCAGCCGTCCCTTGGCTGAAACTGGTGTGGTTCAATCAGAATATTCCCAGGCACGCTTTCATGTTATGGCTGGCTGTTAAAGGTAAGCTCAAAACTCAAGATATCTTAAGCAGGTGGCAGGGTATGGGTCCTTTAAGCTGTGTTTTTTGTAAGGGTGGGCCTGACAACCACAACCACTTATTTTTCGAGTGTGGCTACCCGAACCAGATCTGGGCTATGTTGAAGGATGTCACGAAGTGGGGACACATTCCGGATGCCTTGGGTAGTATAATTGACCACCTTAATATGCTTCCTCAAGATAATACCATCTGGAGTGTTGTAAATCGACTTACGTTTGCTGCTGCTGTGTATTATATCTGGCAAGAAAGAAATAGACGTATTCATGAGGGTGTCGTTAGACCTGTGGAAGAAGTTAGCAACCTTATTAAGAATGCAGTCAAATTACGCTTGCTGGGCCTCCCTTTGCTCAAAACGGCTACTTCGTTGGATGCTGCCCGTGTCTGGGACCTTCATGGGGTCCAGTGGATTGTGCCAAAACACCCCTCCCCGAATATTAATCCATGATTAGCCTCGTCCTGCTTGCTGCTGCTGTGATGTTTTGTGCTAGAATGGTTTGGGTCAAACAGGTGGGGAATGAGATCGAGACATGCTGGACTCAGAAAGAGATCACACAAGTCATGAAAATCCTTAAAAATATCACTCTCACTTTCTGTTTTTGCTCTAAATTTGCTGGTTTGGGGTGGGATGTGGGTTGGTGGTATTTGTGCAGGTTTTGGCAGATTCTGTCTGGTTTGGGTGGTATGGGTTGGGTGTATTTTCATGGGGCTGGGTGCTGGGGCAGGGCTGATGGAGTTTGGGGGTGGAGGGTAGTTTACCAACTTAGTTATTCTTGGTGGCTTTTGGTGGATTGTTTCTCCCTCCCCTTTCTTTGGTCTCTAGGAAGTTATTGTGTCATGTCCCCTTGGTTTGAACCCCGGTTGAATGTTAGGAGGCGTTTGGGTGGTTTAGGCTTGTTCTGCGTGCTTGGGATAGGCACAAACCTGGGAGTTATAAGGCTGGCCCGGAACAAGGAGCAGTTTTTTCGTAGTAAACCCCCCTTGTACCTTGCCTTGTTTCCGGAATCCCTGTTTAGGATAGTAGCCTTGTGTCGTTTTATTGGTTCCTATAGGTTTATGGATTTCATGGGGGGGCTGGGGGGTTGGGTGATTCTAACCAGCTGGTTCGTCTTTAATAGCAGTTTTTACGTTGTGATGCATTTGGATCTCAAGTGTTGTCAAAGCACCAAGAGCTGGAAGCATCACGATGGGATGAGTTGCATAATCTGTCCGATTTTAAAAGCCGTCTTGAACATGAAAGTTGCACACCAAACCGGGTGGGGGGAACCCATCACCAGCCTTCGAGTTGGTAGATATTGGATCAATCTGTTTGTGACGGGCCTTTTTTGGATCATCATGAATGTGGCCCACTGTGGTAAGCTGCTTCGGATTACTCAGGCCTGGACTAATTTGCGTCAGGCCCAAGATGGTTACCGGTGTACCACGGCCCAGCGCAAGATGGATACAACAATTTGGAAGACCTTGCGCAAGGTTGGGCCTGCCTGCTACCTGTGTATTCAGCCCATGTGGGGGGATCCCATAGACCCTTCTTCTTCGGCCCAAACCAAGTGGGGGGAGCCCACTAGCAAGCTTAAGAGGAATAGGAGAAGGCCCAATGTTGCAGCTTGGGTTTTGAAGATAGCTATAACCAGGCCCATTAATTCTTTTTTGTGGTTTTGGGCTGGAAACTTAAGTTTTCTGTATTTAAATGTTTGTAATATGTCCCGTAATTGGGCTAGGGAACATACTCTTGAGGGTTGGGGGTGCCCGGTTATTATGAACGCTAAGTGCAACCGGGTTACCATTTTTTGTAGGCCGTATTTAGTTGTTACTCGGCCTTATGAAGCGTTTAGGAGGCATAGACCTAACATGCTAGGGAGGTGTCACCTCAATAGGCGTTTGTGTAATCACCCGAAAGTGGGGTGCGTGGTTTCTTATTTTTGGTCCCCTAGATTAGTTGTGGGGATGTTGCGGGGGTATGCCCCCATGATGGTGTATATTTTTTGTGTTGTGTTATAATACTTTTGCCGGGCTATGCCCTTTACCCAAAAAAAAAAAAACCCTAAACCCTAAACCCTAAACCCTAAACCCTAAACCCTAAAACCCTAAACCCTAAACCCTAAACCCTAAACCCTAAAACCCTAAACCCTAAACCCTAAACCCTAAACCCTAAACCCTAAACCCTAAACCCTAAACCCTAAACCCTAAACCCTAAACCCTAAACCCTAAACCCTAAACCCTAAACCCTAAACCCTAAACCCTAAACCCTAAACCCTAAACCCTAAACCCTAAACCCTAAACCCTAAACCCTAAAACCCTAAACCCTAAACCCTAAACCCTAAACCCTAAACCCTAAACCCTTTACATTTCTCAAACTACTGAAGACAATCCTTCAGCAGTTGTGACCCCAATTACCACATCAGCAGTTTTACCTCCTAAACCATCATCAGAAGTTCCTAAGGCAACTGAAAAAGAACCTGCTCCCACTCCTTTGCCTACAACAACTTCCACAGCTGTCTTAAACCCTACTCCCATCAGCATGTCAAAAGATTTATTGGAGAAGAGTTTAAAAGAAGCTGCAAAGAAGGCAAAAGAAGATAGAGTATGGAACAGCCTAGAAACCAGAGATGACTTGAGCTTTGAAGAAAAATTGATCAAGTACCAAGAGAAACTTGATGAGCTTGAGGCTGAAGAGAGAGCACTTGAAGCTGCTGCTGAAGAAGACAAAAGAGCACAGCTTATAGCATTCATTACAAAGAACTCCAAATCAAAGCAAGTGGCCCTCAAAAGACTCTCAACACAAGAGCTGACCAGAAGAGCACAAATGCTATCTGATAGAATAGCAACAGAAAATGAGAGGAAAGCCAAAAGAGCTGAAGTGATTGAAGAGTTAGTGGCAAATGGCTATGGTTCAAAAGCCTCAATCAGCAAATGGAAAGAACAAACTCTGTATGAGGCTTACAAGAAATTCAAAGCAAAGAAAGTTGCTGAACCAGAGAGGTTTGAAACTCCAGAAGTCCAAACAACTTCTATTGTCAGGAGATCATCTGGTGCATTAAGAAGGCCAGCCACCAAGAGAAAAGCAGATGGAGATCCCATTGTCAAGACTGACTTCAAAATGATTTTGCTAGAAGGAGATCAGCTTGTACATGGTGATTTTGATGTTGAAGAGAAACCCATCTTGACCCAATTCAGAGACAAGGCTACCTATGCTTATCAGTTACAACAATCCATCCAAGAGAAGACACATACAAGGGTTGTTACAGAGCATCACCTGCCCAACATGCCAATTCAAGGTGCTGCTGAACTACAAGGAAGTCAAGAATCTCACCTGAGAGTCACTGAAATAGAAGACATTCCTCAATCAGGTCAACCTAAGGAAACAGGCTTGGTTTCCTATGCCTCTGACTTTGACAGGTCAAAGGTAAACATTGTGAAATGGTCATTTACTGAATCCAACTCAGTACTTGTGACCAGGAGAGACCGTTCAAGTAAGGTCTATAGAAACTCAAGGGAGTTGAGTGTTTTATCGTCCAAAGACCTTCTCACCATTCAACATTTAACACCTGAACTTGGTCCTCTCACTGAGCAACAAAGATGTACTCTTACCACCCGGATGAGAGCAGAGATCTGGAGGATGCTAGAAGAGAGAAAAGGACAACAATAAAGGATAGATAAGGTTTTGGCTTCATCAATCCAGGGGGAGATTGTTGGGACAAAGAGGATTGACGAAACCACCTTTTGATAACCTTAGTCTATTCCATATCTGCCTAAGTATAGAACTGCTGAAGAACAAAAAGAAGAAGTACTGAAGAACAAACACAAAGTACTGAAGAGTAAACTCATCAGAAGTTCTGAAGTCTAACCAGACATTTCACTGAAGAACTGCTGAAGACAAACTGCTCATCAGCAGTTCATCAGCAGTTTGTCACTCATCAGCACTTTACCTCAGAAGCTTCTAACCGACTGAAAGATCAGCAGTTTGATTATTATATTGTTTTGTTAAAGTCTTGATTTCAAGTTTCAATGTACAGACTATAGTAACCTTATCTTAGCATAATATCTTTGTTAAATATCTTAGATTACTTCAGACTACAGTTTAGTACATTAGTCTATAAATAGATGAGTTTGTTCATCTATTTTGATATGTGATTTTGTGTAATATCTTTGAACTTATATTGAAATCCTTCGGGCTTTAAACTTATAATTCCATTTCACATCTGAGAAACATAAACTGCTATTACTGCTTTGTACTTAAACCATTTATTGTTTCTCATTTATTGTTCAGTCAAGGGGGAGTAATAACTCCTCATCAAAGTGATCTTTTAGACCTTTGAACACTTGTATTTCCGCTGCTTAATAACTCATATATAAATCTGATAAACACATAAGTGTTCATAAACATAGCCACTGATCCAACATCGTCAGTGACGACTAAACAATAAAGCTCTCCAAGATGACTTTTGCGCTTGACCGGTCCAAATAGATCCATGTGCAATCGCTCAAGTGGCATCTCTACAGAGTTAACTTTCTTCACTTTGTGGGACTGTTTGTGCTGCTTCCCCTTCTTACAACTCACACACTTGTCATTCAGATGGAAATGTTTCACGTTTACTCCATCGACAAGCCCGTTTCTCACAAGTTGATTCATTTTTTTCAGATGAATGTGCCCCATTCTTCGGTGCCACATTATCGATTCTTTCTCTGTCGCTTTTGATAGAAAACATGTTATTTGACCCTGTGATGTCATCGCCTTGGACATATCAAGAATGTATAGATTGTTGACGCGAGGTGCCTTCAACATTATCCACTCCTTAGGAATTGTGAAGCCCGGTTTCAGAATATAGCAGGATTTGTCATCAAAATGCACAGTAAATTGTTTATCACATATTTGACTGACACTCAACAGATTATAATCGATCTGCTTCACATAAGATATCCGCTCAAAGCTCACTATCCCATTGCTCACACTTCCTTCCATTGTGATATATCCACCTTTATTACCCGCGAAAGCGACATACCCTCCATTGATGTTCTTCACGTCGAACAACAACGCAAGATCCCCTGTCATGTGGCCTGAAGCTCCACTATCAACAATCCAAAGACTGCTAATAGGGCCAGCTGAAGCTCCCTGCACACAAAAAGTAAATCATTTAGTTCTTTCGGGGGACCCAAGCCTGAGTCTTGGGTCTTTGAACATCAGGTTTCAAAGTAACATTCTCATTAACATTTTCAACAACTTTTTGATCAATCTTTTTCTGATTGTTCAAAACAGTTTCCTTTTTCTCATTAACCTTTGAAGTAGAGGCTCCTGGAGTACCATTGGGTGTCCAAGATTGTTCAGTTCGTTTCAAGATACGAATCTGAGACTTTGGATTCTCAGTTGGTTTCTGAACATTGTTAGCAAATGTAACTTTCTTGGTTACCTTATCTGATTTAACAGACTTAGGTCCAACATTTGATTTGACAATCGGTTTTGGTGGAACCTTTTGCCTATCAATTGTCGTGTTCACCACAGGCTTCCTCCATGATTGTTCCATAGCAATCCGATTCCTTCGATCATATTGAATTGGACGATTGTTCCTTATTTGGTGAAAATTGTTTTGATTATAAAACTGTTGTGGTTGTTGAGGAACAATTCGCCTATGTGGTGGAACATAATGATCAATCGGTTTTCTCATGGAATTCCTCACTTCAACCTCGTGCCTTTTATGCCTTACATATGGACACTGAGCAAGTAAATACCCTCGTTCCCCACATTTAAAGCACGCACGGTACTCTTCAAAAACATTCGGGGCATTTGGTTGAGCAAATGATCTAACAGGGTATTGATCATTATACTGTTGCTTCCTTAAACTCTCAGGGAGTGGCCCTTTTGAGTAAGTAGGCTCATGAAAACCATTAGCTCTGTTTTTGGGTCGAATGAACTCTGTGACATGGACCTTTGGTTCTTGAGGAACATCCAAATACAATTTCTTTAAAATTGCTGGTGGGATCTCATTTGTTCTCTCATGTTTTGGGAACCAAATAGTGCTTTCTTGCCAAATCTTTTCTATTTTAGCATAGTTGGCATTTTTGATTGGAAATTCCTCGTCAGAAATGATCTTATCGGATCCTTCCATCCGATAAAACACCTTGACAGGTTTGTCACACGGTTCATTCTTATCACACTTGTCAAGATCTTTCTTTACCACATTTTTCTCAAGATCTTTCTTAATAACATTCTTTTCAGACTTCTTTTCACGATGAGCATTTGCCATCGGATGCACATGTTGAGATGATGAAACTGGTTCGGTAGTAATGATGTGATTTTCTTTTGGAATTTCACATGCATTAACAGTTTGAACTTTACCAGTATCATCACTCTCTGAGTCTGAATCCACACTCTCAGCGGTAACACCCTCATCATTCAAACCTAAGATCGGTCTCACATCGGAATGTGGATCACCAATACTTGATGTATTAGATTCATTTTCCGATGATGAGTCTGATTTTACCGAACTCTCCGGTGTCACTTGGTGACAATTATGGTTTTCAAAAAGAACCGGAGATGGCACAGATCGGTAATTAGTGGTTTGATCATCAATGATGTGGTCTACCACATAAGCAATGTGCTTGTAGCTTTCTAACCTTTTGTTTACTTTCTCAGCAAAGCATTTGATGGTGGCCATTTCCAACTTGGTGTTTTCAATTTCATTTATGTAGTTATTAATTGCCAATTGTTTCAATGATAAAGTATTTTTCAAGTCGGAAATGTCCTTTTTGTAGCCATCTAAAACTTTGTTGAAAGAATTCAACTCTTTGCGAGTAGATTGACTGTTCATGATAGCTTTATCACGTTGAACACGGAGCTGTTTGTTCTCCTCAGTCAATCTATCACATGTACCACAATATTTATCACTTTTAATATCAGTGCTACACTCAGAACTTACAGGTTTTGGCGGATCAGTCATGGCCATCAATGCGAAATGAGCTTCCTTTCCAGCAAAGAATCTGGAATAGTCAATCTTGGTGAAAGCATCATCAGCAATGCACGACTTCCTTGTCATCAGAAAATCCACTTCTGCTAGCAACTGATCAATGTCATCATCTAGAGAATTAACACTTGCTTCCGTATCCGATTCACTGTCTGAATCAGAATAAACCGATTCACACTCCTCAGGAACATCAGAAACAGTATCAATCACCACCCCAGAATTAGTTTCTTCAGCCTTAACCTCAACAGGTTCAATCTCCACATCCATCTCAGCCTCAGACTCATCACTTCCAACCTCAGTTTCTACCTTCTCATCCACTGTCACTGAATCTTCAATATCAACCTGATAAGCAACACATGCCACATTTCCACCAGTAGTAATTTCCTCAACACCTATTTGCATACTCGACCAGTCAAACCTCTCATCTTGTTGAGTCACCAATGCTTAATTCTGATTGGTGTTTTGTTGTGTCTCATTAGGAGTAGTGATCGGTATGACTGTTCGATTAGCATTGTTAGGTGATTGGTTTTGAATCTGGTTTGGTGTGTTTGGTTGTCTGTTTTGGTTGTTATTAGAGTTGTTTTGACGATTTTGGTAGTTGTTATTGTTTTGGTAAGAAACTTGGTTTTGGTTTTGTTGTTGACGGTTCTGGTAGCTTGCATTGAATGGGTTCCTATTACCTTGTTTTGGTGGCTGGGTACATTCCCTTTTAAAGTGACCTTTACCTCCACAATTAAAACATGTAACTTTCTCCTAGTTGAACCCATAGGTTGTGTTAGGAGAAGTTCCCAAATCCGTTCTACCCGTCTTCTCAATAAACTCCGTTGCTCTTCTCATAATGCTCGCAAAAGCCCATTAGATATCAATGAGTTCCATCTCTTCCTTGTCAATCTGTGCGTAGTCTTCATTGGTTAAGTTGTTATTCCCAATTTGACTAGCAACTAATCCATTGTAGGATGAGACCATTGCAGAGACTAATGCGATGTGTTGCTGAGCAACTTCAACTGTCACATTACCCAAGTTAGAAGTCTCCAAAACCACTGGTTGTTGTTGAGTACTTTGGTTCATTGAGTGAGGTGGTTGTTGAGATTGGCTAGCAGTGTAGAAAGCTGCTTGTTGCATTGGGGAGAATGGTGGAATGTAGGAATTGTTGTATTGTTGTTGTGGCGGTGATTGTGAGTTTGATGGTTGTGAGTAGGATGATGTTTGTGCCATGTAGTTGATGGTAGGTTTTGGTGATTCCATAACATTGGAAATACATGCAACATGTGGTGCAACAACTCCTGAACTTGAGCTACTAGCTGGAACTGAAGTGCCTCCAAAGTATAAGCTAGGATTCTGAGGAATCTGTGATCTTCTAGCTTTCCTCCTTTCTTCCATCTCTTTGTTTTCCAGCTTCTCTATAAACTCTTGAATAGACCAGAATTGATATGCATCCTTCTCCCTGAGGACTTCCACATGCTGATCCCAGTTTGGTGGTAATGCATCTGCAAACTTATCCACCTGCTTTGTCATAGGAATCTGTATACCATAACTAGCCAATTCAGTTAGCAAATGACTATATCTAGGAGTTAATTCTTTCAAAGTTTCATTGCCAATATAAGAAAAATTCTCAAACTCCTTCCTCAATTCTTCCATCCTTAAACTTCTAGTCTTCTCATTTCCATCATGCCTCCTTTTAAGCATATCCCACAAATGCTTAGACGTAGTACAAGTCCCAAACTGATGCAAAAGATCGTTTGTGATTGCCTGAGTCAATTGTGAGAAAGCTTTCTTCTCCACAGCAAACTTCTTTTTCTCATCCTCAGCCATGCTCTCCAATGGAACTGGTTCACCTGTATTCTCCAAAACTGGTGCTGTGTAACCTCTAGCAATCATGTTCCATGCCTCTGCACCCTCCACTCCCATGCCTTCCAAGTGGATTTTGAACTTGGTCTGCCACTGATTATATTCTTGTATATCCATGAGCTTCGGTGGCCGATTCCCGCTACCTGAAGACAAATCATTAATCAGTGTGGAAATAGCATTTGTAGTTTGAGTGTTTACCACCGCTGCTGCTACTCCCCAGTAGTCAGATTGTGGTGCTGGAGGTGCACTTTGAGCCATGTAGTTAACCGGTTGCAAAGACTGTGTGCTCGTCTTTTGTGCTGCCACCGTCCATGGGTCCATCACTTGCTGTTGTGGTTGTGTCGTCGGAGTAGTCGGAAAATTCCACATGATCACGAACTTTGAAAAATTCAACACTTAGAAAATTTTCCAAAAACTAGTCCTAGGTTCGCCCAGTTATCCTTCACTTTCGTCCCTTTCTGTTTACCTTCGCCCAAACAGTAGCACTCGAAGGTAAAAATTCACCAGAATGTAAAAACACACTAACACAAATCCACGTTCGCCCAGAAAATATCAGGTTCGCCCGTTTCTATTCCAGGTTCGCCCACCCGATCAATCGAAGGTGGAAATTGTGACCCGAAAGTGAAAAATTCAACAAAAACTTTCCAGGTTCGCCCAAAATTACCTCAGGTTCGACCAAAACTACTCAGGTTCGACCAAAAACTCTCAGGTTCGACCACTCAGGTTCCAGATTCGCCCATTTCAGGTTTGAAAAACGGTTACACTTTGAAAAACGGTTATTTTGATCTTTGATTTTCAAAAGTTTGTGAATTTGAATGATCTTAATCAGGTTTTGATTCGGAATTGATTTGGAGCAACTTTAATTCTTGGAATTTTGAATTTTAACCACAAAATCAACTTCAAATCAATCAAAAACACTCAAAAACCATTTTTATGCAAAAACAGATGTGAATTGATCAAAATTAGATCCAAATCAGCTCTGAGTTTATCAATTTGTTGTTGTATGATCCTCTATGCTCTGATACCACTTTGTGAGAGAAGGATTTTGTCCGAAACAGGATTATATGATCATACAAGTTACAAAACCAGGTGCGGAAACCCTAGCTTAGAACAAACTGATATAAACTCAAATCAAAACACAATCAAAGTCATTTTCAAACGTTTTCATAGATTAACATATTCATAAACTTGATTACAATGAGTTTTAGGTTAATCTAGAACACACACTGACACTCTTAATCTATTCTGGAACCTGACCTCAAAACACACACAACTAATGACTCTCTCTACATTACAAAATCACAATTTCTATTTATAGATGCTGCACATTCGCCCATATGCACTGGTCGAATGTGGACTTGTTCCACATTCGCCCACTTGCATGGTACGAATGTACTTCTTCTGTCAAGCTCCAATTACCTTCGCCCACTTTTATCTTACATTCGCCCAGACCCATTTCATATTCTATCCATCAGCACACTAACATATGTTAATATCCAATCACTAGTCGCAAAACGCATCTACAGTAATATCAGTGCTACACTCAGAACTTACAGGTTTTGGAGGATCTGTCATGGCCATCAAAGCAAAATGAGCTTCCTTTCCAGCGAAAAACTTGGAATAATCAATCCTGGTGAAAGCATCATCAGCAATGCACGACTTCCTCGTCTTCAGAAAATCAGCTTCTGCTAGCAACTGGTCAATATCATCATCCAGGGATGTAACACTCGCTTCTGTATCCGATTCACTGTCTGAATCTGAGTAAACTGATTCACTCTCCTCAGGAACAGAAACAGTGTCAATCACCACTCCAGGATTTGCTTCCTCAGCCTTAACCTCAACAGGTTCATTCTTCACTTCCACTTCAGCTTCAGACACATCAACTTCAACCTCAGTTTCTTCCTTCTTATCAACTATCACCGACTCCTCAATATCAACCTGTCGGGCAACACAAGCCACATTTCCACCAGTTGTAATCTCCTCAACCCCAATTTGCATTCCCGACCAATCAAACCGTTCATCCTGTTGAATCACCAATGCTTGATTCTGATTGGTATTCGGTTGTGTCTCATTTGGTGTAGTAATCGGTATTACTGTTCGGTTAGTGTTGTTTGGTGATTGGTTTTGAGTCTGGTTTGGTGTGTTTGGTTGTCTGTTCTGGTTGTTGTTAGAGTTGTTTTGTCGGTTTTGGTAGTTATTTTGGTTCTGATAGTTGTTGTTATTTTGGTAAGAAACTTGGTTTTGGTTTTGTTGTTGACGGTTCTGGTAGCTTGCATTGAAAGGGTTTCTGTTACCTTGTTTTGGTGGCTGGGTACATTCCCGTTTGAAGTGACCTTTCCCTCCACAGTTAAAACAAGTAACCTTCTCCTTGTTAAACCCGTAGGTTGTGTTAGGAGAAGTTCCCAAATCCGTTCTACCCGTCTTCTCGATAAACTCCGTTGCCCTTCTCATAATACTCGCAAAAGCCCACTGAATATCAATAAGTTCCATCTCTTCCTTATCAATCTGTGCATAGTCTTCATTGGTCAAGTTATTGTTCCCAATTTGACTAGCAACCAACCCATTATAAGATGAAACCATTGCAGAGACTAGTGCAATGTGTTGCTGAGCAACTTCAACAGTCACATTTCCCAAGTTAGAAGTCTCCAAAACCACCGGTTGTTGATTAGGTTGAGTCATTTGGTTCATTGGGTTCATGTATTGTGTTTGTTAAGGTGGTTGTTGAGATTGACTAGCAGTATAGAAAGCTGCTTGTTGCATTGGAGAGAACGGTGAAATGTAGGAATTGTTATATTGTTGTTGTGGTGGTGGTGGTGTGTATGATGGTTGTGAGTAGGATGAGGTTTGTGCAATGTAGTTGATGGTAGGTTTTGGTGGTTCCATAACATTGGAAATACATGCAACATGTGGTGCCACTACTCCCCCTGAACTTGAGTTTCCAGCTGGTACTGAAGTGCCTCCAAAATATAAGCTAGGATTCTGAGGAATCTGAGATCTTTTGGCCTTCCTCTTTTCCTCAAGCTCCTTGTTTTCCAGCTTCTGCACAAACTCGTTGATAGTCCAGAATTTATAAGCATCCTTCTCCTTGAGAACTTCCACATGCTGATCCCAATATGGTGGTAAAGCATCTGCAAACTTGTCCACCAGATCTGTCATAGGAATCTGTATACCATAACTAGACAATTCAGTTAGCAAATGACAATATCTAGGAGTTAATTCTTTTAAAGTTTTATTTCCAACATAAGTAAAGTTCTCAAACTCCTTTCGTAACTCTTCCATCCTCAACCTTCTAGTCTTCTCATTCCCATCATGCCTATTCTTAAGCACATCCCATAGTTGCTTAGACGTGGTGCAAGTCCCAAACTGATGCAATAAGTCGTTGGTGATCGCCTGAGTCAACTGGGAATAAGCTTTCTTCTCCACAGCAAACTTCTTTTTCTCCTCCTCAGACATACTCTCCAATGGAACTGGTTCACCGGTGTTCTCCAAAACCGGTGCTGTGTAACCTCTAGCAATCATCCTCCATGCCTCTGCACCTTCCACTCCCATGCCTTCCAAGTGAATCTTAAACTTTTTCTGCCACTGATTATATTCTTGCATCTCCATGAGCTTAGGTGGCCGATTCCCGCTACCTGAAGATAAGTCATTCATTAGTGTGGAAATAGCATTGGTAGTTTGAGTATTTACCACCGCTGCTGCTACTCCCCAGTAGTCAGGTTGTGGTGCTGGAGGTGCCACACTTTGAGGCATCGAGCTAGTCATCGCGATGTAATTGATCGGTTGCGAAGACTGTGTGCTCGTCTTTTGTGCTGCCACTGTCCATGGGTCCATCACTTGCTGTTGTGGTTGTGTCGTTGCTGGTCTCGGGGTAGTCGGAAAATTCCACATGGTGTTCACGAACTTCGAAAATCACAACACTTAGAAAATTCTCCAAACTGAGTTCTAGGTTCGCCCAAAACACTCTACTTTCGTCCCCTTTTGTTCACTTTCGTCCAAAAGAGATTCACCCGAATGTAGAAATTCACCAGAATGTAAAATACCCTAACTCAGGTTCCACGTTCGTCCACAATATCCTAGGTTCGACCACAGTAATTCCACGTTCGCCCGCCCGACGAATCGAAAGTGGAAATCTTTGCCCGAATGTGGAAACTTCAAACAGCAAAACCCAGGTTCGCCCAAATATAAGCTAGGTTCGACCAGAAAACTCACACATTCGCCCACAATTGGTCAGGTTCGCCCACTAGACTGCACATTCGACCATTTTGAGTTTGAAAAACGGTTACACTTTGAAAAACGGTTATTTTGATCTCTGATTTTCAAAAGTTTATGGATTTGAATGATCTTAATCAGGTTTTGATTCGGAATTGATTTGGAACAACTTTAATTCTTGGAAAACTTAATTTTATCCACAAATTCAACTCTAAATCAATCAAAAACACTCAAAAACCATTTTCATTCAAAAACAGATGTATTTTGATCAAAATTATGTCCAAATCAGCTCTGAGTTTATCAAATTTGTTGTTGTATGATCCGTATGGCTCTGATACCACTTTGTAATTGAAAGATTTTAGCTAAAACAGGAAGATATGATCATACAAGTAACAAAACCAGGTGCGGAAACCCTAGTTATGAACAAACTGATAAAACTCGGATCAAAACACAGAAAACATCATTTCAAATACCTTTTCATAGATTAACTTTCATAAAAACGTATTACAATCAGTTTCCTAGTCAATCTAATCAATATAGACACTTTCACAAATTAACCTTGAACCTGACCACAACACACACTCGAACTAAAACTCTCTCTAATACAAAAACACACAAAATCTATATATAGGACCTGCACATTCGCCCAGTTGTGTTGGTCGAATGTGGAAGTTTTCCACATTCGCCCACAACATGGTGCGAATGTGTTCTTCTGATAAGCCATCTTCTACATTCGTCCACCTTCTATCTACCTTCGCCTATAAACCTTTACCTTCGCCCACTCTTTCCACTTTCAACCCATCAGCAAAATCTTCTAACATATGTTAATTATGCAGATCCAATCACTAGTCGCACTTCGTGCATCTACAGAGTGTTTTTCTTTCTTTTTCTTTTTCTGTCTTTAATTGGTGTCGTTTAAAGTGTTTTGTCCTGTTAATTGGTCAGTTTATAGTTCTGTTAGAGAAGCCTGGGTTTCCATTATTGCCTGGTCTCTCTAATTCTGCGATTTGTATGGGGAATCTAGGATGGAAGCCAAAGGTGGATGTGGCTGTTAGACCTGGAGTGATAAGGATGGTGAGTCTCACTGGTTTTTTGACGATTTCTCGGTGGTCTCTTTGTCTTGGTTTTTTGTTTGGTCTTATTTGTTTTTATTTTTTCCTAGCTAACCAGTGGGACCGAACCCATTTCTGTGTCTGTTTTTTGTTGAGCCTCTCTTCGTTTGTGTGTCTTGTGTTGGGGTGGGGCTGTTCAAGGGTTGGGTTTGGCTGGTGTGTTTGTGGTATGTGCAGGGTTCTCACAAAGAAGGGATGGGTCATGAGGAAGTATACAAGTTGGTTTTCATTAACTCTAAGGAGAAGGATTTGAATGCTATGATCGCTGGTGTGAAGCTGAGTATTAAGCTAAAGACAAGCAGTGAAAGACAACGGTTAAAGATTCTGGGCTCGTTTTGTACTGTACACAGCTTGTTTTTTATTCGGAGCAAGCCCAGTCCAAGATCGCAGGCTCATTTTGTTAATCATACTATTATATCAAAGGAAAGTGGACATGTTCATTGTTTGGGCCAAACTTCAGTCACTCCAATAGCTATTCGGGAGCCTGGCAACTTAGCGCAGGCCCAATTTAAAGTTTTTCAAAAAGTGATAATGGGCTGGGCTGGAAGTCGAAAACTTACCAGGAAAAAGCCTGACGGTGCTGCTGTTTGGACCTGGGAGCTTGGAACTTCAATACAGTCCCAAAATACTAATAAAGATAGGCGTGCTTTGGGCCGGGCCAGACTAACAGATATGCATGTGGCCGAAGTCTATGAGGTAATTATGTCTAATTGGGCTCACTGGTGTGGGCTATTTCCTAAATGGGTTGGGTATTATTGGAGGGTTATCCGATGGTGCTACTGGGATGGTTCCTTAAATTCTTGTGCACTTTGGTTTGGATCTAACAAGGCCATATTACATATGGAAGTATGCAAAGATTGTGGGTCCAAAACTGATTTTTGTGCAACGAAAATGAAATCTAGTGGTTTAGAAGAGCAACTTTTTTTCCTAATGGTGCCACTAAATTGGTGGAGGTTCTTAAAGACCATGGGAGTGTTTTTATATTCTTTAAACTTAAGGAGCTATGATTATATTTCACTTCTCTTGAGTCACACTAACAAGGTTGAAAAGGATAGCTATGAAGTTCGGCTTGATAAAGATATTTGGGGATCGGCTAAGACCAAGGTACATAGACATTGGTGGGAAGCAAATAGAGGGAAGCTAATTACTATGGACAATGATGCAAGATAAGAAGCCGCAAGATAAAAAGCTTTACATTTGGGTTCGCAAAGTGCTGGTTATTTCCATTGGGATGTATCATTTCTTTTGTCATTTTCGTTTCATTTTAGATAGGCGGATTGGTATGTGTTTATTTTACTTTTGGACCACGGGATCACATAATTATGTGTTTTTGGCCCCTTTTTCAGGCTCTGCTGTTTTCTTGTCTGGCGGTTTGGTCCGGGCTAGCAGCTTAGTCTTTTTGTACTTTTTTTATTTTAGTTATATAGATTTGCCTGGGGTACCGTCCCCTTTCCCAAAAAAAAAAAAAACCCTAAACCCTAATCCCTAAACCCTAAGATTGTTTCATTTGTCAAAATACCCCAACACACACTAAAGGTGTGAGAGAAAACTCTCTCTAGCTTCCTCTCAACTTTTAACCGTACACCACCCATCACCACCCCTTCTCCGCCGCCTAATACCTTCCTACAACCTCCCCACCATCGTCTACAACCACCTTTTTCATCCTAAACATTTTCTTACCCCACGGCTATAACCTTTTTTGTATTTCGGGATCGTTTTTTGTTAGTCAGTTGTGTTGTTTGGCTATTCTAACGTAAATAGCAGAAGAAGATTTTGGTTGGAGTTTGAATTTTTTAAGTTTTAGTCTATAGTGGTGTGTTATGGGTGGTCGGAAAAAACCGTCGCCGCCACCTCCACCATCTAGGGTGCAACCCCAAAGATCCGGTAAACCAACTTCGAGATCGTCATCGGAACTGGTTTGTGATGAGGCACGAGTTGTACAAGATATGGATCAAAAAACTGATGTTATGCTGGAAAAGGATGTAACCGTCGATGATGGAAAGAAAGATGATATATGTGAGGTAAACAAACAAGCTTCTACGATTCCAAGTGTCCGGTCGTCTCCGGAAACTTCATCGGAATCGGTATCAACTCCGGTTAAGCCGTTATTCTCACCGTTAGAAAAGGAGTTGCTCTTGAAACGGATTTATCGAAACTCTAGTGTTCCTCATAGGAATGAGGATGGAACCATTTCTAATGTGTCACCGATGTCAAATTCGTTTGAAAAAAATTTCATGAGAATTTGGGTGAAGGCGGCTCTCAAGATTCTTTTGTTCGTGAATCATTTGCAGAAAAGGATCCGGAAACGCCGAAGCAAGTTTCGGCATTGAAAGGGATTGATAATAATGAAGGATGGTCGGAAGTTAACTCCACCGCTGCTATGCATGGCGGTGATCAGAATATCACTATGGTCAAAGATTATGATCCGAAAAATATGGAATGTCCCGAAAATTTGGTAAGTTTTAATGATAATTTTAATCATAATTTAAATGGTGATGATGGAGATAATTGCAAAAAATCGGTTTCCAAAAATATGGGAGATACACATGGGATTCCCATGCATGCAGCTGACAAACACGTTTCTATGGAACCGGGTTCTTTTGAGATTTCTATCGGGTCACATGTTGGACCCAAACAAGCCCAAACACTTGGGCCAGATCAATCCACAAACTCGGACGATCGATGTGTTGCAGCTGTGGACGAATTGGAAGCCCAAAAGATGGAGCAGATGTCGGTTGCATTTGCGCCTGACTTGGACCAATCTGTTAATGATCAAGTTTCAGAATTAAAATCCATTGTTGATGAAGTCTAAGCCCATGAGGGCGGCCCAATTTCGGGTGTGTCAGAAACAAATGTAGCGGCTGACGTGGGCCGAATCCATTCTAATCCAGTTGCTTGGGTCCGGAACAGCCCAATCCTAAATGAGGTTATACGTAGTGATGGGCCGGATTATGTTTTTGTCAAGAACGGTATACAGTCGCACAAGCAAGATATTCGTTTTGGAACATTTGCCACGAAGGCTACTGCGGCTGATACAAAGGTACACCCTTCCGTTTTTTGGTTTGATAATGAGTGTGTTTGGAATTGGAGGATAACCTTCCTGATTATGACCCGATACGAGGCACCAAACTATGGACTAAACCTTTGTTTAATCAATTATTGAATGGTGAAATGGTTGAGGGTAGTGAAACCCGGCTTCTTTATGCACCTCCTAAACGGGATCAAAAAGGCGAAGTTGTTGTTAAATTGAGCCCGCAATTTGTGACCAAAAGTTTAGAGGCGCATGTTTTACAACTATACGGGTACTTTGTGGGTGCGGATTTGCCATACCAAACCGTGAAAGAAAACCTTATTCGTATGTGGCATCAATATGGTCTAAAGTCGATATATAAGAAGCGGGGAGGTTTTTATTTCTTCAAATTTGATACGTTTGAGGGTATGATGAATGGCGGTAATATATGTGAGGCGCTGACTTGTGTGGGTAAGCCTTTAATGTTGGACAAGGCCACTTATGATCGATGCGAAACAAAAGAGGGCCCTATAAATTTCGCTAGAGTACTTGTGGATGCGCATGCGAATCATGGCTTACCGGATAGAGTTAAAATCAATTTCCCTCCTCGAAATGGTGTGCCGGGCAAGGTATGTTATTTAGACCTCTCATATGTTTGGAAACCTCCTTGTTGTAGTGTTTGTATGGTTTTTGGTCACTCATGTTCTACTTGTCCAAATAATCGGCCAACAAAGAATGAGTTTATTCCTCCTTTGAACTTGGTGCAAAACAAAATGTCACATAACAAGCCTGATGTGAAGTTGGCTGAGCAGCCCAATACTGAAGCGCCCCAAGTCAATAGTGATAATAATAATGTAAAAGGAAAAGGAGTTTGGGTTGATGCAGATGGTTATGAAGAGGTTAGGCGGAAAAATAAAAATAAAAAACGAAATCAGGATGCACCAAGTGTAGTTTGGAGACAGCTCAAAATTATCGAAAATCATCTTGCTGCTTCTTCTTCTCGGTTGGAACAAAAACAACTTTATAAGTCTCGGCCCAATGGTAATTCCTTTAAGGCCATTGTACCTACTCATAATATGGGTAATGGGATGGGGCCCAATGGGGGAACAAATTGGAATACTAATACTACTACTAGGCCGTGTTCTCATGTACCACAAAATGGGAATAAGACACAATCTTCTAATATGGGCTGTGCAATTGGGCCTTCGGTATTAAATGGGGTGGAGTTCCCTCCTTTGCCGAGTCATTCACAGCCCAAAAAAGAAGGTTTGCTTGGCCCGAAAAAGAAACAATTAAAATCGGTGATTGTCAAAAATGCGTTTTCGGTATTGGCTAAGCAGTTAATGCGGTAAAATATCGGTTATCGGTCAAGCACCGATATTTGGGATATCGGTTATCGCGGTGAGATATCGGTAATTAAAGAATACATAAATATATATATATATATATATATAATAATAATAATATTCACCGATATTATCACCGATACAACCGATATATCACCGATATCGGCCGATATATCACTGATATCGGCCGAGATTATCGAAACCGAGATAGGGACCGATATTTGTGACCGAGATAAGCCCCTATGACCGATAACCGAGATAGCACCGATATATCACCGAGATATCACCGATATTGACTTCTTAGGGTATTGGAAGAAGTGAATGACAATAATGAGATTGAAAAAGAACTGACAATAAATTCTTCAAAATCCGGGGATGATGGTACGGATAATCGCATAGATGATTATTATGATGAGGAAGCAAAATTGTGGGATAGTGAAAAAGAGGATGCAATTAAGTATTTTAAATCCGGTGTCCCACCATTGTACGATGTTTTATATAGTTGGTCCACGGTAAAACGAGACTACTACTTTGGATTGGGGAAAGTGAATAAAGAGGCAGGTCAACAAGTCACTCCTAAATGCACAAATGAGGACAATGATGACTCGGTTGAAGTTCTTTCAGAAACGGATGGTACAGGACGCTTCATGAAGAGTTAATTATTTTAGTTGTTTTTGTTGGGCTTGTGCGTCTTAGTTTGTTCATGTTTTTTGGTTTGGGCCTGCGTGCCTATTTGTTTGTCTCATGTTTTCATTGGGCTTCGGTCTTTGGTTTGTAACTCTTGGTTTCCCCCCTCCTTGGTAAAATGTCCAGGAGGGGGGGACCCTCTCTTAGTTAATAAATTTGCCTGGGGTTACGTCCCCTTTCCCAAAAAAAAAAAAAAAACCCTAAACCCTGAACCCTGAACCCTGAACCCTGAACCCTAAACCCTAAAACCCTGAACCCGGAACCCTGAACCCTGAACCATGAACCATGAACCCTGAACCCTGAACCCTAAACCCTAAAACCCTAAACCCTAAACCCTAAACCCTAAACCCTAAACCCTGAACCCTAAACCCTGAACCCTAAACCCTAAACCCTATACGAGTAGTGCGGAAGCTATGATGGATAACATTATAAACTATTCAGATTCGGAGTGCTCGGAGGCTGATTATGATATCACAGAAGAGCAACGACGTGTTATTCGAAGAGCCATAGTGAAAAATAAATGTGTTAAGCACGAAGTTACTCTCAAGTGGTCGTCGGGTGAGTGGGAATACTTTCGGGACCAATGTGACATTCTCGGGCTTGATGCGGATTCTCTTATAGAAAATGTGGGTGAAGATAGGAGTGGCACGGCCCAATTTATCACTCGTCTTATGAAAGGGGGTCGCAATTTCGACCCGGTTGTTTCAAGGCCCTCCAAACGCAAGTAAGTATGGTTTTTTCGGCCAAGTTGCTAGTGTTGTGGTGCTGTTTTGGTTCGAGTTATTTTGTTAAAAAGCTGCTTCTTTTCGGGTCCTACTCTATGCTACTGTTTGATGTTCGTATGATGCTGTGCGTTCTGCGTTTTGGTTTGGGATATGGGTTACAAGTTTAGCTTTTGGTTGTTGGTGGTTAATTGCTCTTGGGGCCTGTTTCGTCATTTTGGTTTCGTCCAGCCGAGTAGGCCCAGTTCATCCTCTCCCTTTTTGGGCTTCTGTTAGTGCTCCTGGTTGAAGGCCCTTGTGGGGGTGTTGGGACTGGTTCTTTTTGGGCCGAAGCTATCTTGGTAGCTACTCTGAAGGACCAACTTTGGGTTTTATATACTGTTTAGTGTAGGCCTTTTGTTTTATTGGTTTGTAGTGTTAGTTTTTTGGTAAAAAATATATGTCACCTACTAGGTCGTTTAGTGGTGTAGTAGGATATGTATGTTTTTTCTTATGGAGGTTCCCGAAGCCTGTTTTGGTGGTGTCCTCTTTTAGGAGTTCTCGGGGGGTATGCCCCCTTAAAACCTGTACAATCACCTTTTGGGATTAATATATTTGCCGGGCAATGCCCTTTACCCAAAAAAAAAAAAAACCCTAAACCCTAAAACCCTGAACCCTGAACCCGGAACCCTGAACCCTAAACCCTAAACCCTAAAACCCTAAAACCCTAACCCCGAACCCCGAACCCTGATCCCTGAACCCTGAACCCTGAACCCTAAACCCTAAACCCTAAAAACTGGATATTATAGGTGTCCCAAACATACTAAAGGTAGACTACACTTTCATGCTTTTGCTGATTTGATGGTTGGGCTTTATGGTTATGAAGTTTAGATGTTGCTCTTAGTTGCCATTGATGGCATAGATCAATGGCTTTTGATGGGGGGGGGGGGGGGAATCAAAATTTATGGGATGCTCTCTGTCCTTAGTTTTGGTAAGTTGATTTTGTGTTTAATATGGGGTGGTGGATGGTTTGCATTTTTATGGTTATTGTGGACCGATGTTGTTTTGAAAAATGGTTGGATTAGGAATGGGTTAATAGATTGCATTTTTAAGTACTGGGGTTTTAAAGGTGGATTTGGGAAGTATAGGTTATGAGTTAACATTGGGCTTATGGATCATGGATGTGGATGATAAGTTAGAGGGGATTGATAAATGGGATGCTTGGAAATGGGCTGAGTATGTTTTGGGTAAATGTTGGACTCATTCTAAATGGGTGGGTTGGAATTGGTTAAGGAGTGATAGTGCTAAGTGATTATTGGGCCTATATGGTTTGGTTTAGAAGAGGAGTGTTGAGGTTGGTTAGGATGGGATATATTTAGGCTGTGTTTTATGGTTTTATGATAAGGGGTGGATATGGACTATAGCTGGATACGGGAATGGGCCTCTTCTGAAGATGTGGAGGGTTAATTGGGCCTGGTTGATTGTGTGGTATTGGGTTTTAAATGGTATGGCTATTGGGCTACAAAAGCATTGGGCTGGCATTGGCATATATACTTGAGTGTGGGCTATCAAGGATTGGACTGAAGATGGATGCATATCGATAGGGAACTGGGCTACTTGGTTTTTTGGGCTGTCAGATTTTTTATGTGTTTTTTTTCTAGTTAGGCCCGATATGGAAGTTATAAAATCTTGGAGGTTTGTTCCATGGTTTTAAACATCTAAACTTGTGTAAAATGTTTTATTTTTATGTATATAGTTTGCCGGGGTGTTATCCCTTTTACCAAAAAAAAAAGAAACCCTAAACCCTAACCCCTAAACCCTAAACCCTAAACCCTAAACCCTAACCCCTAACACCTAAACCCTAACCCCTAAACCCTAAACCATAAAATCCTAAACCCTAAACCTAAACCCTAAACCCTAAGTTTGTTTCATTTGTCAAAAAAAACCTAAACACACACAAAAGGTGTGAGAGAAAACTCTCTCTAGCTCTCATTCCTTTTTGCGGCTGTCCACCACCATCTACCACCCTTCCTCCACCGTACACCACCTCCTTTCAACTTCCCATCAATCGTTCACCACCTTAACTCCCTCCACACCATCGTTCCTTCACTTTAGCCTTGATCCGTGCGTGTGTTTTTGGTTTTTTACGTAAGTTTTATGTTCTTGGGTGTTGTTTTGGTCTGAAAATCAAGAAAAAAGAAAAGAATACGGGTTGTACATAAGTTTCTTTGTGTGCTTTTGTTGGGTTGTTACGTTAGTTTTGTTTTTCTGTTCTTGGGATTTGTGGTTTTGTTCCGGTTGGGATTTGTGACTTGAAGTAGGTTCTGTGATGGGTGGCCGTAAGAAACCGCCACCGCCACCTACACCGTCTAGGGTGCAACCCCAAAGATCTGGGAAACCGCCTTCGAGATCATCATCGGAACTGGTTGGTGATGAGTCACATATTGTACAAGATATGGACCAAAGAACTGATGTTAATATAGAAAAGGACCTAACAGTCGATGTACCACATGCCGAGTCGAATTCGCCGAACTTGAAACAGGAAGGTTCTAATGATGGAACTAGGTATAGTACCACTAAGGATGAGAAGAACATGAATGTGAGAAAGGAACATGAGGTATGTGGAGTTAATAAACAACCTTCATTGATTCCGAGTGTTAGTTTGTCACCGGAGACTTCATCGGAATCGGTCACAACTCCGGTTAAACTGTTATTCTCACCTTTAGAAAAGGAGATGCTCTTGAAACGGATTTATAGAAACTCCAGTATTCCTCATAGGAATGCGGATGGCACCATGTCGAATGTGTCAACTATCCTTGCTTCGTCGAAAGAAAAGAGTAATGGAGAAGAAGTTTCGGAACCGGGATCATTATCGGATATGGATGCCAAACAGGATGTGGAACAAGAACAGGAATCGGACGGGATGACAACACCGGATATGAAGGAACAAGTCTCGGCAATCAAGAATTTAGATAGTTTAGATAGTTTCACCGTGCATGGTGGTCAACTTTCAGATGAGCAGAAAAGTGATGGGCAGGTTGTTATGGAAAGGTCGGAAAATTTGGCAACTAATTATGATAATTCAAAGGTTGATCCTAATTTAAAAATTCAAGATAATGTTTCCAAAAAGTGGGAGTAAATGGTGCCCTTATTGCCGACAAAAAGAATGAAATGGGACAAGTAGAGTGTGAAGTTTCAATTGGTTCGGTGATTAGGTCTATTCCAGCCAAAATGGGTTAAATTCTAGGCTAATAGGTGAGGTTACTACGAGCCCACAAATGAAGATGGATGCTGAGTTTTTAAAAGCCCAAAATCAGACAATTGGGTTGGAATATGGGCTAGATTTGGATGCCAAAACTGATGCAATTGAATGTAATAGTGCCCAGTCCAGTGATACTTTTCCTCCTACTCTTCAGGCCATCTTTAATGAGGCCCGAAATCATGAAGGTGGCCCGGTATCAAATGTGCAGGTGGCTCAAGAAGAGGTAATGTTGGGCCAACTTCAAAGGGGCCAGTCGCTTGGGTTAGGAATTTGCCAGAATGAGGTAATTTCGAAGAATGGGGATGATTATGTGTTTGTGAGAAATATTAATGTGGAGACCAAATCGGATCTCGGATTTGGAAACAATGTATCAAGCTCATCTAATAAGGTATGCCGCTCAAGTTATTATTTTGATAATGTTCAAGTTTTAAGTCTAGCGGATAATTTACCGGATTATGACCCCATCCGAGGCACTTATTTGTGGACTAATGAACTTTTTCAAAAACTCCTCAGTGGTGAATCTGTGGAAAATAGTGAAACTCGGCTACTTTATGCACCTCCTAAAAAGGATCCGAATGGAGTTGTATCGGTAAACCTTAGCCCACAATTTATGGCCGAAAGTCTTAAAGCTCATGTGTTACAAATTTATGGATATTTTGTGGGCATGGATCTTCCTTTCCAAACCGTAAAGGAGAATCTTATACATATGAGGCATAAGCTTGGTCTTAAATCTATGTATAAGAAGTGGGGAGGTTTCTATTTTTTCAAGTTTGATAATGTGGAGGGTATGATGTAAGTGCTAGATAAAAATCCTTGGTTGGTTGAGAATGTTCCTTTGGTTCTTCAAATGTGGAAGCCGGATTCAATTTTGAAAAAACCGGATCCGACCTTAGTTCCTTTATGGGTCACGATTAAAGATCTACCTCTTTTTATGTGGAATGGAGGTAACATTAGTGAGGTACTTAGTTGTGTTAGCAAACCACTTATGTTGGATAAGGTGACGTTTGAAAGATGTAAAAGTTAGGAGGGGCGATTAACTATGCATGGGTCCTTGTGAATGCGTTTGCTACTCATGGTCTACCGGATAAGGTTAATATAAATTTCCCACCTCGACAAGGAGTTCCGGGTAAGTCATGCAACCTTGAT
Organism: Ambrosia artemisiifolia; assembly: GCA_032199755.1. Lineage (NCBI taxonomy): Eukaryota > Viridiplantae > Streptophyta > Magnoliopsida > Asterales > Asteraceae > Ambrosia > Ambrosia artemisiifolia. The sequence continues at coordinate 91,308 of CM063523.1, forward strand.
CTATCTTATGTTTGGAAACCTCCTATTTGTTCTAGTTGTATGGTTTTTGGTCATGAGCTGGATAGATGTCCCAATAAAATACATGTCAATCAAGTGTTTAATGGAGTAGCCGTGAATCAAGATGTTGTTTCCAATCAACCTGAGCCTTCAAATACAGCCACGGCCAACAATCAAAACAATGGCAAAGGGATTAAAGTTGATGAAGATGGGTACCAAGAGGTTCGATCAAAGAAAATAAATATTAAAAATCAATATTATCATCCGAACCAAAGACAATGGAAGCCACTTAAAAATAATGCTACAAGACCCATTTATTGTCTGACTTTTAGAATCAGGCCCAAGGAGCCAATCAGTTTGGAAAAGAAGATAGGCCATCGAAATTTTATAATGAATCAAAAATAAAAGGAATGGACCGGCCCAATGGGCATGTTCGAGACCAATATATGAAGCCGCAAGTGGGAATTGGAGTGGGGCCTTCGTTGGGGGTTAATGAGGTGGACTTCCCACCTTTGTCGGCCCAAAATAATTGTAAACGAGGGGCTTAGAAAAATCAAACTCAATTGAAATCGGTGGTTGTATCAAATGCTTTTTCAGCTTTGGAGGAATTGAACGATCAAGATGTAACAGAAAATGCCATGAAACGCGAAGCTAATGTGGATGATGTTTATGACGACAAGTTGAAATTATGGCAAAGCGAAATGGAGGATGCGATTCGAGTTTATAATTCAGGAGTCCCACCAAAGTATGGGGTGCTTTTTCAATCTTGGTCAAAGGCGAAACAAGATTTTTATTTTGGTTTGAAAAAGGCGCAACAAGAGGTGGGTAACAAGTCTAATCCTCAAAATGAAAGATGATGATGATGACTTGATTGAAGTTTTATCAGAGACGGATGGCACGGCTAGATTCATGAAAAGCGATTGTATTTAAATTTAGTTTGTTGTCTTTTTGTTTGCTTGGCTTTGTTTGTGGTTCATGCTTAGGGATAATGCCCTGGTGTGAATCTTTGTTTGTAATCTCTTTTTGGTGCTAATAATATTTGCCTGGGGTACCGTCTCCTTTTCAAAAAAAAAAACTCTAAACCCTAATTACCCTAAACCCTAAAGCCTAAAAATACTTTCCATCCTATTCGATTCTAGTAACGTTTAACGGGTTATTTCCTCTTGTTTAACCCTCAGGGACTCAAGTACATGATACGGATGATGATCAAGGCTCGAATCAAGAACCGAATGCATAAGACTTGTCCGCTTCCTCAAGGTTTAAACTTAATCTTTTAAAACTTGGTTTTTGAAAGGCGTTTTGTTGTCGTGTTCAACACTAACTAGACTATACGTATCTTTTGAAATGTAATGCTTTATTCATAAACTTTCAAACTAAGTTTATTTCCTCGTAAATTATCGTATAATCACCCGTTTATCGGGTAGGGCCTTATAGGCAAGCTCAAGGTTGAAAGGTTCCTCCTTGTCTACTAGAGGATTAGAGCTAAGCTTGGATAACTATTTCGATTAGTGGATTACAACCCGCCAGCTGCTTCGACGACCGTTGTGTCTCGTCCCTGCATTATATATCAATCTATTTATCTAAGTTGTGTAATTTATATTTTGGATTAGACATTGTATTAAACAATAATTATAAGTCATCGTTGCTTCCGTTGTGCAATTTTGGTATCAACTGCCTCCTAACCGACACCTCCGGGGTCGGTTAGGAGGCAATTGATACCAAAATTGCACAACGGAAGCAACGATGACTTGTTGTTACAAAACACCCCCTTAATAGTGCTCGGAAAATATTATTACAACTGCCAAAGCTTTGAGTGGCCAACATCATTGATGCATAAGAAGAAAAGTTATTTACATATATAAGTAAAAAGGCAATTTGGATGTATACAAAGGTATAATATCTCTTAGTTTGAAGATAATGGAAAGGTATAAACAAAGGTTTGTAATGTAATGTACGTGAATCGCTTATAGTAATTAAACTACTTTGTTGAACTGATGACTAAAGGTAATTACCTTAAGTAATGCTTCTTAAGAATGTTAAACTACTGATTGAAGCACTCTTTCCTCAATATAGGTGGATAAGTAACATGCATTTGTGAAAGTGGGACACAAATACACATTGACAAAATGGATTGTATACAGAACATGACCACTGTCTACTGTTCTAAAATGTTGTCACTCAAGATTTTAAACCTTAAACAATGTATTGTTTCAAGAGCTTGTTAGGTATATTTGAGGGAGCTTGTGATTTTTGTATGGTAACATGGTTTCCCAAAAGAGTAATTACATGCTATAAACAGGAATATATAGTGTTGCACTTATAAATAGCCAAGCATAACGTATAGTGGGTGTCGTTGTCACTTTTTGTTCTTTTCAAACTATCTGATCAGAAATCAATAGTTCACTACTTCACTGTCTTCAAATCTCCACCTCAAAAAACTTGAAATATTCAATAACCTTATTCTATACTATACAATTCACAATGAGGTCTACAGTTCTAAATATGGATTGGTTGGATTGGACGGCTTCTCCACTCCTCTTTTGTTGATTGGTTAGTTTTAGTTTTTTTTAATTACACCGCTTCATTTTGATATTAAAAAATTTATTGGGTATATTTAATATGAAGGGGTCATAGCTCAACTATTACCTATACGCAATGCTAATTTCTTTGACACGCATTCGAATCCACCCATCCCACCTTTTTTTACCCTTCTTTTTGTTTCTTTTTTCATATATTTTTTTGTTTTCTTTCTATTATATGGTACACATTTTAACAATAAAATACCATTTACACAAAGTCTTAATTTTTTTGGTATATTTTAATGGTTGTTTAAGTTTCAATAAATTAATTGTCACTGAGAACGTAAATGTATATTAATTCCGATCAAATGTTCACTTTATCATTATATAGCTTTTATAAATATTCTTTAGATATGTATGATGAACCGAATCCGATCCAATTGAACAACATCAGTATAGGTTATCAAAGCTGTGAGTGATATTCATTTTTATGGTTTTCAATCGGTGTAGAATACGTGTCGACACATTCTTTTGCATATCATTATTTTTCCCTTTCTCTTTTGATTGTTATACAAAGTACCGGTACTGACTGAGACTGCCGCGAAGCGCGGGCAGAAACCACTAGTTAATATACAAATCCTCATATCATGGGAAACCCAAATGCAATGACCCCTTTTTCTCTACAGTCAAAAGCAACTTAAACAAATATGATTATGCATATTATGCCTCAGTAGCCATCATGTTCTAAGTTCACTACAACTATGAGATAATTATAAGTTAATGTAAGTAGAACATGTGAATGTATTAAAAAAAAAATTCAAGCAAGTAACTTTGCCTAAAAAAACTTAACAATATGATGCTAATCCTAATACCAATAAAATGAGTTGAAAAAATATGATTGAAGTATATCCATTAGGAAGGTCTGTGTGTAAGAAGTTATGTTTAAACAGTCTAACACCGAGCAACATTTCCTTTGGTATATCATCCACCACCACTACAAGGAACGGCCTCTATAGTGGCGATAGGGTCTTTAGCGACGACTGTTGCCGCTAAAGCTTCTGTCAAAAATGCTTGGTGCCTAAAGCCCTTGGTGGCCGCTAAAGGGTTGCTGCTAAAGCTCCTTTTTCCACGTGGCATTTCTTTTTCGATTTATTTTTTTTTTTTTGCCACGTGGCAAAAATCTGTGCAATCTGGGCAGAACTTTTAGCGGCGACATGTCACCGCTAAAGGTCTTTTTTTTCCGCTTTGTCCACAAACGCACAATCAAACGAAATAATAACAAAACAAATTAACCAAACATACTAACATTTACATATATATAAACATACCAAACTTACCAACATTTACATATATATAAACATACCAACTTTCGTCTAAACATACCAACAAAACTAAACAAACATACCAATATTTACAGTCAAGCATACCAACAAAACTAAACAAACATACCAAAAACGCCTAAACGTCTTTGTCCACATACCAAAAAAATAAAAAACAAAAAAAAAAACCAGAAAAAACAGAAAAGAAATGAAAAAGAACAGGAAAAAAACGGAAGAAAATATTAAAAACCTTAAAACTTACCAAGAGAGAAGAGAAAGACGGTGGTATGTGGCCGGTGCTTCGGTGGTGGTGCTCTGATGGGCTTAATTCGGTGGTGGTTCCGGTCGGTGTGAAGAGGAGGGAGGTGAGAGGAGGTGCTGGTTCTGGTGGGTGTGAAGAGGAGGGAGATGAGAGGAGGAGGTGGTGGTTCCGGTGGGTGTGATGAAGAGATCGAGAGAGAGAGATAAGAGCAGAGAGAGAGACAGAGACGTGGGAGAGGGAAAGTGAAAAAGAAGGAGGGAAAGAAGAAGAAGAACATGCGGGTAGGACATATTTTTTAGACCATTAGCGGCGACAGGGTGTCGCCGTTAATATCATTTGGTACGATGTAATTTCGGTCGTTGGATCAAGCATAGATCAAAGGTTAAGAAACATTCTGTCAGGGATTGACCTTTAGTGGCGACCCACTTTGTCGCCCCTAAAAACCAATTTTCTTGTAGTGCACTTGTTTCCTACAAAAAAATAAACAAACAAAAAAAATACCTAAAAATTAGTTTCTAGTAAAACCAGTTAGAAACACAAACAAAATAATATTTTTTAAAGTATGGAATAGACCTAATGACCCATCAAATTAACTTTTGAGCCATTTTTCCGTAAGTTTGAATATTTTTCTAAAAATACATATTTGCTTGAGTTGACTTATTCAATCTCGATGACTGAATGTTAATAGGCTAATATGTGTCCGAGCAAGCCACTCTAGTGCGGTGGAAACACTACTCTTTCCAAATAAACATTACATAAATCCACGCCTACCCATTCATGGTTGTGTATATTTTATCAGAGAAATGTGTTGGGTTAATCTTGATGTTGCGGGTAAGTTAACGGGTCATTTCGGGTCGATCCGGATTGATTGCGGGTCAAGTCGTCTACGGGTAAGAAAATGGGTTAACCACATCAGTTGGTTATTGTGATTTGGAAGGAGTCAAGATTGACTTAGTAATAAGGTGAACGTTAGAAGGTTATTGCGACAATATAGGAGATCGTGGATTATTTCTTTAGCATTTGTTTTCTTTAGTTTGATTACTATAAATAACTTAGAAGCAGTAGGTTATTTGTACTCTCATTTTTCTTAAGCAAGAATTATAGTAGTAAATTTTGTGTGTGTGATCGTGGGCTGATAACCAACATTTGGTATCAGAGCGAGGTTAATTATCGGAGAGGCCGTTTTGAGAGTCGGTGGCGAGAAATGTGAACAACCCTTGGTTGCGGGGCTGAAGACTTAGCAGCAGCGGCTTTCACCCATGTGATGAGCCGAGAGAAAGCGGAAGCAAGAAGCCGGGGTTGATCAGTTTTGTGAATCGGCACAAAAAAGGGACGTATGGTGCAGCAGTGTCGATCGTGATTCAGTGATTGGAAGCAACATACTCGATCAAGAAAGAAATCAGCAAAAGTAAGACGGTATCGCCAGAAAGGGAGGTGCGATTATTTTTCAGTGAAAGAAATTAAATTAAGTAGGCACCTCATTTATTGAAGTAGGCAAGCACTCTTGTCAATTAAGTCAAAGGTGTAAAAGCAATGAAAAAAAAAGCTACCTAGCACAACGGAGAAATAAAAAATGGAAGCAGCCCAGTAATTAGGCACGATTTTGGAACTCAAACGGTGGAGAGGAGCAAGTTTTTTTTGATGTGATAAATTGTTGTCCTGTAATAGGAAGGTAGAAGACAGGCGAGTAGACGTGAAGCATACTCAAGAAAGAAGTTGATAGACTAGATCAGCAAGAAAGTGAAAGAGAAAGGAAAGAAAAGGCGCCACAAGAAAGTAGAAAGAATGAAAGAGGCCGGCGTCGCTTATAGTAAGAAGAAAGAAGGCCTCGTAAGAAAGAAAGAAAGAGATCGGTGCGATAAGAAAGAAAGAGAAAGCATCGATAAGAAAAAAGAAAGAACGGGTGTCGAATAGAAAGAAGAAAGAAAATTCGACAATCGAAAGAAAGAAACGAACACGTGTTGTTCGTAAAGAAAGAGAAAGACTGAACCGTGTGGTTCGAACAGAATGTTAGAAAGAAAGAATCGAAGTTTAGAGGTTTGTAGAAAGAAGAAAGAGCATGTAGAAAGATCGGATCGTTGTGATTCGGATAGCAATAACAAAAGTGAGCAAGTAGCAAGAATGAAAGAAGAAAGATGCAAGAACCGACATCAAGAAATGGGTTATCCACATCAGTTGGTTATTGTGATTTGAAAGGAGTCAAGATTAACCTAGTAATAAGGTGAAGGTTGAAAGGTTGTTGCGACAATATAGGAGATCGTGGATTATTTCTTTAGCATTTGTTTTCTTTAGTTTGATTACTATAAATAACTTAGAAGCAGTAGGTTATTTGTACTCTCATTTTTCTTAAGCAAGAATTATAGTAGTAAACTTTGTGTGTGATCTTGGGCTGATAACCAACAAAGTGCCAGAATTTCTGGCTTAGGTATCAAATAAAACTTCAATCCATATATCTATCGTATAAATTAATATGAGATTTTCAAAGCTATAGACGGGTCATCTACATAAGTTTTTTCGAATCAGGTCAATGTTTATTTAATATAACACAAAGTAAATAGCTAAATAAAATCAATTTCATCAACTCAAAAACAGTGTTGTAAAACTCGGTTTGGGCTTGTACTTGGTGACTTACCCTGGAGCGAGTACTCGGCTTAATTCAGGGAGTACTCGGGGGATCAAATCGGCCTAGGTTGGGAGTACTCGGAGTATTCGGCCAACTCGGCTATACTCAGTGACCTACCCTAGAGCGAGTACTCGGGGAGTGGTCGGTCAACTCAGCCTTATTTTGTAACACTGCTCAAAACCATATAATGAACAAATACAATCAATTCAAATTGGGAACTTCTAAAAACATTAAAAAATCAAGAAGTTAATTGGATAAGAGACAAATATGAGCCATTTGTTGACAATAATATTTCAATACCCCAGCCAAAAATTCAATCTGGCACATATTGTCCTGCCATTAATGTAACCATTGGAAGGAACATAATTCTTAAAATAAGGAGAATTTATTACCTAACTTGAGGTTTTCATAAAAAGTTAATAACTAATTCCAATGCCAATATAAGAAGTTTTTTTTTTCCAGCAAACACTTTATATATATATATATATATATATATATATATATATATATATATAAAGGCTAGCAAGACGCTATGAAAGTACACCCGAAAAAAAACAAACAACACGAAACAGGAAGGACCCCCAAAAAGAGGGACATTACAACAAATCGATAACATCAAAATTCGTCCACTTGTCCCATGAGATCATCTTGAGTTTTGTCTGGTTAGAAAGCCAAACAAAAGCGTCCTCCTTTATTAAGTCCACCATCTTCTGCGTTTTGACGAAGTTCTTATCAAAGACCATTTGGTTTCAGGCGTACCAGATCCTCCATGTTGCCGCCAAGACGACCGTGTAAACAATCTATCTCCATTTGGCTGAACCTGGGCTGGAGCGAACCACCTCCATAACTCTGCCGATGCTGCACAAATCAGGAGGAAACGGGATTTTGAGCCAGGTCAAAACTTGCCACCAAACACTTCTGGCCCAAAGGCAATCGGCGAAAGCATGGTTGTAATCCTCAGTCCCATACCCGCATCGCTCACATAAAAGGTTCTCAAAGTTGCAGCCCCTATTGTTTAACTCCACTTTAGTCGCCACCCTCCCCATAACCGCCCTCCAAAGCAAGAAATTACACTTACGTGGCGCCCAGGAATTCCACCAAAAACTTGATCCGTTTGCAGCGTCACCGTCGTAGGTAGCCAGATCTTCGCGGACCTGCTTAGCAGAAAACGGCACCCCCATATTGTTAGCCCATTCCCACTTGTCTCTACCATCCCCGATAGTTACCTGTTGCAGCCAGGTTTGCAAATCATGGAGCTGCGAAAGCTCAGGGGCTGCAGAAGGGTTTGACTTCCAATCCAGCTTCCACTGAACCAACTCGCCAACCTTCTCCCAATGACCCTTGACATAGCCAGATGGATTCGCTGCCAGACGGAACAAATCGAGGCAGACCACCATCAGCGGCTCCTCCATAATCCAGGCGTCCTTCCAGAAACGCGTTAATTGCCCATCCCCAATCTTCACTTTTAGCCTGCTCTAAATATCCAGCCCTTGTTTAAGTAAAATAGACTCCATTGAGCCAATGTCTTTCCACGTATCGGGCACCGTCTTCTTAACCGGAATAAGGCAATTATCCAACCGAGTGACATGAATGGCTTTGACAACCTTAGCCCACAGCTGACCCGGGTCATCTCTATACCGCCACCACCACTTCGAAAGCATGGCGATATTAAAATCTCCAATGCTCCCTATACCCACACCACCTCTGTCTTTGGCCTTGATAAGAGAGTTCCATTTAACCCATCTAATTTTCTGTTTACCTCCAACTCTACCCCAAACGAAGTCTCTTCGGATCCCTTCAAGTTTTTTAATCACACACCTCGGGGCGAGAAAGAGGGATAAGTAGTAGGATGGCAAGCTTCCAAGAACGGCTTTAGCAAGCGTAACCCTTCCAGCAAAAGATAAGTATCTCGCTTTCCAACTTGACAGCTTTTTGTGGAATCTGTCGATCACCGGCTGCCAATACTTCGCAATCTTCATATTGGCACCGATCGGTACCCCGAGGTAAATAAAAGGAAACTTCCTCGCCTTACATCCGATCATCTCTGCCATTCTCACAACATTTTCCTCGGCCACCCCAACACCAAATAAATGGCACTTTAGATGATTAACCTGCAGCCCCAAGACAAGGTTTAAACAACGAAGGAGCCGCTTGATACATATAGCATTGTGGTCCGACCATTCCCCAAGGAAAAGGACATCGTCGGCATAACAAAGATGGGAAATGACCGGGCCCTCATTAGGCAAGTGAACACCATGAAAGAGACCGAGAAGTTCAGCTAAATTTGCGCATAAACATCCCAACTATTTCCATGGCTAGAATGAACAGGAAAGGGGCCATTGGATCTCCTTGACAAAGGCCCCGTTTAAACCGAAATTCACCGGTCGGTGACCCGTTAACAAGAACAGATCCCATCCCGGATTTGAGGCACCCTTTTATCCACCGAATCCACATCTCATCGAACCCCATAATAGCCATCATTTTAAATAAGAACTTCCAGGTGATTGAGTCGTAAGCTTTCATAAAATCGATCTTGAAAATCATAAGCTTGGTGTTGCATTTTCTGGCCGAAGAAACCACTTCGCTCACAATCAACGGGCCGTCCAAGATATTCCTTCCACCCACAAACGCCGACTGAGTTTGCGCAATAAGATCTCCAACAACACTTTTGAGCCGATTTGAAAGGACTTTAGAGATGATCTTGTACAAAGAGCCAATAAGGGATATGGGCCGATAATCATTAATAGATTGTGGGTCATCAAGCTTCGGGATGAGCGTAATGAAGGAAGAATTGCACCCAATTTGAATGTCTCCAGTCTCGTGGAATTGGTCCATCGTCTTGATGATAAACGGTTTGATCTCCTGCCAATACTTTTTAAAAAATTTTATAGTGAAACCGTCTAGGCCTGGGGCTTTCCCTCCATCGCAATCCTTAATCGCCAAAAGAATTTCCCGTTCAGAAAACGGTCTGACCAGATTAGTGGATTGAGCAGAAGACAGCATCGGCAAGTCAAAATTAGTGAAATCAGGTCTACGCCGGATTGGTTCAGCAAAGAGCTTTCCAAACCACTTTTTAATCTCATCTTTCAACTCAATCGGCTCCGAAATCCACCTCCTGTTGAAAGTTAGACCGTTTATCCTCCTACCAGCCTTGTTAACGTTGATCATATTGTGGAAGTACGTCGTATTCTCGTCCCCAAAGCGCAACCACCTGATCCTTGCCATCTGCTTCAGGTCCTTGACTTTTAAATTTTCAATGTCATTGATTCTAGTTCTAAGTGCAGCCAAAATTTTTTTCTCCCTAGCATTGAGGACTGCCACTTCAGCCATCTCCTCTAACCTTTCCACAGCCTTATGGGCCAAGTTTTTGTTACATTTTTTGGGGTTAGCCATCACATTGTAACTCTCTAACCACAAAGAGAGCTTTGAGAAAGAAACACCTTGTACCAGACAATCTTAGAGATTGTGTGCAAGGTGAAGCATTAATACAATTGATTTTATCATTTTTTTATCTTTTGTTTTTCACCATTCAATCGATATTCTGCATCTGTTGAGTGGTTTGAGTGATATCTAGAAGGATCTTGACTTACAATTGGTATCAAAGCCTAATAAGTCTTTTGAATGCTCAATTTTGGTATCATTCGAACAACAGAACAAGGATTTGCCGTTGCGTTTTGTCAGTTCAACAGGTTCAAATCTCATCTCGTTTATATTTTGTTTCTCTAATTTGTTTTATGGTTTTAGCTTTGTTGGCAGATTTGTGTTTGTTAAAAACCTTGAAGAACTTGAAGAACGGTATAAAGAAGGCTTTTTGGTTCATATTGTTGGTGATTGCAATGTGTTTGCTGCTAAGGGGGTTATTTTTTTTAGAGATATCAAAAATCTTTTTGAAATCAAAATTTTTTCTTCCTTATTATTAGGCCTTTGGGTGTGAAGGAGGCCCATCACCCATGATGGTCCTTCATCTCAGCTGTCACGTTAGCGTGGGTAGGTGCATTATGGAGATGATGATCTAAGGGTGTAGTAGGAGGCCCATCATCATTTAATATTTTTTTAATTAATTAATATTATAATATTACAATACATACCTTGTCGTCCATGCCGTGCCTGGCATAGGGGGCGGTGTTTGCCGGGGAGGCATAAGCATGCCCACCCTATGCCGGCTCCACACCGAAGGGCCTTAGGGATTTTTTTTTATAAGCTGTGTGTTGTTACTCTCTGTGTGTGTGGTTACATGATTCTACAAATAATAAATGAGAAGCAAATTAAACGAGGAGAGAGCTAAAGATCAGACACTAGTCATTTTCATCATACTGTGGGGTGTGGAGATGAAAAAGGGCCCGTCCCATCGCCCCCCTCATATGTCCTCGTCCCTCCCGTCTTCAAAAGAACATGAGAGACGAACCAATCACAAACCAACCCATTTAATATTTAATGAATGGATGGACCAATGGGAGGTCCATGTCTTCACATCTCATGTCCCAAACATCACCCTTCTCTTATGTCTCATTTCTTGATATTTGCCCCACTGACAAGTTTTCCTACATGGAGGGCTCTTTTCCGGTCTCCACACCCAGCAGCATCAGGACCCTTCGTTTTTAATCCGGACATTACTTTTCTAGTCGGACACCATTTAATTAATCCAGACACTACCTTCATCAATCGGACACCCACAATTAACTGGACACTCCAAATATCAAAGCAGAAGAGCGGTGCTTTGGCTATTTCCAATTGGCTGTCGGTGGATAAAAATCACAATTCTGGTTATTTCTTATTGGCCAATCATCGGTGCATTAATTTTTTGGATTTACAGTTTGGTGTCGGAAAGACCACATGTGTTGCCAGGAAAAACAACATGTGTACATGAAAATTATTAAAGTGTTGGGTAAATCTAAATTTAAAGTGTAGGGAATAATGGAATATCAAATAATTTTTTTATTTAAAGGAACTTAGACTTGACGGTAGTATGGTCTCGGCAAACACTTCGGGGAGGTGAGTTGGCAATAGCCACCGAAGAAGAACACCCCCCTGAAAATATCTCGGTGCACTCGATGGTTTCTCACCGATTCAACTTTTTATTATAATATTATATAATAATGATATTATATATTACTTTTAGTTTCTTTAATATACAATAACTAGGGTTTTTGTTAACCCGCCGCTTTTGCGGCGGGGACGTTTGTTGTGCAGAGGTGTTTAGTAGCACTATGGGCAACGATTTTCCTGCATTCTTTCGCGTAATTGTGGACGGTTTCGTAGCCATAAAAGATACTATTAAGTGACTGTTATTGTCGCGTGGGCTTCAAAAAAATACTCGCGGCTAAAAGCTAAAAGTTTGGTTGTCAAAGTTTGAAATCTTAAAAGCTAAAAGTTTGGTGGTCAAATTGGAAGAAAAGAAAATGCATAAGTTAGTAAGAAAGTTAATGAGCAAAGTTGGGTGGTCAAAGTTTGAAATCCTAAAAGCTAAAAGTTTGGTGGTAAAAGCTTGAAATCCTAAAAGCTAGAAGTTTGACGGTCAAAATTTAGTGATCAAATTGGAAGAAAATAAAATACATAAGTTAGTAAGAAAGTTAGTGGGCAAAGTTGCTCTAGATCAAAAACTACTAAAGTCAAACCAATATCGCAAACACCACTTCTATGTTCCCTATTTCAAAATCCAACAAATATTGCTCCTAGTAATATTAGCTTTGAAAAACCATTAAAAAAAAGGTAGCTGAAGCCTTGTCAATTTTGGCAGCTAACAAATGTGTAGAGGTGTATTGTATATAGATAGATTACTTTTTTTAAGCAAAGTACTGAAAAGTTAAAACCCAATATTTATCTCATAGTCATATGTACAAATAAAAGGTAACGGAATTTTGGCGGCTAACAAATGTGTAGAGGCGTATTGTATAAGTTAGGCCCTATTTAAGTGTCGTTAAATTAATAATAACTAGGATTTTATTACCCGCGCTTCGCCGCGGGAGCTCCTGTTGTGTTGAGGGTTTGGTGGACGCTAAAGATCGCACGTCACTGTGGGAACTCCTGTTGTGTGGAGAGTTTCGTGGACATAAAAGATAATATTAAGTGACTGTTATTCTCGCGTGGGCTTCAAAAAAATACTCGCGGCTAAAAGCTAAAAGTTTGGTGGTCAAAGTTTGAAATCTTAAAAACTAAAAGTTTGGCCAAAGGGCAATGCAGGTTTAAAAAAGTTGGGTGGTCAAAGTTTGAAATCCTAAAAGCTAAACGTTTGGTGGTCAAAGTTTTAAATCATAAAAGCTAAAAGTTTGGTGGTCAAATTAGAAGAAAATAAAGTTAAGTTAAAAGTTAGTGGCCTAAGTTTTAAATCTTAAAAGCTAAAAGTTTGTTGGTCTAAGTTTGATGGTCAAACTAGAAGAAAATAAAGTTAACCTAAAAGTTAGTGGCAGAAAATAAAATAAACCTAAAAGTTAGTGACAATATAAAACCTAAAAGTTAGTGACAATATAATATGTGTGTATGTTAGTAATATATAATATAAATATATATGTGCAGTGAATGTTGAAACTCAATTAAAACTCTAGTGGTGGTGACGTAAATTAGATTTCTTATACTGTTAAACTGTCGCTAAATTAATATAGTATATAATAATAATATTAAATTAAATAATTAAAAAAAGGAAGGGGGAATTGGGGAAATACCATTTCCAAACTTTACTTTGGGGGAGGAAAGAAGGAAAATGAGATGGCGCTGGCATTTGGGGGAGTCTATCTCCACAGCATACAGCCTTAGGGTATGTTTGGCAATGAGCTTTTAAGAGGTTTTAGAAGCTTCAAGCTTTTAAAAAAAACTTATACTCAATAAAAAAACCTTGTTTGGTTGAAGGAGCTGAAAGCTTTTAGGTTGGAGCATTCACAGTAGCTCCCCCATTTTATGTGAGTATGTCCCCAAAATTATATGGGGAGGGTGTGAGTGGTTGTGAGTGAAGAAAAATGGGGAATCTAGTGTTGATCGGTATAATTGGGGTTACTTGGGAATCTTTTGAGGAAAACTGGAAGGTGATTTATTTTTTTGTATTTGTTGAAAGTAGTTGTGAGTGGAGGAGAGAGAAACTGTAATGATTTTTAGTGTAATATGTGGTTGTGATTGGTTGTGAGGGAATGGCGGATGGGGAAGCTACTGTGAATGCTCTTAGGAGAAAAATCTCTACAGTGAAAAGCTACTATTACTAGCGTTTAACAAAATTTCTACTAGGTACAAGTTTTTAATTAGTAGATGACACAAATACCCATTCTATTTTAAATTTTAAAAATAAAATAAAAACCTTTCTTACAAGCTCTTAATTAAACTCATTTTGGTAATTTTATACATTTTATTAAAAACTCCAACTACTCTGTCAAATATCAAAATATATTTAAAAAGCTTTCGTTAACAATTACTAGCCACTAGCTAGTTTTGTCAAACACACCCTTAAAATTTGAAGGACACTATCACGTGATATGCAACATTTTTGTTTTTTTGTTGCGATGATAATCTCAATAATAAAAGGAAGATAAGACGTGTTGGACAAGTCTTGTACTGTATATGACTATATCTAATTGTTGGAGTGTGGGTCAGGACAAAACAAGAGATTTAATCTCAATAATCAATAATATTCTACTCCACAACACAAGTCAACAAAACAAGAAATGTAAATTGTACAGTGTTGGGGTGTCCCCTCAAGAAATTTGTAATTTTGTGAGCATTATTGGATGTGAAGCTGGATCCCTCCCGTTTTGCTATTTGGGAGTTCCAATTGGAGGTAATATGAAAAAGGTGAAGATGTGGCAACCGGTGGTGGATAAGTTCCACAAGAAACTTTCAACGTGGAAAGCGAAACATTTGTCGTTTGCGGGAAGAATCACGCTTGCTAAATTCGTTTTGGGAAGTCTCCCATCTTATTATCTTCCTTGTTCCTAGCGCCCGATATTATCATAAAAAAATTGGAAGGTATCCGCCGTGATTTTGTATGGGGTAAAATGGGCAGCCGGTGTAAAATTCGATGGGTAAAATGGGCGAAATTGTTAAAACCTAAGGATAAGGGCGGCATAGGGGTCGGGGGCATTAAGGAGTTCAATTTAGCGATGATCGCCAAGGTGGTGGAGAATTAAGGAGGAACTGAACCTTCTTTGGGCTGCTGTGATCAAAGCGATTCATAACTCCAACCAAGGCCCTTCCCTCATTCCTGTCAAGAATTCTATCCCTGGTGTTTGGAAAGTTGTTGGGAACTTGGGGGTGGTGTTGGGTAAATATGGCATTAAAGTTGAAGATAAGCTCAAAGTCAAGGTGGGAGATGGGTCAAAGGTTAGGTTCTGGAAGGACGCCTGGCTTACGGACGAACCGCTCATGAAGTTGTACCCGCATGTTTTCAGGTTGGCGAAGCATAAAAATGGCCTGGTTAGCTCCTTTTGGGCTGGAAATAATATGTGGAATCTGGATTGGTTACACGGCCCGAATACCACAAGCGAATGGAGTCAGATGGGGAGACTCCTTGACAGCCTTAATCACTGCAGTCCGAGTGGCGGGTCTAATTTGTGTACATGGGAGAACAACGCTGGCGACTTTTTTTCTACGAAGGAGTTGCGTCTGCAGATTGCCTCCAAACTGTACGGGGACCAAGAGGAGCTGAAATTCAAGTGGTTAAAGTGGGCGCCTTTGAAAGCTAATTTCCTCCTTTGGAGGGCCTTGGGGAGCAAGCTTGCGGTTAAGACGTAACTGATCAAGAGAAGGATTCCTATTCCGAATAACTTGTGTGACAGATGCAGCCTGAATGCCGAAGATGGGGATCATACTTTCGTGGGTTGTCTATGGTCCCGTGCGATTTGGTGGAACGTGCTTAGATGGGTTCGGATTCCGTGGCCGTAGAATTGTAATTCCCTGAAGGATATGGTCAATTACATAAGCACATGTACTGGGGCTCGGAGGTGGAAACTCTTGGTCTACACCATTGTTCAAGCGACGGTTTCAAGGATTTGGAGTGCGAGGAACGTCAAAGTGTTTGAAGACGTTTTTTATCCCGATTCAGAAGACGGTGGACCTGATCAAGGAAGACACATTTGTTTGGGTTAGTCATCGGTCAAATGTCCCAAGTATAAGCTGGGAAAATTGGTTAGAATTTGATGTTGTAAGTCTTCTGTAATCGCTTTGTTGTTTTTGGTGTTGTATCCCAACTTCTTGCTGGCTCTTTTTATTTATATAAAAAGTGGTTGTCGTTCGAAAAAAAAAGAGATTTAATCTCAACGTGTATAGATTTTTTTTATTGGCTAAGGACATCACCTCGATACCCCCGTTTCGAATCCCTTTTTCGCATCGTCCCTGAGGGCATAAGCTCTTTCAACATCAAGGGGTGTATTTTTGCTGGCCTTAGGATTCGAACCGTGTACCTCCTAGGGGCGGGAACCTCCCTAAAGAGTAAACCCTCCCACCTCTCCCCAACTGAGTTGGGGGTCATTGGCCTCAACGTGTATAGATTATTATTGTGTGGCCAACTTTTTGTGAACAACATTCCTGTCATCATTATCATACTCTTAATCCCACCAATAGCAAAGTTAAGGTAGGGTCTGAGAAGAGTAAGATGTAGACAGTCTTACCTCCACCCCGAGGGAATAGAGAGGTTGCTTCCAGTGGTTTTGCGTCAAGCCTTGGACATAAGACACATAACACTTAGCAATCGGCACAAGCCCGATTGGTTCATGTATCTGCGTGTCTTTTGGCTATCAACGCCACCACATGATGCATGATTAACCGTCCGCCATTTTATCGTTATTTTCACGAAATTAGTAAAATAACGTTAAAATTAATGCAATTCCTGTGTGTGGCTCAATGCCCAAGTGTGCGGGTTAAGCTTGTGTACGATTTTGGTCCTGGTGTACAACGGAACTATTGGTTTATACTTGGATTTTTGGGGATCACGATTAACCAAATTAAAAATGTCTTCTCAAAGTGATGTGCTTCAGCAGAGATTTGAAGGTTTCAGTCTGATTCCTGGTGAAACCGTGGATGCATTAATTGGCAGATTTATCGAACTGTTATCTGAAATGAAGAATGCATAAATTGTGGTGTCAAATCGTTTGGCCAACAAGAGGCTATTAGAAGCTTTAAAAGGAATTACAGATCAGCCAACATGCAACTGGTTTATGAAAGTCATGCAGATCTACATGGCAACAAGCTTGTCCAAAATATCGTCGAATGAGTTAATCAAACTTTTAAAGGCGTTGGATAAACACGACAAGCTGAAGACTCAAAATAACACCTCTACTGCAGTGTACTCGTCTGCTTCTGCTACTCCATCCCCGAATTCAGATTCATGCTGCTCATCCGCTCCTCCTGCTCAGGCTCTCATGTCACAATGGATGATGACTATGTGCCATCAACATCTGAGGTACATTCTAAAATTCTTGCTAAATCATGTTGTATTGAAAGGTGCATGATAAAAGTAAAAGGTTTTAGAGAAGAAACTATCTCCGTTTATAAGTAGCTTGAATATCAAAAAATGATACACTGGAAGCTGATTTAGCGGTCTGTTGTGCCCTGTACTCTTCACAAAATTTATCGATAATTAAAAGATGCTTCAATGCAAGTTGAAATTTTAAATTATGAGAAAAATGAAGAAATTGACAGAGTTTTTGAAGTTAAAAGATATGAAATTCCGGTTCAAATGGATTTCAGTAAAACAAATGAGATTTTAAAAGAACCTGCCAGTGAACAAGAAACGAAAATTGAACCGACCGAACAACCAGACCAAGCAGACTCAAATGTACTAACTGAGTTTGATTTCATAAAGAAATCGATAAATTTTGTGAAGAGTACAGGGCACAACAGACTGCTAAATCAGCTGCCCCATAAGCATCTAAAAGTG
Organism: Ambrosia artemisiifolia; assembly: GCA_032199755.1. Taxonomy (NCBI): domain Eukaryota; kingdom Viridiplantae; phylum Streptophyta; class Magnoliopsida; order Asterales; family Asteraceae; genus Ambrosia; species Ambrosia artemisiifolia. The sequence goes on from CM063523.1 coordinate 108,883, forward strand.
ACTCAAAATGTGAATCTCCTAAAGCAACTGAATCAAAGAAATCAGTATCAGTTGAATCTAGTTGTGAGTCTTTTAGAGCAGTGAGGCGACGGGGGATTCAGTAGAGCCACAACAAACTGAATGTGACTTCAGTGAGTCAGCTGAATTAGGAGAAATTATTTCTGACACAATTAAGCCACCCTAAGTCTCTGAATCAAGTGGCTGGACTGTATCTGATGTTACTCCATCAACTAAGCCAGAATCCGAAGAATATGTGTGCTTAAGGCTAGTCGAGATTGAAAAAGAATGTGAGAATGCCTCAGCCAAGACTGTTGGCACAGGCGTGGTAAAGCCAGTAGTCCTTGATTTTAAATGTGTGAACCGTTACTGATGCTTCTACTTCATATGCAGATTTAGTAAAAGTAGAGGATTAGGTTGAGGGGGATGATATTATTTGCTAAAAAATTATGATGTTTATCTCAAAACATCCAATTTATCTGTTAATGCCTATCCATATGTGAAAAGACTGTTTCTGAACCATCTTTGAAAGGCTCATCCAATAAATATAAACCTCTAAAACCAACAGTTAGAACTGAAAGTGCAAAATCTAACACTGTTTCAGAAATTAAAACAGGTGAGTGTACTAACTGTTGTGGACTGGGACACATGAAGCAGAGAAGAAAGTCTGAGCAATCTGCAAACAAATCACACGAACAGATCTTATCACTCACATTCTTTAGTTGGATCAAACCCGGGATTCGGTCCTTATGCAAAGAAAAGACGTGCTACAACTGTGGGAAACTTGGTCACATTGCACGAAATTGCACACTTTGCCTTTATGCGCCCTATTACAGACAAAATCAAAGGGTTACGCCAAGGGAATGATCTTATTCCAAGCCAATGAAGGTTTAAAAGCCTAAGGCAATGAAGAGTAAGCATGCCAAGGATAAACATTCTGATGGTGACTAGAATGTTGCCCATAACAAAAGACAAGTTGTTAACGATCAAGAATCGATTTCTAAATCGAAATAACCTTAGAAACAGAAAGTGACTGCTCCTAAAGTATTCAAGTTGTTTATTGAGCCTAAACAAGTTTGGAAATCAAAGGCAGCAGCAACACCAGTTCTAACTGAGAATAAGGACATGTTTTTGTGGGAAGTGTCTTACATAGATGCTTCATGAGTGACTAAGACCATTATGGCATGGGTAATGGTGTTTAATTAATCTCATTTCTTAATGCAAAGATGTCTAAGGAGGATTAACAACATCAATTAGTGTGTTGATAATGGTTGTTCGAAGCACATGACACGATTGTTCGAAGCATATGACACGTGGCATCTCTATGTTATATAGTTATAAATTATTTAAATAGTGGGTATGTTTCATTTGAAGGAGAAAATGGAGGTAAAATTGATGACCGTCTGTTGTCAAGGGTCATACAAAACCTAAATAACCTAGGTAGCCAGGGTAAGTAGGGAATATCGAATCCACGAGGAGCATGTAGTTAGCGTCACAATGGTTGTTTATTTGTCTACGCTAGTTACCAAAATAAATATACAAAATACAATTGTAAATATTTTGGGATTTTGGTTTTTTCAGCAACTAATTATATTTCTAGATAAATATACTAACAAGGATAACAATAACTCTCGGGTTCGGATATGCAAGTATTTTAAGATTGTAAAGTTATTATAATATATTTTCAAAGCTACTGTGAAAGACGTGAGGATAGAGATTCAAGATTTAGGCATCATCGAATGGCTATTAGGCCCTAAGTATGCTTTATTATCCGGTTCATACAGATCCTAGCGTTGTGTTAAAGCATAAATTGACAGGATTCATCTCTACGGTTCAAGTATATAACAATCCTTAAACATACAAAAGTTCAATCCAATATCAACGCAATCAAGTACAACAAGTGTTTTAATACAGATTACAATACAAATACAAATTTATAACAACAATACAAATCCTAATACTTACAATCTTTCACCCGGAAGTGAAAGGAAAACTTAGCCAAACATGATAACGGATGAATATCTTGCTTCCTTGATCATCATGGCTTCCATCTTCATGTTTGGTGTTGGAAATTTAGTGAAAATGCTATTTTCACAAAATATAGGAAAATGAGTTTTTCCTAACTTTGGACTAAAATATATATTTGAAACAGATGTTTATTTATATATTTCTTTGTGGGTTTATGTTCTATGTTGTGAGAGCTTCACAACGAACCAAACCATGTCCAAAACGGAGCTAAGATGAATGAGATATCGATGCTCAAAGATTGGTGAATGATGCACTTGATGATGAAATGAAACAAAGTGGAACTTGTCCCACATAGGAGGAGTGATGATACCATGAGTGGTATATAAGGAGGAACACTCCTTCCTAATTGTTTCATGGGAGCTCACACTGTGGAACTCGCGAAGGGTGCGGAGCACCCCAACTCGCACTCGCACTCGCACTCGCACACGCGCGTGGCGTGGGCGATGGGCGCAATGTGGCGCTTTGATGGCGCACTTTGCACTTCGCATCACCGCGAGCCGCTTGAGAGCCGCCTTAGTGTTTTTGTACACAGGCTCGTGGTCCTTTGCATAGGACCAGTGGAAGGTGATGCGCGCGAGTACGAGCTGAGCACCAGGTAGCGCCCTGGCTGGTCTGCGCGGATGTTTCCGCGCAGGCGCTCGAGTTACGTAGAACGTAAAAGACGTTCTCCGCAGTAGCGCAAGTGGACGCGCGCGCGGGGAGTCTCCAGCTCCTCAGTAGCATCAGATCAGAAGTGTAACTGTCCAGTCAAACAGTTTCGTCTGAAACTTTAAGAACGTAATAAATGCCATTGAAGACGTTCAATGACATTTATTTTCGTTTTTAATGCATTCCGAAACTGATGAAGAATTGGACTCTATAAATACCAAAGGAGACCTTTGGTTGAGATACACCTTTACACACTGTTCTGAAAATCACCTCTCTTGTCTTCTCTAGCTATCTGTTCGAAGTTCTTCTTGCTGTTCAGGTACATTTCGGGTCAGAGCCAACTCCGGCAGCACTCTTGCTGTTCCGGCTGTTGTACCCTGGGAAACAAAACGAGTTTTGATAATAGACTCGGAATTTGTTTTAAGGGCCCCGTGTTCAACACGATCCTCAGCTTTTACATTTCTCTGCTTCTACTCCTTTCTTGTATTTTTGTTTCTTTAAAGTTGTAATCGTATTTATTTTCTGCATTCGTTTATTTATTTAGTTGTAATCGTAATATTTATATTGTTTATTTATTTTATATACGTGCGGTTCCTACAATCTTAAAACAAATTTTTAAAACCGTTCGTGTATAACAAAACCATTCTAATTGTGATTCAAACCAGTTTTGTCTCGCTTAGTTTTTGTTTTAAAAACAGATTTTTTGGTTTTTCGAATCATTATAACTTTCTGTTCGGTCTTCAAAGTTGGACTTAGAAGCCTACGGTTGGTTATTTTGTTAGAAAACATTTCGGTTACATCTAAAACCTTTGTCTAAAAACGAAATAAAAACTTTCTGTTGGACTTCAAAGTTGGACTTAGAAGCCACAGTTTGTTATTATTTTGTCTTAAAAGTTGACATAATTTTATATAAACGTGTAGAGTTTTTATAAATTGAAAATAGTAACGTTTTTTGGTTAAAATTTTCAGAATGTCGACTAGTGACAACAACAACAACAACGTGAACCAAGCTGTTCTTGGTACCCCTTTGCCTGCCAACACAGTGGGAGCGTCCACTGTGGCAAATCATGCTGAAAAACCTGAAAAGTTTTCGGGCTTGCACTTCAAGAGGTGGCAACAGAAGATGTTCTTCTACTTGACCACCTTGAACCTTGCGAGGTTCTTAACGGAATCCGCTCCCCAACCTACGGAAGGGCAGAACGACGTTCAATTTCAGAGCGCGTTAGATGCTTGGAAGCATTCGGATTTCTTGTGTCGTAACTATGTGTTAAACGGCCTAGTAGATGGTTTGTATAATGTTTATTATACAATAAAGACTGCCAAAGAATTATGGGAGTCTTTAGACAAGAAGTATAAAGCGGAGGATGCTAGAACGAAGAAATTCGTTGCAGCCCGCTTCTTGGACTACAAAATGCTTGACTCTAAAACGGTCATGAACCAAGTCCAAGAATTACAAATTATACTTCATGAAATCTACGCGGAGGGCATGATACTTAGTGAGACATTTCAAGTGGCAGCAATGATTGAAAAGTTACCTCCTTCGTGGACTGACTTTAAGAATTATCTTAAGCATAAACGAAAGGAGATGACTGTGGAGGAACTTGTTGTTCGTCTTCGGATTGAAGAGGACAATAGAATTGCTCAAAAAGGTAGCCTTGTTCAAGCTTCGGCTAAGGCTAATGTTGTGGAAGTTGGGCAATCCTCCAAGGGCAACAAGAATAAGGGGAAAAAGGACAAAGGGAAAGCGAAGGTGGATCTTGGACCTAAAAAGGGGGCTGTGAAAAAGAAGCCTGCGCCTTTTTCTGGTATTTGTTACAACTGCCAAGAGACAGGCCACCGCGCCAACCAATGCAAGAAACCTAAGCGTGAGCGCGCGCATATGGTGGATGAGGATGGCATGCCTCTCGTAGCAATGATAACTGAGCAAGGTGCTATGGTTGAAGATGAAGTCAACGTGGTGGGCGACAACCCACCTGGATGGTTCGTTGACACTGGTGCAACCCGCCATGTTTGTGGAGACAAGGCTCTTTTATCTACATTCAAGGAACTTGCGGGTGATGACAAGCTTTACATGGGGAATAAAGCTACTGCCGACATCAAGGGTGAAAGCGATGTGATCTTGAGGATGACTTCGGGGAAGGACCTCACGTTGAGCAAGGTGTTGTATGTGCCAGACATACGCAAGAATCTCGTCTCGGGATGGATGCTCAACAAGTTTAGATTTCGTCTAGTGTTTGAATCGGACAAGTTTGTTCTTTCTAGGCGTGGAATGTTTGTAGGAAAGGGCTATGCCCTTAATGGTATGTTCAAAATGAATGTAATGGTTGTCAACAATTCAATGAATAAAACTCCTACTACTTCTATTTATATGCTTGAGTCTTCAAATGTTTGGCATGGTAGACTAGGACATGTAAATTTTAATTCAATGCGTTGTTTGATTAAATTGAATAGCATACCAACATTCCACATTGAATCCGATTCTAAATGCGAAGCATGTGTTGAATCCAAAGTAACACGATCACCTTTCAAATCGGTTGAACGAATAACCGAACCTCTTGATTTAATTCACACCGATGTTTGTGATTTAAAGGCAATTCCTACAATTGGTGGGAATAAATATTTCATCACGTTTATTGATGATTGCACCAAGTATTGCTACGTATACTTACTCAAAAGTAAGGATGAGGCAATAGATAAGTTTACCTTATACAAAAATGAAGTTGAGAATCAACTTAAAAAGAAAATTAAAGCTGTAAGAAGCGACCGAGGTGGTGAATATGTTGCACCTTTTGCGGATATATGCGCAAAAAGTGGCACAATACATGAGTGTACACCACCTTATTCCCCACAATCAAATGGCACAGCGGAACGGAAGAACCGCACATTGAAAGAAATGATGAATGCCATGTTGATAAGTTCGGGAGTGAACCGTGAAATGTGGGGGGATGCCATTCTTTCGGCTAATTATCTTTTGAATAGGATACCACTAAATACTAGGGACGAGACTCCCTATGAGTTATGGAAAGGTAGAAAACCTTCATACAGATACTTGAAAGTGTGGGGGTGCCTAGCCAAGGTGACTGCACCACCTCCTAAGGCTCTTAGGATAGGCCCCAAAACTGTTGATTGCATATTTATTGGTTATGCACATCAAAGTACTGCGCATCGTTTTCTTGTACATGAATCCAAGAATCCCGAAGTACTCAAAAACACTTTCATGGAGGTAAATCCTAATTTTGTTGAGTACTTTGAACATGTGTTTCCTATGCCAGGACAAACACTTGTTAGATCATCAACACCAATTAACGATGACCAAGCAGGTCCATCAACACTGGTTGACGATGAATTTCAAAAAGAAATACATGAACGACCTGAGGTTGAGGAGGGTGACCTTAGAAGAAGCAAAAGACCAAGGGTTGCAAAATCATTTGGTCCTGACTTCTTGAGTTACATGGTTGAGGGTGAGCCCAACACCTACCGCGAAGCGGTCCCCTCATCAGAAGGACCTCAATGGAAAGAAGCAATTAAGAATGAAATTGATTCTATATTGTAAAATCATACTTGGGAGTTAGTAGATCTTCCACCGGGTTGCAAACCTCTTGGATATCGTTGGATATTCAAGAAGAAGATGAAAACTGATGGAAGTATTGATAAATACAAGGCAAGGTTAGTGATCAAAGGATTTAGACAAAAGGAAGGTCTAGATTATTTTGATACTTACTCGCCTGTAACTCGAATAACCTCTATAAGATTGGTTCTTGCGATTGCGGCTTTGAGAAATTTGGATGTTCACCAAATGGATGTAAAGGCCGCTTTTCTAAATGGCGATTTAGAATAAGAAATTTACATGCAGCAACCCGAGGGTTTCTCTGCCCCAGGTCAAGAGGGCAAAGTATGTAAATTAGTCAAGTCTTTGTATGGCTTGAAACAAGCTCCAAAACAATGGCACCATAAATTTGATCAAGTCATGCTTGACAATGGTTTCAAAATAAATGAGTGCGACAAGTGTGTCTATTGCAAAGACACGCCACGAGGTTATGTGATCTTATGTCTATATGTGGATGATATGCTTATCGTTGGGAGTAATGATAAGATGGTTAAATCTACTAAAGACATGTTGAAAGGGAGATTTGACATGAAAGACATGGGTCTAGCGGATGTTATTCTAGGAGTAAAAATCCTTAGAACCCAATATGGTCTTGTTCTAACTCAATCTCATTATGTGGACAAAATCCTTGAAAAATTCAATTCGGGAGATAAGGCTATAGCTCGTTCTCCAATTGATACCACCCACCATCTAGTTAAAAATAGAGGAAAGGGTGTTGCTCAGGTAGAGTATTCAAGGATCATTGGCAGTCTAATGTATCTAATGACATGTACTAGACCCGACTTAGCATACGCGGTGAGTAAGCTAAGTAGATATACAAGTAATCCAAGTGATGAACATTGGAAAAGTATAACAAGGGTGCTTAGATACATAAGATTTACACGGGACTATGGACTGCATTATACCCGTCATCCAGCAGTGGTTGAAGGATACACTGATGCGAACTGGATTTCGGATATAAAAGATTCCAAATCAACAAGTGGTTATGTGTTTACACTTGCGGGTGCTGCTATATCTTGGAAGTCTTCGAAGCAAACTGTTATAGCAAGATCCACGATGGAATCTGAATTTATCGCCTTAGATAAGTGTGGAGAAGAGGCGGAGTGGATACGTCAATTTGTGTAGGATATTCCAAGATGGAGTAAACCTTTACCAGCTATTTGCATACATTGTGACAGCCAGTCGGCAATTGGTAGAGCCCAAAGCACAATGTATAATGGCAAATCGAGGCACATAAGACGTAGACACAAAACAATACGACAACTACTCTCAACGGGTGTTATCACGATTGACTATGTGAAGTCAATGGATAATATTGCGGACCCGTTAACGAAAGGCTTAAGCAAAGAGATAGTATATATGTCGTCAAGAGGAATGGGACTAAAGCCCACGCAAAAAGGGAGTATGAGGGAAACCTAATCTAGTTGACTGGAGATCCCAAGATCTAGATTCAATAGGACAACTTAATCATATGACCAAAGGGAGTCACTGTGGGGGGCACCCCAAAATATTAAAGGGAGTTTATACTTCCTAGTCCATTCCAAATCAGTGACAGTGTGTTGAGGTTAAGCATATACAAGTTAATGATTGTGGTAAATCAATTTAACTTTTGCTTTTAATGATTCATGGGAATCACCTATGTTAGAGAGAAGTAGGGTCGCTTCGAATGGATTTGTGGGGAGGCGCAAATCCTAGAGCTCTCGCAGAACCAGGAGTGTCCATGACCATAAAGGACACGACAATGAGGGGTTGGCTAAACCAAGTGGGGTGTTGTGTGAAGTGTATTGTCGTTTACACAAATGGGGGTCAGTTCAAAGACATCAAGTTCTACTGACCGCTAGTAAGCTAAGTATGCTTCACAAAGGAAGGTTCAAAGGCAAAACCTACCTATCCTGCAACATTCTACTGTCGAATTGTATCGTTGAAACTTGTAAGAACGGATCGATCTCCATTCATGTGGGGGATTGTTGGAAATTTAGTGAAAATGCTATTTTCACAAAATATAGGAAAATGAGTTTTTCCTAACTTTGGACTAAAATATATATTTGAAACAGATGTTTATTTATATATTTCTTTATGGGTTTATGTTCTATGTTGTGAGAGCTTCACAACGAACCAAACCATGTCCAAAACGGAGCTAAGATGAATGAGATATCGATGCTCAAAGATTGGTGAATGATGCACTTGATGCTGAAATGAAACAAAGTGGAACTTGTCCTACATAGGAGGAGTGATGATACCATGAGTGGTATATAAGGAGGAACACTCCTTCCTAATTGTTTCATGGGAGCTCACACTGTGGAACTCGCGAAGGGTGCGGAGCACCCCAACTCGCACTCGCACTCGCACACGCACTCGCACACGCGCGTGGCGTGGGCGATGGGCGCTTTGATGGCGCACTTTGCACTTCGCACACTCGCATCACCGCGAGCCGCTTGAGAGCCGCCTTAGTATTTTTGTACACAGGCTCGTGGTCCTTTGCATAGGACCAGTGGAAGGTGATGCGCGCGAGTACGAGCTGAGCACCAGGTAGCGCCCTGGCTGGTCTGCGCGGATGTTTCCGCACAGGCGCTCGAGTTACGTAGAACGTAAAAGACGTTCTCCGCAGTAGCGCAAGTGGACGCACGCGCGGGGAGTCTCCAGCTCCTCAGTAGCATCAGATCAGAAGTGTAACTGTCCAGTCAAACAGTTTCGTCTGAAACTTTAAGAACGTAATAAATGCCATTGAAGACGTTCAATGACATTTATTTTCGTTTTTAATGCATTCCGAAACTGATGAAGAATTGGACTCTATAAATACCAAAGGAGACCTTTGGTTGAGATACACCTTTACACACTGTTCTGAAAATCACCTTTCTTGTCTTCTCCAGCTATCTGTTCGAAGTTCTTCTTGCTGTTCAGGTACATTTCGGGTCAGAGCCAACTCCGGCAGCACTCTTGCTGTTCCAGCTGTTGTACCCTGGGAAACAAAACGAGTTTTGATAATAGACTCGGAATTTGTTTTAAGGGCCCCGTGTTCAACACGATCCTCAGCTTTTACATTTCTCTGCTTCTACTCCTTTCTTGTATTTTTGTTTCTTTAAAGTTGTAATCGTATTTATTTTCTGCATTCGTTTATTTATTTAGTTGTAATCGTAATATTTATATTGTTTATTTATTTTATATACGTGCGGTTCCTACATTTGGAATGTTTGATTACGTCTAGAATTGAGTTCTTGAATGTTAAGCTTTTTTACAGGGGTTCTAGGATTCATACACCATGTGACATCATATTTATGGTGTATGACATCACATTTTGAGTATGTGGCAGCTTTCTATTGGTGATAGGTGTGGGCCAGGGTGTATGAATCCTAAAGTAGGGGTGTATGAATCCACAACCTCTTTTTACAGAAGGTTCAAATTCGTGGTCTTTGTAAACAAAAATGTAGGCGCCAAAAGAAGATGAAAAAACCAAGTTTTCTTTGTAAAACTTCTTCCATGTACATCATGATTGCCATTTCAATTCTTTAGAATTTCTTTTGCAATCATTTTGATTCTTTGTCGTTCCTTTCAATTCCCCACGATCATTATATTTTCATTTATTATAATATTTACTAATATGACTAATATTTAATAAATCACCAAGTTTTATTTATTTTTCATTTCTTTTTGTTCAAACCACATTAGTCACATTAATTCATGAACCTACAACAAATAATTTTAATACATTTAGTAATTAATTACGATCATGTATAAATTGACTTTCATATTTTTTAACATAATCATCTTAGCAAGTTTAACTTGTCATTCATCAAACCTGGATAAGTATCTAATTGTGGATAAAATTACACACAACAGATATTAAAAATACCAAAATATACTATATAAATGTGATACTTTCGGTATCACATCAAAAATCATAAAGTGAGGTACCCTCAAAACCTGATGCATTAGGTTTTGAAATTGATTGGTCATTGATTTAAGAACGGTTAAAGAAAATACAAAAAGATTTGTCTTTGTTTTAGGTAATTGTTTTCTTATTTTTTTTTTGTTATTTTGTTTTGTTTTCAATTTTAGTAAAGATTTAGGGGGATGTATCCTCAAAACCCTAAGAAAAATACAAAAACATTAAAAGAAATTTCAAAAAATGAGATTTCATATTGTGAAAAAGAAGAAATTATAGTACATCAACAGTTGAATTCTCACACCTTAAAATAGAAAAAAAAATCAAGTGTGATTGAAGCTCCATTATATGATGTATTGGTAGGCAAACTACACAATTTACTCAGTCTTAAATATGCTATAAAGATAACACACTATGTAACTGTTGGGACGAAGAGGATTGAAGAAACCACCTTTTGATAACCTTAGTCTTTTCTATATCTGCCTAAGTATAGAACTGCTGAAGAACAAATAGAAGAAGTACTGAAGAACAAACACAAAGTACTGAAGAGTAAATTCATCAGAAGTTCTGAAGTCTAACCAGACATTTCACTGAAGAACTACTGAAGACAAACTGCTCATCAGCAGTTTGTCACTCATCAGCACTTTCACTCAGAAGCTTCTAACCGACTGAAGATCAGCAGTTTGAGTATTATATTGTTTTGTTAAAGTCTTGATTTCAAGTTTCAATGTACAGACTGTAGTAACCTTATCTTAGCATAATATCTTTGTTAAATATCTTAGATTACTTCAGACTACAGTTTAGTACATTAGTCTATAAATAGATGAGTTTGTTCATCTATTTTAGATATGTGATTTTGTGTAATATCTTTGAAATTATATTGAAATCCTTCAAGCTTTAAACTTATAATTTCCACTTCACATCTGAGAAACATAAACTGCTATTACTGTTTTATACTTAGATAATTTATTGTTTCTCATTTACTATTCAGTCAAGGGGGAGTAATAACTCCTCATCAAAGTGATCTTTTAGACCTTTGAACACTTAACTTTCCGCTGCTTAATAACTCTTATATAAATCTGATAAACACATAAGTGTTCATATAAACAGCCACTGATCCAACAATTGGTATCAGAGCTTCTGGTTAATCTGATCAAAATCAATCTAACAAATTGAGATTCAGACACAGGCTCAATATTGATATTCAATAAAAAGGATAAAAGGCTCACTTTTTAAATCCATCACTTTAAGAAAGTATTGACAAATCCAAACTTCTTAAAAATGGATCCCTACAATACTGGATCTGCCAACAAACCTCCTATGTTAGTCAGAAATGAATATAACATATGGTCTAAAAGGTTGGCACATACTATCTCTCAAACAAACACTGGCTGTTGGAGGTCTGTAGTTTTTGGACCTCACAAACCAGTTGTTACTGATCCAGAGGGTAAGACTGAAAGACCAAAGGATCCAAAAGAATACACGGAGGAAGATTTCCTAAAGTTTGAGCTTGATGCAAAAGCTTTCTCCATGTTGGCTATGGCTCTCCCAAACGAAATTTATGCTGGCCTTTTACATTGTGAAAGTGCCAAAGAGCTGTGGGATTGCCTAAAAGAGCAGTTTGCAGGAACTGCTGAGGTGATAGCCAACATAAGAGAAATTTTGGCTCAACAATATGAAACTTTTACTCACATAGAGGGTGAAACTTTAACTCAACAGTTTGAAAGATTTTCTTCACTCATATCTGAGTTAAAAATAAACAATCAGACCTATACAACTGAGTCTATGTTGCATAGATTTTTAAGGTCTTTACCTTCAAAATGGGAAACTTACTCAATAGTCCTCAGAACCAGTTCAGATTTTAACACCTTGAACCTAACTAGGTTACATGGTAAATTATTAACTTTTGAAAGAGAAATCAATCAAAAGAAAAAGCTTCAAGAATCTGGTAAAACTGCTGATGACTATACTCCGGGTAGCACAGCCTTATTAGGACATGACTCACCATCCTGTTCTAATAATTTTGGTTCTTTTGACCACATTGACATAACAGCTGGGATCTCATCAGATGGATCTTTCCCAGCTTATGACAATGAGGAACTAAGTCAAACTGCTGACAACATGTGTTTCATCATGGATGATTTAAAATATTTTAGCAGTGATGACTTAGAAGAAATGGAAATATTGCACCAACTGGCCTTGTTAAGCTTAAAAACTAACAAATTTTACAAAAGGTCAGGAAGGAAATTTCCAGGACTAAACAATTCAACAAAAGTTGGTTTTGACAAATCTAAATTGAGATGTCATAAGTGTCAAAAGTTGGGACACTTTGCTAGAGAGTGTAGAAGCTCTAGCTATAACCAACCAATGTCCTCTGGAAATCAATATAACCCCTCATACAATAGGAATAATGGAACTAATGGGAGTGCTCATTTTGTACAGGCACAAGCTCCAAATGTTCAATATGTGCCACAAGTACAATATGTACAGATGCCTGCTCAACAACAACAGCAGCTCATGCCTCCATTTCCAACTGCTCAACTTCCTGCACAAACTCAACAACCCCCTCAGCAACAAAGCTTATTTACCTCAGGGTATGTTGACTGGAGCAGTCTTCCTTATGACACGTCAGAATGCAGTCAGGATTCAGACAATAAGGTCTATGATGTCAACTGGGGAGAACCTGATAATGGCAGAAAGAATTTTGCCTTAATGGCCTTTGAAGGATACTCTTCAAATTCTGCTCTCACACAGGTATCACAACAATCTCTGTTAAAGCTTTGCACTAAATCTTGCAAAGAATCATTTGCTTTAATTAGAGAAACCAATGTGCATTTACAAGGCAAATCCAATGACATGGAAAGAAAATACACACAAATGAAGTGTGATTTGGAAAGAAAAGTCATGTTGAAAAACAAAGAAATTTCCAAACTAAATGATAAATCCATTGAAACAGAAGCACAAATTAAAACCATGATAGACAGCCTAGGAAAAGTCAGACAAGAGCTTGCTGACACCAAGGTTGATTGTGAAAAATGGGTTGAGTCTTGTAAAGGGTATCAAATGTTACTTAACAAACAAACTGCAGCCAATGTTAAGTTTGGCATTGGATATACCCACACTGAATCACCAACAGATTTCACCCACAAAACTGATAATGATGGGAAGAAATTGATTCAAACTTCTGATATGGAGGAATGCACATCCTACCATCAGAACTTCCTCAAAGAGGGAAGTACTGCAGAAGTTAAAACTACTGACAATAAGCCATCAGCAGTTTCAACTACATCAGGAGTTGAGACCCTGAAAACTGCTGATGACCTATTTCAAAAAACAGATTTTGTCAGTAAATTGCCTTCTAACTCTCTTGATCTATCTAAAAGGAAAGAGAAGGCAAAAGCATGTGAAATATGTGGTCTGTTTAACCACATAACTGAACTTTGCAAATTTAGAAAGGTAAATCAGTTAAATAAACAAAGACAACAACTGATTGTGGGAAAACAGATAAAACAAGATTTTCAAAATACCTTTTTTCCCAACAAACAACAATCAAACAAAACCCTTTCTAAGAAGAAGCCTTTATCTCAACAAAGGTCATCTTCTCAAAGTTCAATTTCAGAAGTTTCACCTAACTCATCAGCAGATTCACAAACTGCTGAAGTTAAAGATTTGATAAACCTGGTTAAACTTCTGATGACCAAAGTTGATGGTGGAAACCAAAAAGAACCCACCATTGTTCTTAATGACAAATCCATTGCCAAAAAGACATGGATTACTAAAAATGGTCCACAACAAGCTGCACCTGTTCTCAAGAGCAAACCCAAAGCCAAACTGGCTTGGGTTGCCAAAACTAACTAATTTGCTATCTTGTGCAGAGAGTCTCCAGAGGTTTGAATAGCATATGGTATGTGGATAGTGGAGGCTCAATGCACATGACTGGATGCAGATACCTGATAAACAATTTTATCAGTCAAAGAGAAGGATCTGTGTCCTTTGGGAACAATGCCAAGGGATATGTGCTAGGATATGGCAATGTATCCTCAGGCAAAATGCAGTTTGACAAGGTCAATCTGGTTGAAAACCTTGAGTACAACTTGCTGAGTGTCTCTCAAATGTGTGACAAAGGATATTCTTCCTTTTTCACAAAGACAGCATGCAAGATCATATCACCAGAAGGCCAGAAGTTGATAGAGAAGATCATTGAAGATCATACTTTGCTGATTGCCAAAAGATGTGGCAATGTCTATGCAGTGGACATTGAAAAAGACAAAGTATTGAACAAGACTGCCTGTTTCTTCTCAAAGGCATCAACTTCAGAAAATGATCTCTGGCATAGGAGACTTGGCCATGTGAACTTTAAAACCATCAATAAAGTCACAAAAATGGGCTTGGTCAGAGGTCTACCTTTGAAGGAATATCAGTGCAAAGAACACTGTGTTTCCTGTCTTAAAGGTAAACAGCATAAGTCCTCTTATAAGTCTATTGAAGAATCAAAAACAACTGCATGTCTTCAACTACTCCATATGGACTTATTTGGACCAGTCAAGATTATGAGCCTTGGTAAGAAGAAGTACTGCTTGGTCATCATTGATGACTACTCAAGATTCACATGGGTCTTCTTCTTATATTCCAAGGATGAGGCAGCTGAGATCATCAAGTTCTTTATTCTACAAGTAGAGAAGCAATACTCTCTATCTGTCAAAGTCATCAGGAGTGACAATGGGACAGAGTTCAGGAACAAGACTCTGGATGAATTCTGTCTGTCTAAAGGGATTGTTAGACAGTTCAGCATTCCCAGAACACCTGAACAAAATGGTGTGGTAGAAAGAAAGAACAGAACATTAATTGAAGCAGCCAGAACAATGTTAGCTGATTCAGGCCTACCTTTGTATTTTTGGGCTGAAGCAGTCAACACCGCATGTTATGTTCAGAATAGAGTTCTTATCAACAAGAGACATACCAAGACTGCCTATGAAATTCTTCATGGCATTAAGCCCCTTATCTCCTTCTTCAGGGCTTTTGGATGTCAATGTTTTATCCTCAACATCAAAGACTCTATCTCTAAGTTTGCTGCAAAAGTTGACACAGGTTATTTTCTTGGTTATTCTCCTTTGAGAAAAGCTTACAAAGTATTCAATTCAAGAACCAGGATAGTAGAAGAAACACTGAATGTCAAGTTCAATGAATCAAAACACACTCTTATTCCAGCAGATCCTGCTGAATTATTTGATCTTGACAGTTTTCATTTCGGACCTGAAAAGACTGTTGAATCATCCAAACCTCCTCAAAATGGTTTTCAAGGATTTGAAGATGATAGTCCTGCACCATGGACTCCAAACACAGTCAGAAGATCAACTATTAAACCTTCAGAAGTTTCAATAGCTTCTACTTCAGGAACTACTGATGAACATTTTGAAACTACTGATTCAGCTGAACCTAAAACTCCTGAAGTTCAAATAACAGCTGAACCAGATATTATCAATCTCAGTGGTTTATTTGAAGAACCTGTAGAGCCATCATCCACTACAGGTTTACAACAATTGATTGAACACAAGGATCATCCATTGGAACAAATCATGGGTGATATTGCATCAGGGGTACTTACAAGAAACCAGCTTTCCAACTTTTGCTTATTCTCAGCATTCATCTCTCAGTTGGAACCAAAGAAGTATCAAGAAGCCCTCAAAGACAACAATTGGGTGCAAGCAATGCAAGAAGAGTTGCTTCAATTCAAGAAACAACAGGTTTGGGAAATCTGTCCCTTACCTGAAAACAAGCAACCAATTGGAACAAGATGGGTCTTCAGAAACAAATCAGATGAGGCTGGTATGATCATCAAGAACAAAGCAAGACTAGTGGTACAAGGTTATTCCCAAGAGGAAGGAATTGATTATGATGAAACCTTTGCACCAGTTGCAAGACTTGAAGCTATCAGGTTATTTTTAGCTTATGCAATTTCCAACAACATTAAAGTTTATCAAATGGATGTCAAAAGTGCATTTTTGTATGGAAAAATAAAAGAGGAAGTGTATGTCTGTCAACCTCCAGGGTTTGAGGATCCTTCTCATCCTGATTGGGTTTACAGACTTGACAAAGCTCTTTATGGGCTAAAACAGGCTCCAAGAGCCTGGTATGAAACACTTTCCAACTTTTTACTAAAGAATCACTTCTCAAGGGGATCCATTGATAAAACTCTTTTCATAAAACATGTTGGAAATCATGTCTTACTTGTTCAAATATATGTTGATGATATCATTTTTGGTTCAACAAATTCAAAACTGTGTGAAGAATTTAAGAAACTCATGCAATCAAAATTTGAAATGAGTACAATGGGAGAATTGCAGTACTTTTTGGGACTGCAAATCAAGCAACAGTCAAATGGAACATTTATACATCAATCAAAATATGTTAAAGAATTATTGAACAAATTTTCTTTACAAGACTGTAAAACATGTTCCACTCCCATGACACCAATCACACAAGTTGAACCAGATGATCAAGGGAAACACATTGATCAAACCATGTATAGATGTATGATAGGTTCTCTTTTATATCTAACTGCTTCTAGACCAGATATCATGTTTTCAACTTGTGTCTGTGCTAGATACCAATCTGCACCAAGAGAATCTCATCTAATTGCAGTCAAAAGAATCTTCAGATATCTGAAAGGAACTCCTACTTTAGGGATTTGGTATCCTGCTTCAAGCAATACCAAGTTAACTGCTTTTTCAGATAGTGACTATGCAGGCTGCAAAATGTCAAGAAAATCAACATCTGGTGGTTGTCAATTTTTAGGAAACTGTCTGGTGTCCTGGCAATCAAAGAAACAAACATCTGTGGCAACTTCAACAGCTGAAGCTGAATACATTGCTGCTGCAAGCTGTACTTCACAGATACAATGGCTCCAATATCAACTGCTTGATTATGGAATCAAAGAGACCAAGACCCCACTTTTTGTAGACAGCAAATCTGCCATTAGCATCATTCAAAATCCTGTTCAGTTTTCAAAGACTAAACACATTGAAATCAGGTATCATTTCATAAGAGATTGCTATGAAAAAGGCAAGATTGAGGTGAAGCATGTCACAACAGCCAATCAAATAGCTGACATTTTCACCAAACCCCTTGATTCAACAACTTTTCAGAGGTTAGTATCCATGCTTGGGATGTTAAACTTAGAAGAAAGTCTGTAAGTGTTTCACTTTTTAATTCTGCACATATTTTATTTTTCACTTACATACTTATCTGTCACAAACCTCTGAAGACCAAAAATTTGAGAAAAGAGAAAGTTCTGATGAACAAATTTTGAAAACTACTGATAAACATCAAAATGGGATATTTTTAAAATGGATATAACTACTGATGAAAATCAGAAGTTAGAAAAGTGTTTTAAGAGTCATCTGCATCAGCAGTTGAAACTGCTGATGAGAAAACTAAAACCACTGATGAAGAAACCTTTCTTCTTCAGCAGTTTGACTAAAAGGGTAAAACAGACTTTTCACTCGTCAGAAGTTTGACCTAGTCGGTTAAAAACCTCTGATAAATACCCTGTTCCAACACTTATCCATTCAAAAAGCAAAATTCCCTCTTTCTCTCTCAAATTCAAAGCAAAACCCCTTCTCTAACCTAAAAATCACTGTTCGATCAAAAACATCCATGGCTCTCGTGTTAAAACAGGGACACAACCAAAGAGGCTACTTTGTTAAAGATGAAGCCTGGTCCCAGTATGATGAGATACTTGATCTTATCATGAAATCCCAATATTATGATGCTTTCACCATTGATCCACCCATTCATGAAGAAACTCTTAATGAGTTCTGGGCAAATTCAGAAACGGTGAAGGTGAATAATGAAGTGATCTCCCTCAAATCTTCTATAAAAGGGAAACTGATGGCCATCTCACCAGAAACACTAAGCATCAGGCTTGGTTTGAAGGATTCTGAGGCACCTGAGCATATTCCAACCTCAGATATTCATCTGACCATGACAGAATGTGGCTATCAAGGTACTTTGGCACAAGCAACAGTTTACAAAAAATATTTTGACCCACAATATAAACTGTTATTTCATTATATTATTATGTGTCTTAGTCCTAAAACTGGGTCAATAGATCAGATGCCTTCAACTTTTCAACCTATTTTTCATTCCATCATAAATGAAACCTCTTTCAAGGCATCAAAACTGTTTTTCAATGAACTGGTTTTACATCATCAAAATGATAAAAAGAGATTTTTGTTGTATCCAAGGTTTGTTATGCAGTGCATAATAAAAGAACTTGGTGAGGGAGTACTTGAGGGAAAAACAACAACTTTAAATCCTTTAACTGCTCAAGTATTCTCTAGGCACAACAAACCAGCACTTTTGCTTGAAGATGACCAAGGGGAAGAACAACCCATCCCCAAGGAACCCACATCTTCCAAACCCAAAAAGATAACTAAAAAGCCTAAACAACAAAAACCAAAAACAACCAAGTCACTGAAAAAGAAAGTTCAGGAAGTGGAGAAACCTGAAACTACTGATGTGCAATCTGCACTTGAAAAGGAAGTGGCTGAAACATCCTCTCAGCACACTCCTTCTCCACCACCCAAAAGAAAACCTGTCACAGTTATATTTAAAAGAAAAAGATTTAAGAAACAAATAACTGTTGACCCTGCCTTTGAAACTGCTGAAACCATTCCCACCCAAACTCCTGAACACCAACCCATCCAAACTACTGAACCTGAACCCTCACATACAACCATAGAAATTGCCCAACTTCTCTCAGGACTTAAAGGAACCCATTCACCACATGTCACTCCCCTTACAACACATCAAATTGGGGAGATGCCTTCAGAAGTTGACATGAATGTGGATCCCTTTAGCCCAACACAGAGAGATGAGGATGAACAAGGGTTTGTAAGCCCAAACTTGCAAACTTTTGATATTTTTGAGGCTGCTACTACTCACTTATCACCCAGTGGTGAACCTGAGGACAGTAGTAACATAGATAAGACCTCAAATCTGGCAACTACTGATGAAGGCTTAAGGCCAGAGGTAGGAAAACCTCAGGACCAAGACAAAGAGGTTCATGAGACTACTGGTTTGGGTCCAGCTCATGATATAACTGATCCTGCCCTCTCTGAGGACACTATCAGGGATTCAGATGATTCCATTAAGTTGGTTGATGAATCACAAATTCCACAAACTGAATTGACGGTTGACATTGAAGGTCCTGCATCTAAGGTCTCCAAGCTCAAGAAGCTGGTCACCAAAGATCAGGTTAAAGACCAGTTAGCCCAAAAATCCCCACAACTGGCATCTTCAGAGCAATCTGAAGATCACCCAAAAATCACCCCTTCACCAAAACAACCTACCCAATTCACTGGGCTCACAAGCATAGACTTGAACCAACTATGCAGCCCAGATGGTCCCCTGTATCAGGCACTCAAACAAATCATAACTGATCAACTCAAACCCTTCACAACTGCTTGGGAGTTAAAAGCTAACAATCAGTTTGGGTTGATCAATTCGAGACTTGCAGAGTTGAACAAGAAGATGGATGAAACTCAAGATCAACTGGCAAGGTTGTCTGCTGCAACATCTCATTCCATTAGGCTTCCAGAAGTGGATGAAGCCAAAAAGGGGGAGATGATTAAGGAACCAACAGATGCTACACAAAGACAAAATCCTGATCAAGAAGCTGATAGACCAACACAAAGACCAGGAAAAGAAGTAGCACCAGAGTTCAAGTTATCTAAGGCATCAGAGGGAACTGCTGGTTACATTTCTCAAACTACTGAAGACAATCCTTCAGCAGTTATGACCAAACCTACCACATCAGCAGTTCTACCTCCTAAACCATCATCAGAAGTTCCTAAGGCAACTGAAAAAGACCCTGCTCCCACTCCTTTGCCTACAACAACTTCCACAGCTGTTTTAAACCCTACTCCCATCAGAATGTCGAAAGACTTATTAGAGAAGAGTTTGAAAGAAGCTGCCAAGAAGGCAAAAGAAGACAGAGTATGGAACAGCCTAGAAACTAGAGAAGACTTGACCTTTGATGAAAAATTGATCAAGTACCAAGAGAAACTTGATGAGCTTGAGGCTGAAGAGAGAGCACTTGAAGCTGCTGCTGAAGAAGACAAAAGAGCACAGCTAATAGCATTCATCACAAAGAACTCCAAATCCAAACAAGTGGCCCTCAAGAAACTCTCAACACAAGAACTGACAAGAAGAGCTCAGATGCTATCTGACAGAATAGCAACTGAAAATGAGAGGAAAGCCAAAAGAGCTGAAGTAATTGAAGAATTAGTGGCTAATGACTATGGTTCAAAAGCCTCAATCAGCAAATGGAAAGAACAAACTCTCTATGAGGCTTACAAGAAACTCAAAGCAAAGAAAGCTGCTGAACCAGAAAGATTTGAAAGCCAAGAAGTCCAAACAACTTCTATTGTCAAAAGACCATCTGGTACATTAAGAAGGCCAGCCACTAAAAGAAAAGCAGATGGAGATCCCATTGTCAAGACTGACTTCAAGATGATTCTGTTAGAAGGAGATCAGTTGGTACATGGTGATTTTGATGTTGAAGAGAAACCCATCTTGACCCAATTCAGAGACAAGGCTACCTATGCTTATCAGTTGCAACAATCCATTCAAGAAGAAACACATACAAGGGTTGTTACAGAGCATCACCTGCCCAACATGCCAATCCAAGGTGCTGCTGAATTACAAGGAAGTCAAGAGTCTCACCTGAGAGTCACTGAAATCGAAGACATTCCTCAATCAGGTCAACCTAAGGAAACAGGCTTGGTTTCCTATGCCTCTGACTTTGACAGGTCAAAGGTAAACATTGTAAAATGGTCATTTACTGAATCCAACTCAGTACTTGTGACCAGGAGAGACCGTTCAAGTAAGGTCTATAGAAACTCAAAGGAGTTGAGTGTTTTATCGTCCAAAGACCTTCTCACCATTCAACATTTAACACCTGAACTTGGTCCTCTCACTGAGCAACAAAGATGTACTCTTACCACCCGGATGACAGCAGAGATCTGGAGGATGCTAGAAGAGAGAAAAGGACAACAATAAAGGATAGATAAGGTTTTGGCTTCATCAATCCAGGGGGAGATTGTTGGGACGAAGAGGATTGAAGAAACCACCTTTTGATAACCTTAGTCTTTTCTATATCTGCCTAAGTATAGAACTGCTGAAGAACAAATAGAAGAAGTACTGAAGAACAAACACAAAGTACTGAAGAGTAAATTCATCAGAAGTTCTGAAGTCTAACCAGACATTTCACTGAAGAACTACTGAAGACAAACTGCTCATCAGCAGTTTGTCACTCATCAGCACTTTCACTCAGAAGCTTCTAACCGACTGAAGATCAGCAGTTTGAGTATTATATTGTTTTGTTAAAGTCTTGATTTCAAGTTTCAATGTACAGACTGTAGTAACCTTATCTTAGCATAATATCTTTGTTAAATATCTTAGATTACTTCAGACTACAGTTTAGTACATTAGTCTATAAATAGATGAGTTTGTTCATCTATTTTAGATATGTGATTTTGTGTAATATCTTTGAAATTATATTGAAATCCTTCAAGCTTTAAACTTATAATTTCCACTTCACATCTGAGAAACATAAACTGCTATTACTGTTTTATACTTAGATAATTTATTGTTTCTCATTTACTATTCAGTCAAGGGGGAGTAATAACTCCTCATCAAAGTGATCTTTTAGACCTTTGAACACTTAACTTTCCGCTGCTTAATAACTCTTATATAAATCTGATAAACACATAAGTGTTCATATAAACAGCCACTGATCCAACAGTAACTTGTGGGTAGCACATCACAGGCTATGATTTTATGGTTTTAAATCTTTTTTTTTGATAGATTGCGAAAGGCTGAGATTTCAGGTATTTAAATTATTCATACATATGGGGATGTCCTGGCTGCCTTCTGCTGCATCCATATTATATGCTGACATAGGCACAGTCAGAAATTCTTAAAAGAGCAATAACAAAATGCTAAGACCCAAATTCTCAAAGATAATTCTAGATAAAGGCGCAAATCAAAAGCCTTAAGCAATGATCATAACGAAAATTTAGTATCTGCCCTAACCCTGGTCGAGAATCCATTGGTCTCTCTATTGCATCCAGATATATGCAGACCTGATCACCGATGATCTTGACTTTGTAAAACATATAGATGTCAACAATATACTCACATGTTATGAAGAAGCAGTGTGCATACCTTGATCGCAAGCGTATGTCATGATGTGGGACACATAGTTATTTCAGCATAATACGCATTAAGAAAATCAGAAAAATACAGAACTTGATGACGTGTGTGTATGTTTGTTTAAGTGGATAAACGATGTTGGTAATTGTCTTGGACTGCTTTCTGACACTTTAATAAGTTAATCAAAACATATATACTAACGGTGTGTTGTAGTTTGACAAAGCTGATATGATCTTCTTACACATGATTCTCACAAAAGGATGTATGATAAATAGTTTGAGGTTTAATTCTTATCCTTTAATATTTCATTTTAATTTGTTTATCTTTTATAATAATATACCATTCTTGAATATTTAACGGATTCTCAAAAGAAATTCAGGTTTTTGAAATTTAAAGTGAAAGTGCACTGATGTACCTGGTGTTCGTGTGTATACTAGATCCTCTGTTGCATAAAATTGTTTGCTTACAAAATTCTATGAATTTGCAGAATTGATATAACTCAAGAAACATGGGTTGATGAAGAATGAAAGAGTTCCAGTTGCTGACTAGCATGAAGCACCTCAATGACAAGATGTACTAGAGTTAGAAGAATCTGATGCGAACAGAGTTATGAGCATCCTCATCTCACATTCTCTTTTACCAAGATGTTCAAGCAAAAGCTGATGATGATGAATTTGTGAAACTACCTCCAAGATAAGAAGAAAGGACCCAAGATTGGAATATCAAGAACTGAAGTTTCTTCTTACTAAGCCATGATAAAGACAACATAAACCTAGGGGATATTGTAAGGCCCTGAAATAGTGTAGGTTTATGCTTGTCTTTATCAAGAACATTTATTACCATTAGGCTTAGTTTAACTATTGGGCTTGGGTAAGGCCATGTGGGCCAAGTCATTAAGGGACCATGTATAATGTTGTGTTTGCTACATTTTTTGGGTGAGCCATCACATTGTAACTCTCTAGCCACCAAGAGAGTTTTGAGAAATAAACACCTTGTACTAGGGCTGCAAATGAATTGAACTTTGAGCGAACAGTTTATGATTCGTTCGGCGGGAAGTTTGTTTGTTTGTGTTTGTTCGTATAATAAATGAACGAACATGAACATAGGTTGTTTTCGTTCGTGAACGTTTGGTAATGTGTTCGTTTTTATGTTCATTCAATGACTTAAGTTTATTTTGGGCAGATTACTGAAGACTTCAAGTTTAAGATGCGAGCAAACTACTTATCTTTAGAACTTATCATTGTTGATAGACAATGATGGAAGGCACAAAACTTAACCCGCACAGTGGAGGCTTGGTCCAAGTAAATTCGGTACACCATTGTTTAGTCGCTATAAAACGGGCTAGCTACCCACGACATGTCTTTTAATAACATAAATATTCTGCAACTTAAACTTAACTTATGGTTATGCAAACCTGTGAACTCGCCAACTTTTTGTTGATACACTTGAACATGCTTTTGCAGGTCGCTAAGCTCACGAGCACGTTAGGACATGCATCATGGAGTCCATCATCTATTTTAAACTTTATTTGATACATTGAAGTATGGTGTGTAATATTATTTTGGTTGTGTCTGTTCACACCAAAACTAAACTATTATGGTTTGAAACGCTTTCGCAATGTTTTATGAAAAATATAAAATGATGTTTTCAAGTTAAAACAAGTTAAACGATTTTATCTACATATAGAGTCGTTCAATAACTAATGGCTATTGAAATCCTGGTTTGTCATGCGCCCCGCGGTAAAACCCCGTAGTGGAAATTTGAGGGTGTGACAAAGTGTGTGAGTGTACTAAGATAAGTGTCATATTTCGATCAACAAGGCCTCATTTATATAGGAAAAGAAAATAACTGATTTCCAAGAATCACAGTATTAACTCAGTTGTTCATGATCATCAAAGCCTTCTTCTATGCGTTTTCTCCTATTATTTTAGCGAAATAGTCCTTATGTAAAACCTGCAAAGATTAATCAAAGATAATAGAGCAAAAATCATATAATATTCGTTAGTATTCAAGATACTGAACCTATTGAGGATACTTGAATCCGGACGATAAAATATCACCCCTAGCAGTTGTCCCCAAAATTTGACAACTATTATTAGCATTTACAATTGTTGAATTATCAAATATAATAATAAAGACGTAACATGACATTTTGCTAGAAATCTCTGCCATTGGAAGAAAATTCTGCCTTGAAGCCTCTATTCCCAAAGAAGACCTTGATATCCTGTTCTCAGAATCCAAGACGTCAACTTGTAACTAATAACTGTTACTTATTTATCTAACATGTGAGATTCTAATTTGCTTAAGTTCTTACAAGAATCCCCAAGTCAAGCTCCCGTTTTATTGTGTTTTACATTGCTAGCTTGGAGACACTATTGTTACAAGAATCCCTAATGATAAAGGATAAAATCGAAAATCGTTCAAGTGAGAGATTATTGGAACTAGGTGTCCATAAAGTTACACTTTAGACTGCGAAGAATGAATACTACTTAATCATTAAATATTATATATCACAAAAATTAAATTAAAGTGAAAAATAAAAATTTAGAGATTTGAATAATAATGTTTTATGTCAAGTAAGCATGATAAAGACACAATCATGTTGTATATACTCATTTTATTCAATATACAACTTTGAGTAATAACTATTCTGTCAATAAATATACAAAGTTTTTATGAAAAGAAATGTATTAAAAGCGTTACCCAAACCAACCAACGCTTAATCAATGGCCGCATATCTAGGGGTAAGCGTTTCGTGCTTCGGATACACAAAAACCTTGAACCAATTAAACTCGTGAGAACCTCGAACCCAAACCTTTTTAAATACATGGGTCGGTTTCTGGTTCAAGATTTATATGAAATATTGGTTCCAGGTCAAGTCGGTTCCAAACTCACGGTTCTAATGCAAGAACCACAAACCATTTTTATTTTAATTAGAATGTCTAAAAACACTACAATTCATAAAAATGACCCAACAGATATGTGTTGTTAGTGCAAAAAATAAAACAATAATCTTCTTTAGTCTTCTCGCTATCTTTTTTTACTAGTTATTGTAATCGGTTTCACGTAATGTTAATAAAATATTAAAAAATATTATTTCAAAAAAAAACAATGTATTTTTCGTGAAGCACTTTTCGGCATGATGTATATGTATAGATGCGATATATTACATAATGTATTTGTTTGATCCAAATTTGAAGTAAGTATTTATGTATGTTGCTCTGATGTGTGTATGTGTGTGTATATATATATACACGTACTTGTGGTCTATACATAATATGTTCACATAATGTTTCGAGTGATGAGAATGACAAAATTATTACAAAAACATAGATCGAGAAACAAAAATTGACTTAAAAAGGGAAACTCATGGGCTGTTGTTAACCATATGAAAGAATTCTTTGACGAGCTTGGTAGAAGAATAAAATATATATAATCCTCAAAAGGCCTATTACATAAAAAAAGGTTCCGGATGGGCAGACCCTTTACCCGACTATCAGAAAATTCAGGACCCGAAACTACATAACCTTTTAAGGTTCGATTGTGATTCTCAACATTAACATTATTAATGTTTACCTTATAATATTAACATGGTTGTTATTTTATATGGTACATTGTATGTGTTTTATTGTAGGATAATGGTGGTAATAATGTTGAGATTATTTGCTATTGTGCAATGTTTAGTCCCTAAAAATCTGATCTTCAACGTGAATTTAGTGAAGATGTAATATCAATGTTTATTCATCTTCTATTAACTTGTGTATTAAATCCTTTTAATTTATTTAAGGATCGGGTCCATGAAACTAACAGGAAGAGATCCAAGAGGTTATGTGAATGAAAATAGAGTCAAGTTATTGAGCAGACATTTTTGATGAAAATGACAAAAAATACGTATTTGATGATATTGCAGATAGGGCAATATTGAGAAAACTCATCCTCACAAAAAGATGTAATAATCAAACATAAAGATACACAAAAAATTCCAGTGATCGCTCTTGATGACGAATGATGGACATACTATATAGATGAGATCATACAGATTTGGTAGACTTTTGTCTAAATTGATCTCATAATTAAGTAGGTCACGCTTGGGCTTTTAATTTTTAACTTTTATGTTTGTTAATACTTATTTTTCCTTACGTATGTTATTTTATTCTATCTAA
This sequence comes from Ambrosia artemisiifolia, assembly GCA_032199755.1. Classification (NCBI taxonomy): domain Eukaryota; kingdom Viridiplantae; phylum Streptophyta; class Magnoliopsida; order Asterales; family Asteraceae; genus Ambrosia; species Ambrosia artemisiifolia. The sequence goes on from CM063523.1 coordinate 135,428, forward strand.
TGTTTCTTGAAGAAGTTTATAATTTAAATGTTAATATTTTTTAGTGACTAGACATGTGTAACGATTATGACATTTATCCACCGCAACGATGCTACAACAAATACTATACGGATTTAAAAAAAGTACCGCAATGCAAAGTGCCACTCCCGTCGCATCGCGCAGGTTTCCTACTAGTATTACATAATGTATTTGTTTTATTTAAATTTGAAGTAAATATTTATGTATGTTGCTCTGATGTCTGTATGTGTGTGTGTATACACGTACTTTAGCCCCTTATCGCCGTGGAGGAAAAATCGGACTATTCGGGGGAGCTGGCGTGGGTAAAACAGTGATGTATACATAATATGTTCACATAATGTTTCGAGTGATGAGAATGACAAAATTGTTAAAAAAAAGATAGATTGAGAAACAAAAAGTGACTTAAAAAAGGAAACTCATGGGTTGTTGTTAACTATATGAAGGAATTATTTGATGAGCTTGGTAAAAGAATAAAAATATATATAATCCTCAAAAGGCCTATTACATAAAAAAAGGGTTCTGGATGGGCAGACCCTTTACCCGTCTATTAGAAAATTCAGGACCCAAAACTACATATATAGACTTTTAAGGTTCGATTGTGATTCTCAACTTCAACATTAAAAGAGTATACGGTTTTAGTGGCTCCAGATCAAGTTGGGTCGATGCTGACCCTTTGCACAGCCCTACTCGTATAATTTCTTTTCATAAATTAAATATATTAAATATTATAAGTTTAGTTAATTCTAAAATTTTGTTTTGTTTTTGTTTTATTGATTTTAATATCTTGAAAAGGAAACTTTGACCAAACACTCAAAAAAAAATTGGGAATATCATGAATATAGTCATTGACCAAATGGTTTTTTACCAAAATAGCCACCTCCCAGCTCTTGGGAGGTGGCTCACAGGTTCCGAGATCTCTCCAAGAGGCTTTCCATAAGAAACCAATAAGGAAGTGACACATGTTTAAAATATAATAAAAAAATAATCACACTTCCACCCCCATTTTTAAAACGGCCATAACTTTTTTATACGACATTATTTTTTAAAAAAAAATTACACCATAAAAACAAGCTTTTCATCCTCTTTCATTTCCATACCATATTACTATACTTTAAAAAAAAAATTTGCTGGGTTGATAGTACTTGCGTCTAAATGTAAACACTTGATATTATTACTTGCGTTTAAACATGTCTGAACCAGAACAAGTCTAGTATTAATATTTGTACTTTAAAAAAAAAAATTTTGCTGGGTTGATAGTACTTGCGTCTAAATGTTTAAACACTTGCGTTTAAACATATCTGAACCAGAACAAAGCCTAATTGTTATTGCTGTGATAAGTAGACTGGTTTATCGAAAGTGGTGCAGATCTGAGGGTTATTGAAATACTGGCCGGTTACTAACTGTACAAAGGAGATTCTTTTTCTTGGAGAACTGGAAGAAATTCTTGACGCAACACAACCTGCAGAGTTCAAACTTTGCATGGTTCCTCTTTTTCTACAGGTTGTACTCGCATTAATAGCCCAAATTCCAAGTATGTTATCACCCAAATCAGCTTATTAATGCATGTGGAAGTGTGATTATTTTTTTTATTATATTTTAAACATGTGTCACTTTCTTATTGGTTTCTTATGGGAAGCCTCTTGGAGAGGTCTCGGAACCTGTGAGCCACCTCCCAAAAATTAGGAGGTGACTATTTTGGTAAAAACCATTTGGTCAATGGCTATATTCGTGATTTTTCCAAAAAATTTGTTTCCCTATCCATCCGCTACCATATTTATATTTTATATCCTATCTTAAAACCAATAGGAGAATCAAACTTTAGTATGTACACTCTTTATTACATGTAATATATTTAAAATTAATTAATGAGTATCAGGTGGTAGGTTGAACTGTACCAATGAGGCATTAATTAATGAGTAGCAGGTGGTAGGTTGAACTGTACCAATGAGGCATGTGCAAATAAACACTTCTAGTAGCACAGCTGGTTTAGAGCCTAAAGTTTTATATGGGAAGCTTGGATTCAATTTCTACTAGCTACATTTGGAGGACATTGGTGGAGGGGAAATGAGGGATGACCCGGCCCGAGTCATGATCCTGACCGGTTTTACCGATTATTTCACTGTCGTGCCTTTGGACGGGTGAGTGGTCGGGTTTTCCGGGAATTGATGGCAATTGGTGGCCCGGGTACTCTCAAGTACCTGATTCACCAAAAAGGTGCCCGAAAGTGCTCGGAAATTGGTTCTTGTCCGTTATAAAAAAAGGCATGTGCAAATCATCTTTTCCTGTGATTTGACCAGGATGATATTTGAACAGCTTTTTGTTTGAACACGGACGTACTCTAGTAAATTTTAAGATTCTATATACATACGTTAATAAATTATTAGGTGATTGTCATACATATCTCTCCCTCTCTCTCTCACCCACGAAGAAGAAAAAAACATATAGGGAAATGGAGAGAGAAGAGAAGGATCATATTAAGCTACCACTATTACCACAAGAGGGAGAAGATAGTGGAGCAGTGTTTGAGGAAGTAAAGAAGCAGTTATGGCTAGCAGGACCTCTCATATGTGTCTCCCTTCTTCAGTATTCTCTGCAGCTTGTTTCAATAATGTTTGTTGGTCATCTTGGAGAGTTATCTCTATCCGGTGCTTCCATGGCTACATCTTTTGCTACAGTCACCGGTTTCAGTTTATTTGTATATATGCTAGCTCTTTATTCCTACTAAATACTCCCTAGTCAATCCAAGAAACTAGCTTACATAGTTAGGTTCTGGTCACTCAAAGCTTAAAACAAGCTAAGTTTAAATCCTAAAAAAGTTTGTTTAATTAATAAACCAAGATGAACTTAAGCTGGCTTGAGAACCTATTACTCATATACAGTACTATTTATTTATTTCAATATGTGAATACATGTTTTTTTATTCCATAATTGTTATTAGTTTAAAAAGTTGTTAGTAAATATATATATTATATATTAATAAAAACTAAGAGTTTAATTAATATGTAATTAACGAGCGGGGTGAAAAAAGTTACTCGATCAAAATGAATCGAGGTCGAGTTCTGGTAGCTCAGCTCGGGGCTCGTTACACACCTAAATAAATACGTATTATGAAGTACAAGCATAAATATTTATTTAAATGGTATTTATTTGATTGTACGTAACAGATGGGTATGGCAAGTGCATTAGATACGTTATGTGGGCAATCTTACGGAGCAAAACAGTACCATATGTTAGGGATATATATGCAGAGAGCAATGGTTGTCCTTATGGTAGTCAGTATTCCTCTAGCAGTCATCTGGGCGAATACGGGATCGATCCTTAAAGCCGTGGGTCAAGCCCATGACATAGCCGAAGAGGCTGAGGTGTATGCTCGGTTTATGCTCCCTAGCCTTTTCGCCTATGGACTCCTCCAATGCCTTGTCAGATTCCTACAAACACAGAACATTGTGTTCCCAATGATGACATGTTCCGGGATTGCCACTGTCATTCATGTACTTGTATGTTGGATTTTGGTGTTTAAACTCCAGCTTGGAATTAAGGGGGCTGCCTTGGCCAATTCCATCTCTTATTGGAATAATGTGATTTTATTGGTGCTTTATGTCAAGTTTTCACCTTCTTGTGCCAAATCATGGACTGGCTTCTCCACAGAAGCTTTTCATGATGTCTTTGCTTTTATTAAGCTAGCAATACCTTCAGCTGTTATGGTATGGTAAGATTTAATTAATTTCCTTCTCGATCGATCTCTTTTACCACATTGGGTTAATTAGTTATTTATTTTTATGAATGCCGATCTTTAACTAAAAGAGTAAACCAGATCGCGTCACTCAACTAAATTCCAAGTGATTAAAATTAAATTATGCAGTTTGGAGATGTGGTCATTTGAGATGATTGTTCTGCTTTCTGGACTTCTTCCAAATCCTAAGCTGGAGACATCAGTGCTTTCCATATGGTAATTTTTTTACTGTCTAGTCAGTAGTCACACATATTATTAAGTTTAGCACTTGTTATAAATTTAAATAAATGAGACAAACCATTCCTCTAAAAGGCTGCTGCCTCCATTGAGAATCTGGACTAAAAAAACCTTATTTTGACAACTAAAGCAGTTATGTCTAAACCTATGTTTCTCCAGCCTTAATACTGCAGCAGTTATGTGGATGATCCCATTTGGACTAAGTGGTGCTGTGAGGTATGTACGTGTATAATTATTTTTTAAAGAAAATTAATATCCTTGTAAACATTTTATTTATTATCAATGATTTGCGTAGCACGAGGGTCTCAAATGAGCTGGGAGCTGGACATCCACGCACTGCACGGTTATCTGTAATCGTTGTGCTAGTTGTTGCCATTATTATTGGACTTTTGGTTGGGTCAGTGTTAATACTGATTCGGAATATTTGGGGATACGCGTATAGTAATGAGGTTGAAGTCGTAAAATATGTAGCAACCATGATGCCGATTCTTGCAGTATCAAACTTCATGGATGGTCTCCAGTGTGTTCTTTCAGGTTCTCTACGAGGATGCGGTTTCCAGAAAATTGGCGCATTCATTAACCTTGGCTCATACTATCTTGTTGGCATCCCTTTTGCTGTTTTACTGGCCTTTGTGTTGCATGTTGGAGGAAAGGTATAACTAGATAATATGTTAGAATCCGTGCTAGAAAAAAATATAATTTTACATAATAAATAATAAAAAAATAACATCATATATATATATATATATATATATATGGTAAGGTTACGTAGAAAACCTCAAAAATTTAAGGAAACCCACTAAACTCTATAATAACCATTGATCAAACATGATCAATGGTTGTCATTAATGGTCCAAACTTCTAATTAAAATAATACACATTAATTAATATTATAATCCAATAAGGGTAGATTAGGTAATTAATCCACTTTCTACTTCCACCTTTTTGCATTCTCTCTCCACATTTCATTTTACTAATACTCTCTCTCCAACTCCTTTCTCATATCTTTCTCTCTACAACTTCTTTCACATATTAATTTAAAAATCCAGATTTATTAATAACGTACGCCACACGAGCCCTTTAACACATGTTTGTTGGTCTCTTCAAACAAACTCCTTTCACACACATCACTAACACGTGTAATTGGTTCAAATAATTATCACGTTAATTTTGGACTAGTATAACAACATAAAAGAACACATGTATATAAAAATTTATTGCAATCAACATTGAGTGTAACAAATTAATTTCATATAAATCTAAACAATTAAAAAGATGATACAAAACTATCATAAACTAACAAAAACACATGAAACTTAAAATTATGCTTCATGAGAAGGGTTTTAATAGTGAGGGATACTTCTCGTCCTTCATTGCTTTAATCCCAAAAGGTCGAGACCATGTTACGTTATCTGATTATCGGCCTTTATAAGTTTGGTAGGGGTATTGAGTTCTATCCAAGGTTTTAGTCTTGCACTTAAAAACCGTGATGTCGCTTCTATTTTGGAGGACCAAACGGCGTTTTTGAGTGCTGGTAACATTCTTGACGGACCTTTGATTTTAAACGAGACTATCTCTTGGTTGAAGAAGACTAAATCTAAGGGGTTGTTTTTCAAAGTAGATATCATCGACAAAGCCTATGATTTGCTTTGTTGGGGTTTCTTGGATAATATGTTGGGGCAAATGAATTACTCAGCTAAGTGGAGGGGGTAGATTATGTCAATTGTTGGAAATGTGGTAAATGGAGGGGGTAGATGATAATAATAATAATAATAATAATAATAATAATAATAATAATAATAATAATAATAATAATAATAATAATAATAATTATTATTATTATTATTATTATTATTATTATTATTATTATTATTATTATTATTATTATTATTATTTTGATTGAACAAAGATAATATGTAGGATTGGATTCAAAGGCTTTGAAGATTTTTTTTTCTTTTAATAATGAGGATTCTTTGTTAATGAGAAAAAAGAATCCAATGTGAATACCATTACATACATGTTTTATATACTTTTGCTCTTAAGTCTTATCCCACCATCGAGATGCCGCTGGGTTATAATGCCTTTGGAATTTTAAAATCATCACTAAATGGGAAAGTATATTTTTCATTACGTTTTCTAATGGAAAATATTACTCCCTCCTAAATTACACCATATTAATCTAAATGTACTCCTTGCTTGGAATTAGGGGTGCAAACGAGCCGAGCCGAGCCCGAGCTCGACCAGGCTCGAGCTCGAGCTCGATTAACATATAAAGGCTCGACCTCGAGCTCGGCTCGGACTCGGCTCATTTAGTGTTTATTCATTAATATATTAAATTAAATAATAAAAATAATAGGCTCGATAGCTCGATAAGTAAAATGCTCGGCTCGGCTCGTTTATTAAACAACTTTAAATATGGGGTAAATAGTATAAAATATTAATAAAATTAAATATTATTTCAAGGCTCGATAAGGCTCGTCGAGCCTTGCGAGCTTCATATGCTAGGCTCGAGCTCGGGCTCGATAAGTAAACGAGCCTTAGTTTTTGGCTCAAGCTCGGCTGAGCTCGATAAGGCTCGGTTCGTTTCGAGCCTTTTATCGAGTCGATCTCGAGTAGCTCACGAGCTGCTCGGCTCATTTGCACCCCTACTTGGAATTCAACATGAGATCTCCGACTAAGAGACAAAAGACTACCAAGTGAGCTAGCCTAATATTTGCATTTTTAATCTTATGTTGTTTTTTTTTGTCATTCAGGGATTATGGTTTGGGATTATCACCGCATTGGTTGTCCAAGTGATCTCGTTGTTAACTGTTACTGTACGAACAAAATGGGATGTCGAGGTAACACTTACACTACTAGATTGAAATTTTCTAAACTGGGTGAAATCAGTGCCGACCTTCATGCTATTTTGATCTAAGCTGTTGCATAGGGCCTCCCAACATTTGGGGCCCTGATTCTACAAACAAAAATTTATATTAAGCTTATTTAGGGATTTATTTTATGATAAATATTCCTCTTGCTTTATTCCCACTATTTTTCAATATGATTCCTAGAACACAACAAGCGCTCCAGTACTTATACAAAAATTGGTAAATCAATAAAAGCCTAACTTATCATAAGAAGCACCCCAATTTTAGTTTCAGTTTAGGGCCCCCAAAATGGTCAAACCGGCTCTGCCAATTTAATGTGCGATAATTTATACAGACGTGTTTAGGGCCCCAAAATGGTCAAACCGGCTCTGGGTGAAACTAACCCAAATAAAAATGTACAGTTTTGACATGTTCATTCCTTTACGTTTTTTTGCTAATTTAGTTTGATCAAGATACATTTCGCACTCTAGATTAAACCCATTTATTATCAGTCATAATGTTTACCTCTAACTTATTACCAGTTTTAGATATCGAGTAATGGGTAGGCACATATTTAATTGTTATTTTCATCTTGACCGTATATGTAAATTCTTATATTGTTGATATAGGCTAAGAAGGCTGAGGATAGAGCATATGAGTTTGCATTACCCGTAGACGTTGTATCTTAATGGTAATGTATGCACAAGTATGGAATTCAAGGTCCTTAAATAAAGAAGACATGATCACCTACTCATTATTCTAAGTTTTCATAAAAATAGTCATATTTCACGGTAACTTATTATGCCGTTGAGATGTCTACGTGGTTATAATTAAGTATTTCAGGTTTCTCCGGATGTCTTGTTTCACTACAAGGAGAGTGCATTCTAAACACTTAATTATTCTATTTAGTGCATCTATGTATGTTTCTATTTAGTGTATGTATGTTGTTGGGGTTACAAACGGAGATTTAGAGTTCAAGCCTCATAAGAAGTAAAAAAAAACGTGTATTTAAAAGGGGTGTAAAGAATTTAGACATTCAATATATATGTGTATATATATAACATAAACAATGATACAAAAAATTACAAACTTAAAAAATATATGAACCATTACGAATAAAAAGTAAGATTTTAGGTTTCTTCTCGCACTTCTCGCACTAAAACACCCTTCTGAAAATAACCTAACACTATATATATATATATACTAGTAGGGTGCCCGCGCGATGCAGCGGGGAACACAGATACTTCTAAGGGTGTCTATGGTTCGGTTCAGTTCGACTATTTGCCTCAACCGAAACTAAGAACAAAGTCATTAGTTAATCGATCTTATTAAAGAATCGGTTACTTAGTTCGGTTTATATGGTTAGATTACCAGTTTTAGGGTTTAATGAATTTTGGTTAATAACAAAAAACAAACTTTGGCTAATTTTTTTTGCCTAGAAGTATATGAAATGGAGGTATAAATACATAAAATAGAGGTGTAAAAGCTAAAAATATATGAATATATGAATGGTTCTATTTCGGTTTGGTTAATTTTGGTGAACTAAATGTACAAAAAGAAATAACCGATTTTATGTTAATTCGATTTTTTGTTAATTCAGTTTTCGATTGTTTTCGGTTCATTTCTTTTGATTTTTTGTTCGTTTCGGTTAAAGGTTCAATTATTTCTCACCAATAGATACCTACACTATATATAATATATTTGATAGGGGTATTTTAGGATTTTTAAAAGTTAAGAATTAACTTTTGTTTATTTAAATAATAGTTAAACATTTTCACCTTTTTAAGCCACCTGGCAACTACCCCTACAAATTTTAAAACGACCATAATTTTTTCATACGTTAATACTTTAAAAAAAACTATATCACAAAAAGGGCATTTTATTGTTTATAATTTGAGTATAGTATAACAATTCTTTTAATTAAAAATATCGATATGTCATATGATTAACAACATTTAAGGGGAAAAATAACTAAACCCTAAACCGAAATCGACCAAAAATTGATTGTTATGCTATTAACAATATCTGTTGCCTGACTTTGTTTGGATGAACCTCAACATCATTGATGCAATTTACCATAACTTGTTACAAATTGTAAATGCGGTGTCTCAAGCTTTATGTATAAATCTAAAGCAAATTGTTATATCAAATTACCACCAAATGGAAGCACATTCTCCGTGGATCAAAATCGGTTTAAAGGTACCGATAGTATTTGATTTGCTTATATGTTTATATCTCTTATACATCCAATTCATGTATCTATACCTCCATTTCAAGTACATCTAAGAAAAATAGACTGAACCAATTAACCGGTTAGTTAATAAGACCCATAAACTGATAATGCCATTTTTTTCGGTTGAGGCTAATAACCGAACACAACCCAACAATGCACCTTTGGAAGTGTCTGTATTCCCTACTACATCGCACAGGCACGTTGTTATGAATATATCAATGGTTCTATTTCAGTTTGACTAATTTGGATTAACAACTACATCGCACAGGCACGATAGCCGACTTTAAGTGAAATCGGATGTTGATTAATTCTGTCTTCAATTTATTTTGGTTCAGTTTTGTTTGTTTTTTTTGTTTGGCTTCGTTAAACGGTTTAGTTATTTCTCACTCGTAAATATTGCTAATCACGTGGCATATTAAATTAAAAAAAACAACAATACTATAATCAAATTACTGCTAATGAAATGCTCATTATTATGATGTAATTTTTTTTTTATATAAAAGTATCAATGTATGAAAAAAAATATGACTTTTTAAAAATCATAGGGGATAGTGTGCTAAAAATAAGGAAAAAAGTTTAACTATAATTTAAATAAGTAAAAATTAAGTAAAGGTTAAGGGATTAAAATGTAACTAGGATGAGGGATCAAAGTGTAAAAGTGTTTGAAAGACTATTTTACCCTCATTTTAGGGTTGCTAATGAAAATAAAGTTCTTAACTTTTGGGTATCTTAAACTACCCTTGCCTCAGGCATTATAATATACTGTATATATATATAGGATAATTTGAGAACTCATGTGAGTTGTGAGAACCATATGAACTCTTTTGAGTCATTGATGTTGATAATCCAATGGTTGAAATCAAATGATGAGACTTTTTGTCCTGACATGTTTATTAAGTTTTTATTAGTATTTTTTAATATAATAAAGTCAATGAATGAGTATTTGGGTAAATTATCATGGGAGAGAAAAAATTAATATAATATCATATTAATTAATTTTTATTCCATTATTAAAAGAGTCATATTTTTTAACTTTATTTTATTTATTAATTCAATTACTTTTTAAAAACAAAAAATAACACATATTCAAAAAATCAAGGATGTGCATCCATTATTCGGTAAACCCATGTATGAAAATTATTTACACCAGTATAAAAATTCTTAATTTTTTCATCTGCTATTTTGTCATCTCTATTCTCGAGTTTTACACTTTTGTAAAATCTACCGCACACAACTTCTACAGAAATTACGTTGGTGTAAAACACTACAAAAACATAATAAAAAAAAACTTGAACACACGAACTTGCTCCCGAAAAATGTTAGATCATCATCATTCGCCTCTCTTCGTTGTCCAACCAAACAAATTTAATAAAACCATGAAATAAAAACCTGTTTTTACGTTGGTGTAAACTAATAAAAAATAATCACTAAATCACACATATGTAACAACTTACATCGGTGTAAAAAAAAATAAACAAGTTTTTAATAGACTGGTGGTGGTTTTTGTATAGAAAAGAAACAAATAGTTGTGTAATGTGGCGATTTTATAATAATAATAATAATAATAATAATAATAATAATAATAATAATAATAATAATAATAATAATAATAATCTTTGCAATGTGAAACTAAAAATAGAAATTACACCGGTGTAAATATTCCTTCAACACTTCAAAACAAAAAAAAAACCTTCAACACTTCAAACAAAACAAAAACCTTAAAAAAAATCAATAATAGTAATAATAATACGAATAATTTTTGTACTGTGAATCTTACCAAAGCATCTGTAAATCTTCAACACTTCAAACATATGTAAATCTTCAATACGTTCATCTTACCATCGTCATCGTCATCATCATCATCATCAATCATCGACCCACCCCCCATCTGTAAATCTTCAAAACATTCAAAATAACAATAATAATAAAAATAATCCAATGCCCCTTTTTTTAAAGAAAAAAAAACTAAAGAATATATCACAAATGTTATATTTGGGACCAAAAACGTCGGTGTTTTTTTTGAAAACAAAAGGTTGAGCTACACAAGTCTTTTATGACCTTCATTAACCAACAGTAGGATAATAACCTACAATGTTTGAAAACAAAAGGTTGAGATTGAGCCAATGTATCAAATAAATTAAAGAGTAAATTACCAAAACCGTCCCTAAGGTTTGGCCAAATTTGTCACTCCAGCCCAATCTTTTAAAATTGCTTGAACAGTCCCTGACTTTTGAGAAAATAGGCCTGAACAGTCCAACGATTTAACCCAGTTAAGTTTTTGACCTTAAGTCAGGGGCATTTTTGTCAACTCACTTATAAATTCATCTTCTTCCCTAATCAGAACCACCACCCACCACCATCATCACCTTTCACCACCACCACCACCACTACCCACCATCTCCTCCACGTTTCACCACCACCATCACTTCCAAACACCTTACATATATATGTTTTAAATCATATATCATCACAACATTCTGTTTTCTTTGTTTCAGACTATTATTAGGCTACGTAAATCTCTAATTTAGGGTTTTTATAATAGAATATTATTCTCCGACGATACGGCGTCATATGCTCACGATCTCATACCTAACACTGTTACAAAACCCTAAATATCATCACATCATTTTTATTTCCGTTTTTTCAGATTATTAGGTTATATAAATCCTTAATTTAGGGTTTTATTAATTAATAATAATAATTATTATTATTACAAAGCATAAATATTATCGAAACATTCTTTTTTTCTTTAGGAGGGTCTGGATATTGGGAATTAGTTTGAAATTTGAAGAATTCGTGAATTGGGTCTGTGATTGGTTCATCTTTTTGTGATTTGGAGTTATCTGCTTCTTGTTCGGGTTCTTGGTCTTCGAGGAAAGGGAGGAATACTGAGGATGAAGTGATTTGGTTTGGAGGAAGGATAGCAAAGAGAGGGGTTGTTTTTTGAGAGTAAATAGAGAGGGTATGTGGTGATGGAGTTGACGGTGGAATAGGGTGGTGGACGTTGAGGGAATGAAGAAGGGCGAGGGTAGAGAATAGTGGTATTTGTCTGAAATACTCAGTTTTGAGATTAAATATTGGAAAATCATGGTAGGGTGGGGTTAATAGGCCTAGGAAAATGGAGGAATGGTGAGTAGTGGTGGTGGTGGTGAAAGGTGGAGGAGATGGTGGGTAGTGGTGGTGGTGGTGAAACGTGAAGGAGATGGTGGGTAGTGGTGGTTTTGGTGGTGAAATGTGAAGATGGTGGTGGGTCTGATTAGGGAAAAAGAAAATGGGGAAGAAGATGAATTTATAAGTGAATTGACGAAAATGCCCTTGACTTAACATCAAAAACTTAACTGGGTTAAGTCGTTGGACTGTTTTGGCCTATTTTCTCAAAAGTCAAGGATTGTTTAATCAATTTTTAAAAGATTGAGCTGGAGTAACAAATTTGGCCAAACGACAGTTTACAATGTAGAATAAGTCAATAGCTTACACTCAAACATCTAACAGAATCATAATATGACAAGGTTGAGAAATGCTCTGCTTCACTTGCCACCTGCATTTTCAAATTTGAGTTATACAAAATCTACTTCCTAAATAGAGTCCATTTTCAAAATAATAATAATAATATAATAATAATAATAATAATAATAATAATAATAATAATAATAATAATAATAATCATACCCATCATCTTTGTAAGATCGTTTTATCACAAAGAACACAAGATATCACACGAGTTATTATGAATCAGGTGCGAAAACCCTAATTCACATGCAAAATGATATAAATCGTAATTAGAACACGTTAAATTCATTTTCAAAACGTTTTCATTAATAATAATCAAGGTTATAAAAATTACAATGCAATATTAATGAAAACAGACACTTTTCAAAACCTTCCTAAACACACACATAGAAACCTACTTGAATGACCAACCATTACAAACTGAAAACAACTCATATATATATATATATATATATAGAGACTTCTTCATTCGACCTTGCACAGGCTCGAATGAGTTGGTTCGAACCTTCGTTGACCCGAAGCAATAATATAATCATAACAAAATTTTCATTCGACCTTCTCAGAACTCCTTCGACCCTTCGATAACAAAATTTTCATTCACCATTATTATGTGAATCCGAAAGCGACAGACACAATATGCACCTACAAACTTCCCCTTGTCTGTTGCTCGGATTTTGTTGTCTTTTGAGCTTCCTTAGTCTTCTTTTTCAGCACGATCTTCAGTTTCTTCTTTGATTCAATTGGTTTCCTCAGCTTCACGTACTTTCCAAGCAAACTCTTGTAATCACATCCAGCATTCACATGAAACACCTAGCAGAATTTCACAACTCTTTGAAATTTCCAAGCTTGTTCAGTATCAAGAGCATCAAAGTGTATAGGATTGAAATACAGCGTTTCAATATCCATCTTTGATAAATTCAGCAACGACATTGGATCACATATCCTCAGCTTCCTTCACAACTTCTTCTTATTTTCATTCTCAAACACAATCACAACTTCTGACGTACCCCAGTCATAATACCAAAATGCAATGTTCTTGTGCCAATCTTGTTCCATCGGCATCAATGGTATTTTCTTCATGCACACGGGTGACTTATACTTCAACATGACATACGGCAGCTTACTCTTCTCAATAATCTTCTTGTGAACGATTCTCTTTGGATACTGTGGTCTAAACATGTCCCGCTTCGTCACACTTTCTCTTGACATCTTGTTCGCCATGTATTCTAACACATTCGCATTTTCAACTCCAACAAGCTTGTTTCTAACAACTTTGGGCTATGGGCAAGAAAATGATTTAAGCCCAGGAAACTTTGGCTATGCTGGTTAACCAACTAGCCGAAGATGTAGCCCAATTTAAACATGAGCAATATGAGTTGGTCAACGGTTGTGATGAAGATAACAAGGTGGATGATGTGGTTATATGTCTTCCGGAGCAAGAAAGCGAGTGTTTAAACTCAAATGAAGACATATATCCTATTGAGGCATGGGATGATGTAATTACTCCAAGGCGAAGCGTGGGCTTGAAGGACATTGGGCAATTTATTTTGAAGAGCTTCCACAACACATACATCCTGATACTAGTCAAACATCTTTTCACACGGCAACCGAGCATTCATTGGCAACTCGGTAGATAAATGCGCGTTGAGACCACCTTGAACATGAAACCAGGTATGGTTCGGCTGAAGATCCATAACTTTAGCACTCTCGGGTGGCACCCCGAGGTTGTACTTTTCATTTTTGTGTATTTTGGCATTTTTGGCATTTTTGCGTGTTTGTATGTTTTTGAGTGTTTTGTAGGTTTTTGGATGCACATATGAGCATGGAATGGAGTTCAGGTATGTGGTAGTGTTTGCGATCTGAAAATGTTGTTTTCGGACAGATTGGGAAGTGATTTTGGTCAATTGGGTCAAAAATTAGGCTGTTGAAAAGTTCCTGACCTGCAGCTGAAAGATGAGGCACCGTGGACCGCAGAGGAGATCCTATTCCCTCTCCGTAACGCGGGGACAAAAAGCTCTAATAAAAATAAAGTGGCAGTAAGCTTATGGCTTCCGCGATCCGCGGGTTGAAGAAAAAACGAGGAAAATTTATTTTCAGATATTTCACTTCTTAAGTCAAATTTTTACCATTAACACTTCAATGTACCACCATTTCATCATCCGAATGTTTGGGTTTATATAGAAAGATGGGTATATCGGATAAACATGTTTATTTTGACATAATATTTTGTGCATCATTGATTCTTGAGTTTGTCTTACTTAGATCAATTCACTCATACTCAATCTCAATTCGGGCGAGGATGATTTAGGTTTGACCACCACTTTTTTCTTGCGAATGAAATGCTATACAACCAAAGTGGAGATTTGGACATCACGGCTTCAAGTCATCGCCACATCTCATAGAAGTTGTTCTTGTCCTTATGTTTGTTTTTGTGTGTTTTGATTCCCATTTATACATTGAGGACAATGTTGCATTCAAAGTGTGGGGGTGCGGAAATTTTGGTGTGTTTCAATTTTTTTTATAAAAAAATAAGGTCCTTGAAAATATCTAACACGAAAAACAAACATTTAAAATTTTTTTCACAGTCAATTTTAGATTGTTTTTTACTACAGATTCTTAATCATAGTTTAATTTGTGATAAGTAATATGAACCATTTTCAATAAGTATTTTTAATAAAAATTTTTAGAATTACATGATTAAGTTTACCAAACTGCCAATGATCTCCAGCCCAGCTGGTTTGAGGTGGGAAGGTTTACCTCCTTGGAGGGTTCCTGCCCGGGTTTGGTCTCAGGTTCGATTCCCACGTTCCACCAAAAAAATAACCGTTGGGTTTGAAAGGAGAAACCCGTGTGGTTCTTATGGGATTCGATCCTGGGCAGTGGTCGCTTTGCAACACGAGATTTACCGCTGAAACACTACTCTCCAAAAAAAAAAAGTTTACCAAACTAGTGAAAACAATTATATGTACACATCGGTAACCTTATTTCCTACTTTTGGTGAGATTTTGACCCTACTTACATTTGAGTACACACACACACACACATATATATATATATATATATATATATATATATATTATTTGTTGAGTGTAGGCTAATGATTCTTTGTTAAAAACTTGTGTAATTTGATAAATGCTAAGTAAATATGCACTAAATGTTTAAGGCAATTTAGGATAACCGTTTTCACTTATGCACCAATTTATGTGTTAAACACGTTTACACAAAAATATAACCACTAGTCTCCAACTTTGAGCCTAAACCGTTCGTTTGTAAAAATCATATATGTCACCCAAAACAAACCCAACATTTTTACCAAACTCTTATAAGATCTAAATTGAATGTTTATGTATTGTATTTTTATGTATTTATTTCGTGAAAAGAAAGAAAAATGAAACAAAAAGAAATAGAAAAAGAAAAAAAAAATAAAATGTGTTGCGTTGTAGGTCGATTTTGACCAAAGTGTTTTAGTTGTTGAATAAGGATCAAAAGCGAGTTCGGTTTTACCATACGTTTTATTTTAGCCATTTTTACCTACAATTTCCTATCTTTACCCAAAGCCCAAAACCCATAAGTCCTTTTCATATATGTGCATTTTTATTAAGTTTGATTGTTATACAAGTTTATATTAACAGGTTTTAGTTTCGGTCTTTGAGCGAATAATACTAGCACATCTTTCGCTAGTCCATATATTATACCGAGAGGAGTGAACATTGCGAGGGGTGTGTTGCATATAAATGAGTTCAAAAGGATGTTAAACTTGATCTAATTTACTTCTATTTTTAAGATCTATATATTTGACTTGTTGAGTTAACACATCTAATGCTTGTCACAAATGAGGTATGATTCTGAATCGTAGGTAGAGCAAATAGAGAAGACCAAATTGTGTTTGTTGCTAAAAATATTTTATAGAGTTTTTCAGGGACTGAAAAAGATAAGTGTGGGGGTGTGATGTGATGCCGAAAGGGTTACATTTGCATAGTTTAATTTGGTATTTTTAATGTTGCCGTGTGTAGATTTTTCCCGGAATTAGGTACTTAGCCGAGAATGAAGGACGACAAGTTATATAAGCTAAAATGGTGATTTTAGGAGCTTAAAGAGTGAAGATGCGAGCCAGAACAAAGACCTACGCTCGAAATGATCAAATCCGGAAGACAAAACAAGAATTTCGTGCACAAACCCCGTTGCGGAGCGCGGAGGGAAGAGATGAGTCTCCGTGGACCGTGACACGTCGCTAGATCTGGAAAAATAATTTAATAATCTCCGCGGAGCGCGGAGAGCAGAGATCTTCTTAAAGTCTGTGCGGTCCGCGGGCGCGTTCTTGACGAGCAAAATGAGATGTTCGACCTTTCCAGCTACGGATCGTAATGTTTTTCATCATCTTCATCATTAAAACGATGAGAGAGCTTCTGTAAGAGGTATGTCCAAGGGAACTCACCTAGAATCATCTCCAAACCCCGAACGAAGCAAAGAACTCAAAGGAGTGAAGCTTCGGAAGTCAAAATTATATTCTGTTGAGTATTTCCTTCACTCTCGGGTGAAGGTGTTGTAAGTTTCTAGATTTCTATGTTGTTAATATGATTGTGTTCGTGACATTTATTGTATGAAATAATTGTTATGTTAATTATCTTGATATTGGGTTGAACTTTGTGTATGTTTATGTTATGCTTGAACCATAGGAATGAATTCCGTCAATGATGTTGGGTTGGATCTTGTGGATGTTCTTGTATGCATAAACCATAGAGATGAATTATGTCACTTATGCCTTAGCACAATATAGCGGATTTGGTGAACTAGATAACAAGGCTAGGTTCTCTGTCCTCGCATTTATTACAATGAAAATCTATCATAGTAGCCTTAGAATGCTTAGAACTTGCATATCCGATCCCGAGAGTGAATGTAGTTAGTTATATTTTTACTATTGTTATTCATATTGATATAAGTTTTTATGGCTTGTATTGATACCTCATACACTATAAAAAATATAAAAAGAGAAAACTAGCAATCTTCGTAATTGTAACAAAACTTCATAAATGACCGAATCATAAGTAAGTCATACTATGACTCTAAACTTACATAATGGTTATTTGTGTTTTGAGATAGGCGTACAAGAGGAATGTAGGTATGAAATCCCCTTTATTGTGTTGGACATCCTAGTGGGGAATGAATTCCTAGCATTCAACATCCGCGCCGGGCGAATAAGATCGAGAGAAGTGGCACACGGGGCATCGCCACAATGGTAGAATGTTAATGCTACACTACAATCGCTTAGTCGAAATGCTTATAGTCAAGGGATGGGCCAATATGAACTATGGGATCCATAGTAGCTTTTGTTGAACTTGTCGAAACACGTAAAATCTACCTAGTTGAAAGGATTCATAAAAATTGATCTCCTTGACCATTGATGATATCTAGAATTAATGGGATTGAGAATTATATTACCCAAATTCCCAGAATAGATGCAACGCGATGATTATCACGAGAATTGCCTTGGATTGCATCTTAACGAGTCAATTTGGGTTGAGGTTGTTTTAGGTAGACGTGTTAGAGTAATTATAGAATTCTTGAAAATATAAGTTGTGTAATTAAACTTGTAATGGGAGCCAAAAGCCTTGCCTTTTAATGATCCAAAGCCACTTTATTTGTTGAACATTAGATGGACTTTGGTGCAGGGTAAATGAGTTTCAAAATTGGTTAAGTCCTAGCAAAAAACGTGCTTACAGCAACTATAAACCGTAGGCTACGGATTTGGGCTGTAACCTATGGTTAAATGGCCAAAATTTCCTTAGTCAATGCCAACTGTAAGCTACGGCTTATGGGTCGTAGCTTACAGCGATCCTCCATCAACAAGATAATAACAGCAGCCAGCTACGATTGGGAGACCATATCCTACGGCAGGGTGATGTTGACTTGGGTTAAGCTTGTTTTTCATGCTTATAACTTACGAATCCTTATTCTATTCGTTTTCGCTTAAATCAACAAAGTATACTAATCAAGTTTTGATGGTTATTGCGTGTGTAAACCTTTGGTTCAATGAATGGGAAGCCGGAGGATGATCGTGTTAGACTCAAGGACCGAATGTGTTAAGCGTGGAACGCTTCCGCCAACTCTTTTGTTCAAAACTAAACAGATTCTCCGTAATTTTTGGAATTGTAGAACACCTATGCCATATGATAACTTATCTTATGCTATGTTTTGATGTTACAATCTTGCTTTTGATAAACTATTTGTTTCAAAACTTCATGTAATGGAATTAATGTCCCAGTTTTCATGTGTAAAGGTGTTTAGTTCTTTAAATTTAGTTTAAAGTAAATATTAGGGTCTTACATCATTTCTTAGATACAAAGTATTTGCTCGTACATATAAGTACTAACGATATGCTTGCAGATCCAACGACTATAGGTCTCCCACCTAAGGTATTCAATGATCACATTTCGTAGATGGGACTTACTAATGACCTTGTTTAGAACCATTATACTTATTGACCACTTATGTTTACTTATGACTTATGACGTATGAATAATGACTTACGTTTTTCCTCATGATTTTCTTGTCCATTACTATGTTAAGCTAGCATAATGACATAAAGACGATAACGTAACAAATCAACAAGGGCATAACTTAAATTGATGTTAACGTTAAGTAGGTGTGTAAACGAGTCGAGCCGACTGGGCTCAAGCTCGACTCGTTATGGTTTTATGAAGCTCGAGCTCGAGCCTACAATCTTGAGCTCGAGCTCGGCTCGCTAGCAAAATCAAAAGTTCGAGCTCGGCTCGGCTCGAGGTGATTTGAGAACAATCTTAAACGAGCTCAAAGCTCGGCTCGAGATCACAAAAGCTCGGCTCGCGAGTGTTATTAAATGGGCCTATGAAATAAGGACTTGGGCTTTGGAGATGTGGGCTATAAATTATAAGAGATATATAAATAACTTATAATTATGTTTGGGCTCGTTTAGGCTCGCGAGCCCAATCGAGCTTTGTATCTAGGGCTCGAGCTCGGGCTCGATAACTAAACGAGCCATATTTCAGGCTCGGACTCGAGCTCGTTAAGGCTCGGCTCGTTCGGGCTTTTTACCGAGCCGATCCCGGGTAGCTCTTGAGCCGCTACGTGTCATTTACACCCCTAACGTTAAGTTTTAAATTTGGATTGTAGTATGATTAATTGAGATCCCTATATACTATAAAATATACATATATTTATATCATTATTCTCTACACTTATATAATTTTTCGGCTAGTTTTTATTAAACTAGTTTTTATTAAATTTTACTCCTTTTTAGTTCGTAGTATTTATTTAAAGGTTTTAAGCGAGCTAAAATGGCATATTTGAGTTAAACTTGAGAGTCACTAAATTTTTAGTATTTTAATACGCCATCTAATTAAATATATAAATTAGACTAGACTCGCACGATTAGATGGGTATGGCCTGATTGGAGATGGAACTTATTACGGAGGAGACCCAGTGGGCACGGCCCACATGAGGAAAATAGGTGGACAATGATTGGGGTAGCTGAAGGGTCATTATAAATGAGTGTGTCTTGGGCGGTGGAGTGTGTGAGGTGGAGATGAGTGGCACAGAGAAAAAAAAAATAGAGGGTCAGGGGTTATAGCATTCACAATAGAAGCTTTATAATAGTGTGAGAGAAGCCTCTATATTATAAAGAGTGGGTATAAGTGGTTGTGAGTAGAGGAGAGAGAAAATATATAGAGGAGACACTGTTCATCAGTAAATTTGGAGGGGATACTGTTCACCCTCCATAATTTTTTAATATTTTTAAAAGTGGTTGTGAGTAAAGGACAGAGAAAAGGTAATGATAAAAGTATAGAATAAATATTATTAAATAGAAAAGGAGAGAGAAAGGTAGTGATTTTTATTGTAATTATAGAGACGAAGATGAAGAATTTACTGTGAATCCTCTTAGCGGCTCAAATTTGTTTTGGAGCGTCAAAAACAAAAGAAAACAATGATAATAAGAAGTGACAGAGGGGACGTAAGAATTGAAGGGACAGCATCAAAAAGCGACGTCAAACCGTCACACTAGATTTCCTTGGTTTGTTTTATTTTATTATTTTCTTTATCACCGTGAATCTAGTTCGTAAATTTATTTGTTTCTTTTTGTTATTTATTATGGGTGGCTAGATCTATTTAGGTTTTCTAGGCTTGGGATGAATATTTATTATTGTTGATTATCATTTGGGATTTTATACTTGTTTGACACTTATTTATGTATAAAAATCTAAAAGAGAAAATTGCTCGAATAGTCCCTGTGGTTTGCACAATTTTCACCTATAGTCCCCAAGTTTCCAAAATTACAGGCTTAGTCCCGAAACAGTGAACTTTTTGCACTCGAATAGTCCCTGGAGCTAACTGACGTTAAATAATCCAGTTAAGTGGGTGTGAAATTACTAAAATACCCTTACCCCAATAAAAATAAAAAAAATCAATTAATTAATAAAATATAAAGATGGCCCACTTAACACCCTTAGCCAATTATTTTTCTCGACCTATTTTAGTGGGGCCCACCAACTTCATCTTCCCCACCCTATCACCATCACCACCACCAACCACCAACCACCACCACCACCACCAACCTGCACCTCCCCCTTCATTCTAAAACACGATCAAACTGATGAACATGCCTATACATGGGATCGAAACAATATCAAGAGAGAGAGAGAGAGAGAGAGAGAGCAGAAGAGAGAGAGTTAGAGAGCAAGAGAGAGAGAGCAGAAGAGAGAGAGTCAGAGAGCAAGGAGAGAGAGCATCTCCTACCTTACAGATCGAGAGTGAGAGAGCAGAAGAGAGAGAGTCAGAGAGCAAGAGAGAGAGAGCAGAAGAGAGAGAGTCAGAGAGCAAGGAGAGAGAGCATCTCCTACCTTACAGATCTGAGACTAACGCGAAGGAGAGAGGGAGACGGAAGGGGGGTGGGGCTCCGGTGATTCTCAGCGGCGGGTTCAAAGACGACAGTTCTGATTTGGGGGTTTCTAGTGATGATGGAGGTGGTCGAAGATGGTGACGAAGGCGGCGGCTTGGTGGTGGTGGTGTTGCAGCTGCAGTGGTGATTACCGGACCTTCATTTACCATCCACGGTGATGGTGTTGTCATCGTCGTCGTCGTTTGTGGGTCTGCAACACCACTCCATGAATTCTCCTGCACAACAGCTTTCTTCCATGGATTTGCTGCTGAGGAAGACCAAACATTACCAGATGAGGCTGATGATGCTGGCGATGATGTTGTGCCACTGTTTACTACAGCGGCCCCATAATAAACTGCATATGGTGGTGGTGGTGGTGGAGATGGTGGGATGGGGAAGATGAAGGTGATTGGGGTGGGGAAGATGAAGTGTGTGGGCCCCACTAAGGATTGGTGGAGACACATGATTGGCTAAGGGGTTATGTGGGTCCTCTTTCTATTTTATTATTTAATTGATTTTTTTATTAAAGTAAGGGTATTTTAGTAATTTCACACCCACTTAACTGGATTATTTAACGTCAGTTAGCTCCAGGGACTATCCGAGTGCAAAAAGTTCACTGTTTCGGGACTAAGCCTGTAATTTTGCAAACTTGGGGACTATAGGTGAAAATTGTGCAAACCACAGGGACTATTCGAGCAATTTTCTCAATCTAAAATTTATTTGTTTTTGTTGTGGTTATAGTTTATTGACTTAGAGTTTTTAAATTAGAACTCACATATTTTTATTATTTGCTTTGTGTGATGATTTGATGGGTTAACTTGTTGATATAGGATCTAGAAATTGCATGTTTGACATCGTTTTGGGTTTGTCACTTACTTTGAGACCGAG
This sequence comes from Ambrosia artemisiifolia, assembly GCA_032199755.1. NCBI lineage: Eukaryota > Viridiplantae > Streptophyta > Magnoliopsida > Asterales > Asteraceae > Ambrosia > Ambrosia artemisiifolia. The sequence continues at coordinate 157,807 of CM063523.1, forward strand.
AGGAGATATTTCATGGACTTCTTAGGATTTATTGGTTTATTTGGTTACATATTGCACGAGAGTGAATTTCTTTACCGATATCATTTTTATCCGCTTTCCCAAACATTTGCCAATAGGATTAGATTCAACCCTTTATACCGTTAGGTGTTTCGTGATTAGTGAGACCGAGAGGAGATCTAATCTTTGGGTGCATAGACTTTTATGTTTGGTGAGACCGAGAGGTGATCCATTCTTTACCCGGTGAGCTTCACATTGCTTAGGATTTCATTTATTGTTCTAGTGAGACCGAGAGAAGATCTAGATACTATAGTGTTTCCCGAGTCGGTTATATCCGTAGATCCCGGTAATCATTCGAGTATCCATTTTCCGTTAGCTTTCAGCTTTATCATTAGGAATCCTAGTCTAGGCAGCCATATTCCTATTTTCTGATTCCCCTTTCGTGAGCGTTTTCACCCTGATCTCTTGTCATTGCTGCTTGTTTATTTCATGTCTTATGTTGGTTACTTGTTTATCGTCTTAGTTACTAGTTAGTTAAAAATCATGATCTTTCATATAGATTAGGATTCGACAGAGGTTTAGTATCGAGGGCTACATATCAGTGCCCACGGATTGATACTCGGTCTTATCGACTTTACTACACTACGACCAGTACACTGCCGTGTTGTGTGGTTTAGCTTGGTGATTCCATTTTTAAAACCAGATTGTGAAACTTGAAATATTTATATATATAACCCACGACAATCAATTTTTGGCTACGTTACTAGGGACACTGGCGACTTGGAGAATGACCCGAGTCGGGGATCTAGTTATTCGTTCTTTGTTTATATCTGCTTTAGTTTAGTCATATTTTATCTTCCGTTTGATTTTAGGTTTTTCTACGTGCCTTAGTTTACTTGTTGCCTTGCATGGGTTTGGTTTTTGCGTGTTAGATTAGTCGTTTTATTTTCGTTTAGTAGTTCTGATTTTACCATTTTATCTTGGCAGTGCATGCGACACACCCGTTCACAGGGACCAGCTGAGTTATCTGCATTTTTAGAGCCGTAGCGTAGTTTTCGCAGTCAGAGGTGCATCGTGTTATGGAGCATCTAGCACCAGATACGGAGCACGAGTAGGATTTTGGGCTTGCGTGGATATTCCAGACGGACGCCGCCCTTGAGCCAGAGGTATCTACAGAAGCTGAGGAGTTCGAGGAAGGGCCAGATATCACTATGGCTAAGAAGCGACCACGCCGTGTGGTAGTAGATTATGCGATACCCATCACGGTTGCCGCTAGGTCCAGTATTGCCCGACCCGCTGTCGAGGCAAACAATTGGCGGATTCCACCTTAGATCATATCGTAATTTCGAATTCTTGTATTTTTCATAGGTTGCCGAATGAGGACCCAAATGCTCATTTTTGTCGATTTTATTGTCTTTGTGACACGTTTCAGATCAATACCATGACAGAGAACGCGTGCAAGTTGCGTTTGTTTCCATTCTCTTTAGTTGATCGTGCCCGGACCTGGTTGGAATCCCTCCCAGCGGGTTCCATTCGTACTTGGGAGGAATTGCAAGAGAGGTTCCTAAACAAATATTTTCCTCCTTCCAAGACTGCTCAATTGAGGACTATGATCCAGGATTACCGGTAGCGTGCCGATGAGTCATTTAATGAGACGTGGGAACGTTTCAAGGAGTTATTGAACATGTGTCCTAATCACAGGATGGAGGACTTGGCATTAGTCGAGAAGTTCTATCATGGTACGACTTTGGCTACCAGGGACAAGCTCGACACCACAGCTGGTGGCAATTTGTTGAACACCAAAGATCCCACTAAGTGTGTTTAGCTTTACGAGGAGATAGCTATGCGCAGCTATCAAAATATGGGATCTGTGGACATTGTTCCATCTGCGCCTAATCAGAGGGGAGTTCACACGGTTGACCCCACCACTTTGTTGGCAGCTCAGGTTGAGGCTTTTACGAAGATGATGAATGATATGCAGAAGAAGTTGGAGCAGAAGTGTGAGGTATGTCGAGGAGGGCATGACACGGTCGCATGTCCAGTAGCTGTTGTTGAGCATCTGGAGCAGGATGATTATGTTCAAAATGCGAACCAGAATTCGTATGGTAATAATTACAATTCTGGTTGGAAGAATCATCCCGGCTTTAGTTGGAAGAGTGGAAGCCCATCGGGGTACCCACTAAATCACATGGTGAGAGTTTGTTTCAGTTGCCCGGACAGGATGTGGGCTTGAGTGTAGGAGAGAAGAAACCCACTCTAGAGGAGATGATGGCCTAGCAGTCGCAGTTGATGACACAGTTCATGGCTCGTGATGAGAAGAGATACTAAGAGACTTAGACAACGTTTAGGGAGCATGAGGTTTTCATGAAGAGTCAGAGTACTGCGATGAAGAATCTGGAGAGGACTGTTGGTCAGTTAGCAGAGCGTCTGAATGAGAGGCAAGCTGGAGGTCTTCCTAGCAACACAAAGAAGAACCCAAAGGAGCAGGTAATGGTAGTGACCACCAGGAGTGGTAGAGGAGTAGTCGAGATTCAGCTGACAGTTGTTGATGATTAGTTGATCAATGAGGAGATTGAGATGGAGGTCCAGGGCAAGGTGCACCCAACTAGGTGAGTCCTAGCAAGTACCGCACATCCCCTGGAGCCTTAGAAAGCGAAAGAGGAAGTGAAGTTGAAGGAACCACCGAGAGTCTACACACCTCGTATACCTTATCCCGGTAGATTCTTACAGCAGAATTATGAGATGCAGTATGGGAAGTTTATTGAGCTTGTGAAACAGCTCAAGGTAAACCTTCCATTCATTGAGACACTGCAAAAGATGCCGAAGTATGGGAAGTTCCTAAAAGATCTGCTTTCCAACAAGAGGAAGTTGGAACAACTTTCCCATGTGACACTGAGCGAGGAGTGTTCTGCTGTAATTTTGGATAAACTACCGACGAAGATGACCGACCCTGGCAGTTTCATGATTCCTTGTTTGATCCGTATTATGTCTGTTACGAATTCCCTCACAGATCTTGGAGCTAGCATTAATCTAATGCCATATTCTTTGTTTGCTAAGCTTGGTATAGGAGGTTTGAAGGCCACACGGATGTGCTTACATTTAGCAGACAAGTCGACGAAATACTCGCGGGGTATTATTGAGAATCTACTTGTCAAAAGGGATAAGTTTGTTTTCCCTGCCGATTTTGTTGTGCTTGATATAAAGGAAGACGACCGCATTCCGATTATTCTAGGTCATCCATTCCTTGCTACTTCGAGAGCACTTGTGGACATGAGTGACGGGAAACTGAAGCTACGTGTGGGGGATGATGAAGTTGTGTTTGGGATTGAGCATCGTACTCATGTGGATCCATTTGAGGTTGTGGATGCTATTGGAGTTCACTTGGATCATGAACTAGAAAAGATCAGTTCAAAAGAAGTGTTGGATATTCGTAAAATACCGGTTATGAGTATTAACCATAGGTGGATTGGTTGGGGAACGAACATGAGGGTTGAGGATGATCACGCCTGTGTAGTTCATGGCCATGGTTTGAAGCATGATATCTGCAGTTCGGGTGGAGATTGTGAGGTCAAGGAAATCTCCTTTAACCCTCCGTAGGTTTGTTCGTTGTGATATGTTTTCGGTTATTGGGTCAAGTGTACATATTAGTTGAGCTTATCTCTATTTTTCTTTTTTACTTTTCTTTATTTTGAGTTTTTATATTAAAATTTACAAAAAAGAAAGATAGAAAAATAAAAAAGAAAAAGAAAAATGGTGTAGAAACATATCCCCCATACTCAATTTCCATTCGGGGGAGATCATTTTCGAATCATATTATTATTACTAATGGTTTGTTTCTTTTTATTTGCCGCGATTCGCGAGCATTTGAGTTGTCATGCAGGTTATTACTTGGTTATGCTTGATCGTGCCGGTAGTTGTACTCTTTTAGGATACCCCTACATATCAACTGATTGCATTTTTGTCAAGGGAGTATCAATTTTCCTTTCTCTTTTTCTTATTTTAGTTTATGTTAGCCACTTTTGACACACATTGGGAACAATGTGCATTTTAAGTGTGAGGATAGAGTAAATAAACAAAATTTATATTTTCAGGAAATCCAAAATAAATAAATAAATAAATAAAAACTCAAAAACAAATGAATTTTTTTTTAAAAATGTAATAATTTTGAAAACTACAAAAAGAAATAATAAAAGTTTTTGCAAGTGCCGAGGCGATTGATTGCACACAGAAGACATCCCTTAGCCATTGTAAAGCATAAGCTGAAGGCGGGTCGATGTGGGTTTGCACTTCTTGGGGGCACGGGATTTCTTTAAGTTGCGCGATAGTAAAGTAGGTCCAGCTAGTCGGTTTTTGAAATAAAATGGTTTTTGGGATTCTTATGATAGTGGAACAAACCTGATTAAGGAAGACCTAGCCGTAGCTTACGGTTGACATTGGCTGATCATTTTCGACCCTTTAACCGTAGGTTACGGCTCACATCCGTATCCTATGTTTTATAGCTGCTATATGCACGATTTTGGCTGGAACTTAACCACTTTTGAACCTCATTTACCCTGCACCAAATTCCACCTAATTTGCTGCAAATAAAGTGACTTCGGATTGTTAAAGGTTTTGTTTTTGACTCATAATGCCAATTTGATTACGCAACTTATCTTTTCCTAGAATTCTACGATTACTCTACCTCGTCCACCTATAATAATCTCCACCCAATTTGACATGCTAAGTTGCAATCCAAGGCGATTCTCACGATAATCATCACGTTGCCTTTATTTCTAAACTTGGGCATTATACTACCCATTCCCAATAGTTCTAGATATCACTTATGGTTAAGGAGATCAATTTCTATGAATCCCTTCGACTAGGTGGATTTTACGCGTTTCGACAAGTTCAACAACAACTACTACGGACACCATCCTTCATATTGGACCATCCGTTGACTATAAGCCTCTCGACTAAGCGATCATAGTGAAACATTAACATCCTACCATTGTGGCAATGCCACGTGTCCATGGCCACATGTGCCACTTCTCTTGGTCTTATTCGCCCGGCCCGAAGGTTAAATGCTAGAAATTTATTCCCCACAAGGATGTCCAACACAACGAATGGGAGTTCGTATCTACATTCCTCTTGTACACCTATCTCATAACATGAATAACCCTTGTGAGAGTTTAGAGTCATAGTATGACTTACCTTATTGGTGCCCATTTAACTTCAATTCCTTGCCTGAGCTACTCCCCGAGGTCTCTTGTTTGACACCTAGATGCATTCACATAGACATTTAAGCATTGGTTGTTTGTCGTGATTTCAAACAACCACATACATACGTCCGTTAACAAAATGTCTATTGTAATTATGTCAATAAGAGCTTCAATGAAGTCGAGCCTAATTGTGGCGTCTTATGGAACACTTGGTGGGTGATGTTTTGCAAACTTTATTCATTGGTCATTTAGACCATGAAGATCCCACCCATAATAATTTCAAAGTTTATACTTTATATAATCAACATTTTTTGAGCATCAATCACAATCATAGGTTTAAAACACATAGAATATCATCAAGATTCATAGGTTCTTACACACAATCCATAAATCCACCAAGTTCATACCATGAACTTCAAGGATCTCCCCACTTAGGTTAATGTTAACATGATTTACTTAGGATTTTAAAATATTAAGGCTCTCTTATACAACAGGTACCTTCCCTAGCTAACAATTCATCAAAAGCATACACCCTATAACTTCACCACTATCACATAGATCAATAGAATGACAATTTGAATGAAATCAAAAGGTTACCTAGATGATTATTGGGTCTTGGATGACTAGAATTTCATTCATGCAAGAGCCAATACCCAGCTTGCTTGATGAATTTGTTCAAATTAAGAGATTAAGGCTTTTGTGTGTAGTGTGTGTTTTTGCAATGGATTAATAATCAGGGAATGGAATCCCTGATGGAGTTAAGCTAAGGCCCTTTCATCAACATCCGTCTTAGCATGGTCTTCATCAATGTACATACTCTTGGGCTTGATGGCAGTTTCCCCAGTCTCATCATTCACCGTGTAGGTGATCACACATGGTCCGTTCAGGATTGATCTTAGTGCTTTTGGATCTTTGATCTTCATGAATTGGATAAACCTAAACTTCCACTCAGAGTAAGACATTCCAAGTTGAAGTATAGGCAGTTTCTAATGAGTCCCGACAACAGACTCCATTGCCTTGTCAAGTTGAGCAGCAACCAACAGCTGATCAGCATTCAGTCCACTTAGATTAATCTGATTAACTTGTTCCATTTCTAAAAATCAAACTTAAAATTATTAGACAATTAATTTAATTAATTACGTTTTTAGGTCCAATAATTAAGTCCACAGTCCAATGGTTAACAGTCCAAGAAGTCCAAACAGTCAAGGAGTAGGTTAGTAATCCGAGAACATTCAAGTAGCTTGAGTACTAAGTAGAATTCGAGAACAGTGATACAGCTCGAGAACTAAGTAGAATCTGAGAACATAACTATTGCTCGAGAACCGTTGCTTGATTCGAGAACAGTTCTCAGACTTGAGAACACATGCCTTATTCGAGAACAGTGTGAAGACTCGAGAATAAGATGTGATCCGAGAACTCTGTGCAGGCTCGAGAAAAGGCTCCTACTCGAAAACAGTATGTGAGTTCGAGAACTGGCTGAGACTCGGAAATAATCCGTCTGTTCGAGATCAGTTGGTGGCTCGGGAACTCCTTCCAAGAGCAAATCCTTAACAACCTGCCAAGAATAGAAAACCAATCCTTCAAAAAATATGGAAACCGTTTTGAGATTTTTCAAATTTGATTGACCAAAAATCTGGTTTCCTTTTAACCACTATCCCGAAAAATCAGCAAACAAATTTTAGATTTGACAAAGATCAAATCGGTGATTTTAATCAAGTTCTTGAAACAGATGATTTTGAAATCTTTAGAAACTTAAAGACATAAAGCAGTACTTTGTGTAGAATCCTGCAAGAAACTTGTTAGTTTGTGATATGATTAATAATAAAATGAATCTGAAAAGCATGAAACACAAGAAAAACAACATTTTTCACAGCAAACAGTCTTCCCTTGCTTGATCTTCGTATTGATACTGAACCGAGCCTTCGTAAGACTACGTGGCTCTGATACCAATTGTAAGTACAGAATCCTTCCCCGGGTATCAAATGCACTCAATCGAGTGCGGAACCAAGATTGAATGTAAGACCAACAAAAGAAGAACACAAAGTCGAATGATTGTATTGCTAAAAGAGTGCACACGACTACTAGAGTCGTCTGGTACACTTCGTGAGTACAAGAGAACAAGAAAGTAAAATAAGCAAAAGAACTATCCAACCCAAAATGTTTTGGAGCCCCCTATTTATAAGCACATAGGGAGATCGAGTACACTGACCCAATGGCCGAAACCCACTAATCCCAAAAGACTAAACTACCCAAAACGTCTAATGGGCCAAGACAGACGCAAAGCTCTAAACCATGTCCCTACATTTATGTTCGTTGGTTTAAAACCTAAACGAACATAAACAGACATTCGTGAACATAATAAATGTAAACGATTTTGTATTACTAGAAAACCCCAATTACTAATTGGTTATATTTATACAACTCGTCAAGTAGCCAAAGCTCAATTTATGTTAATATTTGTACAAATATAACTACTTATGTAATTAGTAGACTTAAACGAACATAAACAGACGTTCACGAACATAAATGAATGAACACACGTTGTTCATGTTTGTTCATTTAGCTAAACGGACAAAGTTTTTTGTTGGTGTTTGTTCGTTATTAAATAAACGGACATAAATTAACTTCTCGCCAAACAAGTTCATGCACAGCTCATGAACGTTCGGTTCGTTTACATGCCTAGGTGGGGGTGAATTTAGACAGCTGGGGGTGGGAATAGACGACCCCTACAAAAACTGAACTGATGTCAAATAATCTATGCTTTTTTCGTGAGCTCTTTTTTATTGAATGAAAGCTAATTATTATGATTTGTGCAGGTAGAAGGGATTGTTGGTTACCATTTTTCATGGATTAATGAGTTCGAGTCTACTGTTTATATTGATGTTTTGCTATGATTATGCCAATAATACCAATGCTTAATAGTCAATGTTGATGACAAAGAGCTATGTTTTCAACCGCATGGTCGTTAATCAACGTAGTTGACCCATTCTTATCCAATTATTGTCACCAATAACTGGTAACATTTTCTTATCGTTAATCAACGTACTTGATCCGTCACGCTTTCCCTACAAAAATGAACAGATGTCAAATAATCTATGCTTTTTTCGTGAGTTCTTTTTAATTGAATAAAAGCTAACTAGTATGATTTGTGCAGGTGAAAGGGATTGCTAGTTACAATTTGACATGGATTAATGATGTCGAGTCTACTGTTTATATTGATGTTGTTTTGCTATGATGATTATGCCAATAATACCAACTCCTAATAGTCAATGTTGATGACAAAGACCCGCGGTTTCAATCGTATGGTCGTTAATCAACGTAGTTTACCCACCCTTAATCCAATTATTGTCACCATAACCAGTAAGATTTTTTTGTCGTAAATCAACGTACTCGATCCCTCACGCTTTACTTTTATACTTGCTTTGTTCCTAGCATCTTCACATCAAGTCTTTTCTCATTCGAGTATCATTGGTTGTAAGGTTGTTGTGGGTTAGTTAGCTATGTGTAAAAGGCGAAATTGAGAGTTGCTTAAGCAATATTAATATAAAAGGTCACAGAAGGATCATATTACCATGTGTTTCAGAACCTTGAATTTCATCATGACTAATGTACATTTTAAACTAAGAAGGTCGATCAAAGTAATAAACAACCATATGTATGACTGATTGGTTGTTAAATTGGTTGTTCTATTAACATGCTATCTGCTTTGAGTAAAAAAATGATGCATTTGTTTCCCCAAATCCTTAATCATCAAGAATAGAAGTCACATATTCAGATTTTCTTTTCATATAATGCATATAGGATTCAATAAAAATCAAGTTACATCCGGATAGTGGGTAAGCGAGCCACAAGCTGCGCCGCTGTCGCTTTTTGAATTGCAAAGCCTATTCTACTAAATACAAACCCTTGGTTCCTTGGGCTATGCGAGTCACTGTGGACCACCTTCTGTACCTGCTCCAAGAAGCGAGCCGCCTTAGGGGCCAGAGATCCAAATATGCCGAACCGCCTAATCAAATAATTTTATGTACTTTAATGAATTTGGCCGTTCCAAGTTGTTTCTTTTATTTTACTGCTACCTTTTCTATATCATGTAATGGCCCTTCTTAATTATTGCATATATTATCCTTTTGTTGTTTGGTTTACAAATCATTTGTGTTAAATTGGTTGTTTTCTTAACGGTAGTAAGCATTAATGCATGTTTCACCATCGTGGGTTCGGTATCAATGTCGGTGTCAACTGGGCGACTTAAACCAATCATTTCTTGATAGAGTTAAAGACATCAATAGGAGAGTAGTAAAAGTATAATTCAGCTATGCAATGCATAGTTTGCAAAAGACTCGCATCGACATTGGCTACGAAATTCATTGGTTAGGTGTAGGCTACAGGTTGGAGGTGGTTTTGACATAATTAAGGAGATTATATTGGAAACTGGGTAACTCCTAGCCACGGTGGTGGTTATTGTATTTTGTTTAGAACCAAAAAATCATGGAGCACAATGGTTAATTAAGATGGAATTAGTGGAGTTCAAATTAATGAGTAGCAGTGTAATGCCAGTTGGTTAAATCATTCTAAAGTCAAAAAGTTAGGATGGATTGGAGAAAATAATATGGAGCCTTGATCATTTTATGCACCTTGGTGGTGGATATGATGTTTGTAGTTTAGGGACTAGTTTTGTCAAGTGTATAAAATAGTTACTGGGGTCAATAGTGTAAAATGTGTAAGTCAGGTTGTTAAGTTTGTAATTGAGCAGGAAAAGTCGTTTGGTCTTGTATGTGGCTATATAAGCCAAGTGATGTTGATAATAATGATCATCTGATCAGTTGACCTATTTTCTCTCTGTGTTATCTCTTTCTGATCTGATCCATATCATTGGTATCAGAGCCAGCTGTCCTCGGCTCTCTGATCACCATAATCGCCATCAACCACCACAACTAACCACCCTAACTAACTTTTACCACCATAACTAACCACCATAAAACACCATCACCACCATTACCAACCACCATAAACCACCATCACCACCACAATTAACCACCTTATTCCATTTCTGTTCAATTTCTTTCGCTTCGGGTCATCTTCTTCATTTTTCCGATCATATTTCGATCATCCACATTCTTCTGTTCTTGAATTCTTTCTATCATTCTAGCTGTTCGATTTCACTAACAAGCTGGTATTGATCAATTTGTGATCAGTACATTCTATTGAATAGATCGATTCATGATCTTTCAATTCTCTTGGATCGACCAATTAGTGATTTGTCCAATCTTTAACCATTTCTTTCTAATCCTTTAGTTCTATCTTTTTCTTTGATTCCTTGTCTGTTTGTGATCATGACTACTCGTAGCAGGTCTGATGCAGAGCTAAGATGAACACTGGAATCGGTAATAATGGAGATGTTAATGGTGCTTTGAATGCAACAGGTGGTCCTTTGGTAAGGAGTGATATGTTGCACATAATTGGAAAATTTATTTTCCCAAATTCGATGGTAGTGATGTTGAAGATTGGCTGTATAGGTGTGAACGTTTCTTTAGTGTGGATGAGACTCCCGATAATTTCAAAGTCAGGTATGCAGCCATACATTTGGAAGGGAAGGCAGTTAAGTGGCATCAAAGTTTCTTGAATACCAAAAGAATACCTATATCTGAGATTACATGGCTTGAATATTGAGAAGCAATCTTGAATAGGTTCTCTGAGGTGTTATTTGAAGATGCTATGGGGATGTTAACTTCTATGGTTCAGACTAGGCCATTAGAGGAATTTTGTGATGCTTTTGATGCATGTCTCCTCAAGGTCTCTATTCCAGAGCCTTATGCTGTCAGCATCTTCCTTCAAGCATTGAAGCCTGAAATTGGGGTTCTAGTTAAGATGTTCAAGCCTACTACTATGGAGGAAGCCTTCTATTTGGCTAAAGTCTAGAATAACACCAATAAGTCTTTAATCTCTTATCCTTCCCATAACAGGAATAACTCTCACACTTCCTCTCAAAACTCTAATAAGCAATTGTTTGTATTAGAGGTGGTGTGATTTGATGATGACAATGAGAAAATTGAAATTATTGAACCCTTGAATTAGCAAGATTGGCCTGACCACACAACTTATACATGCCTTGATTGGTATGCAATCATTCTCCACAATGATTGTCATAGGCACCATAGGCAATGTACAACTGAGAATTCTAGTGGATTCAGGATCCACACACAATTTCTTGAAGAAGAAGTTAGCTCTCAAGTTGAAATGTCTCATCAAGTCCATAGAAAACATGACATTTGGGGTAGCTAATGGGGCTAAGATTGAATGTGCTAGTTATTGTCCCAACTTCCAATGGAGTATGCAAAATTTATGGTTCACAACTGATGTATTGGTGATTCCTTTGGACAATTATGATACGGTCCTAGGCATACAATGGTTATTGACATTGGGAGAGATTGTGTGGAAGTTTGTGGACTTAACTTTGCAATTTACAATTGGGAATACTTAGTGCAAACTCAAAGGGGTGAGTAACAATGAGTTGACATTGTGTTCTGCTGACACAATGCACAACTTTTTGAACAAGGAAGAGAAGGTTATTGAAGCTCACTTGTTCAGTTTGCAGCTGCAACAAGCCACTGCTGAGTTCCAGCATGGCACTAAGGTCTCAAAGGTTTCATCAAATGACAAATTAGAGGCACTATTACAAGAGTTTGAAGATGTGTTTCAAACTTCTGTGTCACTTGCACCTAAAAGAACCCATGATCATAGGATCATTTTGAAGGATGAATCTCAGGTTATCAACCTCAAACCATACATATACCAATCTTCCCAAAAAGACATCATTGAGAAGCTCACAAAAGAACTTATTGAGTCGGGAGTGGTAAGAGGCAGTACCAGTCCTTTTGCAGCTCCTGTGGTGTTGGACAAGAAGAAAGAAAACACATGGAGGTTCTGCATTGACTATAGAAGACTCAATGAAGATACAATAAAAAACAGTTACCCTATATCCTTGGTGGAAGACTTATTTGATGAATTGGGACAGGCTGCAATATTTTCTAAACTGGATCTCAGGGCAAGGTATCATGAGATAAGGATATTTGAGGATGACAATCCAAAGACAGCTTTTAGAACACATGAAGGTCTATTTGAATTTGTTGTCATGCCTTTTGGCTTGACAAATTCCCCAACAACCTTCTAATCCCTGATGAAAACTGTTTTTAAAGACTTTATGAGGAAGTTTGTGTTAGTGTTCTTTGATGATATCCTAGTTTACAGTGCTTCTTGGGATATGCACTTGGTACATTTGCAGCAAGTTCTACAAGTGTTAAGAAGTCATCAGTTGTGAGCAAAACGATCAAAGTGCACATTTGGAGGGACTTTTGTGGAGTACCTAGGCCACATACTATCTTGTAAAGGAGTTTCAACTGACCCAAAGATATTAGAGGCAATAGAACAGTGGCTAGTTCTGACCAATGTCAAGGAGTTAAGAGTTTTTTTTGACTCACCGGTACTACATGAGATTTATTAAGTCACATGGACTTCTAGCCAGACCTTTAACTAAGTTGTTGAAGAAGGACTCTTTCAGTTGGGATGAAACAGCTACCATAGCTTTCAACCAACTCAAAGAAGCCTTAATATCTCCTCCATTGTTGGCATTACCTGATCTTTCCATACCTCTTTTGGTTGAGACAAATGCATTAGGTAGGGGCATTGGGGCTATATTAATGCAAAAGGACCACCCCATAGCTTTCATCAGTAAAGCCTTATCTGCCAGACAGCAGGCTTTATCTGTTTATGAAAGAGATTCCGGCATCACTATCTGTCAGTAGGGCATTTTATAATAAACTGATCAGAAGTCCTTGAAACACTTGTTGAAAAAAAAGGTGACTACCCCTTTGCAGCAAACTTGGCTCTCAAAGCTCATAGAATATGACTTTGAAATCCAGTACAAGCAAGGCAAAGTCAATGGTGTAGCTGGTGCATTGTCAAAGGTTCAAAATCCAACCTTGATGAGTCTGTCAGTTAATACTTCCACCAGAGTCTCATCATTAGACTCAGCTTCAATATTGATATCAGTGTTTGATAAATTTAATCACATCGGTAAGAAATAGATCAGTGTTGATAAGTGTGGTCTAGCCTGAAACATAGTGATTTGACCCTGCAAGCAAAAAACGTGTAAAGTTCGGTCTAGGACAAAATTGTCGCGATAGTTTGGATTTTATTTTAATTTTATTTATTTTTATTTTTATAAAATCTGGACCAGTTCATGATCTGACTTGGACGCACTTTCAAAATTCACCTCGAAAAGTTTTAAACAGTTTTGGGATTGGAGCTGGGCCCACCGCACATTTGGTGGGCACCACAAAAAATCTAAACTATTGTCTTTTCTTCATTATAAATGGAAAGTATGGTCTTCTTATCTTTCAATAATTTCACAAGTTTCTAAACAAAGAGACTTCCCTCTCTCTTTCTCCCCCACACACCATTCGGTTTCATAAGTCAACTGGTGATCGGAGATCAAAAGTCGACTGAAATTTGCTTCCTTGTTGCTTAAAAGTTATGTGAATATTGTTTGGTAATGGACCAGTGGCCATAGACAGTGCTCGGTAGTCACCAATGAACCGGTGATGATACTTTTTTAAAGGGTGTGAGTTTTGATCGTTGTTGATGAAATGATGTTGATCTCATTTGTTTTATGTTAGAATCTATTTTAGGATCATGTTGTAGGATAAAATACGCTTTAAAAAGGGTGTAGAGATCCTAGGAGATGATGATCGGTAAGACAAGTGTAGGTCCTATGGCGGGGAATGTATCTCACGCGTCTTGGGATCAGTGATTAGCCGGTAAAAGACTCTATTTTTGTATTATTTTGTGCTAAAAATTAGAAATTTAAAGAACAAATTTACAAAGCTAAAATTAAGAAAAATATTTTGGTGTTTTTATAGACCAAATTCAGTCCTCAAAATGGACCATTTTGAGTAGTTCTAAAAGATATTCAAAACGAGCTCGATCAACCGGTTTTGTAAAAGGATCTGCGAAATTTTCATCAGTATGTCTTTGTTCAGGAACAATTAAACCCTCATGGTATGAGTCTCGAATGAAATGTTCTTTCATTGCATTGTGCTTAGTTTTTGAAAAATAAAGAGAATTTTTAACAATCTGGATGGCTGCATCATTATCACAATAAATGGGAGTTTGAGAGAAATCCAAACCGTAATCCACCAGTTGGTGTTGCATCCATATCACCTGGGAGCAGCACGTGAAGCGGCAACATATTCAGCCTCCGCTATTGAGACAGAGACTGTTTGCTGCTTTTTGCATTGCCAAGCAATTAGCCGATCACCTAGAAATTGACATCCCACCGAAGTTGATTTCCTGTCAATATCACAACTTCCAAGGTCGTTGTCAGAAAAAGCAATTAATTCAAAGGGAGAATCTCTAGGATACCAAAGACCGAATCTGGGTTTCTCCTTAAGATATCAAAAGATCCTCTTGACAACATTTAAATGAGAAGTTTTAGGAGTAGCCTGATAACGTGCACACTGACACACGACAAACATGATATCCGGTCTGCTGGCTGTCAGATACATTAGTGAACCAATCATCGACCTGTACAAGGTCTCTTCAATAGCGTCTCCTTCCAGATCTTGTGTCAGACCTGGTCTCTCAGACACTGGGGTGTGGGCAAGGTTTGCTTCTTTAAAATCGAATTTTGAAAGAATGTCGTGCACATACTTTCCCTGATGAATCAGGATACCCTTTGAACTTTGACTAACTTGCAGAACTAAAAAGAAAGTCATTTCACCTTGAGCGCTCATTTCAAACTGCTTCTTCATCACCTCTTCAAACTCGTTGCATACTACGTCACTAGTGGAGCCAAAGATAATGTCATCCACATAGATCTGCACTAAGATCTGATCTACATCCACTCTCTTCACAAACAATGTCTGGTCAATGATGCCACGAGTATATCCATTTGTGAGCAAGTGTTCAGCCAATGTGGCATACCATGTAGGAGGTTCCTGGTGAAGACCATACAATGCCTTGTCAGGCTTATACACATGCCCTGGATATTTCTGATTTGTAAAACCTGATGGCTAATCGACATAGATCTCCTCTTTGACTGTTCCATAGAGAAAAGCCGTCTTGACGACCATCTGATAGACAGTGAAACCTTTGAATGAAGCATAGGCAAGGAAAATTATTATTGCTTCTAATCGGGCAACCAGAACATACACTTCATCGTAATCTAACCCCTCAATTTACCTGAAAGCTTGCACTACCAGTCTTGCTATATTTCTCACAATCACCCCATGGTCATCTCTCTTGTTCCTGTATACCCATCTAGTACCAAGAGGTCGTTTCCATGGGGTAACTTCACCAACTTCCAGACCTTCAACTTCTCAAACCGATTAAGTTCATCTTGCATAACATCAACACAGCTTAGTTCTCGCAGAGCCACAACAGTCTTGGGCTCAGTTTGTGAAATGAAGCACGAGTACAAGCATTTGTTGATGTCACCAGTTTGACTTCTTGTTAGAATACCAGCATCCATGGGACCAATAGCATTCTCTAGTGGGTGATATCGTTGTATACTTGAAGGGATAGCCATGGATGGAATAGATGGATCTCCAGGTAAGTTTGTTACACTGCTGGTTAATATCTCTTCCACATTTTATGCATCAGATTATTCCTCAGCATTTGACTCCACAGTACATTTAGGAGGTATGGGATCATGAAAAACAAGAACCAAGGTATTGGAAGATAAGTCTTCCTCATCTACATCTTGTGTAGGACCCACAATTGTAAGAGGAAGGTCCTTAGAAACTAAGTGTGGGTGTGTTGCGGTGCTAGGTTCGGTTGTTGAATTATGTAGAACAGGAGGACCTTGCTGTACCAGTGGATCTAAACACCTTTTAATGAAGACCAAGGTATAGCATCCCCCTCATCCTCTGCATCATCCAACAAAGAGGATGAGGTGCCAATAGTGTATATAGAGAGACCTGCAGAACCTGCATTAACACTAATAAACACATCATAAAAATCTTGAAAGACCGAAAATCAAGATTAATAAACAAACACCCAATCTGGGCTCACTCTAGCATCCATTTCATTCCCCTCTAGCCAACGCACATCAAACGAGTCCACAAATTGCTTAGTCTGTTTATTGTAACCCTATATGCAGTTTTGCCAGCATAACCGACAAAATAGCAATCGTCAGCCTTCGCATCAAACATTGGTGGCGTCCAAGTGCAATAATATACACGGACAACCAAAGCACGAAAATGCTTGACCAAAGGTTTTGCGTTAAACAAAACTTCCTAGGGTGTTGTTTTGCGTGATTTGTTGACCAAAACTCGGTTTTGCACATAGTATGTCATGTTCACAGGCTCAGCCCAGAAGAAAGTTGGAAGTTTTAAATCACACAACATTATGAGAGCAACTTCAATAAAGTTGCGGTTCTGTATTTTAGCAACTCCATTTTGCTGTGGCGTCCTTATGGAGCTAAATTGCCTTGCAATCCCTTTTTAGCACACTAGTGGTTTAATTCTACATTCTTAAATTCAGTCCCGTTATCGCAACAGATCCCCTTCACCTTCATGTTGGTCTAATTCTCCATTAACACGATAATTTGTTTAACAATTTCTGCAGTCTCACTTTTGATAGCTAGAAAGAAAACCCAAGTAAAACATGAGTAGTTATCAGTTATCACTAAATAGTAAGCCTTGCGAGAAATGCTGAGTACGTTAACTAGGCCGAACTGGTCCAGGTGAAGTAACTGCAACAGAGAATCAATTGTGTTCACCAACTTAGGATGATGAGGCTTTCAATGATGTATTCCTTTTGCACAAGCAACACATTTTTCAATGGTTAAGAAATTTTTTACAGGTGAATCCCTTACCAAAGCCAATTTAGCAAGACAGTTAAAGTTTTTAGAGTTAGCGTGTCCAAGACGACGATTCCACAAGATGGCATTGTTTGGAGAAACTTTTGAAAATAGACACGTAACATTTTGCGATGGAGGTCTGTTCATGTGGATGACATAAGCATTTCCTCTACGTTCAGATTTTAGTAAAACCCATTCCTCTGGAATCACAACTGCGGGTTTCAGAATTAAGCATCATTTACCGATGAAATGAGTTGAGTAGCCATTTTCACATTTTTGGGATATTCTCAAAAGACTATGCTTCAACTCTATAACATAATTAACTTTATCAAAATATAGTGCACCATTCCTTACAGTTCCCCGTTGAGTAATTTGACCCTTTTCTCCTCCCGCAAATGAGATAAATCCACCGCTGAAGCGTTCCAAGTCGGTGAGCTGAGATAAGTCTCTAGTCATGTGCCTTGAACAACCGCTATCAATGTGCCAAAGACACATGATAGTCCTCCACAGCCATTCCTACACATGATTGCAGGGTTAATTAGTTATTGGTACCCATGCCATAGACTTTATGGGTACACCGTCTTTGTCCATGCACTGGACTTCCATCCCGTGCATGTTAGTAGTTGATACAGGTTGACCATTAACATTGCATGAATTCGATTCCATATTAATAGAACATAATGATCCTATAGATGGGGAGGATTAGGAATAGAATTCTCTGGTTTCTGGTATGATTTGCATTTTTGGAGGACTTGTAAGTCCCAAACAACTCAAGATATCACTCAATGGTTTAATGGAACGCGGAATATAAGATCAAACCACAATAATAAAAATAAAAATTTTATTAAAAACTTTGTGCCGCTGCTTCGATCGCACACGGTTTCAAACAACCTGGTACGATCACTAAAAAGATTGCACACGTTCTCTAGGAACGTCTGGTACAATCTCTAGGAACCTTGCACACCAGAGAACTCGTCTGGTACAAGGTTCACACAAAGAGGCTACATGATTACCAAAATGAGAGGTCTAACCTACCAATGAACTATACATGACAATAAACAGGAGCCTCTAACCAGTCGGCCTGGTCCAAGCCCATGTGCTAATCTAAGACCAATAAACATTAACTTGTATAATAAAGATAAGCGTAAAACTGTATAATTTCTGGGCCTTACAATATCCCCCTAGTTTTATGCTATCTTTATTACGACTTTGTAGAAATCTTCATCTGATGATCTTAAATCTTGGGTCTTCTCTTTCAAAGGTCCATGTAAGTCTAGAATCCTCTCCGGGGTATCAAACACACCCAATCGAGTGCAGATCCAAGATTGAATGTAAGAACAACAAAGGAAGAAAACAGACCGAATGATTGTATTGCCAAAAAGTGCACATGACTACAAAGAGTCGTCTGGTACAGTATGTTCAAGTACAAGAGAACAAGAATGCAAAAGCAGCAAAGTAACAAGCAACCCATAATGTTTTAGGAACCCCCTATTTATAGAAGCATAGGGCGGTTTGAGTACATAGGCCCAATGGCCGAAACCCACTAACCCACTAGACCAAACTACCCAAAAACGTCTAATGGGCCAAGATAGACGCAGACCTCTAAACCATGGTTTTACAATATCCCCCTAGGTTTGTGTCGTCTTGGTACAGTTACATTACTTGATAACTACTTATAGTCTACAAAAACATTCAAAACTTGATCATCCTTATGTGGATCTTTGATCAATCAACGTCACTTGTCTTCTAACCCCATCCAGGTTCGTCTGATTTAATCATCCTAAGCATGAGAAACCCCATGATCCAGATGGTTTGACGTCTTTTTCTGACCCCAACTTGATCCTGAGTACTCGGTGACGACCTTTGACCCCAACCTGATCCTGAGTCCTCGGTGACAACCTTTTTGACTTAAAATTAACCCCGAGTCCTCTGTGACGACCTTTTGACCCGTGGGTCATCTTTTATTATTTATATATATTAGACGAGTCTCACTGCGTTAGCAAAAATGTGAGCCTCGTCTAACATTAGGTACCAGTGAAGCACCCTAGAGACACATGGTGGGCGAAGACATTTTCCATGATGTACCTCTTCCCCGCATCTGCTCACCATGAATTTCCAGCTGCATCTTGTTTTCGGCGAAATATGGAAAGTGATCTTCCTTTGCAGCGTCGGCTGATTCATCATCATCGCAATCATCATCCACACATACAATCAAAACACAACTCCCATAAGAACAATTATTTCAAATGTCACACAACCCCACATTCATAACATATCTTTCCAACAATTTATCATCAAACCAAATCAGATTTGTACAAGGAGAAAATCCTAGGGTTGTAAAAAAATGTCAAATGAAAAAGACTGTTTGGAGTAACACAAACTCTTGGATGATCTAACGGTTATCAAGTAACAAAAAAAAATTATGATAGTTTTGGGTTTTCGAGAGACCAACTAGTTCTCGAGTGACCAGTGGGTTCTCGGGTGACCAGTGGGTTTTCGGGTGAGCAGTGGGTTTTCGGGTAACCAGTGGGTTCTCGGGTGACCAGAAAGTTCTCAAGTACCCGGTGGGTTCTCGAATGACCAACTAACTCTCGAGTGGCTTGTGGCTTCCCGAATAGTTGGGAGGATCTCGAGAAGACAAAAGGTTCTCGGATGGTCAAAAATTTTATAATATTTAAAACAAAATCCAGATCCCCAGGCGCGTGATCCTCACGCGCCGCCCCATCTTCTAACACAACATCCTCCAATCATCTTATCCGATGATATCAACACCTTAAACACAATCATTTTCAAGAGAAACAACACTTTGACAAAGATTTAAACCAACCAATAACCATAACAGTCATCAGTTCATCACAGATTCACATCACTTACACTCGATTCTTGTAAACACAAACTAAACTTTTCGGCTCACCGGTAGGTGTTAGTCAAGATCCTCACCTACCGGATCCTCATCGAGCAAGAAGAAAACATACTTTTAACCAAAAGGAGGAGCATGATGTCCAGTTAATCCCAGCACCGAATCTTACCTTTGAAACTGAAGTGTGTTTGTGTGTGTGAGGGAGTGAAGGGTTCGGTTTCCAAAGAAGAAATTTAACCGAGTGACTTTAAGAGAACAACCTAGACCTTCCTTTTATAGCCAAACAAATACAAAGTGTAAGATTTTGTGGAGCCCACCAAGTGTGCGGTGGGTCCGGCTCCAATCCCAATACTGTCAAAAACTTTTTGAAGTGGATTTCAATAAAAGTGGGTCCAGGTCAGATCATGAGCCGGTCAAAAATTTTTATAGGAAAAACTAATACTAGAATAAAAAATTACATCAGATAAGCTAAACTAATAAACACATGAGACAGAAAATATTTACACTCAAACAAAACTTATTTCTAGCATGCTTACGGGATCAAATCACTATGTTTCAGGCCAAACTACACTTATCAACATTGATCTACTTAGGCCAGTCTTAGCAATTACTCGTATATTTGTCCACTTAAACTTATTGCCTTAGGCCTTCTAGTATGACAGTTCGTGATATTATTTTATCATGTTTTGGTTGTTTTAAGATGAGCACTCAGATAAGTCACAGTCAAATCCTAGAATCATAAATGGTACACTCTATCATGCTTGTAGTTTCCCTATATCATATTTTGCACAGTATATGTTCTAGCATTCTGAAACCATGACTGGGACTGGGTTGAGAAGAGAAAATAATAGATCAGTAAGAGATATGGTGTAATATACAAATCAAATGATTTCTCAAATGATATAGGTTATGGGTTTTGGACTCTTGGGGGTCTCTTTTATGACATCCTGACTGTGTCCAGGTCAGCAAATCTCTGGATACAGCAAAGGGACAGCCAGGACATCTTTGGACACAAAGGTCTCTTTTTGGTGATATTTTGATCTACAGCACGACAACAAAGAGACTAGGTCAGCATATTTCTGGATGCAGCAGAAGCCTCTTTATTGCCTAGCATCTCCAGGTCTTTGCTTACGCAAAACAAAGGAGATACACGACTGTTTCAGACAAGGTTTCAGACCTAGACCACAATGTTATGCTTAGGGACATCACACAAGCCTTCAATTAGAGGTTGTACTTGATTCCAAGTGATGTTCCTTACCGAGGTCATACCTTATCTTTAAGTGCTTCAAAAGATCAGTCATCTTTCCGGCCGTCAAGACCAAGCCTACCAGTATATCACACCAGAGCCAAACCATTTCGATTCTCGTTTTACATGAGCCAGCCTTAATCCAGTTGTGAAAAATCATTTCATTTCCCGCATGACGGTACTGAAAAACTCTATTTTTGTATTTTTATTGTTTTTGTATTTTTCTGAGGATACATCCCCCTAAATTTGTGATTAAAAAAAATTTTAAAGAATAAATTTACAAAAGAAAAACGAAGAAAAATAATTTTGCCTGACCGGCCTCAGTCCTCAAACTGGACCATTCTTAACAGTTCTAAAAGAGCGACAAAACGAGCTCGATTAACCGGTTTTGTAAAAAGACCGGCGACATTGTCGACGGTATGAATTTATTCAGGAACAATTAAACCCTGGTTAAACGAGTCTCGGATGAAATTTTCTTTAATGGCAATGTGTTTTGTCTTTGAATTTTTTTTAGGATTTTCACAATTTGGATAGCTGCATCATTGTCACAATAAATGGGAGTATGAGAGAAATCCAAACCGTAATCCACCAGTTGGTGCTGCATCCAAAAGACCTGTGAACAGCACGCTAAAGCTGCAACATATTCAGCCTTTGCAGTTGAAATGGAGATTGTTTGTTTCTTTTTACACTGCCATGAGATAAGCCTGTCACCCAAAAATTGACATCCCGCTGAGGTGGATTTCCTGTCAATGTCACAACCTCCATAATCGCTGTTAGAAAAAGCAAACAAATCAAATGGAGAGTCCCTAGGATACCAAAGACCGAATCTGGGTTTCCCCTTAAGGTATCTAAAGACTCTCTCTCGACAACTTTAAGATGAGAGATTTTAAGAGTAGCCTGATATCGTGCACACTAGCACACAGCAAAAATGATGTCTGGTCTGCTAGCGGTCAAGTACATCAGTGAGCCATTGATAGACCTATACAAGGTCGGATCTACAGGTTCTCCTTCCAGATCTTGAGTTAGACCTGGTCTTTCAGACATCGGAGTGTGATTGATCGTCGCTTCAGAAAACCCAAACTTAGCAAGTATATCATCCACGTACTTGTCCTGATGAATCAAAATACCCTCAGCACTTTGACGGACTTGCGAACCCAAAAAGAACGTCATTTCACCCAAAACACTCATTTCAAACTGTCTTTTCATCACCTCTTCAAAGTCTTTGCACAGTGCATCACTAGTGGATCCAAAAATGATGTCGTCCACATAGATCTGCACAAGGATATGGTCTTCATCTACTCTCTTCACAAACAAAGTCTGATCGATGATGCCACGAGTGTATCCATTGTAGAGGATCGGATTGTAAGAAATCAACTACGTAATCATACAAATAAAACAATCCAGGTGCGGAAACCCTAGATCGTATGCAAAATGATAGAAAACAAATCAGAACACAATCAATTCCATTTTAATAATCATTTTCATTCATAAACAACTTGATAATACTTGTTATAGCTTAGGTTTATAATGAAAACACTTAATCAGAAAATTCTATATCACAGAGAGAACACACGCTAGACCTATCTGAAATGACCAACAACTATTTCATAAAATAAAATGAAAACTATATATAGACATCTCATTCGACCCCCCGTATAAGTCGAATGAGATCCTTCGACCCAAACATCAGCTCGAACCAACTAACAAACACATCTAAGTTTCCTTCAACCTTTAGACACCTCCTTAGACCCTACGACATGGTCTAATGAGCTCTTCAGAAACACAAAATCTTCAATAAACGCTATATTGTCAATCCAAAAGCGATAGTCACATCCGTGCACTTACAAACTCCCCCTTGACTATTGCTTGGATTGTTCTCGTTCATGATCAAGCGCCTTGTTCATCAGTTTGATCCGGAGAATCTTCTTTTGCTTTTTGCTCATTTCAGGTTCTAAGTTGCGTTTGGGCGAACCTTTCTCCATTTCACGAACTTTCACATACTTTCCCAGCTTTTGATTGTAGTCATACCCCGTGTTCACATCCCATGCAAAGCAAAAACATACCACCTTGTAGTATCTCCATGCTTGTTCAAGATCTTCAACATCAAAATGTATAGGATTAAAATACAACATGTTGATGTCTTCAGCCGAACAATTTATCAACCACATCAGGTCAAAAACTCTGATCTTCTTGCACATAAGCTTACGATCTTTATCTCTCAGCACAATCACCGCTTCTGCCGTCTTCCAATCATAGTACCAGAAGTTAAACTCTTTTGAGAAATTTTGTTGTATTGGCATCAGAGGAATTCTCTTCATCACCACAGGAGGCTTGTACTTCAGAGTCACTTTCTTCATTCCAGTAATGGGATCAACCTCTTTATGAACTTTTCTTTTAGGGTACTGAGGTCTGAACATATTTCATCTGGTTTTGCTTTCCCAAGTCATCTTATCTACAAACCATCCTACCACATCATTGTTTACAGAAGCACCACTCATCATATGTCTACAAACATCCTTAACAACCCAATACGGCAAGGTCTTGATATCATGGAATTTGTAAAAGTACAAGATCCCTTTCTCCCATTTTACACCTATGCACCGTAGCTGTCTCAAATATTTCCAACCCAATGCTCTTCCTTTGAAGACTTGGTTATGATATTTGTAGAAACCTCCCTGTACTTCTGCTTTTGGTCTATTAGCCTCCTTCTCTTTCAACTTCCTCAACATGTCTTTCAACTCATCTGATTGTTTATATGTTTGTTTCTGATTAGCATCTTTTCCAAACACTTCTTCTAAGATCTTCTTGCCTTTTTGCTTAGCAAGCTTTTCTGCTTCATCAAGTGTCTGTTCGTTGATCTCAGGAATCACTACATTTTCTTTCTACTTGTAGTATTCGAGATACTCCTCATAAGATAGATATTCAATCTCCACATCTTCAAACACCAGAGTATCTTGATCATCTGAGTGATTACCTGCTTCTTTCACTGGAATATCAGGAATCTCTTTTTCATTCATATTCTCTTCCAGAGACTTCCCGACCTGCTTTGCTAATCCTTCCAGAATCTCCTTGGATATAGCAGTAGAGAATTCCCCATGTTCAAGATCTGGATCATTATATTCTATCTCGAATCTCATATCATCTGATTCAAAGATCTCAGGGAATCTTCTAGTCAACTTTATCGTCCACACTTTCTGCTCAAACATTTGACGATATAAACTTTTGTCTTCATTAGATAAGCCTCTAATTCTGTCAGTCCAGAATATACTATCATCTGAATCCACATTCTCACCAGGTGTCTTCTTTGAACTTGACTCATCCGTGTCACCTTTATCTGAATCTCTTTTCTTGTAACTATATTGTTCAATATTCTGATCATCATCATCATCGTCATCTGAACTCTCATCACTATCATCATCCTTCTTATTTCCACTCTTACCTTCTGCATCATCATCATCATCATCATCATCATCAGCAGCAGCAGCAGCAGATATATCATTAAAGTCATCATCATCACCTTCTTCATCAGACTATTCAAAGTCAACCCGCTCTTCTTCTTTCTCCTCCTCATCCTCCTCAGTTCCCTTCAACTGTGGTGCTCTGGAGTAAAGATCATCAAGCAGTTTCTTCATATTCTTGTTTTCAGCCTTTGTTTCTTTGTTTTCAATCTGAAGCAGTTTGATTTTCCTTGTATTTCTCTTCCCACGAGTAAGTAACGTCTTGTTTTCATCTTCAAGTTGTTTCAACTTTGCTTCTAACTCATCTTGATTCGCTTTGGAAGATATAACAATCTGCAACATAGTCTTCTCATCCTCCTTCATCTGCTTGATCTCAGCCTGTTGTTGATTACATCTGCAATCTGACGATTAACTACTTCCATCACTTCATTAGAAACTGTCAGTTGAGATGTAGATGTTTCAGCAACAGGTGTAATAGCAGGTTTTGATGTTTTCTTCTGAACCTTCTTTTTCTTCTTTAATACTGGGGATGCAACGGATGTTGTATCTTTCGAGCTTTCGATAGCTGGTACTTTCTTTCCAACTTCTAACAAATCAATCTCTCTATCCCTTTTTCTTCTTTGGATTGTCTCTCTATCCCTTTTCTTCTTTGGATTGTCTCTCTTTGCCATTGTTTTCCCTCTGGCTTTCTTAATCTTCTCACCTACAACCGGAGAACCTTCAAAGTCTAGATTATCACATGTTAATTCCAAATCTTGATCATCTAACTCTCTGTTTCTCTGTTCTTCAGCTTCAGTGGCTTTGTCAAGTCCTTCAATCTCACCAACCTCAGTGGCCTTTGTGACACCCGCCAAATTCACTAGTCGAGTCCGTACAATTAACTGTTTTTATTTCACTATGTGTTTAGAATAAGTGTATCAGTGCGCCTCATTATTTGAACGATTATGTGAAAAATAAACTTTACCCAAACACCATGACCATCATAAGGATCAACAAAAGCGTATAGATTTTATAAGACTAAAACTATATATATATATGTGTGTGTGTGTACACACAAATGCACACAAGAAAGCATTAAACATGTGTACAATTCTAGCTCCATGACATGTCTTTTTCCATGACAACTAACACCTTCTAGATGAAAATGACTTAACATGAGACAACTAGGTGACAAGGACAACACAATAACTACATGTACACATATATTAGACATGTGCCTAAATCCTTATTATTTTTGCATATAAATCGGCCCATAAGATCATCCCTCAACCATCACTATCACCCAACATATATGTATGCTCATGATTGGTTCAAGCTAATGACAAAACCCATGAACAATGAGTGGTCACCATCACCTTTTCCTTCCTAGAACTTTCGGCCGACACACCACACATATGAATCTAAACATTGTTCCATGATTAGTCACTATCTACCTCTTTTATCATTCCTAAACACTAGCTCACAACTAGGCATGTTTGATAACTTCCTCATTGGTGTATCTATCCTATAACAAGTCACTATCCTTCCAACTACATCTACATATGAATCGGCCAATTTGTACATGACATCAACACCTAGTTTACTACATGATGTAATCAAATTGGCATAGGATGAGGTAATATCTTTCACATAATTGGATAAAAAGACAAGACTAACTCAATCCCTAAACAAGCCAACCATTACATTTCTTTCATAAACCTTCCAACTCATGATTAAAACACATGACAATGATTGATCAAGAAGCCTATGGATTGCACATGAAGACAATCGGCCTACATATGGAGTACAAGAATTGACACCCCAAGCATGTTATATGGATTAGGAAACTACCTTTTCTTACCACTTCTAAATCAATGACAACTTACCTCAACATTTGCCTATATAAAGGATCAAGCATCCATCCAAATTCTTTGCACCAACACACCTCAACTTCTCTCTTTTCCTCTTGTTCTTGTTCTTGGTCGATCACCACCCACCAAAAACCACATCCATCTTTCCATTCCAAGCTTCAAGACTCAAGACTTGGAAGCTCAATCGGAGGCTAGAAGATTCAATCGTTTGATCACACACTTGCATCAACTAGGTACCTATTCAACACATCTAGTTTTATTTTTTTAACCCATCGGTCCTCATGTCTACCCGACCCTCGACCCCTAGTCGTCTAGTAATCGACCCTATCTTGAATATAAGTTAATGATTTTCTAAAAGCATTGTCTTGTTTATTGTTGATTGATTTTGAAACACACACATGTACACTTATATGTAACCGCATACCATACACTTATGTGACTCAAATCAATTTAGTGAATGCACCCACATCATGATTAATGTTTTATAAACCACACTCGACTTTAATAGTTGTTAAGGAACCGATTTTTGATCAAAACATACACGATCACACATAATGTTGCACATATATACTTTACAAAGGTACAATTAAGATGCGTAGTAATTATCACGTGCAATGGCCCCACATATACATGACACAAGGGTCCACAAGTCGGGTGAACAACTTGTATGGTAAACAATAAGTACACACAACTTAAGATGTCTTTGACGTTATAGGGCACTTTTGTCGGAACAGTAGTTACTTCTGCTTTGCTAGATCACATAACCAGACATCAGGTGAGTTTCATGGCTCCTTTTACTGTTTACTGTTTTACAACTTCGGGGGAGAAACATGCTACAGACCAACATATGTACATGACAACAATATGTGTTACATGAGTTAGACCCACAATTATCGCAAATCAACAAAAATTCCCCGGACAACTATAACCATTAGCTTAGCAATAAGCCGTGGATCATATGAATAGTACTATTTGGGTTGACACCCCCTTTCGCTGTTAGTCGCGCTAACACATGTGAATGCACATTATCCATACTTTACAATGTCTTGCTCCGGCAATGGCACCATTCTCATGTAGCTGTCGTTGGCTAATAAAAAACAAGTATTTATGACTTAAATACCTATACTAGTACCGTAAATAAGGTCGTCTCCACAGGGAACACATGGTCAGTATGAGTTTGGAAATTAAATTAATGAACTACTGATCTTGAATTGGGGTTTTGTTGTTAAAAGTGAGTAATAAATTAAAAATGAATGAGTCATCATAATAAGAAAAAGTAACTTTCACCCGGGATCCAGATTGCAGTTTTTCACACAAACTCAATTAATTACTAAACACCACATAGACATGGCCTTGGGATTTCTGAATTGAATTAATAACTAAAGACACCTTTTAATAAGAACCGTACGATCTAGTTATCTGTTCACAAACACTAATTACCAACCAACTACCAACCCGCTAACAATGCAAGAAATTAACAATGCGTTTGGTAAAAGATAAATAACTCAAACATAAGCAAACGTTTCATCAATTCAAACACAAGTGGTCAAGTTATACCAGTTTACACGTAAATAAATTTAGTTTAATGTAAAAGAATACTAAAAACTGTTTATCTGGGAAAAGTTACAAGAAGATTAGCCGCGCTACATGTTACTGTTGATTCTCTTATTCTTTTCTCCGTGTACAGCCGTCTGAGAATTTAATATTCTCCTCTCCAAAGGTTGTTTTTTTTTTTGAACGGCAAATTTCTACTCCTTGTGGGACTTGAACTTATGACCTCCCCCTTAGATGTTCCTAGAAGCTTTGCTTCTACCATTGAGCCACCAACCCCCTCCTCTCCAAAGGTTGCCGTCACTTTTGTATATGTACCTTTTTTATTTCCTAACCTTCACCAAGATGGTTTCTCATAGGCTATTCTTTTCCTTTTCTCATTCATCTCACGCAGCCCAACCAAGTTATGAGCCCACCTTAATTAATTGCCCATTAATTAACTGGTGGCCTAAATAAATTAGGATGTCGCGTGGCTCAGCATTTAAGAGGTATTATTTCATTCAATGACAGCGAAAACTACATCAAGATAACGGGCAGACGGAAAACAAGCGGCGCCGCCACATGTT
Organism: Ambrosia artemisiifolia; assembly: GCA_032199755.1. Lineage (NCBI taxonomy): Eukaryota > Viridiplantae > Streptophyta > Magnoliopsida > Asterales > Asteraceae > Ambrosia > Ambrosia artemisiifolia. The sequence goes on from CM063523.1 coordinate 186,390, forward strand.
ATAGTTAAGCTTTTACAAATTCATTTGGTTCGAGACCTGGTTTGAGGTAGCCGTTTAGGGCCACTTAGGTTATAGCCTAGGGTAAGGTTGCGAGTTCAACTTCAAGGGTGTGTAAAAAATGTGTAAAAGAGTGTAAAGAAAGAGGTATAAGAAATTAGTCGTTAAAAAAAAGCTTTACAAATCCATTTAATTCCATTTATGACTTTCTTTTGTTTTCTTACAATAAATTCCAAAACACAATTTGCATTTATTAAGTGTTCAATGTCAATTCTTTTTTTTTGAACGACAAACAAATTGGATCACTCACGGAACACTGGAGTATCATCGTGCCACCAGTGTTGCCACGCGATCATATTCCACCACCAAGTCACCAATTCAGGAGGAAACTCATAATTATGAGAAAACCACCTTTGTGAGATTCGAACCCAGGACCATATGGCCCTTAAGTCTTATCTCACCACCAAAATACCACTAGGCTATAATGCCTTGGGTTCAATGTCAATTCAATACAAATTATTTCAGGCATTCAGCCAACTTATTATTTCAAAACAAGAAGTTTACAACACAAACAAGTAAATTTGAAATAGCACCAGTTACAAGTATAATATGTGGACGTACTTTGCGACTAAAAATATAACCATTTTTTATTTACCTAGAGTCTTGGTGCCAGGCGGGATTGAGGTGCATCCCACTCAGTAACAATATGGTTACGGGTGATCTCTTTCAGCGACGTGCAACCACTTAACGCCATTGTTAGCTCAAATTCATCTCGTAACATTTGAAGCACCTTTCTCACTCCTGCTTCTCCTTCAGCAGCTAAAGAAAACACCACGGGTCGCCCAATCTGTAATTCAATAATATTAATTATTTTTATTAGTAGAAACCTAAAAAAAGAGTTTCCTATCTACTTACAAATATGCCTGAAGCTCCAAGAGCCAGTGCCTTAAACACATCCGTCCCTCGGCGGACCCCACCGTCCAAGAACACAGGGACACGGCCTTGGGCCGCTTTCACAACCTCTTCCAAAGCCATAATGGTTGCAGGTACATAGTCTAGTTGCCGAGCTCCATGGTTCGATACAATGATACCTGCTGCACCAGCTTGGATTGCTAACCTTGCTGCACGGTTAAAAAAAAAATATCATGTGATAGTTAAACAACACAAAAAAAAACCGGAAATAAAATTGTAAGTGTGTTTAAAGTTCTTACTATCCTCAGCAGTGATGACTCCCTTAAGCAGGATGGGCATGGTGGTGATGGTCTGGAGCCACTTCACGTCCTCCCAGCTCAAGGTGCTGTCAATTTGATCGTCGACACAAGAACCAAAGCCAGAGTCACTAGCCTGCATTGCCTACATTACGACCGTAACTAGATAATAAGCTGTGAGTTATTATAACATGGTTGTACAAAGTTGTGTTTTGAATTTCGACTCACAACATCCATTTTCCCGAGTTCCAAGCCCTCAAAGTTCTTCAACGTCAAAAATGGTGGTAAAGTGAATCGGTTTTTAAGGTCAGCTTCTCTACGACCAATCCTTGGTCTGTCAACTGTAAGGGCAATAGCCTTGAAACCGGCCCTTTCGGCTCTTCTCACAAGCTGTATGACAACATTCCTGTCCTTATACACCTAATATTTGGGACAAAATTGTCATTTATAATAGTGTCTATGATTATGTCTGATCATACTAATTGTAAGTTATGATCCCGAAAGTGAAATGGTTGCTTACATAAAGTTGGAAGAAACGGATTCCAGGTCCCGTTGAAGCAACTTCCTCAACACTTGATGTTGCACATGAAGACAATGTCTACAATACAAACTAATAATTAAAAAAGTATTCACAAATTCAATTCTTAGCGTGGCAAAATAGACGAACACAGGTTCGGGTAACGGGTCAACATGAGTTATAACCAAAATGGGATCTGTCAAAACATGTAATTATGAATAAGTACCAATCTGGTTCAGGTCAAAACAAGTTCTAACTAAAATGATTCCCTTGAAATAGATAGTTTTCTTTGAAGTATCAAATCGGTTTCACCCTAGTATATTTGCTTTCATGGCGGCTAATGGAACGGATGGCAGTGGTGGTGATGGTGGTGGAAAATATGACCCATTGTTTGCAAAATGGGTTGATTTGGGATTGAAAAAAAACACTTGTGTTTGTGGATTACTCTGGGTCTACTTAAATTATACACAGGTCATCCGGATCTACTAAAAGTATACACAAGTCATTCGGATCTACAATAGGTCAATTTGGAAAGACAAACCATGATGGTTCCAGCTGCAGAGGCAGCTCTTGCTGTTGCATACTCGCCTTCAGGATGAGCCATTTTCTGCATGGCTGTTGGTGCAAGCATAATAGGCATCGATATCTTGAATCCCAAAATTGTGGTGGTCATGTCGATCTTGCTCACATCAATAAGAATACGGGGCCTAAACCTGTTTAACTCATGAAAACTCAACGCGGTCAAGTACCAAAAAAAACACATATCCAAATACCCTTTTGAGCCAACATTTGATTTGTCATTCTAAAACATCTTTACAGACAAGATTGGAAACCTTACAAGATTCTTGAGAACGCGTTTCGGTTCTCTTCTAGAGTCCATTGATCCTCAGCACCAGAAGCATAGTAGTCATAGACCATCTTAGGTAACTTTTCTTTGGCAATTGCCTGATACTCCGTAACATTGGTCACCTCCATCTTTCTTGTTTATCTAGATGCTTCCTGCAACAAAATCCTGATTCATCACAAGAAACACATAAATTAGACAGTTTCTTTCACAACCCGTGATAAAGCTTTCATCTTTCTTAACTAAACCTTAAAGGATGAGGCTAAGGATAAAGCCGCTAAACGTACCCTCTCTATGCTTAATGCATCCACTATGGAAAAAGACCCCTATATGCTTTACGCACCCCTATGACAAAAGAGATGATGTGACTAATTTAATAAAGAAATGCGGTATATCCAATAAAAACTATAGGCTAAGGATATGTTTAGTATCATCATACTAGGGGTGTTCATGATCTATAGCTCGATAGTAGTTTTGCATCAACCTTTGACATAAGGCACATAACACTTAGTACTTAGGACACACGCCAAGGGTACGTTAGCAATGCCCTTTAACATAATCTATATTTCACGGTAGTCAAGTACAATGTTGAAGACTAACTTAACAGCAAAAGCAAGAAATAAAAGCTACATGCAAATAAAGATGAATACATATTTAAAACATGCAAAACTATACATACCAACTATATCAATTTCAAAGGCAAAGATCAAGTTATAAATTAAAAATTCTAACCATGGACCACATCAAGTTGGCGGAGTATGGGTATGGAGAGAGGGAAGCAGAAGCAAACCTTATTGGCAGTTGGGTAACAACTTTATGTACTGAAAAGCGTGAGGAAAACACAAGGGGTGAACAAGTATAAATAATAATGGGATGAAGACAAAAACCAGTGGATGGGTGATTGGAGGTAAGGAATGAATACCAAATCCATGCAGCTGGATGGCTTTGATCCACATGATTGATTAAGTGATTAACAAGTTTTTTTCTATATTATCATATTCTATTAGTTCTAATAGCATCTACAATGCTTGTTCAAACAAGCCACTCCGAACCGGCACGTTACCATGCCACGTCATTTCAAACCATTCCAAACCAAACCTCAGTAGTGGAACCAGGAATTTTTGTCACTGATGTCACAATTTTTCTGTCTACTGTTTTCTTTAGATGTAGGTATTTTCGGGTCGAGTCTCCTAATTGTTTTTTCAGATCAGGTCGGGTCGGGTCGGGTCGGGTCGGGTCATCAAAATAACCAGCCTCAAATGATTTGATTTGTATTGGTTTTGAATCTTATTTTAATTGTGTTGAGGTGATTTTGACGGTGATTATAGTTGTGTGAACGTGAGCTTGAAGTTAATTTCAATATAAATTTAAATATATATTAGTGATTGTAAATAATATATTTATAGAAACAATTAATAAACAAATGCGGTTGGTGTCTCCATTTCCTGAACCAATTAGAAAAAAAAACTAGATTGTAAATAAAAAGAACCTCAGGCATACAAATAGTTAGAACTTTAACATCGTCCTGATCATCATATGATGTTTTGCTTGAATCTTGTCTAAGGTTCTAACATGATACATAGTTTATAATTCAACAGAACTCTTGTAGTGTTTCAAATTCTAAGAGTATTACTAAACATGCAATAAAAAAGAAAAGCCCCCACTTAATTATATAAATCTTAAAGGAAAATCCTTGGCCGATACTGATTCCTGGATTCTTAAAAGTTTTGGCCTATAATTTATGCCTAGGAATTGGAAATCTTCGTAGGCCTATAATTTGCTGCAACTAGTTTTAAATTTCATTAGAAATAGAGTTGGCTCAAGTGGGTTTTTCTAAATATATTAAAAAAACCAAAGCAGGGGAGTATCGAACAAGAGACTCCGCATCTTGGCGAATAGGGAATTGAAACAATAAACCACTAGAACATTGTAGTAAATCATCCAAGATATCTTTAAACAACAATCTCAGAAAAGATTGATTTCACCCAGAAATTTCATACTATATGCTCTACGTAAATGTAAAATTCAATGCTGTCCGGTGACACTACTAGAAAAGTGGCATTTTGCTACAAAATTTTCTTACGGAAAAAAATGCGTCACAAATTTTTACAAAGTTGCTACTCATTTGTGACGAAAAAAAATCTACAACTTTTTTAGCAAATTTGTGACACAATATATCTATAAATTCTTAGGAAATTGCGTAGAAAATGCGTTACAAATTTCCTACACCATGTTTTCGTCACAAATGCGTTGAAAATTGTGTTACAAATGTGTAGTAATTGGTTTACGACAAGGGTTTTTCTAACATTAAGGTTTTGTTGAAAATGCGTCACAAATCTTGCATTTTCTTGATTTGTGACACATTTTCAACAAAACCTTGATGTTAGAAAAACCCTCGTCGCAAACCATTTACTACACATTTGTAACACAATTTTCAACGCATTTGTGACGAAAACATGGTGTAGGAAATTTGTGACGCATTTCCTACGCAATTTCCTACGAATTTGTAGATATATTGTGTCACAAATTTGCTAAAAAATGTTGAGAGAAACTATCAGGCTGTTCCTACATGGTTTTGTCCGATTGATGGAAACCTGAATGACGCTAAATTTATGTAACACACAAAACAATTCTACATAAATATCTTTTTACACCTTTTAAATAAGTATTTTGGTGCAGGTACCGGATCCTTGCAACAATAGATGACAAAACAGGTTTACTAAAATCCAGCATCTTTGGCAAAGCCACAACACAACTTCTCCAAAACCTTGCAGAGAACTGTTGAATCAACCTACTTCGAAAGATAACAAACAAACAGATCAGGTATCAAATCCAAGCATAGAAAGATCCTCGCACAGGAACAATAACTTGCACAGTTAAACAATGCCATTTACCTGGAACCAATAACAACAAGCGACTCTCCCAGCAGCATCGCAGTACTAGCGACTCCAACCCCGTTAACACCTGACAAAGTCACTACCAACATATAAAAAAGGCAAAGAAATAATAGCCAAATGATCACTATTTCAAGAAGAAGGTATGAACTGTTTGTAAGATGTATGATATTATAATTTCAAGAGACCTAGTCAGCACAAGTAGAAAAGGAACCAGTCAAGTCGTGTTCACAACCGTTTTTTGTAACCAACATATCAGAAAAAACACATTCTGAAATAACTACGTTAAATCTTAACTGTAAACTAAATCTTCGTTCTACGAAAGTTGCATTTTGTAGTATCTATGTTGCCACGTAACTTCTTAGCGTTATCTTCAAACCAAAACTTTGTTCTACAACACCTCAATATCGCCTTAAAACATTGCGCATCGCGATAATGAAACACCCTAGTTTTTTTTAATAAGTTCAAGCTCATAATTTTATACAAATTAATAACTATTAAATAATAAACAAGACAAGTTCAAAGTCAAAACTCATAATTGTATACAAATTAATAATTAATTATTAGATAATAAATAGGGATGGCAAAAAAACACGATGTATACATGAAGCCCGAAAGATGTGGGACGGGTATACCCGAAACATAGACGATCATGGGATTAGTTTTAAAAATTTTCACGGGTCTAGGTCGGGTATGGGATTAGGTGACCCGAAACCACATACCCGTTTACCGAACTATATACCCAGAATTTTTTATATATATTTTTTTATTTTAGTGAGTTATTTATAGATCCGTTATGTGAAAAAACAAAAGTTTTAATGTGTTTGATATTTATTCATCTTTTGTATCTTGTGAAGTATATACATGAAACATTTTAAAATTCATAAAGTTATTTATTTCATGTCACGTCACGTCCAGTCCGACGCCCATGTGACTAGTACTACAATAAAATAAACCAAAAAATCTTACTAGCAGGGTCTTTGTAAGGTAACTTAGAATTGTGGCCACCGGATAGAATGAATGGAACTTACCCTACGATAATAATACATAAATGAACATGATTCGTTTTATTTATGTTACAACCTCATGGCGCGTGACGAACCAGGATACCAGTCAGCGGTCACAAGAAACGACAACAAAATGAGTAAAATAACGTTTATACAACCATGCAGTTCCAAACAGGTTAGATCATGACAGCGGAAATAGTATAAGTTTACAACCCATAAAGATAACCGGAATAGTTCAAAAGTTTAAAAAGTGGTTTTCAACACAATGCATGACAAAACGAGACCCCGTGCGAGTCTAGTTAGCCTAGCCATGCTGCTACCTTAGTGACATGAGAAAACATGCTAAGTTTGTGAACATATAATGCTGGTGAGTTCACAGAGTAAGAGTTTGCAAGGTAAGTAAATGTTTGTAAACGTTTGTAAACCAGACTCACATTAACCCTTACATCTATACCTGATACTAGCTAGACATCGTTACATGATACTAAGGAATTATGAACCATTGTTGAACGTTAGTAAGTTACCATAATTCTCCGCCACTGGTCACCACTCAGTGTGGTATGTTAGATAGGACAAATATGCACCGGTCCAACCTCGAGTCAACCCGAGTGGGGTTTGCCGGGCCAAATAGAACTAATTACACTTTCCCCACTATGTATCCGCATATTCATGGTTAAAAAGTTATAAGGACTTTGATGAAAGTCGGTTAGTGCCCATGTGATATAATGTAGTGATGTGGTCTAAAAATGTTAAAGTTTGTATAACATGTTTGTAGGATCAGTTTTTTTGCAACAGTCTCTATTTAGAATAATTTAATCAAAGTAAGTAAATGAGCAGCGGAATAATAAATGTTCAATGTTAACGGTTCACTTTTTATATAAGTAAATGCTCCACCTCAAATAATTAACCAAAGCGCAATAAGTGTATATGAGAATCTAAACAGTTAATGATAAAAAGTTGAATATATTCAGATAATAATTCTCATATGATGGACAATGGATTTCTGATTCAAAGTCTGTATATTCCAAAGTTAATAGAAGGTATGAACCCTTCTATTAATAGACTACAAAATGTACATATGAAGTATAAGAATAATGGTATAATACTACAACAGGCTATAGCATTGGTACTTGTACAAAATAGGTATTAAATACAATTATAATATAAACTGCTGAAGATTACGGCGGTGGGAAGCTTCTACTAGAATTACTGATGGGTTATGAAACTGCTAATGAGTAATCCTTCAGAGGTTGCTCTTCAGTAGTTGTTCTTCAGATGTTTGTCCGGTTCATCTTCAGAACTTTACTCTTCATCACTTGTGTCTTAGTTTCAGCTCTTCTTTAGTACTTGTATCTTCTTCGTCGACACTTCTTATACTTAACCAAAAGGGGCAGAGAGGATATTAGACTAAGGTTAAAATGCTTATCAATCCTCTTTGACCCAACAATGTTTCTCCCACAATAGTAAAATAGTAAAAGGGGCTGTGACACTCACCATAGGTTGCGTCTTCGTTAAATAAAAGAACAAAAGTGTTAGATAGTCTTCAACTACTCAATACCTAATATAAGACGCCTATGAGTGTGTTGAACGATAACTTGTTGGTCAAATAAACTTTGGTTATCCAAACCATGATTGTGTATGTTTGAATGGGTTTGATGTTTGAAACGACCACACAAGACTCGACATCCCATTGGTGACCTGTTATATCTTTGGTTTAAAAAAGTGCGCCTATGCTTGAGGCGCTCGGGGCGTTTGCAAAAAGCATTTTTATTTTCTTTGAGGCGACAATCTACATGAAGCGACGTGAGGCGTTGCTTTAAGCCTGAAGCACTATGCATTTGAAGCGCCGCCTCAGGCTAAATCAGGCTTTGATGCTTCTGATATGAACCATCGATGCTCTTTTTCTTCAATAAAGTAACCTTACCTCCATAGCCATACCTTGACATAATCTTTTAGTGATGGTGGCACTATAGACATGGTTAACAAAGATGTTGTGTCATTTGGTAGAAAGGCTGTAAATGCTTTGTTTTTTACAAACGAAATGAAGATGGAATATCTCTTCTATACTAGGTATGCAAAATTTAAGCTATGAAAGGCTAGAGTGACTAAACTCAACTCAACGAAACCCTAGAGTGCAATGAAAGTATGAAACCCTAAGTGCCAGTTCGTTCTTTTTAAAAACCATAGCTCTTTGTGCCAACTTAACCTCACAACCCATTTTAATTGATTTGATATGTTAGTATTGGGCCTCATAGGACATTTTATTTAATTTAATAGGTTAGTATTGGGTTTAAATTTGGCCCATCAGTCTAAATAGGTCAGTAACTCAGTATTGGGTTTGATTTTGGGCCCACTAGACTAACAAATCCCTAAAAAAGAACGTTGTTAGATTCTCCAATATAATCCACTAATTCCTCACTCTTTTACTTCGATTCCTCAAGTTTCTCCATCAATTCTTCATTATTCAAGTAGAATATGTCATATTGACATATATAAATATTTTTTTTATACATTTTTTAATATTAATCACCTTGCGTACGTGAAGCTCTCACCTCATGCTTTAAGCCCCGCGCTTCGAATTTTGGAACCAAAACGCCTCGGAGCCCCTTGCACTTTTTAAACCAAAGTTATATTAATGTGATAACATATACAAGTTCCCATATAAGTAATGCACGAAAACACTTAGTTTTATACCAGAGATTTTCAAAATATCACGTTCTGGCAAAGGAGACTATTCCCTGTCTCTTTCGCCCTATCGTTCATGCGAATGAGCCATGTGGTTGAGTCATATGCTACATCAAAATTGAACTTTGTAGCAAATGAACTGATTTAGGCGACTGAGAATTATTTTCTCTAATTGGCTACAACTTTATGGCGAATGAGAACCTTTTTCCTCTCATTCGCATGAATGATCATTCGAATGAGAGCTCATTCGCCTTGTTCAAGATGTTTAACAATTTGGTAAACAAAAACCCTTCAAATTAGATCGAAAACCTAATGAATTAGAGCCAAACGATGCAGCAATATTTATCTAACCTAATAGCATATTATCACAACTGATTGAGTCATCAACTGATTCATTTTGCATACAAAATCACATATTTCCAAAAATTGTAAATTATGGAGATGTCACATAAATGCATGAAAAGTTTACCCAAAAGGAAAAATATGGAAATCGACCTGAAAATATCATTTTTCGGATTATCCAACATAGATTCAACCATCCTAATATGTTTCTAAACTTTTATTATTACCATATAGCACAACAAACCCAAGATCTAAATAAAACAATCAATCGGGTCAAAGCTGATATCATTCATAACACAACAAACACCACCTAAACATGTTTCTAATACTCATACAAACACCAAATCAGTAACCTGGTATCATATAACATACAAATAATACAAAAGCCCCAAATTCTAGGTCACCAAACCAACACCCAAGTTTATACATTAGGAAAACCAACTTTTTATGTTTAGATCTAGTTAGGAAATATTTAGAAAAGGGTTTTTATGTAAGAAAACTCATTAATATCATATTTGGACACTTAGGTTTATAAATCTTTGATCAGATGAATGAAAAAGGGTTTCAATGGATTACACACCTTGAATCTTCACATGATATTGTTTCGAAACATGATTTGGCTCAAGGATCTGAGAAGTGAGGGCAAAAACTCGTTTTTATAGGTTGAGGTTTCTTAGAAAGCACTTGGAGGCGAGTTAGAGTCGTGAATGATGAAAATGAAAAAAGAGATGTTTATATACTCTGCTCTCATTCGCCCCATCATTCTAGCGAATAAGACTCATTCGCATGCATTCTGGAGAATGAGACTTTATGTCTCTCATTCGCCCTACATTTTAGGTGAATGTGTTATTCCTTGACTTAGTCATCTCATCGGTTCCATTTTGCAATTGAAACATATTTGATCATATAATTTCACACAAACACATATTCCAAAGTTGTTAATTGATCATAGAACATATAATACTCCATAAGCTACCCTTATTATGTTAAACCACCACCAACAGGACTCAAGACTTGTGTGCATATGTGTGTTTCCCTGATTATTCCCTGAATCATCAAACTATGGACATTGTGCATGTCAACCGACTCTCGATGATTCCATGATGAGTGGACTCAACTAACCGAGTTAAGTTCGTTTAGTAAATGTTTTGCTAAGGTGGACTTAAGTGTTTGATAAAAGTATTTGACGGGTATCGCATCATCCCCCTTTTGAAAGAATTTTTTTCCTAAAAATTGCTCGAAGTCGAAAGGAAAGAAAGAAAAGTTTTTCCAGTTTCTAGATCATCCCCGTGTTGAAAAGTATTTCGGCCCAAAATTGAGTTTGTTTCAACAGTTCAGGTGTTGGTTTCTCGAAGAGATGAGAATACTTGAGTTTCATCTATTCCTCGCGCTCCCAAGTGAACTCCAGTCCCCGGTTGGAGTTCCAACGAACCTTAACAATATAGATCTGACGCTCGATTCCAGAGTTTCATTTAAGGGGGGAAGAGAAAGGAATCCCTCCGTATCTTCCTCCCCTTCCTTTCTCTCGTGTTTCTTCAAAATTGGAAAGACAAAATTTCTGCCTAAAATCCCACTATTTTCCCTCCTCTTCCCTTCCTTTCTCTTTATACAAAAACTCTAGATACCACTTTTTCCTTCATTCCTTCCAATTCCTTTCTCTTCCCTGCTATATGAAACTCTAGAATAGATCGTTACTCCATCTAAGGCTTCTGGTCTTGAAATCCAAGATTCAGTCAAATTTGGATTTTGACTGGTTACTGGTTCATCTACAATGCGCAGGAGATCATCAACCTTGATATTATCGAGAGGAACAATGAGTGTCTCATCGGACAGGCACTTCATGAGTTTAGAGACATGTAAGACCTAATGCACACCACTAAGCTTAGCTGTTAAGTCAATTCTGTATGCCATCTGTCCAATCCATTCCAGAATTGCGAACGGTCCGACATAAGGAGGGTTTAGTTTACCATAATTCCCAAAGCATATAACGCCCTTCCATGTAGAGACATTTAAGAGAACCTTGTTTCCAACCTGGAATTCCAAAGGTTTGCGAAGACGATCGACATAGCTCTTTTGACGACCCGAGCTGCTGCTATGCAATTTCGGATTTGTACGAACATCTCGGGAGTCTCGTACACAAGTTCTGGTCTAGTGAGTTGGCTTTCGCCCACCTCAACCCAAACGGGAGGAGATCGAGATTTCTGTCCGTAAAGAGCCTCGGATGGAGCTGCCTTGATGCTAGAATGGTAGCTCTTGTTGTAAGAGAATTCTACCAACGTTAGATGACTCTCCATACTCTTGACAAAATCAATAACGCATGCCCGATGCATATCCTCCAAACATTGAATCGTCAGCTCACTTGCTGTACTCATATCCAAACGAGTACCCAAGGATTTCTGCAAAGCTTGCCAAAAGTGAGAAGTAAAATAAGAATCACGATCTAAAATAATAGAAACAAGCACCCCATGCTGAGAGACCACTTCCATGAGGTGTATGCGAGCCAACCGCTCCATCTTGTCAATTTCCTTGATAGGTAGGAAGTGAGCCGATTTGGTTAGACGATCAAAAATCACCCAAATAGTATCACAACCACTTGGTGATCTCAGAAGTTTGGTTATGAAATCCATAGAAATTTTCTCCCATTTCCAAATAGTGATTTTAGGTTGCTAGAGAAGGCCAGACGGCTTCTGATATTCAACCTTGACTTTCGCACAAGTCAAGCATTTACTCACGTATGAAACTATCTCCGCGTTCATGTTTGGCCACCAATAGAGTAACTTCAGATCTTGATACATCTTGTCGGAACTAGGGTGAATAGAGTACCTAGATTTGTGAGCTTGATCCAAGACAGGCTAAAACGGGAAATGCCCTACCTTTGAGTGCGGTTTGAACTATTGATTTACGTAATTAGAAGTAACTAATTAGGTTTACGACGAAACCTAGAAATCGATCACTGGTCCAATTTGAGTACCTCTACAGGATAGACATCAGCGGAAAACTGAAGAGTAACAGCAGCAAGTGATTGAGTTCAGTAGTTCCTCATATCAAATTATTGAGGCTCCTTCTTCTCCTTCTTCCATAACGCGAGCTCGGAGAAGGAAGAGATAGGAGGGTCCTATGGAGAATGTGGTCAGAAATCCATAATGGAGTCCGACCACAACGACCAAATTGATTATCTTCATGCATAAAGATACTAGATTACCTAGTAGAAAAGATTTCAAAATCATCACAAACATCCCTTTTTTTATTGCAATTTCTGTGGATCTATCAAAGTCTTTCTTGTAAGGTACTATTTGTTGGTTTGAAGATAGGTCTGATGTTTATTGATCTTCTACTTCAGTGATGATCAGGTTTGATCTCCTTCTGTGTTCAACTTGTACAATACCAGGGGTATCACTAGGAATTGGAATGTGGTGTTCAGTGATTACTTTGGTCTGTTTTTTATTAGTGATGGTTTGTTTGAGTTGATAGGCAAAAGTAGCAGGATCCCTATCATGTGTAATCAGAGGTTTTTCTTCAATCATAAAGTCATCTTCAACTATGGTGTTGCCTTCAATCAAAGTCTGTTTTAACTTATTCCTCTGATGTCTTCTATCTTTTGGCAACATGCTTCCTTCTTGCAAAATCAGAAGTCATTGGCTACTAATTCTTCAATGATTTGGGTTCTCTTCAACTTTCTATCTTTCTTAGCATTTTGTCTCTATGAGATAAGTCTTGCTCTATGTTCAAGTTCAGCAGTTGAGATTCCTTTGAGAGAGTGTTTCTTCTTGGCTTTGTTGTTCTTGACAATATAATTCATCATTTGTTGTCTCTTGTCATTTTAAGCAATTTGAATTTGTTCTTCTTATGCTCTCTCCAGCTCATTCAGCTCTTTTTCCCATAACATTTGCTTGGCTTCATAGCCCAAGTCTTTCCTTTCGTCTATTTTATCCCATAACTCATCTTCTTTTGCCTTTTTCTTCACTTCCTTTAAGTTCTTTTCAAGTTCATCTGAACTGAAGACAATTGGTTTATGGTTTAAAACTACTGGAGGTTTAGAAGGGGTAGTTTGAGTTGCAACTGCTGAGGGTTGTTTCTCAGCAGAAACTACTAAAGGATTGTCTTTAGCACTTTTCAAGTCCTCATCAGAAGTTTTGTCTTTAGCCTAAGAAGCCTTTTCTGCTTGTTCTCTAATGAGCCTTTCTTGAGTTTCTTGATATAAATTTCTTTCTTTCAAAGCTTCTTCTTGTTTAGTTTGTTGAGATCTCTTGTTGGCCTCTTTTAAGTCTTTGAGCTTCACCAGCCTTTTTGCTTTGCTCAAGGTCAATCTTCTCCGAAACCTTGCCTTTCTCCCCCTTTTTGGATTCATCAATTTCTATAAACCAAGGAGTAGGAGGGGCAACACCAGTAAGATGTTCAAGCTGTCTTCTATTATCTTCAATCTTTCTAGACAGCTCTCCCAGTTTGTGGTCAATGGAATTGTTGATCATCTCCATTTGGGTTCTTTTTTGAGTTCCATGGCAGTGGTGAATATTTGGAGATGATCAGAGAGTAGTTGGTGTACCATTTGGTATAAAGGTCCTTCTAGGCTGCTTACCTAGTTCAGGTCTATGCTAGCACCAGTGGAAGATGTTTGGGTAGGCTTTTGTGAGTGAGAAGGGAGTATTTTTGGGTGATCCTCAATAAAGACTGGGGATGCCGCTTTTGGGGAATTAGGGGTTAAGTGGTGTTTAACCTGATCTTCCGTGACCAACTCTTTGAGTTTGGAATTTTGGATACATCTGATTCAGGACCTTCACAGGCAGCCGTCAAAACCTTGATGTTTGAATCATCATCCAAATTAGTGGAATCATCTAAATCCCTAATGATTTCCTGCCTCAGGCACAAGGCCTTCATTAGCAGTTTCCACAAATGAGGTCTTAGTTATGTTACCACTAACCTCTGCTCCATCAAGGGATGGTAAAAGAGTAGTGGCAGTCTGATTTGTAACTAAAGTCTCAAAGATTGGGCTTAGAGACCTTGGTTCCTCGTCATCTCTTGGGTTAGGACTGATGATCTCCTCATCAGTGGATTTTTCAATAGTTTCTTCTCCTGTTTTATGTGGTGATTGGGGAGTGCCACTAACTGATGGGATCTTTTCTTTCAGCCCATAGAGAAAGTATGCAATTTCTACTGTTGTGTATGTTGGAGATTATTCAGGTTCAGTAGATTTGGGATTAGTAGTTGTAATAGGTTTAGTAGTTTTAGGAAGTGGTTCAGAAGTTTTGGTCTTTTTGAACTTCTTCCTTGAAAACTGGATAAAAAAATGTTTGGCTCTTTTTGGGGATGGAGATGGATGTAACTGAGAGGAAGTTTCAGTTACATCTTTATCAAGTGCAGAGTGCACATCAGCATCCTCAGGCATCTCAACCTCCTGAGGTGTTTTTCTTTTTAGGTTGGTGGATTTGGATTTTTGCTTCTTAGGCTTTTTGGTCTTAGGTGAGATGGGTTTGGAGGATTTGGGTTCAATGGGGACTGTTTCTTGTTACCCTTGGTCATCTTCTGGCATGGAAGCCGGTTTCTTATGCCTTGAGAATACTTGTGAGGTTAAAGGGCACGTAAAAGAGTACCTTCGTAACCACACTCTGTCATGGTTAGGAACCTTAGGTATAGCAAACATTTATTTTTATCATTTTGATGATGTACCACAAACTCATTGAAAAAGTATGAAGATACCTTGAAAGAAGTTTCATTCACTATGGAATGGAAAATTTATTGTAAAGCAGAGGGCAGCTAATCATAAGAGCCAGTTTTGGGACTCAAACATATGATAATATGGTGAAATAACAGTTTGTATGGTGCATAAAAAATCTTTTGTAAATAGTGGCACGTAAAAGAGTACCTTCGTAACCACACTCTGTCATGGTTAACTGGACAGTTCTAGTAGAAATATGTTCTGGGGCTTGAGCATCATTTAGACCTAATCTTATACCCAGAGTTTCAGGTGTGATCGCCATCGTCTTCCCTTTGATCATCGTCTTTAGGGATATGACCTTATCATCATCTACAGTTACTGCAACAATGTTTTCCCAGAACTCATTGAGAGTTTTAGTATGAATTGGTGGGTCTATAGTGAACGCTGTGTAGTATTGGGATTTTACGACCAAATCTATGATTTCATCGTATTAGGACCAGGCTTTATCCTTTGTAGTAGCCTCTTTGATTGTGTCCATGTTTTAGTACGAGCGACATGGGCTTTTCCAATTGAATAATATTTTTAGGTTTGAGAAGGTTTCAGAGAGAGGGAATGTTTGTTTTTGAAATGATTAGTATGAAAAGAGGGGTTTTCAGAAGTCTATAACCGCCTTAGGTCAAACTTCTGATGGAAAATGTCTGATTTACCCTTATTGACCAAACTTCTGATGAAACAAAATTGTTCATCAGTAGTTTCCCTTTTTCTCTTCAGTAGTTATCAACAACTGATGAGAAATCAGATTAAAACACCCAATGTAACTTCCGATGATTTTTTATTATCAGTAATTACATCTTTTCAGAAAATATTCCCAATCTAATGTTTTTGTACATCAGTAGTTTCTCTCTTTTGGTTTATCAGAGGTTTTGAGACATATGAAAAATAAGTAAGTGAAAATAAAATATGTACTAAAAAATGAAAACACTTACAGATTTTACTCAAAGTTAAGCATCCCAAGCATGGATACTAACCTCTGAAATGTTGATGAGTCAAGAGGTTTTGTGAACACATCAGCTATTTGATTAGTTGTTGACACATGTTTTACCTCGATTTTGCCATTTTCATAGCAATCTCTGATGAGGTAATACCAGATTTCAATATGTTTAGTCTTTGAAAACTGAACAGGATTTTGAATGATGCTAATGGCTGAGGTACTATCTATCAAGAGTGGAGTCTTGGTCTCTTTGATTCCGTAATCAAGAAGTTGATTTTGTTGCCATTGGATCTATGATATATAGTTTGCAGCTGCAATGTATTCTGCCTTAGCAGTTGATGTTGCCACAGAAGTTTGCTTCTTTGATTGCCAGGACACCAGACAGTTTCCTATAAATTGACATCCACCAGATGTTGATTTTCTTGACATTTTACACCCTGCATAGTCACTATCTGAAAAAGTTGTTAGTCTGGTATTGCTGGAAGCAGGATACCAGATCCCTAATGTAGGAGTTCCTTTCATATATCTAAAGATTCTTTTGACTGCAATGAGGTGTGATTCCCTTGGAGCTGATTAGTATCTAGCACAAACACATGTTGAAAACATAATATCTGGTCTAGAAGCAGTTAGATAAAGTAGGAAACCAATCATACATCTATACATGGTTTCGTCAACATGTTTTCCTTGATCATCAGGTTCAACCTGTGTGGTTGGGCTCATGGGAGTGGAACATGATTTACAGTCTTTAAAAGAAAATTTGTTCAATAATTCTTTAACATATTTTGATTGATGTATAAAAGTTTCATTTGTTTGTTGTTCGATCTGCAGTTCTCCCATAGTACTCAGCTCAAATTTTGATTGCATGACTTTCTTAAAATCATCACACTGTTTTGTGTTTGTTGAACAAAAAATGATATCATCAACATAAATTTGAACAAGTAGGATGTGATTTCCAACATGCGTTATGAAAAGAGTTTTATCAATATAACCTCTTGTGAAGTGATTTTTTTAGTAAAAATGTGGTAAGTGTGTCATACCAAGCTCTCGGAGCTTGTTTTTGCCCATATAGAGCCTTGTCCAGTTTGTCCACCCAATCGGGATGAGAAGGATCCTCAAACCCATGTGGTTGACAAGCATACACTTCCTCTTTTATTTTACCATACAAAAATGCACTTTTAACATCCATTTGAAAAAACTTTTATTTTGTTGGAAATAACATAAGCCAGAAATAACCTGATGGCTTCAAGCCTTGCTACTTGTTGAAAGGTTTCATCATAGTCAATTTCTTCTTCTTGAGAAAAATCTTGTATCACCAGTCTTGCCTTGCTCTTTATAATCACACCAGTTTCATCTTATTTGCTCCTGAATACCTATCTTGTGCCAATTTGGTAACTTGTTAGGATGATCTTTATGCTCTATCAGTTGTTCTTGAACTATGGGCTCTTGTGTAACTTCAAATGAATTGTTGATGCCAATAAGTTATGGATCAGGAGTTTGTGGAGTTTCTTCAGAAGTTTGAGGAATGTCTTCAGTAGTTTGAACTACTGAATCAGCAATTGTGGTTTTCGGAGTTGATTTGCAAATTGTGTTTGGTGTCCATGAAGGAGCACCATCATCAAACTATTGATCACCATAATAAGTGGGTTTGGATGAAATGGTAACAGTCTTGTTAGGCCTAAGGTTAAAACTATCAAGGTCAAAGTGTTCACCAGGATGTGCTGGAATAATTGCATGAGATGACTCATTGAACTTGGCATTCAGTGTTTCTTCTGCTATCTTGGATCTGGAATTGTTAATTTTGAAAGCTTTCCTTATTGAAGAGTAACCAAGAAAGTAACCTAAATCAACTTTAGCAGTGAACATTGAGATAGAATCCTTAATGTTTAGAATAAAACATTAACATCCAAAAGCCTTGAAAAAGGAGATAAGAGGCTTAATGCCATGAAGGACTTCATAAGCAGTCTTGGAATGTTTTTTTTGTTGATAAGGACCCTATTCTGAACATAACATGCTGTGTTGACTGCATCTGCCCAGAAATACAGTGGTAGGCTAGAATTAGCTAACAGGTTCTTGCTGCTTCAATAAGTGTCTTATTCTTTCTTTCTACAACACAATTTTGTTCAGGGGTTCTGGGAATGCTGAACTCTGACAATCCCTTTAGACAAACATAACTCATCTAGAGTTTTATTCCTGAACTCTGTCCGATAGTCACTTCTGATGACTTTGACAGAGAGAGAATATTGCTTCTCTACTTGTAGAATGAAGAATTTAATAATTTCAGCTCCTTCATCCTTGGAGAATAAGAAGAAGACTTATGTGAATCTTGAGTAGTCATCAATGATGACCAAGTAGTACCTCTTCTTACCAAGGCTCATTATCTTTACTGGTCCAAATAAGTCCATATGGAGTAATTGAAGACATGCAGAGGTTTTTGGTTCTTCAATGGACTTATAGGAGGACTTATGATGTTTTCTCTTAAGACAGGAAACACAGTGTTCTTTACACTGATATTCCTTCAAGGGTAGACCTCTGACCAAGCCCATTTTTGTGACTTTATATATGGTTTTAAAGTTCACATGGCTAAGTATCATATGCCAAAGGTCTGTTTCAGAAGTTGATGCCTTTGAGAAGAAACAAGCAGTGTTCTTCATCACTTTGTCTTTAATAATGTCTACAGCATAGACATTACCACATCTTTTGGCTTTAAGCAAAGTATGATCATCAACGATCTTATCTATCGACTTTTGGCCTTCTGGTGAAATGATCTTGCAAGCAGTTTTGTTGAAAAAAGGAAGAATATCCTTTATCACACATTTGAGATACACTCAGCAAGTTATATTCCAGATTTTCAACCAAATTGACCTTGTCAAACTGAACTTTCCCGGAGGATACATCACCATAACTAAGCACATATCCCTTGGAATTTTCCCAAAGGACACAAATATTTTTCTTTGACTGATGAAATTGTTGATCAGGTATCTGTATCTTGTCATGTGCATTGAGCCACCACTATTAACATACCAAATGCTACTTAGACCTCTGGAGACCCTCTGCATAAAGAGTAGATTAGTTAGTTTTAGGAACCCAAGCCACTTTAGCTTTTCGTTTACTCTTGAGAACAGGAAGAGTATCAGCTTGTTTAGGACCATTTTTTGGAGTCCATGTCATTTTTGGCATGGATTTGCTTTTTGGGGCAATGGTGGTAACCTGTTGACGTTCACCATCAACTTTGGTCATCAGAAGTTTGACCATTTTCCTTAAATTGTTGACCTCAGCAGTTTGTGAAACTGCTGAAATTCCAGGTCTAACTTCTGAAGGATTTTGAGAAAAAGACTAATGTTGAGTTTTAGTCTTTTTTAGAGAAAAGGTTTTGTTTGATTGTTGTTTGCTGGGAACAAAGGTACTTTCAAAATCTTGTTTTATCTATTTTCCCACAACCATTTGTAAAAAAAATTTTGTTATATTTTTTACCCTTTATGTATCTACAAAATTCTATTATGTGGTTAAACATACCACATACTTCACTTTCTTTTGCCTTTCCTTTCCTTTTAATATTTTCAGGAGTTTTGGAAGGCATTTCTTTGATATTTTCAGTATTTTGAAACGTTTCTTCAGTAGTTTTTAGGGACTCAACTCCTGGTGTAGATGCAACTACTAAAGGTTGAATATCAGTGTTTTGAACTTCTGAAGAGCTCTCATTTGAAATAGTGAGAAAGCTCTGATAAAAAGATGTGCTTTCTTTAAATTCAGAAGTTTCATTTTGAATCATTTTATTCCCATCATCAATAGTTTTGGGATAAGAATCAGTTGGTGATTTACTATGGTTATAGCCAATGCCAAACTTAACATTTGATGCAGTTTGTTTGTTAAGAAGCATTTGATAACCTATACAAGACTCAACCCAATTTTCACAATCAACCTTGGTGTCAGCAAGCTCTTTTATGAAATTTCATAGGTTTTCTATCATGCTTTTTATTTGTGCTTAGGTTTCAATTGCATTATTATTCAATTTAGAAATTTCTTTTGATTTTGAAGCAAATTTTCTTTCTAAATCACATTTCATTTGGCTAAATTTTCTTTCTGAATCATTAGCCTTGCCTTGTAGATACACATTTGTTTCTTTTATTAAAGCAAAAGCTTCTTTGCAGGAATGTGAACAAAGGTTTAAAAAAGATTCTTTAGATACATGATATAATGCAGAGTTGGAGGAAGATCCCTCAAAAGCCATTAAGGGAAAATTCTTTCTGCCATTATCAAGTTCTCCTAATTTAATGTCAAAGATCTTGTTGTCAGCATCTGGATTGCATTCAGATGTGTCATATGGAAGACTGCTCTAGTCAACATACCCTAATGTAATCAAACTTTGTTGGTTAGGTTGTTGAGGTTTTGGAGGTTGAGCAACAATGGAAGGAATTGTTGTTGAACCTGTTGTTGTTGAACAGGCATCTGAACATATTGTACTTGTGGCACATATTGGATTTGTGGAGCTTGTGTCTGTACAAAGTGTGCACTTCCTTGGGATCCTTGATTTTTGTTGTAACTTGGACTTGGTTGATTTCCATATTATTGTTGGTTAAAGCTAGAGCTTCTACACTCTCTAGCAAAGTGTCCCAACTTCAGACACTTGTGACATCTAAGTTTAGATTTGTCTAAACAAACTATTGTTCGATTGTTTAAGCTTGGAAATTTTCTACCTCACCTTCTATAAAATTTGTTTGTTTTTATATTCAGCATGGCCAGTTGGTGCAGAATATCCATTTCTTCTAAATTATCAATACTGAAATTTTTTAAATCATTAATAATAAAGCACATGTTATCAGTAGTTTGATTATCAACATTTTCAAAAGCTGGATATGATCTTTCCGATGAGATACCAGCTGTGATGTCAATATGGTCAAAAGAGCCAAAGTCATTGGAACAAGATGGTGCGTCTTGTCCCAAAAGAGTTGTACTACCAGGAACATAGTCATGAGCAGTTTTGCCAAAATTTTGCAACTTTTTCTTTTGGTTTATTTCTCTTTCAAAAGTTAGCAATTTCCCATTTAATTTAGTGAGTGATAGGGAATCAAAATTTGCATTTGACATGAGGACTATGGAATAAGTTTCTCATTTTTCTGATAAAGACCTTAAAAATCTAAGTAACATAGATGGATTTCTGTAGCTCTGAGCATTTAATTTTAACTCAGATATTAATGAAGAAAATCTTTCAAATTGTTTTGTTAAGTTTCTCCATTAACATGAGTAAAAGTCTCATATTGTTGAGCTAAGATCTCTCTGGTTTTGGCAATCACCTCATCAGTTCCTCGAAACTGTTCTTTTAGACAATCCCAAAGTTCTTTTGCACGCTCACAATGTAAGAGTCCAGCATATATTTCATTTGGGAGAGCCATTGCCAAAATTGAAAAAGCCTTGGCATCTAGCTCAAGTTTTAAGAAATCTTCATCTGTGTATTCTTTTGGTTCTTTTTCTTTTGACACTTTTGATTCTGGATCTGTTGTCACTGGTTTATGGAGTCTATATATGACAGACTTCCAATAACCAGTGTTTTGTTGTGATAAAGTATGTGCCATCCTTCTTTTCCAGATATTGAATTCATTTCTCACTAGCATGGGAGGCTTATTAGTAGATCCGGTATTATGAGGATCCATTTTTAAGAAGATTGATTGATTAACAATTTCTTAAAGTGTTGGATTTAATAATGTGAACTTTTATCCTTTTATTGAATATCAATAAGAGCCTGTGCCTGGTTCTCCATTTGTTAGATTGATATTTGATCAGATAAACCCGAGCTCTGATACCAATTGTAGGATCAAAGGTTGCTTTGAACAGTCTCTCTTTAGAATAGTTTTTATCAAAGTTAATGTGCAGCGGAAATAGTAAATGATCAAAACAGTTGAAATGTATTCAAGTAGTAATTATCATATAATGGACAATGGAATTCTAATTCATAGTTTGTAATTTCCATGTTAATAAATAGAAGGTATGAATCCTTCTATTTATAGACTACAAAATGTACATAAGAAGTATGACAATAATATTATAATACTACAACAGGCTGAAGATTAGGGTGGTGGAAAGCTTCTACCAAAACTGCTGATTAAGTATGAAACTGCTGACGAGTAACCCTTCAGAGGTTGCTCTTCAGTAATTATTTTTCAGATATTCTGTCTGGTTCATCTTCAGAACTTTACTCTTCAGCACTTGTGTCTTGTATCAGCTCTTCTTCAGTACTTGCATATTCTTCTTCAGCACTTGTAATACTTCTAACAAAAGTTGCAAAGAGGATATTAGACTAAGGTTAAAATGCTTATCAATCCTCTATGACCCAACACAGATAGAACACCAATTCCTTCAGTCTAAAAACTAGGTTGCGAAAGAGGCATGATGTATCAACAACCTCTTTGCTTTGTGGAACAGTCGCGACCAGATCGGGAAACCAGTTAGGCTGGATTGGCACACCTCAGTGTCCATAAATCAGTCCAACAAATTTGAATAAATGGTGTTGCTACAAAAGGCGAACTTGTTGAACATCACAAACCCCATCTACCTAGAGCTCACACTAGAGTTCTTTGCATCATATTCTTACAAGAATCCAAAACGCGGAGAGACTCCTACTTTTCACGATAAGAACATCAGTTTTAGGCTAGGAGGTGAATGGCACAAATGGTCGATTGCCAAATTAGGAAAGAAACTGGGGAATTACACAGATGAGGACTTAGCTTCCTATACTTTCTCTTCAGTTTTTACCTTTGAGAGTCGACAAAAACGGACTGAGTTTTAGGCTTCTATAGCTATAGGGACAAAGTATGTGGATAGGACAGCCAAGGCTTTTAGGATCAGGGACCCGTTACTTAGGCAGATACATCACATACTGAGCAACACCGTCTGTGGGCGGAAGGACAGTGGGGGAAACTATCCTACTCCGGATATGCTATTTATATATCAACTCTTTACACGGGAGCCTATTAACTTAGCAGCACTTATGGACAAGTTCTTCATAAACTGAATAGGTAGGGCCCCTGGCAGTGAGATCCAGGGGGTGAGTATGTTACAGTGCTCGCCCATGCCACAGGGGTGATGACGGATGAGGTGATATCAACACTGGCAGTGGTTGAGGTTGAGGTTGAGAAAGAGATTAGTTTACATTCATTGTGGTACCATGGGCTGATAGTTCAGACTGATCATGGTCCATGACTCAGGGGGTTAGAGGGTGAGATTTAGGACCCGTTAACCTCGTTACTACACGTAGAGGTCGAGGACTAGGAGATGCACGTTGCAGGACACTCTGCAGGCGGCTTAGCGGGCACACCACCACATGTACCTCATGACCAGCCTGACCCTCACCACCCTCGCCACTAGTACCACCAGCAGCAATACGATTAGCCCCTGGACATTCCCGTCTACTCGGAGTTTTACAGAAAGTTCCAGAGCATGGAGCTGAACGTGCAGCACCAACAGCAGACATAGGAAACCATGAGTTGGGAGATGCATGTAGGTTTTGAGTTTATTTTTGGCAAATTAGAGAGACCACATGGTGGTTATTTTGGGGATCCACCTAGGTTCCCGTACGGGGAGATTCCTTGTGACCAGTTGGGTGGATCAGGCACACACCACAGTGACGACCAAGGTGACCAGGGTGACCAGTAGCAGCAACCGTCCACCAATTATTTGCTTTTGTTTATTTACTTTTGTATTGTACTTTTATTAGGGTGCTTTGCACCTAAGACATCTTTATTTTTGTACTGTATATTTGCTTATTTCAATTTAGCTTATTTATGTTTATTTCGATGATAATGTGCATGAATGGATTTGATGAGTTTGTTATGTTAAGAATGTTGACTATCCAAGAAAGTGGGGAGCAGAAAAAGGATGCTCTATGCCGATGTTTCTCCCAATTTTTTTTTCAACATCAGGGGAGTATTATTCTCCTTTTTCAAGCAATAGTTAGCTATTTTATAAACACTATCTATTTTCACATTGGGGGCAATGTGAAGTTCAAATGTGGGGAGGGATAATATCTTTGTTTGTCCTCTGCATATATAAAAATAAAACATCAAGACTAACTGATTTTGATAAAGATAACTAAGTGCATGAGAAACAGAAGAGAAACTAGAATGCTAATCTTTACACTTACACCCAATACTTCCAGTGACATGAGCATATGTGAGCCGGTAGTATAGATTTCATTTCTTGACATGATTATTGAGTGATCCAGATGTTTTGTGCAATTTAGAACTTGTCATTAGCATACTTGTTTAGATCATTAACGTGTGAGATTGCATGAAATGATAGAGGCATTTAGGATACCCTTTTGCTTTAGTCTTTTCTTTTCTTTTTATCTGTTTCCCGCACCTAATGTTATCCACTAGTTAACTCTGTTGAGCCTATATCCCATGTTTTTTTTTCTTATTTACTACAGCATTTCACAACTAAACCAAATTTAACCTTTTTATTTAAAACCTTTTGTGTTAAAGCTCGGTTTTGGTTATCATTTAACTCGTTTTGCATTGTATATAGTTCGTGTTTAAATTATTAGACCTCGTGTTTTGTGTACATTCGTGTAGTAAGTTATGATCTGTATTCGACTAGTATATGATATTAAAAAATCCAGAAAATTAGAACACCCTAAAATAGGGTGAGATGGCAGAATTTGACATTTTTAGTGATAAAATATAAAAATCTTGTGGTTCACTCCAATTAGATAAAAATTGCCAATATTCGTATTTGTAATGTATAGTTTGTGTTTGTTTTTGTTAGTTAAACATAACCGCCGAGTTTTAGTCGTTTAGTCACTGTAAAATCTCATTCCATACCCATAACCTTTGCCTATCATTACAACCTTATAAGGCCTCTTGATTTATGTTTTTTCGCATGTTATTTGGTGAAGATTAGATCTTTAGACAAGCTTATGATATTGCATGATTCATTGTCTTGACAATGGAGCGACTTACACATTAGACGTATGTTTCATAAATAAAACCGAGTGTGTGTGAAACTTCTGAGTCATGTAAAGGTTTGCGTGCTATGTTGATTGGAAGTGAATCTTCGCCTTTTAGTTATCTTGTCACACACACACACACACATATATATATATATATATATGTTGGCTTGAAAAATTTAGATGTACAGTTTGATTTGTCTTTGTTGCCATTTGGTGAGTTTTTCGTTTATTTATGTTTAATCGTTTTCTTGTGGACAAGCAAAGTTCAAGTGTAGGGAGGTTTGATATACGTTAAACTATACAAATTTAAATCCCCGATTAAACTCCCAAATTGTGCGTTTTTTACTTGAATTTCGTACTTAATCTATTTATATTGATATTGCAGGTCCTAAATGGCGCCGCTAAGACGATGTTGAAGGAAACAGCCGGAAACTGGACAAAAGTGACATTTCCTGCACTTTAAGAACCTTCGGACCTAAGTGCACGACCGTGCTGATTAGCCCAGCTCGGTAGCACTGCAAGTGGGCTAGGACGTGCAAGCCTGTCTCGGTAACTCCTGATCTGCTCGGTCGTGCGCACCAAGGGCATGACCGTGCGGGTCCAAAGTCCTCGGAAGCACACGCAGTGCAACCAAAATCCAACCATAGTTCTCGTTAACAACTGAGGTTCGCACGACCGTGCACCTTTATCTGGTCAAATCGTCCACTTGACCCACTTCTCTGGCCACGTCTGCTAATGTCATGATCGAAATTAAAGTGCACGACCATGCAACCCATTTACATGGCCATGCACATTTGAAAATTCTATAAAACAGAGCAGCCCACATTCTGATTAAATATTGAGTATTTTTCTCTGATTTTGGGGAAATTTCTAAACGTGAAAAGCTGCTTGAAGGTTGATATTAAACTCGGGAATCGATAAAAGCCTATGATCATCATTGAATCCATCACATTTTGCTATTCTATGGTTTGATCTTTTAACTTGTTTATGTTTCAGATATGATTTTGTAAGCTGGTATGGGATGTTTATGTTAATCATTATAACCAATGGGTAAAAACAATAGTATTTAATAGTTTAAACAATCGTTTGTATGTTAATCGCGTTTTCATGATTTAATCTTTATGATCATATTGAAAACGTGTTTCATTGTTGTTGGATTCATGATGATGTTCGTGTGACTTTGATGATTAGTGTTTTGGTTAGTCGGGTACATGTTGAAAAACCGTCCGGTTAATCGCTCACTAGTAAACTAGTTAACTTGTTAATGTGTTTACAGCATGAAACTAGAAACAGGTATTGGTTTAGTAAAAGTTAGGCGAATTGTGATCAGTAATGCTTATCTGCACGTAAAAGAGTTTAAACAGCTTAATGGTTTTGTTACAGATCTTTTGACACGGTTGATTATCTTTGTTAGTTATTTGGTTAAAATGGCAATCTTAATAGATTTGTGTTCAAAGTCTGGAAAATGGAATAGTTTGTGATATGCTCAACTTTATGCTGGTCTCAGTGGTTGTATTGTGTATTCGGTATTTCTTTCCTTGCTTAGTGTGGTTAGAAAACTCTTAGAGGATGACTAACTTATCTTTAGAAAATTTGCTTGAGATTATATCAATAGCTCGCTAATGAACAATTTTAGGTGGTTAACGTGTGTTTATCATGTTAGCTTTCCGAACAGTTGTTAGGTTAGGATTCCCGAAAGGTATACTAATTGTCTGAAAATGGGAATGTTGATCTCGCACCTTTGTTACATATGTTATATAGTTGACATGCTTAGGTTGTTAATATAGTATATTTACACACACACACACACATATATATATATATATTGTATTTGGAGTCTTACATATGTTAATTTAGTACTTTATATTAATTTAGTCTAAACATATTCCATCTATCACGGTAAATCGGGGACAACGTTTTAGTACTATTGCATCTGCCCGCGTCCGTGGATCGATATCTCGTTCTTATCTATACTTTACTACATATATGATAGGGAACACTTGTCCATTTGTGTGTGTTTTAATGTTAAGGTCTAAACGATTTTAATAGAGATTAAAACCAATCATGTGTTAAATTCATTAAAAAAATTTGTATATATACACACACGTTAATAACGCTCAAAGGAACGCCCCTTTCACACCATGCACAGATAAAATTTCTCCACCAGGGAGTACAAGTTGAATGAATTTATCAAAACAAACGATTTCAGCCCAATACTTAGATAACCAATCCAGACTCACCACAACATCAAAACTACCCAAAGTAACCGGAATAAGATCTATGGGGAAAGACAGACCCGAGAGTTCTAGGCGACACTCCTTAAGAATGTGTGTAGCCTCAATTTGTTTACCGTTAGCTAATTCTATCAAGTACTTAGCCTCTAAAGGTGTAGGTAAAATGTATAGCAACTGCATAAACTCAACAGATATGAAAATTTTATCGACACAAAAGTCAAATAAAACTAAAGCATAGCGATCATTAAGAAGGAACGTATTAGTAACTGTGTATGTATCTTGTCCGGCTTCCCCCGAACCAATGACGATGGTGCGCGCATTCCTGCCTCCACCCCCGGTGTTACCATCACCATCCTTCCCACCACCTGCTTGCTTCAACTTTCAACAATCATGCTTGAAATGCCTAGTTTGACCACTATGGTAACAACCCTGACCTGGCTGAGGAGCTACTGGAGGGTTGGACTTGTCACCAAGCTAGACGCTGCAGTTCTTGAGTTCATGACCACTTTTGCCACAACGCTGACATCGATACTTGCGACAAGAACCAGTGTGGTGATAATTTCACTTGCCACACTTGGGATAACTACCGACATAAGAACCCGGTTTCTGCCCCGACTAGGAACCTGAAGAAGAACTGGAAGTGTCAAACTTCCTCTGCTGCTGCGACTGATGAAGAGAGAGATTTTTGCCTGATTTGCTGGTGTTTTCCCAATTTCTTTCATTTCAGGGGCCTTCAGAGCTGCACCCCTTGGAGGTAGAACACCCTTCTCCACTTTCTGGTTGGTAAATTTGTTGGGCAAACATATAGTCACATGAATAGTGGTTGGATTTGCTATCGTCACCACCCCCTCATCTCAGGCACTAACCCAGCAATGTAGTGCTCAATCAACCTGAACATTAGAGTAACCAAACCTGGACACATGACAGGAAGCTGATGATGTTTTGTGGTGTATTCTTCAATATCAGAACCCACTATCTTATGATTCTATAGTTGATGCTCCACCTTCTGTACCTCATCCCGAGGACAATACTCACTCCTTAAACGATGGTTAAATTCAGCCCATGGCATAGCATTGTCTTCTCCTAAGCCAAGGTTCTGAGAAAAGCGGAGTTCCACTAAGTCAAAGCGAGTCCATCCAAAGTACCCGAAGCAAACTTAACATGACATAGAAAAAACGGACTCAACCTTCTCGATCAACCTGAGCAGTCCCACTGCTCCCTCAGTATCACTGAAACAATGCGGCTTACAATATATGAAAGCCTTAAAAATGCATACCTAAGGAGAAGGTGGTGGTGGAGGTGCATGCTGATGAGCAGCATTCCGTGGATAAACAAGCAACACTACTCAACAAAAGAACACTATAACAGAAACATATTAGGGAATAGTAGTAAATAAATTCTCTATCAAGGACCTACTGACTGGCATGGAAAGTAGTGGGAACAATAGACACCTGCTCCTAGATAAGATTGTTCATTTACACCTGCGCCCACCATTGCTTCCTCAACGTCTTCCTCCCCGAGCTCCAGACATTTTATGATTTCACAAACGAATAAGAGATTAGAGTCATTACTAGTAACATAATACTAGTATAATGATAAAGGAGAGAGAAGGCATCCCGACTGGATGAGTCTATGTCAATTACAAACCATATAGTTGGGATATAAAAGCTTGTTGGATAGATGAACACTACATGCTCATCTACCCTAGTACAAGTGAATGATCAATCAGAGAGGTGTACTATGACTAGTACAAGTGCAAGATAGTGAGTATGTGAATGAGAGTGCCCATTGGAATGTAGAAAGGAGAAGTTAGAATCTTGAACAAATTTTGGAATAATGTCAGAAAATCATTCCAATGTACACCACCGTCGTGCTAGATCAACAAGCTAACTGCTTCATCCTCAAACCAGAAGAAGAAGAAGATAAGAGATTAAGATAGACAATTGAAAACAAATAGATAGGATGATGCAATATGTAAATGACTATGATATCGACACCCCTGCAATGTTAGTTAATTCTCACTTGACTCGACTCTCAAGTGTGTGGCCGTCTAGTGTGTGAGACTCGGCTATAGACCAGACTCTACATGCAGTCCTAGTTCACTATAACCATTGGCTCTGATACCAATCTGTCACATCCTAAAATTCCACTTGTGTGGTTTTTACCGCATGGCGCGTGAGAAACCAGGATCCAAGTCAGCGGTCACAATAAACGACAACTAAATGAGTAAAAGAATGTTTAAACAACCATGCAGCTCCAAACAAGTTAGATCATGACAGCGGAGGCACTAATAAGTTTACAACCCATAAAAATAACCAGAAATAGTTCAAAAGTTTAAAAAGTAGTTTTTGACACGATGCATCAGAAAACAAGACCCCATGTGACTAGCCTCGTTGCTACCTTAGTGACCGGAGAAAACATGCTATGTTTGTCAACATATATACCTGATGTGTTCAAAGTAAAGTTTGTAAGGTAAGTAAATGTTTGTAAATGATTGTAAACTAGGCTCACACTAACCCTTACATTTATACCTGATGCTAGCTGGACAACGTTACATGATACTAAAGCATTATGTACCATTGCTTATCGTTAGTAAGTTGCCTTAGTTCCCCCTCACTGGTCATCACTTGGTGTCATATGTTAGATAAGATAAATATGCACATGTCCGACCTCTAGTCGACCCAAGTGGGGCTTACCGGGCCCAATAGATCTATTCACAATTTCCCCGTCATGTATCCACATATTCAAGGTTCAAATGTTAGAATTACTTTAGATGAAAGTCGCTTAGTACCCATGTGATATAATGTATTGATATAATGTAATGATATGGTCTAAAAATGTGAAAGTTTGAACAACATGTTTCTCCCCAAATAGGAAAACAGTAAAAGGGACTGTGACACTCACCTTTGGTTGCATCTTCGTTAAATAATAGACCAAAAGTGTTAGATAGTCTTCAACTACTAAATAGCTATCATAAGATGCCTATGAGTTTGTCGAACGATAACTTGTTGGTCAAATAACTCTTAGTTGTCCAAACACGACCACACAAGACTCGACATCTCGTTGGTGACCCGTTATATCAATGTGACAACATATACAAGTTCCCATATAAGTAATGCATGAAAATACTTAGATTTATACAACAGACTCACAAAATATCACGTTTTGGCGAATAAGGCTATTTCCCTTCTCTTTCGCCCTATCGTTCGTGCGAATGAGGCATGTGGTTGAGTCATATGCTACATCAAAATGGAACTTTGTAGAAAATCAATTGATTCAGGTTAATGAGTATTATTTTCACTCACTCGCTACAATTTTATGGTGAATGAAAACCTTTCTCCTCTCATTCGCATAAACGATCAGGCGAATGAGAGCTCATTCGCCCTGTTCAGGCTGTTTAACAATTTGATGAACTAAAACCCTTCAAATCAGATACGATACGAAACCAAACGAATCATAGCCAAACGATGCAGTAATATTTATCTAACCTAATAGCATATTATCACAGCTGATTGAGTCATCAATTGATTCATATTGCATACAAAATAACATATTTTCAAAAATGGCAAATTATGAAAAGTTTACACAAAAGGGAAAATGTTGAAATCGACCTAAAAATATCATTTTCCGGATTATCCAACATAGATTCAACCATCCTAATATGTTTCTAACATTTTATTATGACCATAGCACAACAAACCCTAGATCTACATAAAAACACCTAACCGGGTCAAAGCTAATAACATTTAAAACACATAAAACACCACCTAAACATCTTTCTAATACCCACACAAACATCAAATCAGTAACCTAGTATCATATAACATTCAAATAATATAAAAGCCCCAAATTCTAGGTCACCAAACCAACACCCAAGTATATACTTAGAGAAAACCAACTTTTTATGTTTAGATCTAGTTAGAAAAAGTTTAGAAAAGGGTATTTATGTAATAAAACAAATTAATATCATATTTGGACACTTAGGGTTTATAAACCTTTATAAAATGAATGAAAAAAGGATTTCAATGGATTATACACCTTAAATCTTCACTTGATATTGTTTGTAAACGTGATTTTTCTCAAGGATTAGAGAAATGAGGGCAAAACTCGTTTCTATAGGTTGGGGTTTGTAAGAGAGCACTTGGAGGTGATTTAGGGTTGTCAAATGAAGAAAATGAATCAAAGAGATGTTTATATAGTGTTCTCTCATTCGCCTGATCATTCTGGCGAATGAGAGTTTATGTCTATCATTCGCCTTAAATTTTAGGCGAATGTGTTATTCCTTGACTCATTTGTCGCATCGGTTCCATTTTGCACTTGAAACACATTTGATTATATAATTCCACACAAACACATATTCATAAGTTGTTAATTGATCAATAGAAAATATAATACTCAATAGGCTACCCTTATTATGTTAATCCACCAACAACGGGACTCAAGACTTGTGTGTGTGTCAACCGACTCCTGATGATTCCACGAATCATTGAACCAACTCAATGATTCCACGAATCATTGAACCAACTCACTAACCCAGTTAAGTTCGCTTAGTAATTGTTTCGCTAAGGTAGACTTAAGTGTTTGATAAAAGTGTTAACATGAGTTTGGCGGGTATCAAAATTTAACCAATTAGCTAAGGATCATTAGAAACAAGGAGACCCAACCGAACCTCGGTTTCAGCTTTAAGTTGGATACGGGTGTTGAGCTCAGCAAGGAGGACCATGTCTAAGATCATTGGAGCGGACAATAGAGAGTCCTCACATATGTTGTGTAGGACCATTGTGCTTTCATCACCCATGAATATCTCGGACGTGAACTCGTCCATTGCTCTCTTGCTATCACCAACATATTGAACATACTAAACAAACCAGTTCCCCGTGAATGATCTTGTCCTTTCACCAATTCCAAGTAAAACCGACCGCCCAAAGCCCATTGCGCCAAAACCTTGGGTCGCGCAAGACATTTGTCGCAAAAAAAAAACTCCAACCGGCGACCTTTCCGAATAAAAGTCATTTGGACACCGCTAGAGCACTGTGGACCGGGTCCTATATCTTTGACATTGCGAGTGGAGATATTGGTAATTTTGTCTTGTTGAAATGATACCTCCACATCTTAATAAATCGTAAAAACATATGCTTTTAATTAGCCTGTGATCAAATAATAGTTAACATTCATCTTGATTTAAAATCATCCAAATCTATTATACAATTGATGCTATGGGACAATCCGCTTACAGGTAGCCTCCACTCAAATTCTCATATCATTCAAATCTTATGTTCTTAATCCATCAAAACCACTTCAATGGGCTATTATCCCAACTGAAACGAGGCAGTTAAGGCGATGCAATTTTATAAGCAATCAAATGGCTCAAGAACAATTAGCTAATAAAACACCATAAATCAAACCGAAGGTTCCAATAACAAAGTTCTTCATATTGAGTAATCAACAAAAACTAACTACAAATGAACTCTATATATTATATTTATAAGATAGGAATCATAATAACAAAAGTATTAGAAAATTCAAATTCATGTTCAAATTCAAATAAATGATAAAATGACCCGATTAGAACTTCTGTGACTTATGCGTGGCGAGACCACATCAGAGGGGAGTGTGTGAAAATGATCTGGGCACCTAGGACTTACCCATTCCGTTATCATTAGCCTTCCAGATATTTCCAACACACCTAGTCATCCATTTTTGAGCCTTAGCCTTTTTCATTTCCGTTCATCCATTTAGCCCCTACCATGACGAAACTAGGGAGGTGTTGAGGTATTGAAGAAGCTCTTTGGCAATTTTGGGACTTTGAAGCATAGGCCGCACATCAAGAAATCAAAATTGAGATCGTGAAGAGGCTACAAAAGAAAGCCATCAAAAAGAGCATACCAAGAATCAAGAAATCATCCAGCCAGCATCATGTGAAATCTGTGTTTAGTTTATCTTTTTTATTTTCAAAAAAAAGTGTGAATAAAGATGCTAATTCAATAAAGGGATCAAGAGAACTTCAAAACAGAAGCTTTGCAATACTTTTCGGAAAGACCGAAGTGACCGACATAGCCTAGTGGAGGCTATTAGGCGGCCCTCGTGCCGAACGATTCACAAGAGAAGGCCATAGTCGAGCTACAAAAGTCCAAAGGAAGATCAGTAAAGTCAACTTAGAAGATCGCCAGAAGATTCCAGTCAATGCCTCAAGCACTAAACTCGAAGTTAGTCATGGTGGTAGACTCCATTCCTACCCTATTTTCCACTATCCCACCAAAAATAACCCATGAAAGTCCTTTTGATTCACACACCCTACCTCAATAAAAGTGGTGGAGTTGCGATTTGCACCAAAGCCTATGATTTGAGTCAATCATCGGGTAGAATTTGAGTGTTCACCCCCAAATAAAACCCCCGAGTGAATGAGAGGCGTGAGGAATGTTGAGCTCGGCACATCGAAATCCTGAAAGTTTATTAAGTTAGACTCTTAGGAGGTAAGTTGAGCTCGGCACATCGAGTTAAACTTACAATTTTTATCCCAAAAAGAATTGCCTAATGTTCTGTTTGCTTGAGGACAAGCAAAAGCTCAAGTGTGAGGTGTTATGATGTGCCGAGAAATTGATATGTTTTCACTTATGATTATCACCCGTTTTACACCTAAAATCATGCTTTTATCTCTGTTTTGTCTGGATTTATGTTTCTTTGCTGATAATTGCAGGTTCGGAGGTTCGGTGATGAAAAGAAGTGAAAAACCGCACAAAACGGACGAAGATTTGAAGACTTTGAAGACCTGCCAGACATGGCACAGTCGTGCCCAGGTGGTGCCACCCTCTCGGGTCAACAAGTCAGCATTTCCAAGTCAAACGAGGTCAATTTTAGTGTTTCAGGATGTGCACGAGCGTGCTCAGGTGTATGGCACGGCCGTGCTTTACTCCAGCGCGTTCTCCAAGCCAAAAACCGACCAAGACTGACAAGACGGATGCATTTCTGAAAGTGTACGGGCGTGCCAAACTCCTTGGCACGGGCGTACTTGCCCCAGGATAGATAAAACTGCATGAAAGGACTCTGCAACAGTACCTGTTGTCTGGCATGGGCGTGCCAGGTCATTGTCAAGGGCGTGCTTGAGCTGAGATGCCTGTAAATAGAGGCCTCCACCCCACATTTTGAAGCATCCCTTCTCACTCGAAAACCCACACTTCTCCAGAGTGTATCTGCCTTCTTTGAGGATCTTTGGTGTCCTTTGGAGCCTGGGATCACTCCATAAACACCTTGAGAGAGAGAGAGACAAATCACCAAAACCACCAAAATCCTTTAGAAATTTTCATAGCACCTTCATGATGTCTTGTACACAAACCCAACCTTTTGAGCTTGTTGTATCAACCATGCTAGCCTAGATTTATGTTGGTCTTACTAGGGTGATGATGGAAACTTGGTATGAATTAATATAGTTTATCTTTTTATTTTCAAGTGGTGTTTTGTGTTCTTAATAATTCTAACAAATTTAAACTTTGTTTAATGATCTAATTAATAAATCACCTAGTCTTTGTTCTTGTGGGTGTTTTGATAGGAAGTGGGAGGACTCATGAGTGTACCCGTGCTGTGTAATAACACACGCACTTGTGAGCTAACGTAATCCCGCGAGTAGTGATTAGCCCATTTGTGGGTAGAAATACACACACTTTGTGGCTTAATCCTCTACTATCAAAATCTCATTTAGTGTCGGTACGGTCTTTATACTTGGTCCTAGTGACAAGTCAAGGTTTATTCTTGTGACTTGGCTTCATTGTCTATGTGATAGCCTTGGCGCAATTTAAGCTTTGATGAACCCGTGTTGAGAGAAAACGGTCTTTAGTTTCTTTGATTATTATATTGCCACACAATTAATAATAGAACACTCACTTTTTGATAAATTAATTAAATCAAGTAAAAGGTGCACGTGTGCCGGTTGGTCACGACCCTTTTATGATATTAAGTGGTAATTTATTCGGTCATTCTCCGACCACCGGTAAATTATTCATAAGAGTTTAAATGGTTAGATGTCTATATCGCAACATTGGGAGGTGGGTAATTCGGGGTTGAGTCGACACAGTCTCGAGTCACTTTATTTTCAGTGTTGAGAGGTGAGCTTACCAGGTCGGGAGACTCTCAAAATAACCTTAAGAACACAATTGTTTGTACAGCTTTTGCGATAACAGTCACTTCTAGATAATGTTGTAGCAATTCTAATTTAAGCATAAGTGCGCAGCTCGAACACACCACTTAAAATAAAGATAACTATTTTTCATACCAGGTTCCATCTGATCCTAAAGCAACACCATTTTTTTGTCATTGACTTCTCTTAAAAATTTACATCTCACTTTTTACTTTACATTTTCTCCACGTTATTAAAAAGTCTTTTTTAGAAAGTAATTTTAGGTAGCTGAGTAGGAAAAATCGTGTCCACGGATTCGATACTCGGTACTTGCACATTTCTATACTATACATGATAGGTCCGCTTGCCTGTTCTGCTGGGTCTAGAACGTTGAGCAACTATCGTTTTAAACTATAAATTTAAAATTTTTTAAGTGGCTAACTATTTTCCCAACTTACTCATCTTTTCATCATCACTATTAGCATATCTCTCGGGATTTGCCCCTTTTGAAAAGAAGTCAAGTTTTTAATGAAAACCAGCACGCATCAACGCTACTAGCTCTTTGTTGGAGCATCCAATCACTGGTTATCCAGTTACAACTCCTTCTACTCCAGGGTCGTCTGGAGCAGCTGGATATACTCATGAAGAAGAAAAGGTTTTCATGGAAGCTTTTAAAGAAAACGATTTAACTTGGTCAAATGATGATGATTTTGTTGATTCTTCAGAGATTCTCACTGATCAACCAGCTGATCAGGCTAATTCCTCCCATCCAACAGTTAATGTCAATACCACTGTTGATACTAACATTGTTTCTACAGGTACAAGTGGGAATGTGACATCATCTATTGCTGGTCCGTCTTCTACTTCTGGTGCTCCTATATTGAATTTCAGAATTGTTCTCGAAGTATAACATGCAAGAGGGTGTCCTTGTCCCAACTCATCCTAAATCTAGGAGCCATGACATACACACTCAGTAGAATATCATTGGTAATCCAGAAAGTGGGATAACGATTCTTGGGCAGCTTTGTGCAAGCACAATAGCTCTATATTCTAAGATTAGTGAATCCGGTGAACAGAACAATTGGGCTTTTGCTTTATATGTCTCACAAAACGAACCACGTTAGCATCAATGATGAATTAAAGGGAAATCCATGGATCGAATCAATGCTAGAAAAACTCCTTCAGTTCAGGAAACTAGGTGTTTGGGACGTAGTGGATCTTCCCAATGGTGAGAAGAAGACGAAACTAAGTGGGTTTCAGAGTGCAAGAAAGAGGACCGAGGCGTTGTTGTCAGAAAAAAAAAGCTCGCTTAGTCTACCAGATGGACGTGAAAAGCGTGTTTCTAGATGGCAAAGTGAAGGAAGAGGTGTATATGGGCAACCACCGAGTTTTGAAGATCCTATGCACGGAGTTTACCAACTAAACAAGGCTCTCTATGGATTTCATCAAGCTCCAAGATCTTGGTATGAGACGCTCTCTCAATACGTTATCTCCAATGGGTTCAAACGAGGACTCATTCACTGTACACTTTTCACCTTGGAGAAAGATGGTCACCTTCTACCGGTATAGGTATATGTTGATGATTTCATATTTGGCCTAAGTAATGATAGTTTCTACCAGGACCTTGAGAAACTTATGCAGAACAAGTTCGAGATGAGCGTGATGGGGGAGATGATGTTATTTTTGGGTCTTCAAGTTGAACAGAAACCTATTGGAATCATTATTCATCAGACCATCGTGGATCCTTCACATTACTGCGCAATGATCGGCTCTCTCATGTATCAGACTGTTTCTCGTCCTGATATCATGTTCAACACATGTATGTGTGCGCGATACTAGTCTAACCCAACGGTTTCTCATCTGACCGCAGTTAAGCGAATCTTTTGATATCTGAAGGGTAGTCCGACCAAAGTTCTATGGTACCCTGGTGACGATTCGTTCGATTTCACTTCCTATAGTGATTTCGACTATGCTGGCTGCAAGCTCAATGCTAAATCCACAATGGCTGGAAGTCAGTTCTTAGGGAGTAGACTCGTATCCTGGCTGATGTGCCGATAATTTAATATGTTTTACATATGTAATTATCCTCCTTTTTGTACCCTTTTATGCTTTTATCTTTTATAAAACATTGTTAAATTGTTCCTTTGAGATAAATGCAGGTTATTGAAAGGAAAATGCAAAAAGGAAGGAAA
The DNA here is from genome assembly GCA_032199755.1 of Ambrosia artemisiifolia. Taxonomy (NCBI): domain Eukaryota; kingdom Viridiplantae; phylum Streptophyta; class Magnoliopsida; order Asterales; family Asteraceae; genus Ambrosia; species Ambrosia artemisiifolia. Next base: position 224,005 of record CM063523.1, read on the forward strand.
AAAGCACGTTTTGAGTGGAGAACAAGCTTCTAGGGGACAAAAGGGCATATGGTACAACAACCTTGTCTCCCACATGCAAGTTTTGGAGCCCAGGAAGGAAAATGACACAAAAGATAAGGAATTAAAAACTTTTGAAGTTGTTTCAGATACAGCACAGTCGCGCTCTGACTGTGCACGGCCGTGCAACTGTTCCGGGTCAACAATCAACATTTCCAAGTCAACAGGAGTCAAATCTGAGGTTTTCTGATGTGCACGGGCGTCCTCCAGTTTACAGCACGGTCATGCTTTAGTCCAGCGTGTTCTCCAAGGCAAAAATCGACCAAAAGTGACAAGACTGGTACAAAAGAAGCTGAGCACGGGCATGCCAACCACCTCAGGGGACAATTCTGCATAAAGGACTCTGCAGCAGTACGCGTTGTCGAGCATGGGCATGCCAGAACTTTGTCGAGGGCATGCTTGAGCTGTTTTGCCTATAAATAGAGGCCTCCACCCCTCATTTTGAACCATCCCTTCACCCATTCATTCCACTAGAGTTCACACACTCTCCAGCCATTTAGAGGGTCTTGCAAGTGACCTTTGGAGCCTGGGATCACTATATAAATACTTTGTGAGAGAGTTGAGAGAGAGAGCTCACTAAAAATCACCCAAACACCTTCTTTAATCCCACATACACTCACAACTATGTGTTCTTCCAACACCAAAGATAGTGTGCAAGTTGTAATGCCAATTCTTGGCTAGATTAATTAAGTGTTGCTAGGGTGAAGACTTATCTTGGTATGAATTATATTGTTTTTATTTAATTAGTGGTGTTGTTTTCTTATTAAATTCTTTTCACTTAAAGCTTTGTTTGATGAATTAACTAACTAATTAACTAGTCTATGGTCTTGTGGGTGTCGTGGTAGAAATTTGGAGAACTCATGAGTGTACCCATGGTGTGTAAAAACCCATGCACTTGTGAGCTCATCCGAAAACATAAAATAATAATTGATTAACTTAACTAAAATAACTAGAGGTTCAATCAGCTTCTTGTAGTCCCGAACTAGATCCAAGGCGATGAAACCGGTAGTGAGACAGATCCTTTGGGCTTCTGATATCCGAACCGGGTTCTAAGCAATGGCTTCTGAAGTGGACCAGATCTGAGTGACACATTTCTGGTACTCACCAGATGACTGAGTAATCTTCTTGGCACTGGGAGGATTCCCTACGGGCGCACCAGTGATCATTTGTATCATACGCCTTTAGGATTATGTTTCCACTTTTGTCAAGGATTTTATTCAGTTCGGGAGGTTAAGGGTTGGGTAATCAAGCTATTACTACCAAGATCTCACTTAGGGTCGGTACGGTCTTTATACCTGGTCCTAGTGATAAACCAAGGCTTAATCTTTTGACTTAGCTTCATGGTCTATGTGATAGCTTTGGCGCAGTTTAAGTGTTGGTGAAACCGTGTTAAAAGAAAACGGTCTTTATTTTCTTTTATCATTATACTTCCACACAGTTAATGATAGATCAGTCACTCCTTAAAAGGTTAATTAATTCAAGTAAAAGACGAACGTGTGCCGGTTGGTCACGACTCTCTTATGATATCAAGTGGTTTCTTGTTCGGTCATGCTCCGGCCACCGGCAAGTTGTCCATAAAAGTTTTAAGTGTTTAGATGTCTTTATTGCAATATTGAGAGGTGGATCATTCAGGGTTGGGTGCACACACTTTTGAGTAGTCCGTCTGTCAGTATTGAGAGGTGAGCTTACCGGTTCGGGAGACCCTTATTTTAAAATAAGAACACAGCTCGTCTTGCGATAACAGTCACCTCTGGAGAATGATGTAGCAACCCCAAGTTAAGCATAAGTGCGCACTTGTTCACACCACTTAATTAATTAACTACTATTAATCTGTCCCAAGATAAAGTTGGATCCCGAAGCAACACTTTGTGTCGGTATTGATTTTTATTCTGGTCACTCTCATTCTCTTTCTTTATTTTATCTTTATTTATAATAAAGCAACTTAGGGCTGAGTAGGGGAAGTCGTGTCTGTGGGTTCGATACTCGGTACTTGCTGGAAATCTATACTACGCTCAATAGGTACACTTGCCTATCGTGTGGGTTTAGAATAATTCACAAATACCGTTTTATTTTATAAATTTACTACCCCTATTTATGTTGACAATGAAGCAGCTATGGTATTCATTAGGGACCGATTAACCACTCCAAGGTCAAACACATCCATGTTTGCTAACATTTCATACATGACTGCTATGAAAAGAAGCTCATTGACGTTGTTAAGATTCACACCGACCAACAGCGTGCTGACCTATTTACGAAAGCCTTTGACATATCTCGCTTTGAGGTTTTTGCTTATCGCAAATGGTGTCAAAGAAAAACAAAATTAGTCCACATCGGTACTTCAATTTTTGTAAATATTTTCTTATCAAAATTACAAAAACATTTGAAAAACCAACAAAAACCAAAAACGTATGAAAAATCAAAAAAAGAGAAAAACAATAGAAAATCAAAAAATGAGTTTTTGCTATGTGGATAGGAGAAAATGATAGTACATCAGTGGGGGTCTGATTTCCCTAAAACTAAAAGGCAAATGATAATCAGTCTTACAAGTGATATACCAGTAGGCCTGAAAATCGTTTCAAAGTTGGCACGGTAATATAAACATTAACGACCTAAAGTCGAGTGGTTTTCCGCCTCATTGGCATATGGTCTTAGTACCGAAATCTCGATTGATTGGTTGCCGAAATCTGAGGTTTCAGGTCTTTAAGCCTGTGATTCATCCGGAAACAACTGATGAAATCTTAGATTCATCCGAATGCTCGAGCCTGTCAATTAACTATTTTGATGATGATTAGCGATAGTTTATTAACACAACCAATCATTATGTGTTATCCAGTTATGGTATTATTATTTATTATCAATGCTTTGTTGATCTAATTCCAATCTTTTAAACATACTAATATAAGTGATATTACGAATGGATAATTTGAAGGTTGTTGGATTAATTTTGTCATTTTAATTAATTGGTAGCTTAGTATTTATTGCAAGAAACTTGACAAATTCGGTATGCGTTTTGTTAGAAAATCAGCCCCAAACTAAACACAAAAAACACTTTTATTATTGAGGACTTAAATTACAATAGCCCTAACCATATATTTATAGTAAACTAGACCTAAACCTAGTATAACTCAAACACTAATTAACTAATTATTAAACCAAACTAGATAAACATATCCTAATTAAATAAAATACTAATACTTATCTAGACCCATTAGCATTATCTTGAACCCATTTAACTCCAAATAGGATTAATCATTCATTCACCCCCTTAATCCTAATTTGGACCCATTTGCTCACATCCGCAGTGTTACTCCAAGTTCTTCCCGGATAATCGCGACCTTTCCTGGACCCCATGACCTCTACCCCGGCCACGTCCAAAGTCGTCCCTCAACTCAACTTATCCCGGACATTCGGGACTCCACCTGGCCCCATCCAAAGTCATATAACACCACCACTACCGACTGTTGTTTTTCACCACACGGAACCCGTTTTGCGCACAACACTTCCGTGAGAGCCTTATTCTACTGATCAAGAAAACAAAACCAACTGTTTATCATTTTTTATCACCCGCTAAACGAACTAAATCACAACCACCCGCTTGATTTCTTCTGCCCGTTTTTCTCGCAACCTGATTAACCTCTCCTTCTGGTGAAACAAACAACTTTCTGTCAGATTTTAACAGCTTAACACAACCACGATACACCCCGGTGTTCACCCGTCACCCCGTCATCCTAACCGGTACTTCATAGTTTGAGCACCCAATACACTTTACTTGATACTAAAACATGTTGAACCCTTCTATGATCATAGTTTTACCCCCTTATCACACTCCTCCTTGATATGCACCCTATTATCAACCCCCAACAAAGACAACAACCACCTGTTGATACGTCCCTCGGTCGCCAAACGAATTCCTAAGCCCCTCGCTTTTTCGTTATCCCACGACATGCCCGTTGGTTCTAGAGAAATAATCGTTGCTTCAAGTCTGCCCGCCATCTTCTTCCTTAATGTCTAGAAACAAAACCTTTTGCTTCTTTATCCTTTTTATTCAACCACCACCATTTGCTTTCGGTTGTTGAATTGTTTCCAAAAGAAGACAAAATAGAAAACATAACCTACTGTTGTTTTTAATCTCCTTGTTGCTTCAAAAACATCAAAGCTTAATAAAATCCACCGCCATACTATAAACACCGTCGCGTCTCCATGAATTTTTTAATTCCCTTTTTTTCTCACAACTAGCATTGGTTTCACCGTTGTTGCAGCCCCATGGGGGGCGGCTCCCCTTTTCCGTAAACGACTCTCAAACCCGCTTTTTTTCAAGCTCTGATACCAATTATTGGAAAATCAGACCCCAAACTAAACACAAAGAACACTTTTATTATTGAGGACTCAAATTACAATAGCCCTAACCATCTATTTATAGTAAACTAAACCCAAACCTAATATAACTCAAACACCAATTAACTAATTATTAAAGCAAACTAGATAAACATATCCTAAAATACTAATACTTATCTAGACCCATTAGCATTATCTTGAACCCATTTAACTCCAAATAGGATTAATCCTTCACGTTTCAGATTTGTAAGTTTTAGGTTGGGAGACCAAAAGTTGTTCATTAAACTAGCAATGTTTTTGGATGGTGAACTGGTTGTTTATTTATCAAAGTATCACAGAACGTTCTTTTATCTTAATAGAATTGTTCTAAATTGTGAAACTACCTTCTATAATTTTTTATTTTTCATGGGTTTGCTATAAAATGTGAGATTGTGTTTTGAAAATCTTGAACTTTTTGTACGAGTATATTTGGTAAAATATTTAGTCGGTTGGTCTTCAAGTCAACCCGAGGGTTTGGTCTTCATGTTGTTGGATTTTAAAATTGTGAACAATTTTAAGCTATTACGTCGTATTTAGAATTGCATAGATAAATTTACTTATCTTGCTTGACATGTATAGACTGACTAAGGAAAATAGAGGCTCTATTATAGAGCTGAGATTATGCTGGATAACTTTGCTAAAGGCGAAAAAGTAGGTCGAGCATTCGTTGAGGAAGTTTGTTTGCAACAAGAGCCGTGAGATAATGCCAAACATCACTTTGTTCTTTGCAAACCCAAAATAAACTCCTGTTTGAAACCAAAACCAGATGGTTTCATATTGCTTTGCAAGATTAAAAATCAATTTGTGGCTAATTCACGAAACACTAATTTTGTTTTGGAAAAGAATTATGATATCTGATAATCCAAGCTTGTGTGAGTTTCTTAAATGCATTTTTGTGTTTGAAAGAGTACATTATATGATAGCTCATCATATAGTTTATTACGATTGACGATATAAGCCAAAGTGATGAAATAACTTTAGAGTTGGAGTTAAACTGGGACGAAAATCCTTTGCTTGCGCTTTAATGCTTAAACAATGAAGTTTGTTTATGTTTTCATTATATCTATGCTTCGTTCTGCTTTGAAGATGTACTTATGACTTTAGCATTTTACAGGTCATGATGCCTTAGTTGCAGAAGTAACTAATATTTTTTACACTGCGCAAGTGGCAAGGCAGACGATGTATTTTTTTAGGAATACATCTTCACTTTTCTTGACGATTTGGTTATTAAATACTAATATTTAAATATTGTTGATACAATTGCGGCTTTGTTTTCCCTCTAATGGGTCAAATGGCCACAATAATAACAAGAAAATTAAAAAGGAAACATGTCGAATGGGTCAAAATTCGCCCAAGTGCATTTTCAGTGCATACAAGCATCCAACCTTACAAGAATTTAGTTTTGTATCATCTTTAACACAATAATTAATCACCATACTATTAAAGAGGGATAGATATTGAACATTTCTTTTTAACATATGACTTCATTTCTTCATTGACGGTTGTGGTTTACCTTTTCTTGACATAACTTGTGTTTTTATTTGCATGCCACGTATTTGATTTTGGGTTGTTAAATATTTTCTCTTTTGTAGCTTTATTTCTCTTTGTTTCATCTCAAATCGTCTCTCCAACATTATCTGCAGCAACGTGCGGGCATCCCTATTAGTACTTTGTTAATAAATAAACCTACTTGATTCTCTCTTCCCCTATCACTCATCTCCACCACCTCGAAATGCCATTTCGAAAAGTTAGGGGTTGTATTTGCCACCCTACGTGACCGCTTGGGTGGTAGAAATCTCATGGATGTGGAGGCTCATTTTGGTTTTATTAAAAGGGTAAGGCTAACGTACATATGAACCTTAACGTGAGAAGCGTAGGAAGCATTCTTGGCCCTTAGATTATAGGCGGTGGCATGATGATAATTAACAATCCTAATCATGGTCAGAAGTATAACGAGAGGTAAATTAGGAGAAAAAAACGTTAAAAAAATTTTCAGATAGAAACAACAGACCTAATTCAAACCCTGATTTTCGTTTCAGTTCGATTAAACGTTCAGAATGATTACACAATCAAAATAACAAAAAACATTCTATTACAATGAACAAAAATAAAAAAAATTAGAAAAACAGATATTTAAACTGGGACTATTAATCATACGTAAAACATACAATTATTAATAAACGCTCGTAATAGTTGTCAAATACTTTTGATTTTGTTTCAATAAGTATGATTAAACATAAAGATTAGGTTAAAAATAAGTTGCAGACAAAGAAGAAATAGTTGGTGAAAACAGGGGCTTTTAAACGCACTTACAAAAATTTAAACGCACGCACACCAATATTAAACGCACCTTTGAATTCACTTCCTTCTAAAAACAAACGCACATTGTTGTAAATCATACTTATTAAACGCACCTTTGAAAAATTAGAACGCACCTTTAAAAGCATGTATATAAACATCACAATGCTCATTCCTAAGCACAACCATGCTTGTAAATAAGCACAACAATGCTTGTGAATAAGCAAGATCATGCCACACCCAACTACCCAAGCATAACGATGTTCTTTCCTGATCACAACCATGCTTGTAAATAAGCACGATCATGCTTGGATTTTGTCCGGACATTGATAGACGCACTTGTATAATTCTTAAACACACTTACAAAAACAATGCCACCATATACTCATTTACATAAATGCACGTTGAAAACACATAATTCACTATAAACGCACGCTATGTTTATTTTTCTTCATCATACCATTACTGAACACTGAAAAAAACAGAGCACGTTATGTGTCTTCTTCTTCATCATACCAATGCAACTGTTACTGGAGTTAGTTTTGCATCTGGAGATGCTGGTATCTTCAACGAAACAAATGAACTATTTGTAAGGTTACACGTCTCATATCTTAATTGAATTATACAATTCTTCTCTATTTTTGTTAATCTTTTCGTTTCATGTTTTGGCTCAATTGAATCAATCGTTAATCGAAATAAGTTAATCTTTCATGAATACATCTGGAGGTGCATTTTGTGATTTTGATCCGATGATGATAAGCTTTTTTGACAGGAAATTAGGACAAAGTCTATAATACTCTTTTAATCAATCAAGATTGAGTTAATTAGAGTTAACTAGGGTTTACACATATCAAACTGTGGTGGCTTCCTACACTTTCTATGTTAAGGTATACAGGTACGCTATCCTTTCTCTTATTAAAAAATCCCATGGTTATGGAGGCTCATTTTGGTTTTATTTTATAAAGTTTCGATTGTTTGTTTTTTTTTTCTCTTTGTCATTGCATGCCTATCATCACGTTTTTTTTTCTATATGTAGGACAAGTGTCCCTTTAATTAGGTACGTAACACCCACATGACGTGGCAAAAAACCACTCTCTAGAGTCTAGTCTAATGTCGTTGTATTCGTATCTTTGACGCACCCAAACAGTATCAACATTTATAACTTGGGCCCTACCTTCTTAAATATGGCTTTTTCATTGCCAGTTGAATGATTGATATCTATGATTTTAAAATATTTAATTTTTTTATTACTTTTTTTTTGGAGAGTAGTGTTTCAGCGGTAAATCCTGTGTAGCAAAGCGACCACTGCCCAGGATCGAATCTCATAGCACCACACAGGTTTCTCCTTTCAAACCCAAGCGGTTATTTTTTTGGTGGAGCGTGAGATTCGAACCTGAGACCAAACCCGGGCAGGAACCCTCCAAGGAGGTAAACCTTCTTAGTGATTTAGTCATAACGATGATATGATTATGTCATTATTAATTTGTTTTGTTTACATACTAAGGGGATGTTTGGGATTGATTATTCAAAACAGATTATGCGTTTTGAAAAAGCAATGGTGGAGCTGCTTATAGATTAATGCGTTTTGGTAGCCTAAAAAACTGATTATCTGCGTTTTTAAAACGTAATCCCAAACACTAAAAACTGATTATTTACATTTTCAAAACGCAATAATCTAAAAATCAGATTCAAAACGCAATTCCAAACACCCTCTAAATTAAATCACTTATATCATAAAAAAATTAGTAGTCTATTTTAATTTATTAACACTAAAAAAGCTCATTAAGAACTATTCTTTGTATTTGATAGAAATCAAATCATAAGGCTATGGGGTGTGGAAAACCCCAAAACCTTCTTCCCTCAAGTTCATCTCAGCATGAAATCATTTTTTCCTTCCTCTCCTTCAAACCAAGAAAAATGGCTTCTTCTTTTTCCCCATTCAAATTTTTTTTTAAGAGGAAAATGACAAAAAAAAGAAGAAAAAAAGAGCTCGGAGAGGGAGGGGAAATTTCCCCGTAATCACAAAAACAAAATGGGGGGGGTCCCGTTCTGGGGTCATTGCCACCTCAACTCGCCGAAGTTTTCACCGAAACCACACCCTTTAGACTAACGCTCTGTTCCCAAGTTTACTTGAGGAGAGAAAAGAAAGGAAACGAACTGAAAGAAAAGAAAAGAAAAGAAAGGATGCATATCCTTTCCTTCTGTTTCCTTCCAAATCGGAAGGAAGACTAAACTAAAGGATTTTGCCTAGTTTTCCTTTCATTTCCTTCCTTAAACAAAACTCGGAAACACAACATGTTTTGTTTTCCTTTCTTTTCCTTCCTTAAATGAAACTCGGGAACACAATCAATTTTTTTTCCTTTCATTTCTTTTCATTTCTCTCGTTAAACTAACTCGGGAACACAACAGAGCATTTTTGGCTCTCCTTATTTTCACCTCCTTATAACTTATACTTTTTCAAAATTTAATAAGTTAAATAAAGTGTTTGGCAAAGTGACATTTACCTTCTACTTATTAGTTTCTTAAGCATGGAAAAAGAGATTTTGAAAAGTAAGAGAATTGTGACTTTTCAAAACTACTTATAACTTTTTGTGAAAAGACATAAGGAGGTTCCAAAAAGTTTATAAGGGGGGACGGGACGCCACCAGAATTGGGCAAGATACCAGCACGGTAACACCGCTACCACCCGTGCTGGTAGGGGTCCCGTGAACCAATTTCTGGTTCTTCTTACCGTGCTGGTACAAGGGAAACGGTCATATTTGTTGACCAATAAATTAATTTCCAAGGTTTTTTTTTCCTTTGACCGTTAAGTTTTGACCGTTTTTTTTTTTATTTTTTCAATGTTTACAGTTTGACCATTTTTTATATTTTACTCTATATAAACCATATCCCGAAAGTGAGGGATATCAATATCAATACGAGAAGTAGGACGGGTGTGATAGTGATCGTGACATTTCTTCGCCCGAGTCAATTGCGTATTCTTTCTTTTTTTTAAGCTATGTTTAAGTAGTATTTTAATTAGGTTTATGTTTATGTTTAATTAATGTTTTAATTAGGTTAATTATGTTTGTATTTTGATTGTTAATTTTTTTTAACGGTTACTTTCATCAAACATTAAAAACCATTAAACATTAAACAACGTTAAACATTAAACAATAAACAACATTAAACATTAATCATTAAACCTATCGCGCAACAATCGCCATGTTGCAAAATGGTTGAAGTTACTCCCGTGTGCATAGTAATAGTCGCGGCGCGTGACTTGGATTACAATGTCTTCTTGAAGATTAGGGTGCCTCTCCATCGTGGCTTCATAGAGGGCATTGCATCGGTACACTTGGACCAGAGAGCATTCCAGTTACTAACGAGCGAATCCTTGGGGCGGTCATTTGTGCCGGTTATTTCATTGAATTCCACCAACACCCGGTTCCAAAACGAAGCTCTCCGTAAATCGGCAGCATCATTTATATTTCTCACTATCAAGTATGCCCTCGTTAACGCGATTTCCTCATTTACATTCTACGGGACCATTTTAACGATATGATTAAAGTATGATAACCGGTTTTGGTGTGATTTTGGTATTGAAGTTATGGGGTTTTTATAGAAGAAAATGTAACAGTTACTTTTCTTGAATTATGGTTGTAACGGTTACTTTTTAATAACGGTTAGAAAATTAATTACCGTTTGAAAATAAAAAAAAAAGCGGTTACTTTTTTAATTTAATAAAAATATAAATGAAAGAATCAGTGGAGTGTTGCCTCCAAAAAAAGTGTTTCAATGAAGTGATGTGGCAATGCAAGAATGCTTAAAATCAGTGAAAGAAAAAATTAATTATACAAGCGCCCCTTCCCCCTAAATAAAACGTGTACTTTTATTGTTTTTTAAAACATTTTTTAATAACATAAACAATAGCTCATTTGTAAGGGTGATTTTAAACAAATTTTACACGTCATCTATTATCTATATACTAAAATGGTGTGTCGGCGGGTAAAAACCACCCTCCAAAGTTTTAGTAAATTACAACTTCAGTCCCCCTACATTTATTTTGTTTTGTTATCAATGTTTTAATAAATTGCAACTTTAGTCCGCCTACATTTTTTTTATTATCGGTTGCACCGGCCAAATGTTTATTTTACTTTATGACTTTCTTTTAAGTTACGGTATATACAGTATAAATTCGATTTACTTCCCGTTTTGATTCGACCACAATGTTAGTGTAGATTACATTCTACATTTATTTTGTTTTATTATCGATTGCACCGGCCAAATGTTTGTTTTACTTTATGATCTTCTTTTAAGTTACGCTATATACGATATAAATTCGATTTACTTGCCATTCTGATTCGAACACAATGTTCATATATATTACATTGAGTTTAGCTAACTACCACGCGTCATGTGATATCATACGCTTAGTGCATTATATCGTATATAGCGTAACCTAAAAGAAGATCAGAAAGTAAAACAAACATTTGGCCGGTGCAACCGTTAATAAAACAAAATAAATGTAAAATATAATCTACACGAACATTGTGGTCGAATTAAAACGGGAAGTAAATCGAATTTATACCGTACATAGCGTAACTTAAAAGAAAATCATAAAGTAAAACAAACATTTGGCCGGTGCAACCGATAATAAAACAAAATAAATGTAGGGGGACTGAAGTTTTAATTAGTTGAAACATGAGGTGGTGACAGTGGAAAGTAATGGGACTGAAGTTGCAATTAGCTGAAACATGAGGATATGGCAGTGGAAAATGTTCACCGACACTTCATAATAGGATAGATAATAATAAGTTAAACTACTTACGTTAATTGACTAAGGCGACATAATGTATGATTTTCAGCACCAATTTATTGCATCTATAATGGTTGGTTTGGTTGTGCTCCAAAATTTTAAATCATCAATTCCCAACCATTCAACCATTATAGGAGGTAATGGGTGGCATTCATTTTCTTTGGTTTGGTTTCCTTGTCCTGATGGGTCCAAAATCTGTAAAATAGGACCCACCACAAACACACATTATTGCTTATTTATTTGTTTGTTTATTTATTTTGTAAAAATGAGTTGTGTGGTGGAGCGTTGAAGGTTTCAAATAGTTTATATTGTTGGAAAATGAGTTTAGAATTGTTGTGGTTTAAAATAATATGATATGATGATGTGGTTGATTTCAAATTTGGTCCTTAAAACCATTTTGGATGCTCTTAATGAAGTTGGTTATGTAGAATCAAGATACAGCCAACTTTAAAACTACTGACATTTAACTAAGTCTCTTGGTTTATGATTTACTAAAGCTAACTTAGTGAAGCTAAGCTGATCAACATGAAATTCAGCTTTCACATGCTATAGCTTTTCACCAAGTTTCTTGGTGTTTATAGAGCCGCTAACTCACACGCTCTCTAATCTACACTATCGTCTATTATAGGACTAAAATCCTCAACTAACAAGCTTTTAGCTTAGCTATATTAAGATGTATAATAATTTTCCTCAATCTCTAAGTTTGTAACTTACCAATAAAATGGTAACTTAACAAATAGGTCGGCTCATGCACTTTGAGAGCCTAAAGCAGATGACAAAATTGACGGCATTTCCATAAAAAAAACATAAATAAACTACTCTGCTTACGATATTGAATAAACTAAGTCTGACTGTACAAACAACTTCCATGATCTGGTTAATTTGTCATCAAGTGTTCAGATTAACTAAATCTAGTCTTATTTGTAAGGCCCAACCCTAGTAAAAAGAGGTTTTACGAATTAATCACATGATTAAGATTGTAAAATTTGGGGATAATTTAAAACCCTTTTAAACTTAGACATGATTCCTAAAGGTTTGTTAAATAGATGAGATTAACCAATGAGTGCCAAATGTTCAATGTGTTTAGGAGTTAAGTACTACTCCATTACCTTACATTGTTTTTAAACAAGAATTACGCTGAAGCGTTTTGTGAGATTCACGTGTTCGGTTCTTCGAATAGCTTGATCATCTTTCGTCATCCATAACCTTCATACCTAGGGTTTAAACGACATTAAACAACCCGTTAGATGGTAAAACAAGTAAAATAAAAGAAAACTGAATAAAAAACTGAATTCTGACAAGCCTTGTAAGTCTGAGGAAATATTCTCTGCTCATTTTTCCTCTGGTCTGAGCAAACATCCCCAATTCATTCTTCATCTAGTCTAAACTATCCTCTGGACCGAGCAAACATCCTTTGCCCATTCTTTATCTAGTCTAAACTATCCTCTGGTCTGAGCAAATATCCTCTGTTCATTCTTTTGCAATTACGACCCTGGGGTTTGTTCATCTGTCTGTATTCAAATCAAGTTTTCAACATTTATTTACTAAAAGGACTTTTGAACCTACTTAGTCTTACTCACCTGGCCGTATGACTCAAGATTCGGTAGTATTGTTTATATTTTAAGCTTTGTGGGGATCACAATGGTTTCCCAGTTTTCTCAAACTCAAGATAGCGTAATTATAGATGTGAATGTCATGATTATGACTTACCTTTAGCCGTGCCCCTTTTGCTTCAAGACAAGCTTGAGATTGTTAGCATAATGGTCTACGATTATACTCAAGCAAACATCAACAACAACCGATGTTTGCGTAAAGTTTGACCCTCGATTAAGGTCGTTTGTCTAACTAGTGTTTTCCTCAATTGACCCATTAGCCTAATTGGAATGTTTTCAACCTTCAACTATGGTCGTTTTTCTACCAAATTTGCATTCTAGTTCAAGCTTCCTATTGGGAAGCTCATATGGCTAGTTTTCAAACATGTATAAGTGTGCATATAAGAATGTAAATATATTCGGAATATAAACGAGACTCCTCTTTACCTCATGCCAAGACGCTTTGCTCATCCAAAGTCTCTTGTATTCGTTCCTAGTAGGTGAATGATTCACTTAGGTTGTTAGAACCTAAACTTAACTTGTCTACACACATTTGGTTGTGTTTTACCATTATATAAGTTTTTCTATGGTGTACATATGCCAAATCCGTGATTTTAACCAATGTTTGCAAAGGTGGATTTCACCTAGGCATTCCATCGAGCACTTGGTGTGCATCCATTTTTCTCAAGTTGTTTTTGAGTCCTTAGACCATATGTAATTACCATTACCCAAGTTCATCACAATTTAATGGTAATCACATATCTAAACTCATGTTTACTAAAAATTCATCATTATAAGCACATAATTTCAAGTCTTTAAGTGAGGTTTGTAACTAGTGTCAAAACCCACTTCACATGTATGTTCAAGAATCATTAAGATCTCTATATGGTTGCAATTGAATCATCTATGTAGTGTTTATAGACATAATTAGGGTCCTAAACACAAGGGTAACCTCTATTCATCAAGAATTCATCTGTTATACAAACCAACATTTCTTATCATGTTAGTATATGAACAATACATAAATTTAAGCCAAATAAAAGGTACTTTGGAGTGTATTAGGCTAGATGATCCGAAATTTAGATAATGCTCAGAAAACCTCCTTCATTTGGCTTGGAATTGAGCTTAATTACGTGATTTAGGTTTGTGTGTGTGTTTGTGGGTATGGGAGGTAGATCTCCGGCATATGGAGGTGATCCCCACATATAAATTTTTATTAAGTTTGCAACTATGGCACTTTGACAGCTTTGGTCCCTTCATAAACCAATAAGTATTTCATCTAGTGAAATCCACTAACCCAGTTAGTCTCGTGTAATTGTTTAGGCCTTGTTTAGCTAACAAGGTTAATGGGATTAATTCCCTAGAAGAATTTCATTTTATTTGTTATTCAATTGGAGTAATTAAACTCAAAACATTCATATTATTATAAGATGCATTTTATAAATTTAGGGCGTTACATTATTTCACAAACAATTTTCTTCATAATTTGGGGCGTTACAAGCTAATATAATAATGAAGATTGTTCAAAGGCTCATGCTGTCAAGAAATAACCACAAAAAAAGATAAGCACAAAGCAGCAGGATAGCTCAAAGCCCAACTTTGAATAAGAAAGTAATATATATAGATATTGGAGCATTCACATCCCTTTGATCAAACTATGTTTTGTCTTCTAAAATTAAAAAAATAAACTACTAAAAACCAACTAAATCTCATTCACCATTTCTTTACCTCAACCCTCTATTTAAAAAAAAAACCGGCTATACTGGCTTTTCATATTTAAAAAGTTACTATTCATCACCAAATTATTGTAAGTATATAAAATCAAGAAATGAGATAAAATAAGTGTTTGTGAATAAAATAAAGAAATAAAGATAAAAAAAATAAAGATAAAAATGGTGGATGGATTGTGAGAAGTTTTTTAAAATGAGAGATAAATTTTGAGAAGTATGATTTTTAGTTAAATCTATATCTATATGTCATTATAACGAGCCAAAGGCGACTACAATGGTAATTTCCTATGATTTTTATAATGGCATATGAAGAGTTCCCTACTTCACTCCCAAGATGTCATGAAAAGTCTTTCAATACTACCACTATTTGCAAAAACAACATGTAAATTTTTGTGATATTGAATGAAATTGTAGAATGCAGTAGATTTAATTGGATAAAATGCAGTCATTAATATGTTGCATCTTTTGATGATCCACATAAATAGAGTGAAATATAAGAATTTAAAAGAAAATCTAGCATAAATGAATTTGAGAAAACTCAACAATCATAGTGGAAAATAAAGAGATCTTACATGAATTGCCTTTTATAAATCAGAAGTGGGATCTTCTTATAAATATGAAGTTGCGCTTGAGAATAAAGAAGTGTTATCTTTTTACAGTGCCGTTAGACGCCACCGCCGGAGAGCAGACACGAGCACAACCCAACGAAGGTATTCATTTTTTTCAGGTTTTTTCTTCAGGTTACTGATTTTAATTATTACTCTTGTAGTGATTTTTTTTTATATTTACAAGAAGATAAGGAAGAGGAGAAAGTGTTATAAAATAATTAGCATAAAACCTTTGATGTATCTTACTCAAAGTGTTGGTCCTAAAGAGCTTCAGCAGATGGTAACAAGATCTTTTACAACATAAAGTCAAATATCTTTGCTTAATTTGTAATCGAAGATGTATATATGCTCATGGTGAACACGTTTTGATGCGCGCTGTTGACTCTCAAATCGCGTTGCGGTTGTTGAAGGAAACTCTTCATCTTCCCGTTGTCACTCTTTATATCAAAAGTGATTAAAATACACTATTTTGTGTGTTTATCACATCAATATATTTTGTACTTATTTGTATCAATCATGGGTTGTTGATTTCTGTGGACTTTAATTTAATTTTGAAACAAAAAGGAGTTTTTTTGATGATTACACAATGGTTCTTGACTTCTTAATTTTCCTATAAAGATAGTGAAGATTTTTTTTTTTACGGAAAAGGAGACTTTCATTCCACCAACAAACTAGCAAGAAACTAGAGGTACACCAAAAAATACGAAAAAACACGAAAAAATACATCACCAAAACCGAAACACCTAAAACTAACCGCAAGAGACCCCCAAAACTATGCTAACCGATCAAATTGTCGGGACCGGAAGCATCACCTTGAACCTTGACACTTTAACACCTTTTCTAACCCGACGGCTTCTCCCTTCGATCTTACCATTCTCTTTTCCAACCACATCCATTGTCTCATTCCAAGTAACACCCTTGTTGGAAATATTATATATTTCACTAGACAAGCCAAGTGACAAATCCAAAGGATCGATTTTAGGACGGGCCTTCTTTCGAGACTTAGGCACATAAGACAAGCTAAACGGAAGGGGCGAACCATCAATCAATGTGTTTTCTTTTTGGTCTTTGAGCGTACCATCATTCAAAAAAAACTCCACTTGGTGGAGTTTGACATAATGAGTTCAAATCCCCATCTGGATACAAAATTCTATCCATGGTAGGCCCCGTTATATTATTTTGTGACACCAAATGTCCAACTTCATCTATAGAGCCTTCCAATTTACACTTTGAATTACTGTTTCCCACCGAATTAAAGTGTCCAACCGAATAAATGTTTTTCTTGGAATTTTCCCCAACTTTATTCGCGTGATCAAAGACTCCATTAATATTTTCTTGTTCCCCATGTTGTTGAACTTCCCCATGCAGTACACTGACCTGAGCATTCTCCATTACCGACGAGTCTTGGATGTTTTCATCGTAACCGGTGTCGAATGTACCATCTGTATCCCTCTTCTCCGGTAGAGATCCATCACCTGAACTATCCCCTTCCTGTTCTTGGACACCTGAGTCTGAAATATCTGAGACAGCATCATCCCCGACAATTACCGTTTCTTGTCCGACAAAATTCGGCTTCCAAGATGTGGCAATTTCCGAAACCCAACAGACTGAGGACACTTCTTTCCATCTGAATGATAACTCTTCTACGATTTTATTGCCATGTTCCACAACCACCCCCACATGAACACTAGTGAGATCCGGTTCCTTGATCCCCTTAGCCGCATCTTCTATAACAGTACCAAAACGTTCTCCGATCTTCACGATGTGAGCGGCACACCTCAAATTGATCGGAAGACCCAAAATTTTCAACCATACCAATCTTTGGAACTTTAGCTGTTGGCCATCCCACTCAAACACTTGTTTAAACCAGTTAACACACTGTTGTTGTCTCTCCATAAACCGCTTCACTTTATCCGCCGACGAGAATGTTAGCAGAACTCTCATACCACCCAAGTACCTGATTTCTATTTTCATGTCGTTGAACTCGCCAAGATTTTTCTCCATATTTTCAAGACTTTCAAAGCTATTGGCCTCCCCAACAATTGACCTTCCTTTCCATGAGGTCGTTAACTCCGACTCCATATCGTCCAGTTCCATGAAGCTCTTGTCCCTCGTGCGTGTATCCATGTATGAGAACACCCTATTACCACTTCCCGCGATGTTCACCCTTGGAGTTTCGTCAAACTTAATGGCTTTACCTTTGTCTTTGACAGGGACCGTCTGACTTCCCTTCTTCATCCTCGCATCTTTTCCGAACCTCGCTACCTTAGCAAACGTTTTCCTCCCAGAAAATCTCACGCTGTTTAGTGCCTTAACCATCTTCTCGGTATCTTTAACTTTTGCAAATCTGACAAATGCAAACACATTCCCAAACTTATCTCTTTTCCTTGCAATATATGCATCCACAAGTTGGCCGCACCTCCCATACTCATCTCTCAGATTTCCGATTGATAAATCATCCGGAATATTTGAGATGAAGAATGTTAGCGACTCCCAAAAGTTCTCGATATCCTTCTCCGGTGGGATTTCCCCTTCCTCAAGACCACCCACTCTCTCTCTCCAGACTCTCATTGTTACATGATCTCTCCCGTAGGTAATGAGTGCTTGAGGTTCTTGAGAGGACCACTTGAGGTAAGTGTGTGATTGCGTGGCCGCCTAAAGATAGTGAAGATGGTGGTGGGGTGATGACTGCATTTGAAAAGGAAACTCTTCATCTTCCATTTATAAAGCGAAGATTTTCTTGAATCGGTCTTAAGCTTTATTTATTCATCTTTATCACAAAAGCCTACTAAAAATGATACAAAAGATATGAGAATGGCACTAATTTGTGTATTTCAAGCACACTTTCGGTAGGAAGGAAACAAAGAAATGGAAACATAGCTACATTTGAGAATCCCACTTATAGACGTTAGAAATATGTTTGATATAAAGAAACATAAAGAACATTGTTAGATGTATAGGATGTAATACAATACCGTATAAGATGAGTGGAAGATAACAATGTTATAATATTAAATAACAAGACCAAACTATGTGGGGTTAAGACTTTTTGGTCAGTATAACACAAAACATGAATCTTCATCTTTTCCAGCAGGTGCTTTCTCATATCTATTATATGATTTATTTATTACTGCTTTCGTATTTGTTTAAACAGTTGTTTTTTGTTTTCAACTATAGCTTTTCCCCCTTTTACAATATAATAATTTGTATGATACTTTGTTATGAGTATGTACTAAAATCACGGTGCGTGTTGATTAGATGGTCGTACTTATGAAGTTGGCAAATGTTCGCATAATCGTCGCTCCTGCAAATTATCACAACTTATAGATTTCATTGCTCGCATTACACCAGCGTTTCCTCATTACTTAGATAATGGAGATTGCTAATACATTTGTGAGCACTGCAGTGCCTTTTCTGGTTTGTATAGAGTTAACTAAAAATTTTTTTTTTTTTTTTTTTTTTTAAGCCTAAGTAGGTTTATAATTAAAAAAATGCATTTTATGCTTATGTTGTTTGTTAGTTACAGATTTTAAAACTTGGATAAACTTAAAGAGAATCCCATGTGTAGTCTTTATTTCCATCGTTTTACATAATGAAGATGTTGACTTTTTAAGGTCAACTTTACTTTTTGTGTTCAAATTTTGTTGCTTTATTAAGTACTTCCTATTGGACTTTAACAACTTTTGTACATGGAAACCATATAGAGAGCAACCACAAAAACCGTAACAACTAATCTTTTGTATCACTGGGCAAATGTATAATGGCTTTCAACGTACCAAATTTGAGGCAAATATAAAACTTTATAATGGTCTTTTAACATAACAAATATGAGGCAAATATAAAACAAATACCAATGTATTATGGCTTTCACGTCTTGTTATTGTTTAACCCAATTTTACAAATAGATGTAACAACCGCGAAACAATGCGCTGTAGGTCCTTGTCCTTGTGGATCTTCACAATAACAAACAAACTAAACTTGAACACAAGATGCGGAATGTCTTGTACTCGCTGATATCAAACGACGAACGAACACAAGATTACTTTCAAATGCTTTTCCTATTGAACGAATCACAGATAACGTTACAATAGAAACTACACCGAACTTGTAATCCTAGCTTGCATAATAAGATCTAACCGTGTATAACCTCACGACTCTATCTCTTTCTCACGAACTCTCTCCCAATCTCGCATACACTCCAATAATCACCAACCATCAAAACCCTTGTCTCCTTTGTTTATATATAGAAATCAACAAGGCTTTTGGGCTGGGCTTTAACTTGGCCTATGCTAATACAAGCTTAATTACATCTTCACAAACTAACTAGACAAGTTCTTCTAATGAAACAGACAATACATACTCTTCTGTTAAGTATCCCGAGCGTCTATTTGAGCGTCTGTCACAAACATGCACCAACAAACTCCCCCTTGACAGATGCTTTTTACGATTATTTTTCAAATCTCAAAGTATCTTCATTGTCTTCCACTTTAAGTCTTTAATCTTCAAGAGTCTGATCTTGAGATTGTCTACCAAAGTAATTTAGAAGAACATGGCGGATCAACTATGTTCTTCAACTTGTGATCTTGAGTCTTTAACAGCTCTCTTATGATCATCATCTCTTGAGAATTATGTAACTTCGCCTAAGAATCAGCTTGGATTGTAAAAACTTCAGAAGTCCTTTACTCCCATAAACACATAATGATATATCTCCCCTTGAGCTGCTAAGATTTTCTCAAATCTTCAACAGTTGCTGTAGATCTTCAGTGTTTTGTCGTCTTCTTGTCTTAGTTTCTTCAAAAAATTTCTTGAATCACCATGAATTTGTCCAAAAGGAGGTTTAGACCACATCATGTCCATCATTATCAACATACCTGTCACACTCAACCACATGCAAGTAAACCAATATCACAAACTTACAAGACATAAACCACTCGAGCTTTTCAAACATTCAAAATCAAGCTCGCAGTAACTTCTAGCGGTTTAAAAATTTTAAGAGCTATAAAAATATGCTATTTTGAAAAATTTTGTAAGTGTTTTAGAAAAACGACTTTCAAAATTTTCTAAACAGTCAGATTCACTTGAGAACAACTGTTTCTCATGCGTTAAATCCTGAAGAAATTTTTTTTTTGGAGTTTTGATTTTTTTTGACAAGTAATGTAAATAAATTAAAAGACAAATAAAGTAAACTATGTTCATGTCACACCTCGCCTAGGCAAAAACACGGGAGTGCAACGTCGAAAGGTTTTCAAACACAAGGTTTGAGCAACACATAAGAAACTTATAGATTCGATACCGAATAAATAAGTTGTTTTACAAAAACATGAAACAAATTGTCTTAGCGGGTGAAATCCCATAAAACACATAAACAATTGTTTAATTGTTTCAAGACATGACCCACAAAATTTGGTACCACACGGTGCAAGCTCAAACCGGTTTCTCAAGTCCCGACTGTCCATGCAATAAATTACATGAAAAAACATTCATGAAAGATTAGTCAACATAAAGCTAGTGAGTTCACATATTTAAATGTACGCAAAGTAAAGTTAATGAAATTTGTGTGTGACGAATAAAATCTAGCTAAGCCAATGATTACTGTGCCAACATAAGTCCCATAACCAAACCTCTTGACTGTTGTGACTTGCGTATTGTACAATAAAGACAATGTATGAATCGTAGAAAACTAGCACAATTTTTTTATGTGACAGGTTAGAGCGACTAACCAAGAGTGGGGGTGTCAACCCAATTTATCTACTTAAGTGTTTTGTAACACCCCGAAAACCCGTTTCGTTTACTTACGCTAATAGGTGGGATCAATATATATACAATATTGAGCCCATTATAAAAAAAATACATTGCGGATAATAAAACGAGACATTGACAAGTCATGTAAATCGCAAACACACGTGGGAATATTGTGAGAACTAACTTAATTAGTAAAGATTACATACTTGTACTAAACCGAAGGGGCTGAACTTGACAACTAGGCAAAGTTGGAATAAAATGGGGGTTAAGAGTGAAAATGTGTGATAACACACCCTCAAAATCGTTCTTCACACCATCAAAAACACTCACACATGAACCTCCACCAATTCAGCCCCAAATCATGCCAAAATCGATGGCTTTTCTAAATGCATGATGGAATTCATGATCATCTAGTGTTCTAAACATCATAAGGTAACTCTAGATCCTTTTTAAATCACCCAAATCCATGGTATATTGAAGATGATGGTTCTAGGGTTTTATAAAAATGTGGAATTGATGGTTAATATAGGTTGCCCTAGCCTTGGGGAGCCTTAAACATGTATAATTTGGTTACAAATCACATTTAATATGTGTGTTTGATTATGTTCATATGAATATGTTAACTTATGAAATTGGGGTTTTAACCTCTAGGTTGAAACCACACATGGTTAGTAGTTTTGGTGACTCTTAGGAGTTGTTATAATGATAAAATTTAGTTGAAATGCCTAAATATCTTGTTATGATAATAATTAGATACATGGCTATATTTTGGTTAAACTTAGATTCTTGAAAATCAAGTAGTTTAGGTGGATGCACACCAAGTGCTTGATGAAACGTCTAGCATATGAAAACTAGTGAATTAAGAGAATAAGGAGCATGTGAAAGTTAACAATTATATGTGATGTTAGCTAATTAATGAATTAAGTCAAGTACATGCTCTATGTAAGAAATAGCTCATGGTGAGCTAGGTGTGTGAGTGAATACATGATGCTTTGGATATTGGGATGATTCCATATTGTGTATTCTAATAAACGAGTTTGACTCATCCTCAAGCTAGGTACAACAAAGAGGGAGCAAACGGGTCAAACGGATGCAAGGCGAATTCTATGGAAACATGAATGGATGCAAGGTAAGTTTTACTTACAGCAACGTACTATAACATAGCTTAATTGTTATAAACATTAGTTTTAAATCTTGAGTGTGAGATAAAGATAAACCCCAAGGGATAGAACCTATTAAGCGGGTCGCCTTATGCGCACTCAATACAAAATGTGGTTTATGACCTTAATCGAGATAATGAGGTATGAACAAATGGAGAAATCCATCAAAAGGGTTAACTAATAAAGATATGTGAGAAATGATGTTTAAATCCAAATTAAATCAATTGAATGGAGTCGTTAAGCATGATGTTAAATGGGTCAAGTTTGTGTCACTTGAACCATAGATAAAAACTTGGGCAACATAGTATTATGAACTATGAGTCTAAACTGGTCAAATGGTGATGTCCTCACCATGTGAGTCCAACACTTGATGCTTGTAAAATTGATATGTCATGTAACTGTAAATCGCATCAGTCTATTTCGTATGTAAAATTGATATGTCATGTTAGATTTCTCAACCCCGAGACGTTCCCGAGATATAAATCTAGTACATATCATATCGCACATGTGTATATATACATATGTATTGTCTTGGAATTTGATCAACACACGTGTTTATATCTATATAAATATCATATGAATGTGTATGTATACATGTGATATTGGATTTGTCTTTATTATACATACATATATATATATATATATGGTCGATTATGTGTATATATAATATGTTTATTGAAATCCATGACATTTACATATGTATAGAAATCATTTTGCACATGTGTGTATATATATATATATATATATATATCATTTTGTGTTTTGCCATTGCTAACACATGTATAATAATAACACAGTTTTGATTTCATAGGTTGTCATGTGTAAATCAATGTTTGAACATATGTTGTTCTTGTGTGATAACTCATATTACACATGCTTGTAATTGATCCTTGATAAAACTCTTTCTATCGACATGTCGAACATTCATAAAATGTCTTATAATACTCATGTTTTGTATGGAATTGAATAATTTCCAATTCAAAATTGTCACATGTAATCTTGTTTCCTTTGTACGTAATAATTGGACATTCGGTTGCTCTCTATTGAGCGTGTGATTGGCTTGATTGTTCATTGCCAATTGTTTCGGGTTAATCGGGTGTTTCATGCGTAAATGGACATTGTTGGAAAAATGTAACGAATTCCTAAAATTGTCTGGGCTTTGCTAGACTCGGGACGACATAGTTAATGTAATAATGTCTAATGCACACATAAAATGACATAGTTTTAAGGACGTGTACGGATCTTGACCTCGAAATTCGATGGGTGTCACATTCTCTCCTTGTTTTTGGAATTTCGTCCACGAAATTGAGTTGAGTCCTTGGATTTAGAAGCTTCCGGGAAAAGAGCGGGATACTTGTGTTTCATCTGGTCCTCATTCTCCCAAGTGAATTCGGGTCCGCGCTTGGAGTTCCATCACTTTAACAAGTTTGATTCGGCTCCGTCTCAACTTTTAGACTTTCTATTCCGTCACTTTGATTGGCTCCTCAATGATGTGGAGTTGATCACCGATGTGAATTTTATTGGGAGCATGATTAGTGACTCGTCGGATAAACACTTCTTGAGATTTTACACGTGGAAAGTGTCATGAACACCACTAAGCTTTTCTCGCAACCTGAGCTTGTAGGCTACGAGACCTATCTTGGCATGGATTTCGAATGGGCCTATGTATCTCAGGTTAAGCTTGCCACGTTTTCCAAAAAGGGGTACACCTTTCCATGGTGAGACTTTCAAGAGCAGTTTGTCCCCAACTTGAAATTCGAGTGGCTTGCGTCTAAACTCAGCACAACTCTTTTCTCGGTTGCGAGCAGCTTTCAAACGATCTCAGATCTGGAAAATCTTGTCGGTCATTTCTTGAATCAGCTCGGGTCCAGTCAGGTGTTTGTCTCCAAGTTCTGCCTAACATAAGGGAGATCTGCATTTGCGTCCATACAAGGCCTCGAACAGTGCGACCCTAATGTTGGTGTGGTAGTTGTTGTTGTAGGAAAACTCATCCAACGGCAGATGCGTGTCCTAATTTCCACCAAAATCGATTACACAAGCTTGGAGCATGTCTTCAAGAGTCTGGATCGTTTGTTCTGGCAGTCTGTTTGCAGGTGATAGGTCGTACTCATGCCCAAACGAGTACCTAAAGCTTCTTGATGTGATTGCCAAAATCTTGAGGTGAATCGAGTCTCACGGTCAGAAAAGATTGAAGGCACCCATGCCTAGTCACAATTTCCTTGATGTATAACTTTGCCAATTTCCCCACCTTGTCCGTCTCCTTGATTGGCAAGAAGTGTGCAGACTTGGTCAGTTAGTCAACGATTACTCAAATCATATCATCACTTTGGACGTCTTAGGAGGATTGGTGATGAAATCCATGGAAATTTGTTTCCATTTCCATACAGCTTCTGATATTCATCTTTGACCTTCGAACATGCGAGACATCAACTGACATATGTTGCAATATCACCCTTGAGGTTTGGCCACCAATAGAATTCCTTCACGTACTTGTACATCTTATCAGCTCCAGGATGAACCGAGTACTTGGACTTGTGGGCCTCCTCAAGAAAAAATTATCATATTCCTCCAAAATGTGGTACCCAAATCCGGTTCGCAGAATACAGCGTTCTGTCAGACTTTGGCTTAAAGAGCGTGACCGTTTTGTACAAAGATTCATCCTTCAAATGTTCGCTCTTAAGAGCTTCCTGTTAAGCTTCGCGAATGCGAGTTGTGAGATTGGTGTGAATCGTTAAATCAAGTACGCGATCACACATGGTTTTTACACGTTCCTTCCGACTAAAGGCGTCAGCCACAACGTTTTCCTTACCCAGATAGTACTTGATCTCTCAATCGCAATCGTTCAGCAGTTCCACCTATCTACGATGCCTCATGTTCAGATTCTTCTGGTTGAAGATGTGTTGCAGGCTCTTGTGATCCTTAAAAATTGTGCACTTAGTGCCATACAAGTAATGCCTTCAGATCTTGAGGGCACAGATTACCACACCTAGTTCCAAGTCATGCATCGTGTAATTCTTCTTGTGGATCTTGAGTTCACGAGAAGCGTAAGTGATAACCTTATTCCTCTGCATGAGTACACATTCAAGTCCTTGGTGTGAAGCGTCGCAGTAAACCACAAAATCATATGTACCATCTGAAAGTGAAAGAATCCGTGCACTACACAGCTTATGCTTCGGAACCTGAAATGGCTCCTCTTGTTTGATTCCCCAATCAAACGTCTTATCCTTCTGTGTTAAGACTGTAAGAGGTTGGCAATCTTCGAGAAATTCTCGATGAACTGTCAGTAGTAACCAGCCAAACCCTGAAATTGTCGCACTTTAGTTGGGGTTTTGAGCGCTTCCCAATCCTTAATGGTCTCTATCTTGGTTGGGTCGACTTGTATGCCCTTTTTGTTCACAACATGACCAAGGAAGTGAAACTCTCGAATCCAAAACTTGGCAAGCAACTTCTCATTCTTGGGCAATTCCAAGATCAACTTAAGATGATGTTCATGCTTGTCCTTTGTTCGCGAGTAAATCAAGATATCATCAATAGAAACGATCACAAATTGTCCAAATAGGGATTACAAACGCGATTCATCAAATTCATAAAAACGGCTGGTGCATTCGTCAAACAAAAAGGCATAACCAAAAACTTATAATGTCCATATCGATTTCTAAATGCAGTCTTGGGTATATCCTCCTCTTGAATGCGTAGCTGATGATACCTCGATCTAAGATCAATCTTCGAATATTAGCTGGAACCTTGAAATTGATCAAACAGATTGTCTATCCTTGGAAGAGGATACTTGTTCTTGATGGTCAGCTTGTTCAGTTCCCGATAGTCGATGCACGTACATCCGAAAACTACCGTATTTCTTCATCACAAACAATACTGGCGCTTCCCATGGGGAAATGCTCGGACGAATGAAGCCTTTGTCTAACAGTTCCTGTAGCTGGTTAAACAATTCCTGCATCTCTGATGGTGCTAAACAATACGGAGCACGAGCAACTAGAGCAGATCTTAGGACTAAGTCACTGCGAAACTCGACTTGTCTTGTCTTGGTGGTCGCAACCCAGGCAAGTCTTCGGGAAAGACTTCTGGATAGTCTCGCACTACTGGGATGTCCTCGAGTTTTCGAACTTTGGCTTTCTTCTTGATAATGTGCCCAAAAACGCGACACAAACTTTCCTCAAATACTTCTGCGCCTTCATGCAAGAGATGATTCGAAGCGTAGATCCACCATGATCTCATCTGACTGAGAGTGTTTTGCCATTGGACAAGGGGATTCAAACCAATTTCTCGTGATAAACAATCTTTGCACGGTTCCTGGATAACCAATCCATACCAATGATGATATTGAAACTACCTAGGTGGATCGGCTGTAGATTGATACTAAACACGTGATCGCCTAAATTCAACGTACTACCCTAACAACTTCTTCAGACGAAATTAACTTACCGCTGGCCAACTCTATGATATAGTGTGTGTCCGACCTACTCGTTTCTAACTCAAGGGATTCCTTAAAGTCGGTTGACCCGAAGCTAAAATAGGCGCCTGAATCAAAAAGTACCATAGAAAAATGGTTGTTAAGGAGGAACGTACCTTGACCACTTTAGGATCATCACGTGCTTCATTGGCTCATAGCATGAACGCTCGACCACGAGCTTGATCCTTAGCCTTGGGACTGTCTTTGCGAAAATAACCATTTGCGTCACATTCGTAACACTCATTCTTGGCAGGGGGAGTGTCAGCAGCTTTGGCTTTACAGTGCGGTTTGGTCGCCTCTCTAATTGTAGTTCTGGCACAGAATGCTCTCACAAGTACTGACATGATGGTAGTTACATTTTCTGCAGTGGGGATGGGGCCCGTTGTATTTTTTCTTGGGCTCAACAGTAGTGGTGGCAGCAAATACCTTCACGGTGTCCTGTTGCTTGTGAGATGAGTTGGAGTTCTTACACTTCCTAGAACTAGATTGCTTCCTCTTGTCCCCAGAACTCTTTCCAGCAACTTCAACCTTCTTGTTCAATGAACCCATACGAACAGCATCATCAGTGAGACTATGGGCCAGTGTAAGAAAACTCTGGATAGTAGTCGGAGCAGACGCATTAACCATGCTTCGAATCTTGGGAGAAAGACCCCAAATATACCATTCAACTCTCTTGTATTCGGGAGTCACCATATGAGATACAAGTCAAGAGAGTTCATGAAAACGAGTGGTATAAGTACCGATGTTGGCGTCCACCGTAGACAAGTTCCAGAATTCGGCTTCTAGCTTATGTAGTTCATTCCTCGGACAATACTTTTCCATCAACAAAGTTTTCAGTTCGGCCCAGGTAAGGTTATAGGCCGCATCTCTGCCCAAGGTTTGGACTTACAGGTTCCACCAGGTTAGGTCTTCATCTTGGAAGGCACAAGTGGAGTACTTCACTCATTGATTCTCATTGCAGCCGCTAATATCCAACACTGACTCCATCTTCTCAATCCATCGCACAATTCCAATAGCGCCTTTAGTACCTCAAAAAGTCCAAGGATTACAGGCCATGAATGTCTTGTAGGAACATCCCCGGACCGTGTTCTCAGCTTCTGTGTAGGCAGCAATAAGACATTATTAACACCATAATTGGCTTAGAGCATATAAGTAGATAATCGAACTATGGTCATTACCATTCTCCTTGTCTTTTGCCCTACGGCGCCCGGTACCTCAAGAACCGCTGCTGGAATCTGCTCGTGTGGCTTCATGTTGCGCAATGGCATGTGCTTTCTTTCTGACTAGTTCAGCACGTGTTGTCGGGACCCCTCCTCATTGGTTTATGTCGATCGTCTGGGAGGCATATGGTCTTTCTAATACATCATATCAAAAAGTATAAGACACATATTTATCAAAATATCATGATGCATGCACACAAATACAACAATCAATATAACCATGATAAGCAAGTCAATCACAACCATCAGATACAAGATTAAATAAGATACACAATAATAAAAACACCATAAGATTTTTCCATTAATTTGATTCTTGTTACATAGATTTTGCAAATACAAAAGATAAAATGGCCATGTAGTACAAGTCTAAATAGAAAAATACAAGGTACAATCACGCATCCTACAGACTACTGTAATGTTGGTGGGAAAGCAGCAGCAAAGGCGGCAATAGCAGCAGGCATCCTTTGATCGAGCTCAACAACTCTCTTCTTTAACACATCCACACGCCTCTCCTCCTCCGCATAACCTAACAAAGCCGCAACGCAACCACACTCGGCCTTAAGCACCTGATCCTCGAGCTCACGACTTGAACTCCAATACTAACGAGCTGGGAATCATGAGAGGTAATGACGGCTCTCTCAGTGAAAAGTGGGCAACGAGAAGATCCACCAAGTTTCATAGCCTCCTCATCAGACTCCTCATCACGATAAGCCAAACTCCTCGGTGTCAGAAAGAAGTGTGAGATCCACATGTATGGGCATGATCCTGTCAAATCCATATGTACACGTATGTATATGAACATTAGTAATTGAGACACTATACCAGTTATGCAATCGCGTAATGTATTGGGACCTGATAAGTGCACGGCAATGAAAGGTGGTCTTTCATGAAAAAATTTCGAAAACGTTTCTGTTTAAGTTATAGTTTGACTAGAAAAGAATCTTAGTTCACAATAACCATTGGCTCTGATGCCCATCTGTCACACCCCACTTAGGTGGAAACATAGGAGTGCAACGTCGAAAGGTTTTCAAGCACATAAGAAACTGATCGATTACATACCAAACACATAACTTTTTTTACAAAAACATGAAACAAATTGTCATAGTGGGTGAAATCCGATAAAATACATAATCAATTGTTTAATTGTTTCAAGACATGACCCACAAAAGTTGGTACCACACTGTGCAAGCTCAAACTGGTTTCTCAAGTCCTGACTGTCCATGCAATCAATTACCTGAAAAGCATGCATGAAAGATTTGTCAACATAAAGCTGGTTAGTTCACAGGTTTAAATGTACACAAAGTAAAGTTAGTGAAATTCGTGTGTGACCAATCAAAGTAGATAAGCCAATGATTATTGTGCAAACATGAGTCCCATAACCAAACCTCTTGACTGTTGTGCCTCGCGCATTGTACAATAAAGATAATGTATGAATCATAGAAAACTAGCACTCTTTTGTAAGTGGCAGATTATAGCAACTAACCAAGAGTGGGGGTGTCAACCCAATAGATCTATTTTCAATGTCTAACTGTTTAGCTAATAGTTACAGTGTAATGTATGTATGAGGATTGTTGAGCTCATGAACCGTTTGTCTCATGTTTCACATGGTAGTCATGATAGAATTCACTTTAAAAGAATTGTAACTTGAAATATGTAGCATATTTTTCACCCAAAAGTATGAAAATAGTAAAGGGGGTCGTGAAACTCATATGGTGTCTCTGCAAGTGGTCTAGAATGCAAAAGCCCTAATGACTAGAGTCCGAACGAAAGTGCCCTAGAATGTTAAGGACAACTTAAGTCTTTGTACTCGATTATTTACCATGCTAGTTTTCACTTATTTGTAGATCTTTGGACCATGTGTACGTGGTTTCATTGTCCAAACACGTGATGATTATTACGTATCATTGTTTGTACTTTTGAAAAGATGTATGGTTTTAACATAAATGATAACTAATCTTGTCAAAACTGGGTTCAAATGTTACCATATGTCACCATATGATACCTCATGTTAACTCACGTTATGATTCTTATGTAAAAAGGAAAGTTAACGTATGGTTGAGAACTCTTATGTTAAAAGTGTAGTTAACACATGTTTGGTCATTTTTAACATATGTTTCATAATAATCATGAGTTTGTATAAGGTTATCTTTGAGTTCCAAGTGTCGAGTTTGTGGTTCATATACAACAATTTACACACACGTACGCGTATGTGTAGTATACGACATTGTATGTGGGTGTATACATGGTTTTGTGCATGTATATATAGCCTATATACGTATATACGTGTGTATATAATATGTATTAGCTTCACGTTTGGTAAGTTCTAACCATTTTACTTGGCGTTTTAGTGTGTGGACGTGTGTCATGGGTTTGGGTGAACTCAATGTCGATCGAAATAATAGAATATCAAAGTGTTTGCGCTAGTTTAGCATACCACTATAATAAGCCGAAGAAACAAAACAATGGTCGAGTTCCTAGTAGAATTCTCCCACAATGTTGCTTCTCTAACACTTGCAAAAGGTTCAATGGTGGCTGGTTATTGATGAATCGCGATCGATTTTGTCTTGGTGGGGCTGTTTTGGGAGCGGCCGATTGCAAAAGAAAAGAAAAGAAAAGAAAAGGAGTGTGTGTTGAGTGCTAAAGAGTTTGTGAGGTTTGTGTGTGGCAAAACCATGGCCTTTAGGTCCTTTGTATATACCGAGAGAGAGAGGGGGGGGGGGAGGGAGAGAGAGTGAGAGAGGTGGGAGGTGGTTGTTTGGTTTGGGGAGGTCAAACTTCATAGAAATTGGTGGTGAAAAGGTGGTTTCCTTAATCATATAAGAAGTTGACTAACAAAAATGCATGCATGGTCTATGAAAGTCTTGGAAGTCAAAGGCTCATGGGATGTTAGGGTAGAATGGTATAGGATCTAAGTTTGTGAAACCCATGGATTAGTGTGTTTGGATTATTGTGTGTAAGATATTTCTTGATTCATGTGAGCACACCTACTATGTATGTATGTCGTGTGTGGTGTGGGTGTGTATAAGTATTATATGTTTTGTGATGAAAGGTCTCAATCACACTCTAATGTATGTGTGCGATTATATATATATATATATATATATATATATATATAAACACACACACAGACACACATATACTAGAGGAGTGCCCGTGCGATGCGGCGGGAAAAACAAACTTTGTCAGGGTGTGCATGGTTCGGTAGGTTCAATTATTATACTCAATTGAAACCAAAGCCATCAATTAGCCTATTTTGTTAGTCATTTGGTTTTCAGTTAATTAGTTTGGTTTATTTGTATAATTGAAGAAAATTTTGTTCAGTTCATTTAATTTTTATTAATAGCTAAGCCCAAACTTGAATGTATAAATACATTAAATGGAAGTATATACACATTGGAAGATGTAACATCTGAGATGGAAGAACCACAATACCGTCGTTTGTAACTTCGATCCGTGGAGGAGGACTTGCATAATCTGATTGTTTTTTAGCCCAACAACTATGGTTCACGAGCCCACTTTA
The DNA here is from genome assembly GCA_032199755.1 of Ambrosia artemisiifolia. NCBI lineage: Eukaryota > Viridiplantae > Streptophyta > Magnoliopsida > Asterales > Asteraceae > Ambrosia > Ambrosia artemisiifolia. The sequence continues at coordinate 255,575 of CM063523.1, forward strand.
AAATTCTTTGTAGAAATAAATTGGCCCAACAACCATTAGAAACCTGGAGTCAAAATTTGACCCACATGATGGTTCAAATTTGGTTTTATATTTGCTAGCCACTTAGAAAAACCATATTTGCCACTTTTTATATTGCTTGACAAACAAGAGTTCAACATTGGACCAGGCGTTTCACCATTGTTTAGGCCTTCAAAACTCAATTCATTGTTAAATTGGGGATTTTAGACTTGAGTGGGGGCTTGTCCAGTAAAAGTCTAAAATCTTTCCTTGTAATTTTGTTCTAAATTTATCACACTTTACCGGGTGCGTCGCCGTGACAAAAAAAAAAGATAAGTTAAATTCTTTTCTATTGAAAGTAAATTACAACTAAGAGATTATATCAATAATATATTTTGTTCATGTTTGTTTAATTAACACATTCTTCCAACAATTTTATCTCATAAAGTTAGATAGGATCAACTTCTCTTTTGAATGTTCTTTTAACCATTCAACAATGTTTTTGGACATATAGTTTTGTTGTCACGCAAGGCGAGTTTTCAGGCCCATGAGAGTGCAACGAATTAGAAGTTAGGTCCTATGGAAGCTAGAAGTCCAAGAGCATTCACATCCCCACCATAAAACCTCCCCTATCTCGAAAATTTAAAAAAACTTACTAAAAACATGATATATCCCATCCACCATTTTATACCTCATCTTTATATTTTAAAAAATCCATCTTCTAGCTTTTTGTATAAATAATATTCACCCCCATCAAATTATTGTGAGTGTATTTTAACAAGGAATATAATAAAATAAGTGTTTCTGGATAAGATAAAGGTAAATATGGTGGAGGGGATGTGAAAGATTTTTTAAAATGAGAGATAAATTTTGAAAAGTATAATTTTTTGTTATATTATAGGGTATAAATGGCGGAGGGGATGTGAATGCTCTAATTATTATTATTATTATTATTATTATTATTATTATTATTATTATTATTATTATTATTATTATTATTATAGTTTTAAAGCTTCACTTGAAAATTTTGTGTAAAGTTATGTCTTAATTATATTTCTAACATTATTTGGTTATTAGAATTAAGGATTATGTTCGAGAATCTGTTCCCAAAGGAACATGTCAATTGTTAAAATTAGTGATGTTGAGTAGAAAGAACATAACCATGGTTCCTTTAGTAACTCAAAGTGTTGAACACAAATCATTTTACCACTTTAGTTTAGCGCGCTGTACCGCACGCGAGAATTATACTTAGGGTTGTAAACAAACCAAACGTTCATCAAATAGTTTGGGAACTGTTCGGCAGAAAGTTCGTTTGTGTTCGTTCGTTTAATAAATGAACGAACACAAACAATAAATTTTGTTCATTTAGTTAAACAACCGAACATGAACAAAGGTCGCATTCGTTCATTTATGTTTGTGAACATTCAGTAACGTGTTCGTTTATGCTTGTTTGTGTTCGATAGTTCATTAGGGTTTTTAACTTTTTATTTTTAATTTAAGTACTTCAATTTCCCAATGGTTGATTATTTAATATATGTTAATGTGTCACATATTAATATTACTTTACCTATTTTGATGGAATAACTATTATTTTCGGTTGATTTAACGAGGATTTCAAGTTTAATATCATAATTTTGTGTTTTTGTGAGACATTATGTGATCAAGATGATGTCATGTATATTTGGGTAATTGGGTTAGTATATCTTAGGCAAACAATATTTGTGATGAAAAATGTTGATTTTATTCAGAATTTACTATGTGTTTTTTGTGCTTGGTTTTGTTCATTAGTGCTTGTTTGTGCTCGTTTACATTCATTTGTGATTGTTTATTGGTTTTGCCCGACGCTTAAATTTAACAAATAAGTACAAACGAACACGAACAGAAATCCTGTTCGGTAACTTTTCATGAACAGTTCGTGAACACGTTATTTTCTTAACAAGCTAACACGAACAAGGCTTTGTTCATTTCGTTTTGTTCGTTTACAGTCCTAGTTATAACTAGTTTTCATAAAAAATAGAATTGTTAAAGATTATCTTTCTTTCTTCTATATATAATTAATATACTTTATAATATTTAATCCATTTTCAATTATATATCATTTTGTTACCTCTCTCTTATGGCCCCACTTTTGACCGTCGGCTAAAGCTTAATTTGCGTTTTAGGTGACTTAGCCAACGCTTTCATAGACTTAGCCCTCATTATTTTGATGTTGATCGAGGCTTAGCCCACACTTTACGGTCGGCTAAAATTCTTAAACATTTTGGTTATAAAAAAGGCCAACTTGGTTAAGCCGACTAGTTTGGTGATTTTCCCTTTTTAACTTTCATGCTGATTTAGTTTTAGAATTTTTCAAAGGAGTAGGAAAATATATATTGCAAATTTTATCTAATGAAATATATATAGATGAGCAAATATGGCATTATCTATGTTACCTTATTAAGGAGGAGAGATGACTACAAAGGTAATTTTACACTAATTTTAAGATGACATCTCAAAAGGCATAAGCATAAATCCCTAACTTTTACCATTTTCTTCCTATTATGTCCCTATGTACAATATTTGATGGCACATGTATAAGTCACTAATACAACTCATATAACCCTTAACAATGTTCATTGAATGCTTCCATTAACCTAATAATGCTTCTGGTAACAGACATTTGAATGATTATTGATCACTACAATCACTATACTTGCCCATCGTTTAATTCACTTATTACCCGACCCCTCCGTTTCCACTCCCTACCCCCTTCTATAATAATGGTCATCCAGGTACCAAAATTTGTGACCAAAGTTCAATATTATTTTTGTGGCCAAAGTTCAATATTATTAATCAATTTCTTCTCTATGTATTGAGATTTTTCAGTAATATGTAGAGCTTCATAATCATCGATGCAATATTAAGGATTGAATTTGGTTTTGGTTAACTATTTAGTATGAAGGAATTGTCAGCGTCGGAGCCCGACTCTACCGCAATTTCCCTTGATAGGTCAGTTTTCTAATTTCATTAGTATTGAAAAGAGATTAATCGTCAATTTTATTGATTAAATCATTAGGGTTTGTTTTGTCTTAAGATTAGCGGTTCCATCGTTGGTGTTGGAGCAGGCACAATCGTAATGGACCGGAGGAACATCATTGACTCTGTTCAAGAATGGTTGGATGGTCCTGGATGTCATGGGAATGATACGTCTGAATGTCCCTTTCTTTAAATTTGATTCATTTATTTCATATTCAACCTCCAATTGCGACTCACAGAATGGATTTTTCCATGGATGTCCTAAAACAAAAGCAACATTTTCTTAACAAAGTTTCAGTTTGAGAATGACCTACAACCATTGGAAAATGTTGATAGCATAAAATTTAATGCACCACATTCCTGTTTTTTAGTCATCACTGAGGATTTTATTAATAAACAAATCAGTGTCTTATGTATGAAATTGGTGAATCGAATCCCGTGTTGAAAGGACGTGAGCTCATATAACGAATGTATATAATATATTCTAAAACATTGTTTTTTTATATGCTTGCAATGTTTATGTGTTGATGATATATGTTTATGCACATATTATGGATTACATAATTATGATATCGGATCTGGATATGACATATTACAATTGCTACAGTGGATCTATGTGTTACATTAGTAGATATGATGTCAAACGTGTTTAATTATGTTGTTGCTAAGTTGACTTTATTTACAAACTCACTGATGTCGTCAACATGGAAGGTAGGACCATCGTAAGGGAGTCAGTTTCATTTAAAGGTGAAACGAGTGTAATTGGTTTTGCTAAAGATCTTGACGGATATATTTTGAACACATTGAGAGGTCCATCACTCCTAAACCTCTACCACATAATGCTTGGTGATCTAGATTGATCCTCTAAGCTTTACAACGTAAAGGTATGGTTTTTAGTTACTTTCTTGATAAAATTAGTGCAACTGATCCATTTAAAGTTACCAACTTTGAGCAACCACTAAGGATGAATGCATAAACCAAAGGTGAGGAAACTAACATAAAAGGCTCTCACAATACAAAAATAACCATTGATATTGTGCCTTAGTAAGGAGTAGGAGAAGAAAAAATTAAAGAAATGAGCATAAATTATATTAAGACACAGACACAACAAACAATAATGATTTAGTATCCTACACTCCAAGATTAGCTATACTACAACCACCTAAATGCACACAACTTTCCATTTGCTTCAAATGGATTTAATACTAAAATAACAAAAAAAAAGTTCATTGATTCCTTGAAAAGAACAATATTCTTGACAAAACTCTAAGTTCCAGATTAGTATGCATCTACTTAGCTTCATTTTTTAAGTATTTCATGACTCACATGCCCTGCCTTTGTATGCCTTACTGTTTTAACTTTCATGTGTATCCAGTTTTGTTTTGTATTGCTTATTAACAATCTTTTTATGCTTATGATCAAAGTTAGAGGCCTGAAAGGAGCGGAGTTGCCACATAAGCCATAGGTAGTGTTTCTATGTCAGTATTGGAGTGCACTTGTTCTCACTACAGGTAATTACATGGCTGTTATATGATTTGTGTTTAGATTAAGTGGTAGCCTGGGTGCCGTTTAATGAGGGTTTTTATAGTCTTGTTAGTTGTTACAATCATCTTATGAATTATAATAACATATTACCTGTTAGCCCAAAAAAATTTGAATTGCTTTAAGAAAACTCCTATATGACAAAATAAAAGTCCAAAATGCCCCTCATTTAGGTAGGCAAAAGTCAAAAGTTCCCCTTAGTTAACGTTATATTTTGACTGGGTTAGTCATTTGGATGAAAATGGCAACAAATTGCAAACCTCAAGGGCCCAGTTTAAGAAAAACTATTTTAGATGGATGTAGCAAAAATGCTCAAACCTCATGGACGTAATTGGCTGTTAACTCTTTTTAACCGGAAATTTGTTTGTTCATTTTTTTTTATTAAATTATTAGGATGTTAATGCTTAGATATGAAGGAAGGTGTGGTTTGCCCTCAAACTTGTTCATTAAACTATTGTGCATTAGATTATGGAGTTGGAGCCCCGAGTGAAAAAAAGGGATTAATATTATCTGTCGATCTATATTCTAAATTATATTATTTCAATACTGTTTTTACAAGTAAATGTTAACAAGCCTAATTTCCTTTGTTTTGTTATATGATGATATGGAATTTACATGCACGAGTTTCAGAACGGACATTTGGTGGAACTCCATTCACATTATTAATGGAAGTTAATATGAGACATGTAAATTTGGTTTTTTTATGATCTGAACGACATTCTAACCCAAGAGATCCTTGTTGTAAATAGTAGTTATTGTATATCATAAACTTTATATATTTCAATATTGTATGTTTTACTCTGACAAATTGAAGCCTGCGATAAAGAAGTCAATGGTGGAACTTGATGGCGATTTTCTTCAACTTCATCAGGATTCAGTTTTTACTTAAGTATATGAATGTGTTCCTAATTGGTGTCTAAACATTTTTTTACATGAGAAATGGATTTTGACAGAGGTGACAGCATGCAATGCAGGTCCATATAGTTATGTTCGGGTTGATTTGTCTATGATGTCGCCTACCATATCTGATATTCTTTTTATGTCAATTCTTTGGTTATACTCACTTGCTCTTTCTCAAATATTATTAGTTGTCTTAACAAATTGGTATTAAAAATTAAATTACGTGAAACCACCACACAATGTGCACTAAAAAACTTAACTACCCGCAGCAACGCGCGGGCATTCCCACTAGTAAAATTTATTTATATTGCTTCAAATTTTAAAAGCAATAATTAATATTTCAAAATCATATAAATCAAAATTATTAGATGGCCAAAGATATTGTTAATTTTACTTGATCGAAGTAACACTTAAATTATTTAGTCGAAAGAAAAAGAGAAAGAATACTTGACTTTTAAACACTAATATACACTAACAAAATAACTAAAAAAAATATTAAAGAACTAAGGAGCTGTTTGGTAGCCTCTTAATGAGGCTCTTAACCATTCAGCGCTGAATGATTCAGCATTCAGCACGTTTGTTTCAGCTTCTGAATGGAATGGTTAAGTCTGAATCATTAAGATTTGGGATGCTGCTAAACCATTAAGCACTGAACTATTAAGCAATGAATTAGGCTGGACCTTAATGAGGCTCCCCTACCAACGTGGGACAAGAAAACTAACCATTAAGAGATCCAACTTAATGATTCAGCGCTTAACCATTCAGACCTCCTAACCATTCAAACCTATTAACGATTTAACACTTAATCAACCAAACAACCAATGGGCCAAAGTATATTGTAATTTTACTTGAACTCAGTACCGCCAGTTAACATATGAGTAAAAATTACAATTTTAACAAAAGCATAATAATTTATGTAATTAATTCATAAGATTATCCACAAAGCGTAGATATCCATGAAAACAACACATAAAATAACCTAATATTATTAATCGGATTTGGTCTATGTAGTAAATTCACAACCATTATTACACAGCGTTTGAGTTCATACAAATACAACACTCAAAAAAACCCTTTATTAAAATCCTAGAACACAACAATAAGAATATATTGATATTATTATTATTAACCAAATCAACAAACACCATTAGTTTTCTTCTTATTAGCTACAAACTTTTTCCAATATACTTTGCACCTCAACTTCATTTTTATTCTTTATTCCCTTCTCTTCGCTTATCTCTATCTTAGCATTCACCTTCGCTGACATTATATCGAGCTCATGAAACACCTTTCCAATATCACCGTTTTGCCAGTGTATACTTTGCACCTCAACTTCGGTTTTATTCTTTATTCCCTTCTCTTCACATATCTCTATCATAGCATTCACCTTCGCTGGCATCATATCGAGCTCATGAAGCACATTTCCGATGTCATCGTTTTGCCAGTGTATACTTTGCACCTCAACTTCGGTTTCATTCTTTATTCCCTTCTCTTCACATATCTCTATCATAGCATTCACCTTCGCTGGCATCATATCGAGCTCATCAAGCACCTTTCCAATGTCACCGTTTTGCCAGTGTATACTTTGCACCTCAACTTCGGTTTTATGCTTTATACCCTTCTCTTCACATATCTCTATCTTAGCATTCACTTTTGTTGGCATCATATCGAGCTCATGAAGCACCTTTCTGATGTCATTCACGAGCCGTTCTGCCAGTGTTCTTGAAAAGTCTTCTCTTATCACCACTCTCAAAACGGTAATATGTTGTGCATCTGGTGGCATTGTGTACGCCGGCACAATCCACCCGAACCGCCTCAACATGTCTGATATCTTAAACTCATCGTGCGCACTGTGGTCTTTTAGTGAAAAGGCTACAAGTGGGACTCCGTTGTCTTTAGAGACAATGTTGAACAGTCCGGTTTTCTCCAAACCTTCCTTTACGACCATTGCATTTCCTTGACAATTTTCCATGATGTGCTTATATCCCTAATAACAAGAACAAAATAGTCAGGTTTTAAATAGTGACAATGGCAAAATATGTGACAAACAATAAACATAAAAGATGTTTAGCGTAAGTTTCAAAGTTTAGTACGAAACTTGTAATAAGCTATATGATTTAAAGGCGTATTCTTGTAATATTGATTGACTAATGTGAACCATACTCTTAGAGCATCTCCAACCCTTGGTTTGTAATGGTCCGTTGGAAACGGACTGACCGAAGAAGCATTAGTTTAGCATTGGAGGGGTTTGGAGGTGTTGGGTCCGTCCGGTGAACCGGTCCATAGGACTTTGTTGGGGCCACATGCATGCATAAATAAAAAAAAAAGGAAAATTCATTTCAATTTGGAAATACAAATATGTTAATTGTTAGAATAAATATATTAAAAGAAAGTTAACCGTTTAAAAAAAATAAAAATCAAATATTATACAAACATAATTAAAAACATTACATAACCCTAAATTATATATTACACACTCATAAACCTAATTAAAACATTACTTAAACATAAACCTAATTAAAATATTACTTAAACATAAACCTAAAATTCAAACATTACTAAACATATTGAAGGGATAGGATCTCAAATCCTGACGTGGACAAGGACCCTAACCCATAAAAAAGATCAACTCCAAAGCCTCTGCGGAGCAATAGCTGCGTGAAAAATGCTTCAACAGGAAATGACTAGCCGGTTGACGTCATCAACATAAAGGGATCAATGCGCGTGTAAACACGCGTGGGAAAATTAGGAAACATCGTATTAAAGTACCGATTCGTACGGAGGATCTTAATTCAGAACGATCCGTTAAGATTCAGGGCGCGTACTGCGCCAATCGGATAACGACACGTGTCAGGGGTGGTCCAACAACCCTGACCGTCAATAGTTACGTCACAGCTTCCATGCTTCCACCATGCTGTGTACAGTACCGTCAGAGTACTGTACATGCATGTCCATCTGCTAGTGGTCAGACATTGAACGCTCCCACAAGTACTCGCCTGGAGCCACCCGCATCGCGCCACATGGATCTATAGCAGAGCGGTAAATTATTTCTCTCACACCAGCATTAATTATCATATGCTCTTATACAAACTTTATGGGCCGAAGGGAGGCAAGCCCTGAACTTGGGCCATTTTCATCGTTGTGGTTAAGGGTTAGTGATGTTTGGCCATGCATGTTCTATATAAAAGAGGTCACCCCTTCTTTGTATAGACATGTTATGTTGAACTTAGCAAGCCAACACCATTTTTGTGTCTGTACGTTGGAGTCATAGGACTACCTAGCAGTCGCCTCCGTTCGTACGACCCTCTTATTCTCTTCTTTTAGGTTCGGTTCGTGCTACGAGTGTGTGCAAAGTATTATACCCTGCAGCAACCACGAGTTTAAAACTATAATCATCTCCGTCAAGGTAATTATAACTCATTGTTTCTTCACATACATTAACATAGTAAAATTAAAACATCACGATCGCTATCATGACTGTCCAACCTAGCGTCTGGATGGATGCATCCGAAGTCAGGACTTGGAAGACGATATGGTTCATCGTCCATAGTGATGTACTCCTTACCCTGGTCAGTTTCGTATCCTTTAGCCTAGCTAGGTACGAGTTGTGTTGGAGGGATATTTGAAACGGGAGGGTTTGGGGTGAAGTTTATTTGCGTCACCCAAACTTGTAGTTGTTTAAATTGCAGCACGAGCATAGTGTAGTCATAGGCCTAGTTAAACTCCTTGTCTATAAGAGTAGGGTTTGGATTGACACTTGATTGAGTAGGTGTGTAAGTCGGTAAAGGATGAGTGATTATTAGTTGCAGAGGAGTGTAGAGTAGACTACGATGAATGTACACTTGTTGAGAAGAAGTGTACACTTGGTGAGAGGAGACGACACTGGTTGATTAGGAGGAGACGACACTAGTTGTGAACGTCGGCTAGCACATCGGCGGGAATATCGCCTGAGGTTGGAAGGTCCAACGTATCTTTGAATTTTTGTATGTTGATTGAATTGGGAGTGATAATTGTAAACGTGTCTTGTATTTATAGGGTTAGAAATATAGTCGTTTGAAAAGTAGCTGTTGAAAAAGTACCTGTTTGAAAAATAGTCGTTAGAAAAGTAGTCGTTTGAATATTAAATACTATTCTTATTTTTTTATTTCATTTTGCTTTTATTTTATATACTTTTATTTATTTAATATTGTTTTTAATTAATTACGTATCCAGTATTTTATTATTTTAATTAGTCAATAATATTGTTTATTTAATAAAATTATTTTGTATATAAATTTAGATAAAGGTTAAATAAAAGAGGAAAAGTAAGTGATGAGGCGGATATGAGGTGGGGCTTTGGAATGGTTTGGGGTTGGAGGAAAAAAGTGAGGTTTGGTTTGGTATGGTTCGAAATGATCTGGCATGCTGATGTGACGATTTGGAATGGTTTGTTGGTGTATGCATTGAAGATGCTCTTAGTAGTAGAAATATTTTGTTGGTATATATTTATGTGACGTTGAATATATTTTAAACAAAAAAAAACACTTATTTAAAAAAAACAATAGCTAAAATTTTGAAATTCAGTAGCAAAATCCATGGTAAAAGTTTAGCAAAAACCCAGTCGCAAAACTGGTCTATCAAAAAAACTGATGCTAATTAGCTACTCTTTTTTGTTGTAGATTGCGTCACAACGTGATTGTGTTGCAAAACCTTCACGGTGACTAGCGACGACATGATTTGTGATCGTTTAACGTCTCAAATAGTTGATTTTGTAGTATAGCATATGTTAAATAAAAAACCAATCAAAGGATGAAAACTAACCTCGAAACCCAAGCGAATGAGCTGATAGTATTGAGCAATTATTTGACTAGAACCTATAAAACAATCCACAAAACTTGATGATTATTACTTTCGTCCAAACAATTTTTTCTCTCAAAGTGCGTGTTATATATGTGTTGTCTTCTTGCGTTAGTTATGCGTCAGTTAAAAACACGTGGTGCAATTTTTTTTATCAATTTGTTTAGCGGCAAAATCAGAGGGGTCAATAGGATCCACTGATTTTTTAATACAAAATGTAAGTTTTCATTTAACAAAAACATAAATCGGACCTAACTATAACCTGTAGAGAAAAAAAAAAGAACTTTATGATCACCCGTGACTAAACCCAATGGTGAAGGTTAGTGAGGGCTAGGGGTGCCCTAGCCCGCACCGTTTTTTGGCTCAGTGGTAGAAGTTTGTGATTTTCGTAGGTAATTTTTATATGGATTGAGTCCGGCCCCCACCGATTTTATCTTCAAATTTCGACACTGACTAAACTGTTCTAGTTCTATCACTTATATGTTAGTTTACCTTTGGAGAAGTTGAGGGTGAAAGTTTGTTGATCAGCACCAAGATAGTTAATGTGAAAGATGAGTTCATTAGGTAAGTCATCTTTGCTCCTCCAAATCACCCACCCAATTCCAGCATAAACAAGCCCATATTTGTGACCACTAACATTTATACTCTTAACCAATGGCAACCGAAAATCCCATTCAAGTTCCGGGTAAATGAATGGTGCAACAAAACCTCCACTTGCAGCGTCCACATGAATAGGTGTATCCCATCTACATTCCCATGACATATATATCATACAAATATTAGCCTCTTAATCTCATATATAACCAATATACAAATAGATGCTAAACGCATAATAAATTTTAAGTAAATAGAACCGTATAAACATTTATACATATTGTTTTAAGATGGTAGATATGAGACAACCACCTCTCTTTTTATCTCCCGGTGTATCTGCAAGCACTATGTACAGATGTTTTTTGTTTTTCTTATGGTTTTGTACTTAAATTTTGCTAATGTTTTGAACGTGTGTATGTGTACGTATACTCCAAGGGCGTATATTTCAAAACAAAACATGTGTTAAGAACAGCGTAATGCATTTGTACATATTGTTTTTAATATGATACATAAGAAAATCTTTTTACGTAACTGTCTCTTTTTATCTCTACCACTACTTATGATTATCTTTATTCACTACATACAAGTGAATGTACCCTTGTGTTTGTGTGTTTGTGGGAGCGTTCAATGTCGAACCCAACTTTAAATAAAGAGCTGTGAGAACCATATATGCAAGATAAGTACATACAGTGGTAGAGAGTGAAAAAGCCGCTAAAAACAGGTCTTATGTATCAGTTTTAAAGAAGTATTTATAACGTATTTGCAATTTTTGAAAATCTACTTAAAATTAGTTATGAATTAAACACGACAATGTCAAATTATGATACGTACCCAGTCTCTGTATTTTTCTGTGTCAAGAGGTAATTTAAACGCTTGACATCTTCAAATTCACCATTGAAAGTGGAACCCAAGATAACAGCCATACAAATGGTGTTTTCATCAACCATTTCCACAGCTTTCTCTGGATCCATAACATAGTAACTCTCACTTAACTTCACTTCCTTCAACTCCACTTCAAAATATCGAGCAAATTTCTTCCAACAAACCTTTTACATATTAACTTAATAATTAAATACCTTCTTTTTCCAAATTATTATATATAACTAAAATTTAAATAACTTTATTACTACCTGAACATTGGCCCCGGTGACAATGTTAGGTTTGTCCCATGATTTGCCAAGAGCTTTCCTTTTGTTTTGCCATTTTCTTTTGAAAGCCAATCCGGCCAGCATGATTGCTTCCGATGAGCCTACGGTTCCAACCCCGACGGCGGTCTCAGACACCCGAAGTGGTGCGTTGAAAAGACGTGCGATCATGTTCACGCAACGGTTCTGTGTTTGGTTAAACATAGAATCATGCATTAAGAAAGATGACTAGAATACATGTAGTGTAATATATATTTACTTGTTACTATTGTTGTCTTAGTTTATAACACTTTAATCATAACTAGCACTATGTTCCTGGGTTTCATTTAACAAAGCCTGTTTGGATAGATTTGGCGAGCATGCCCTCCACTGTAAGGAATCGCCGGGATTCAAGTATCGTCATGACTGGGTTAGAGATGTTTTATGGATGTGTATTGCAATTATACACATGTGTATATTGAAAAAAAATTAATAAAAAAAATTATTGCATAAAAAGCAACGATTAAAGCAAAAAAAAAAATTGCCTTAGAGAAATGTGTGGTCTAGAATGGTTCTCTCAGTTCTCGATTTGGCCAAAGGTTCTCATTTGAACCGATTCCTATATATATAAGGTCAAGATCGTGTACAAAGAGTGTTTTGTTTGAGAAGGTTAAGAAGGTTTTATGACCATTAGATGACTTTAATTAAGGGTGTGGATTGATTAGATGACATTTTTTGTAATTAGTGTTATAATTTTATTAATTAATTAAACCATATAGAGTAGGATAGTAAAATACACATTCTAATTAAATAATCTCATTAAAACCATTTGTATACAAAAGTCATCTCTCACTCACCTCTCTCCTCTGAATTCTATCGCCTCCCCTAAAACATAATCAAGACCTAGCATATTTTTGTTTCCATCCCCTAAGATGTAATCAAGACCAGGAGTCTCTCACCTCTCTCCTCCTTCATTCAGCATCTTCAAAACACGGCGTCTTCAAAACGCCGACGATGAAGCCTCTGGCCACCCTTTGTACAAGATCACGTCATGGTATTTTAACCCACTTTGTTTTGAACTTAAAACACTTGACTGATGTGTTGAATATAAAACACATATGTTTCTGTGTTTGATGTGTTGAATATAAACCACATATGTTTATTGTCCGCTGTTTGATATTTTGAATATAAAACACTAAGGTTCATAGTGTTCTTGTGTAATATGTTGTTTATGTGTTGAATATAAAACACATATGTTTGTTGTGTTCAATATCAAATCAGATATTATATACCGGTTGAAGTCCCTTAACCACACATTTGAATTTGGAACAACAAATAATAATTCTCTCATTTGAAGGGTCATATAGTTTTAATTTACTTTTTTTTAATGATTAATTTATCCCTCTTTAAATACACTATTTTTTGCCTCTTATAAGGTTTGAACTCTCAACATCTCCTTTAAAACCCCAACACCTTTACCATCACACTACTAAGGGGTGTGGCATAATTTTAATTTACTATTTTTGCAATATTAAATTCCATGAGCATGCACAAATGGCCGATTCTAATTGGCCATAACGACAACGAAGCAGTCATAGGATGTCGTGAAGAAATGAAACATGGCCGGTCAAGTCACACCTCACTAATATATATATATATATTACTCAATTTACGTTTTTATATTAAATAATAAACAACTAGAAATTGTTATAGTTCTAGAAAAAGAAAAAGTAATTTAGATATTTCTTAGTTTTCTCGTAGTTGTGCTAGAATGATTCGTTTTAACATAGTGTGATATCATTCTAGCACAACGACAAGAAAACTAGACTCATTCTACCCACTGAAGTAATACTCCGTGGTGCCAATCCACACCGCCAGCCCACAATGTCAAAAGTGACATATGCCTCATCCTTCCCTTTGATTTTTCTTCAACCTCATCCTTCCCTTTGCTATTTCTTCAACCTCATCCTTCCCTTTGATATGTATGAACTAAAATGAACATCTTATCAACTTGTTCGACTAGACATTATGAGTTTGGTCATATTACACTATCGAGAAAAGATTAAAGACTCCCATCTCTAAGCTAGTCAGCATATAGTTAAATCAAGACGGAATTATTCTATGTATATTTTAAATTAAAAAAATATTAAGAAATTCTTATCAGTTTTAATTAAATTTAAGCTGACCAAAAAATTTATGTCGGCATCACAATAATAAAAAAAAAAGTTTCTTGATCTCAGTGATTTCTTGGTACGCCACACACAACAAACAATAGTCATCACCAAAATCCCGAAAATGTAAGAGAATCATTCTATCAAGGAAAAAAGTTTGTGCTCAAATGTACCCTTTCAATTATTTTATTAGGCTGGTAAGTATGGAGCATCGGCCTCTTCCACCTTAGCTCAGCAGAGCCTGTAACACCGTCTTGGGCATTTCAATAAGGAGCATTATTGCGCGCTAACAGGCTCTCCGTGAGTAGAGTGGCTAGTGTATGAAGCTAGGTGAAAGTTGGACCCCAGTGTTCGCTTAGGTTGTCCATTTGGAAGGGGTTTTAAAAAAATAGTTATGTTATTTATTTCGTTAAAGCTTAAGGCTAATGGGTACATTTTTCACGGTTCGTCTCAGACGGATGAATTCTCAGGGACGGCTTTGCGGTCTACATACCGGCGGTACGTTAGTTGTCCAGAATGTAACTCCTATCAAATTTTATATTAAAAATATCTCACCTACTAAAACCAGTCACATCGTCTATCTACTTGTGAGTGAGTAAAAACATCATTCAGGTGCATTTTGGTGGTCATATATCTACCCTTCCTATAGACGTACCCCACCTATAAATCAGACATATCACCACTGTTTATCTAACATGAGGTGGCTTAAACATACACAAAAAGGTGTTTTTAGCCACACCACACCCAATAAAAATATACCTGGAGTTCCGTTGTGACAGGATATTCATCCATGTTAACATAATTCTTATTAATCGAATCCATGATCAGCTTATCACATTCAGGTTCCATCCACGTAGTCGCGAACGATGCAAGATTCAACCTCGGATTCCCGTCAAACATCAGCTCATCATTGATGATCTGATACGCAACCTCTTTCGGGATCGAATCCTCCGGCATCTTAAACCTACAACAACCCAAAACAATGTCAAAATCAATTTTTTTACGTATAAAGTTCGTCGAAAATGTTAAGAACTAGTTGACCGGATCCGCACTTTGGGAGACAAGTGCGAACGTATTGCGAAGCAAAGGTAGAGTTGAGGGAGGCATCGGAGCCAGATGCTAAGGGTCTTGATAGCACCATGATTGATGGTTCAATAGTGTGTGTTTTATGTTGTGTTGTTGTTGTGTGTGTTTAGTAGGCAACAATGAGATTGGTTGGGTCATGTGGGAAGAAAAAAATTGTGAATGTCGATATATAAATCCATAAGGATACGGGTGGTAATTAGTGAAAGATATGTTGACGGGCCAAAATTTATAAATTTAATATTAATAAATAATATTGGTCCTTTTTGTTGGAATGAATAATAACAAAAAAAGTTTTAATTAAATTTTTTTTTTAATAATAATATAATACAATTTAAAAGACAAGTGTCGGTATTCTATATAATGAATATTACTTTTTTTTGAAGGCGACTTTCTTTCTCAGAGCACGGTGAGATCATCGCGCCTGTCCAGACAATAGTCTGGTACAATGACGTGCCCTAGCCCACTCGTCTAGACTACGTTGTCTGTACCGAGTCCACGCTGGAGCGGTGGGGTGGTTCCGCCTGAAACCGTACTACCTCCACATCATATATATCGCTGAAGTAACAGCCGGATGAAACTGGTTCAGCTCGGGATCGAACTTGCATCACTTGGACCACAAGTTCTCACCGTCATTGCCTGGTGTCCCCCAAATGAAGCAAATGGGGATCGAATCCAGGTCTCACAAAGAAGAAACTGGGTCGTCTACCAACCAATGTTTTAAAAACCGGTAAATACTGGCCGGTTATACCGGTATTTCCGTTTTTGGATAAAAATCCGGTATAAAACACTCCGGTAAATATGGGAGACGGTATCGATTTTATACCGCCGGTAAAATCCGGTATATTGGTTTGAACCGCTATACCGGTACCGGCATAGGATAGTTTTTGGATTATTTTTAGATTATTTTTTATTAAGAAATAACTTTTAAAAAATTAACAACTTTAGATCATCTTTTGGATTATTTTTTAATTATTTATTAACTTTTCGATAGTATTTTAGTATGTAATTATGTACTTTTAGATTATATTTTTGTGTTAATGTTGTAATTTATAAAATTATATAGCTAACTAATTAACCTGGTTGAACCGCCCGATACAACGCGGTTCAACCAGTTAAACCATTTACTAGCTACAACAACAACAACCTTACCCGGTAAATCCCACCATTAGCCAAGCTAAGGGTAAGGTCTGGGGTGGGTGAGATGTAGGCAAACCTTACCTCTATCTTTGGAGATAGAGAGGCTGCTTCCAGAGAGACCCTCGGCTCAACAACACACACTCGACAAGTAAACCGCACTAAGAAACTAATAAATAGCTATTGAATTTAAAAAAACATTGAAAGCGTCACATAGTGAAATAAAGGAATATATGCCATAAAACAAGATAACTCAAACACACCAAAAAATACAAGTCACCCTTATTAGCTTCCTACCCGTGAAAGACAAAGTCTAAGCTCCTAGGACCATGCTACGAAACAACCTAACCCTCCCTAATAATCCTTAACCTTAATCTTGTGTCTCCACGAACCCCTATCCTCGACCATGTCCTCAGAGAGGTGCATCTCTACTAAATCATGCCTAATCCACTCATCCCACGTCAATTTGGGTCGTCCTCTACACCTCCTTCCCTCTACAGTGAGAGTTTCCACTACTCTAACCGGAGCTGACATTTGCCTCCTCTTCACATGCACATACCATCTTAATCTTCCCTCCTTTATCTTTTCTGATATACTAGCTAATAACCTCATTTCTTATTCTGTCTACCATAGTGTGCCCGCACATCCACCTTAGCATCCTCATTTCTGCTACGTCCATCTTGCGAGCTTGTGTCTTTTTGATGGCCCAACAATCTGTCCCATATAACATAGCAGGTCTCACAGCGACCCTACAGAATTTTCCCTTTAATTTAGTTGGGAACCTTTTGTCACATAAAACCCCACTGGCGGCCCTCCACCTACACCAACCAGCTTGAATGCGATGGGTGGCATCACTATCTAGCTCCCCATCCCTCTAAACAAATGATCCTAAGTACTTAAACTTAGTTGCCTGAGGGACAACCTGACCTTCAATCGTAACGCGAGTATTTTCATCATGAGTTGTACCACTGAAACCACAATACATGTACTCAGTCTTAGAACGGCTAATCCTCAATTCCTTACCCTCTAAAGCTGCACACCAACCCTCTAGCTAATACATTTACTAGCTAAATGCGGTATAATTAAAAAACTGGTTTTTAAAATATTGCTACCAACTGAGCCACAAGGGGAGAACATAATGAATATTAAACAATAACAATATCATTGGCTGAATATCAGCACGTGTATATTTAGCATTCATATATAAAGCCATAACGACACGGTAGTGAAAGACATGTTGATGGGGCCAAAATTTATAAATTTAATATTAGTTAATAATAATACATTTTAAAAGACAAGTGTCGGTATTCTATATAAGGAATATTAAATAATAACAATCATTGGCTCAATCTAAGCACATGTATATTTAACATATAAAGCCATAAGGATACGGGTAGTGAAAGAGATGTTGATGGGGCCAATATTTAAAGAGAAGAGAAACGTTGATGCCCCTACTATGAAGCCGGATAGCATTCATTGGAGTCCATTCGAGTAGGAGGTCCTAGCATGAGCTTGGATGAATGTGTCTACCAATCCTATAGTACGTAAGATTTTTTTTTATAATATATAGATTGTCTTTAAAAAAAATTATTATATTTACGTATGGTTTTTTAAAAAAAAATATTAATGTTCATCATTATCATCATCATCATACTCAGTTAATCCCATCAATAGCAAAAGCTAAGGTAGGGTCTGAGGATGGTAAGATATAGACAGTCTTGCCTCTAACCCATGGGAATAGAGACGCTGTTTTCAGTGAGACCCCCGGCTCGATAGTGTTTTGTATCAAGCCTTGGACATAAAGCATGTGACACTTAGCAATCGGGACAAACCCGATTGGTGCATGTACCCCCTTGTCTTTTAGCTATCAACGCCACCACATGATGCATGATTAACCGTCCGTCATTTTTAACGTTATTTTCACAAAATTAGTAAAATAACGTTAATATTAGTGCAACTTTACTTTTGTCCCCGAGGGCCGCACATATATATATTATGTGTGCACAGCTGTAAGGGGCTAATACATTAATGTTGTAGGTACAAATCAGAAAATGGATAGTTTTTAGAACCATGTTTGCGTGGAATTTTTCAAATTAATGCAACGCAAACCTTATTGAACAGAACACTCCATTAGTACCAAGTTTAGGGATATGGGCTCAAGATGCCAAACATTTGCGACTTTTTATCAAAGTTGCTGGAATAATCTGTCACACCTTGCCAAGGCGGAAGCACGAGATGCAACACAAAAGGTTTTCAAGGACATGATTTAAGCAAACATCTAATTAAAACACAAGTTTGGATGCCAAATTGTTAAGAGTTTACAACACCCAAAATATATTGTTCTAAAAATCCGAGATTTCATACTTAAATCCCACAAAATGAGAATTAAACAGAAAATCCCACAAAAGACGGTATCCATGATGCAAGCTTAAAATTTCCTCAAGTTCCATCCATGAAAACTAATTACTTGAAAACATGCATAAAAACTTTGTCAACATAAAGTCGGCGAGTTCACAGGTTTAAGTCATTATAAATACTTGCTAGGATTGCTCTCGTGGCATACAAGCTCAAGTTACCCAAAGAGCTCAGTGGTGTTCATGACACATTCCACGTGTCCAATCTGAAAAAGTGTTTGTCCGATGAATCTTTGATCATTCCTCCCGAAGAAATTCACATCGATGATCAACTCCACTTTATTGAGGAGCCAATCAAAGTGACAGATTGGAAAGTCTAGAAATTGAGAAGGAGTCGTGCAAAACTTGTCAAAGTCAGATGGAATGCAAAGTGCGGGCTTGAATTTACATGGGAACGTGAAGACCAGAGGAAACGAAAGTATCATGTGCTCTTTCCAAAAACAGTTGAGAACCGTAAGTCAACTCGATTTCGCTGACGAAATTCCAAAAACAAGGGGAGAATGTGACACCAGTCAACAATCCAGGTCAACATCCGTACGCATTTTACTTATTATTGTCATTTCATGTGCATAATTAGACATTTTGCACGCACTATACCCCCCAGTCTAGTAAGCATGAGTTATTCAGAAAGCTCAAACAAAGATCATCCGTTTATGCATACAACACCCGGACAAACCAAAAAGCATTTCATGAGGTTACCACATTCTAACACATGGTAATTCCTCACTAACACATGTATACAAATCGCAAACATTATAAACTATCAGCATAGATAACATGTGTTCACAACTAATAGATATTGATACATGTTGATATCGTCATCAAGCATCATGAAGCCTAACTAAAACCCGACAATATGGTCACCAAATAGATATTCCTATACCAAGGGTGACTTGAAGTTATCAAACAAACTAACTAGACATTGTGCAAGTGTATATTATCGACCTTCTATATGTACATGTATCGACTAACCCTCATGATCTCACCACCATTTTTAACACACATTTGATAAGTAAAGGGGTCTATAACTAAGTGAACTTATCATGGGTTTCAACAACACAGTAACTACACACACATATATCCACGACACTATATATATATATATACAAACACATACACCTCTTCGACCACACATACACACACGACAAGTCTCTTTCTTGACACCTTCCCTTTTCTTTTGTCCTTGGCCGATGCATTAATCAAGCAAGCAAGAGTCCATTTTAAGCATAGGATTTACATCAAATTGATAACTTACAATGTGGTCTTGCATACCCCCATGTATGATCATAGCCTAGTTGAGAAATCCTCTTGAAACACACTAGCCGATCCCAAAACAATCTCAAGTCCCTATCACCCTAAACACCTCAAATCATACACCCATTTGGTTAAATATCATCTCACTTCAAATACCTAAGACTAATACACTTCCATTACTAGAAAGAGACAAACATTCCTATCCTACTTCTTCCATTTCGGCCGATATTGACATCTCAAGGACCCATGGAGACAAGTCTTGGAACATGGAAGGGTCATTATCCATGCTAACACCTAAGTCTACCCTTGGCTGACCCTATGCAAACATAAAAAGGATGAATCGGTTTCCAACTCACTCCCTTACATGATGTAATCGGCCTAGAAGGTTGATGAGGTCATGATTTGCACACAATTGCGAAACAAGACAAGCATGACAACCCATCACTCTAGTCAAACATTTCTTTACTACTAATCTATGCCTAGTAATCGAATTGGATCAAGGAAAGCATGCCACTCCATCTTAAACCTTTTAGTGATCAAGAACAAGAGACAATGCACCATCAAAGATGATAAACCTTTGACTTTGTCTTCACCCTCGGTCGAGCCTATACAAAAGGAGTCCCAAAGATTGTAAACAATCACACCAACACTTTTCTTGATCTCTTGATAACCATCGGCCATCACCAAAACCATAACCATAACCGAAGGCACCAAGACACGAAGCAAGAAGAGAAGCAAGAGAAATCGGTTCCACTTTGGTTCAAACTACGTGTGTTATCCAACCTATCTTCTCTTTCGAAGCTTTAAACCTCTCGGCCCTATTGTGAACCCAAACCCAAGCCTTTTTTCCTTGTTTAGTCGACTCATAACCAAGCCTAGACTAGTGACATTAATCGTCCAACATTGATGTGTGATCTAGCTTCTCAATCACAATGTTAAACTTAGGAACACTATGTAAACACTAATGCACTTACATATGATCGGCTATTTAGTGATCACATTATCGAGAAATATTACTTAATTGATATTAATCGGCGATGATGAATCAAGAAATGTTTTCAGATCAAAACCTCACCTAAATTACCCAATGGAAACCGGTTTTCATAACTTGTAAGGTCAAAGAGGATTGACAAAGCCACTTTTCATACCTTAGTCTTAATCATATTCTGCAATATTTTTGCTAAGTATAGAAACTGCCGAAGAAGAAGATAACAAGTACTAAAGAAGCTAATAACAAGCGCTGAAGAGTAATGTTCAGAAGTTCTGAGGACGAACCAGACAAATCTCTGAAGAACTACTGAAGACCAAACTTCTGAAGAATACTCATCAGAAGTTTGTCACTCATTAGCAGTTCTGTTAGAAGTTTCCCACCGCCTTAAACTTCAGTAGTATAGTATTATATTACTTTTGTTAAAGTCTTTGTACAAGTTCCAATAGTACAGCCTGTTGTAGTATTATTATATTGCTTTATACACTTCTCATATACGTATTAATCAGTCTATAAATAGATGGGTTCATCCCACTATTTTAGACAGTCCTTGTTTAGTTAATCCTTTCAATATATTGAGTTTCATTTGAAGCATTTACTTTTGTTATATTCATTAACTGTTTGATTCTCATTTACTGCTTTAGTTCATTGATTGAGGGGGAGCAATAACTCCTGTTAAGAGTTAAACTTTAACTTAGAACACTTATATTTATTCCGTTGTGCTTATTACCTTGATAGATCTAAAACAAGTGTTCATAATAAGAACTGTCAAACATAAATTGATCCAACAATTGGTATCAAAGCATTGGTTCATTTGATCAAATATCAATCTAACAAATTGAGAATCAGACACAGGCAATAAAGGATAATAGTTCACTTTTTCAAAACATCCATCACTTCAAGAAAATATTGACAAATCAAATTTCTTAAAAATGGATCCTCGTAATACTGTATCTTCCAATAAACCTCCTATGCTAGTCAGAAATGAGTATAATATCTGGCAAAGGAGGATGGCACATACCTTATCACAGCAAAATACTGGCTGTTGGAAGTCTGTCATGTATAGACCCCATAAACTAGTAACTACAAATCTTGAAACTAAACACTTTGAAAGTGCCAAAGAGCTGCGGGATTTCCTCAAAGAACAGTTTGGAGGAACTGATGAGGTGATTGCCAATACAAGAGAAATTCTTGCTCAACGATATGAAACCTTTACTCATGTTAATGGGGAGACTTTAGCACAACAATTTGAAATATTCTCTTCATTAATTTCTGAGTTAAAGTTAAATGGTCAGACCTACACAAACTCATCTATGCTTCATAGATTTTTAAGGTCTTTACTAGAAAAATGGAAAACTTATTCTATAGTTCTCAGGTCACTCACAAAATTACATGGGAGATTACTAACTTTTGAAATAGAAATCAATCAAAAGAAGAAATTACAAAACTCTGGTAAAACTGCTGATGACTATATTCCAGGTAGTACAACACTTTTGGGTGAAGACTCACCAACTTGTTCAAATAATTTTGGATCTTTTGATCACATTGACATAACTACTGGGATCTCATCAGAAAGGTCATATCCAGCTTATGACAATGAAGAAAACAGTCAAACTACTGATAACATGTGTTTTATAATGGATGACTTAAAAAATTTCAGTAGTGATGACTTAGAGGAAATGGACATACTTCACCACCTGGCCATGTTAAGTATTAAAACTAACAAATTTTACAAAAGGTTAGGAAGTAAATTTCCAGGACTAAACAATTCAACAAAAGTTGGTTTTGACAAATCAAAACTGAGATGTCACAAGTGTCACAAGTTGGGACACTTTGCTAGAGAGTGTAGAAGCTCTAGCTTTAACCAATCACAGTCTGGAAATCAATCGAACTCAAGTTACAATATGAATTTTGGAACACAGGGAAGTGCACATTTTGTACAGGCACAAGCTCCACAAATCCACTATGTGCCTCAAATACAATATGTACAAATGCCTGCTCAACAACAAGGCCAATAACAGATGCCTTCAATTCCTGCTGCTCAACAACCTCCACAAGTTCAACAACCCAATCAACAAAGTTTATTCACTTCTGGGTATGTTGACTAGAGCAGTCTTCCTTTTGACACATCTGAATGCAGTTTAGATGCAGACAACAATGTCTATGACATCAACTGGGGAGAACCTGATAATGGCACAAAGAATTTTGCCTTAATGGCTTTTGGGGGATGCTCCTCTAATTCTGCCTTATCTTAGGTATCAGAAAAGTATCTTTTAATACTTTGCTCAAAATCATGCAAAGAATCTTTTGCTATAATAAGAGAGACAAATGTGCATCTACAGGTGATACGCGGTTGAAATATCAAGGTTTTTAGTGTTTAACATTGCATTTTTATGTGATTTTATAGTTTCGAGCATGCTACTTTGACGAGATTTGCATTTTTCAGGCCTCAAAAGGTCTAAGGTGCATTTTGGAAGCTTAACGGGGATTTGGAATGGATTTAGCAAGAACGGGAGCGAGAAACTGAGCAAAACAGAAGAAATCAAGCAAAAATAGGCTTGGGCGTCCTAGAAGCACCTCTGGCCGTCCTAGATGCACCTCTAGGCATCCTGGACGCTGACCAGCGTCCGGCTAAGCGTCTCCAGAAGACCTTGGGCGTCCTAGGCGCAGTCTGCAGCTCAAAAACGTGAAATTGACATCTTTGATGAGTTTTTAAAGGGGAATTCGAATTTTTTACTCCATACCATCAATTCTAACCTCCTAGGGCGGATCTTGGACCATTCTTGGTGTCTCCAATCATTAAGAACTCAAATCCAATCCATCTATCATCATATTCCGTTAATCAAAATCATCATCATTCAAACCATCTTCATCACCAATCACCAAACCTTCATTCACCATTCATAAACCCTACATCCCCAATATACCTCATGGCTATTTCTCCTATCTTTTCCATCTTCATTGAGGCTTCCATCATCATGAGCGGCTAGTCTCCCTTGGAATCACCCGGTGTAGACTTGTAATCTAGGGTTCTTGAACATTTGGGTATTTTCTTAATTATTTTGTATTTGGTATTTGAACAAACTTGTTAATTGCGTTAATCTTGTTTTGAATTCTCTTTGATAATTGTTTATTGCGCCAATTACTAGGGAAATGAATTCGGTTAATTATGCTTTAACATGTCATTAGGGTTTGTATGTTCTAGAGTAATGAAATGTAGTTTAGTCCATCTTTGATGTTGATGAAACTTGACACCTAAGCCTATTGTAAAAATTAACCCGTTAATCCTAATTGCAATCTCTTGTTTAATCCCAAGTTGTTATAGAACTCTAGGTTACTTGTTGAACCGGTGTGATCTCCATTTTATTATCATTGTTTACACTCAAGTATTTTCATTCAAAGTCTTTATTATTAATCAAGCTTTATTTTTCACTTTTGCAAATTATAATCTTGAATCACTTTGTGATTCACAACTTTCAAACCAAAAATCTTAAATGAACCTAAACTTCATAATTAAACTACTTCTTCATAAGTGACGTTTTCTCAATCAACTACAATCATTTTCACCGACCACAGACTCTTCGTGGTTCGACACCCTTGTTACCACTAGCTACATAGTTTGAGGTAATTAGGACTTTATAGAAAACCTAGGAAATGTCAGAAAAGAGCTTGCTGACACCAAGGTTGATTGTGAAAATTGGGTTGAGTCATGTAGAGGTTACTAAATGCTATTTAACAAACAAACAAACTGCATCAAATGTTAAGTTTGGCATAGGGTACAATCACATAGAAACACCAACTGATTTTACTCCCAAAACTTCTGATATGAAAGAATACACATGTTTTCATCAGAACTTTCACAAAAATGCAAATGAAAGTTCTGTAGAAGTTAAATCTGCTGACATTAAGTCATTAGTAGTTTCTTCTACATCAGGAGTTGAAACCCTAAAAACTACTGATGACCTAATTCAAAATACTGAAACTGTCAGTAATTTGCCTTCCAAAACTCATGATGATTTTAAAAGGAAGGAGAAGGCAAAAGAATGTGAAATTTATGGTCTGTTTAACCACAAAACAGAATTTTGTAGATATAGAAAAGGAAATCCGTACAATAAGAAGATTTTACAACTGGTTGTGGGAAAACAAATTAAACAAGATTTTGAAAATACTTTCTATCCCAGCAAACAACAACCAAGTAACACCTTTTCTTAGAAAAAGACTAAATCTCAACAACAGCCTTGTTCTCATAATTCTTCTTCAGAAGTTAGATACAAACCATCAACAATTTCACAAACTGCTGAGGTAAAAGATTTGATAAATACGGTCAAACTTCTGATGACCAAAGTTGATGGTGAACCTCAACAGGATTCCACCATTGCTCTTAAAAACAAATCCTTTTCCAAAAAGACATGGATTTCTAAAATTGGTCCAAAACAATCTGTTACTCTTCGTGTTCTCAAGAGTAAACCCAAAGCCAAAATGGCTTGGGTTCCTAAAACTGACTAATTTACATGTAAGGTCAAAGAGGAATGACAAAGCCACTTTTGATACCTTAGTCTTAATCATATTCTGCAATATTTTTGCTAAGTATAGAAACTACTGAAGAAGAAGAAGAAGATAACAAGTACTGAAGAAGCTAATAACAAGTGATGAAGAGTAATGTTCAGAAGTTCTGAAGACAAACCAGACAATCTCTTAAGAACTACTGAAGACCAAACTTCTGAAGAATACTCATCATAAGTTTGTCACTCATCAGCAGTTCTGTTAGAAGCTTCCCACCGCCTTAAACTTTAGTAGTTTAGTATTATATTACTTTTGTTAAAGTCTTTGTTCAATTTCCAATACTACAGCCTGTTGTAGTATTATTATATTGCTTTAAATACTTCTCATGTACTTATTAATCAGTCTATAAATAGATGGGTTCATCCCACTATTTTAGACAGTCCTTGTATAGTTAATCCTTTCAATATATTGAGAATCATTTGAAGCATTTACTTCTGTTATATTCATTAACTGTTTGATTCTTATTTACTGCTTTAGTTCATTGATTGAGGGGGAGTAATAACTCCTGTTAAAAGTGAAACTTTAACTTAGAACACTTATATTTATTCCACTGTGCTTATTACTTTGATAGATCTAAAACATGTGTTCATAATAAAAACTGTCAAACAGAAACTGATCCAACATAACTGAAACTTGTTTGGTTTATGTTCCAGTATAAGGGTCCATAATCGAAGTGTTATAATCGGTTTCTATCACAATCACCCACTAACACACCTTGTAATGGATCGAAGGTACTTTGATAAGCTAAGATCAATCGATTTTAATCCTTTAAATGATCAATTTTCAAAGCCATGACATGTTTTAGCTTCGGCCATCACTTAATAACGCATGTTAATAAGACTCAAACACATGTTAGCACAAATTTGGGTACATCAAAGGTCTAAACGTATGTTAAAACACTCGTTTTAATACAAATCAACCACACATGGTACATTGGAGACAACATATGGCCCATGACAATACGTGGGGCCCATATTGGTCCACTCCACATGACAATCTACTATAAAACCTACGTACACAGGAACATGATCCACCTCTACTAATGCTACGGTTCACAATAACGGGTGCCCAACTTGTATGATAAACAAGAACGTACAATTTACCGTGTTCTTAATAATCATTGGGCAATCCTTGACTGGACGGTAGCTATCTCACATTTACAGCTTCACTAGACCACACGTGACACTATCAGGTGAGTTTTCACGGCCCCATTTTACTATTTTTACATTTTTCAGGGGACAAACATGCTACAACTAGTTCAATATTATTTTGTGTGTACATTCTATCGTGACTACCATGTGGAACATGAGACATTTGGTTCATGAGCTCAACAGTCCTTGTACTTACATTACACTGTAACCATTAGGTATCAAAATCCATGGAACACTTTAATAGATCTATTGGGTTGACAACCCCACTCTTGGTTAGTCGCTCTAACCGGTTACATACAAAAGAGTGTTAGTATTCTACTATACATACATTGTCTTTAGTATACAATACGCGAGGCACAACAGTCAAGAGGTTTGGTTACGGGACGCATGGTTTGCATAGTAATCATTCGCTTAGCTAGCCTATGATTGGTCATAAACAGATTACACGAGCATTTTACTTGTTACACTCAAACCTGTGAACTCTCCAACATTATTGTTGACAAATCTTTTATGCATGTTTTTCAAGTAATTGAGCATGAGACGCGGGTACTTGGGAGAGGGGTTCGAGCATGCACTGGGTGGTACCATTTTAGATTGGTCTTGTCAGTCCTATGATGTTTTAGTTTTCAAGTCCTTGAATTTCAGACAATTTTCTATTTTCCGGACAATGTTACGATGGTCTGAATAATTTTATGACAATATCCATCCTTCGATGTTACTTATTTAAATAAATCTGTGTGTTGCTTGAACCTTGTGCTTGAAAACCTTTCGAGGTCGCATTCCCGTATTTCCGCCTTGGCTGGGTGTGACACCTATGGAAGCCGGTTATTATCGACGATTCATTGAGAATTTCTCTAAGATAGTCCAATCTCTAACCATTTTGACTCAAAAAGATAAGAAGTTTGAATGGTGAGATAAGCAAGAATCCGCCTTTCAGTTGCTAAAGCAGAGGTTGTGCAGTGCTCCGATCCTATAGCTACCAGAGGGTACAGATGATTTTGTGGTCTACTGCAATGCTTCATACCAAGGTCTCGGGTGTGTGTTGATGCAAAGGGATAATGTGATTGCGTATGCCTCTCATCAACTCAAGGTTCATGAGAAGAACTACACTACGCACGATTTGGAATTGGGAGTCATTGTTTTTACATTAAAGATTTGGAGACACTACTTGTATGGAACCAAGTGTACTATCTTCATGGACCACAAGAGCTTGCAACACATTTTTACCCAAAAGGATTTGAATTTGAGGCAAAGAAGATGGGTTGAATTATTGTACGACTACGATTGTGAGATCAAGTACCATCCAGGTAAGGCAAACGTTGTAGCAGATGCTCTAAGTCGAAAGGAACGCGTCAAGCCCCTATGTGTTCGTGCACTAGGTTTGACGATTCATACCAGTCTCACGGCTCGCATTCGCGAAGCTCAGTAGGAAACGCTCAAGGAAGCAAATCGCAAGGAGGAAGGCATGCATGCCATTGTCAAGCTATTACAATCAAAATCCGATGGAACTTTGTATTTTGTGGATATAATATAGGTTCCATTGTATTGAGGATTGCGTGAGTTGGTACTAGATGAGGCCCATAAGTCAAGGTATTTCGTCCATCAAGGTGCCAATAAGATGTATAACGATTTAAAGGAATTGTATCGGTGGCCTAATATCAAGGGTAGTATCGCTATATATGTCGGAAAGTGCCTCACATGTTTTAAGGTTAAAGCAAAGTATCAGAAGCCTTCCGGTATGTTGCAGCAACCTGAGATACCCATGTAGAAGTGGGAGCAAATCTCGATGAATTTCATCACCAAGTTGCCAAAGACATCAAACGATCATGACACAATTTAGGTAATTGTTGACTGATTGACTAAGTCTGCTCACATTTTGCCAAACAAGGAAGCTGATATAATGGAAAAATGGGCTAAGTATATATTATGGAGATTGTAACAAGGCATGGTATTCCAGTTTCTATCATCTCCGATCGGGATAGTCGGTTCACTTCAAGATTTTGGCAGACTTTGCAAGACGCCATTGGTACTTGATTGGATATGAGTATGGCCTACCATCCTCAGACGGACGGCCAAAGTGAAAGATCCATTCAAACTCTTGAGGATATGCTTGGTGCATGTGTGATTGACTTTGAGGGTAATTGGGATGCCCATCTACCTCTAGTTGAGTTTTCTATAACAAGAGTTGTCACACTAGCATTAAAGCTGCTCCATTTGAAGCCTTGTATGGTCGTAAGTGTCGATCACTATTGTGTTAGGCCGAAATTAGGGATAAGGAGTTAACCGGTCCACAGATTATCCAAGAGACTACCGACAAAATCTTTCAAATTAAGGATTTTAAAAGCTAACCGGGACAGGCAAAAAAGTTATGCCGACACGTTAAATCCAAGATATATGGGCTGCTTGAATTTCAAGTGGGCGATAAGGTTCTATTGAAAGTTTCTCCTTGGAAAGGAGTGCCCCGTTTCGGAAAGCATGGCAAGCTAAATCCAAGATATATAGGCCCGTTTGAAATCTTGGCAAGAGTTGGTCTAGTCGCATACAAGCTCAAGTTGCCCTAGGAATTGAGTGGAGTCCACGACACGTTCCATGTGTCGAATCTCAAGAAGTGCTTGTCTAATGAATCATTGATCATCCCTCCAGAGGAAATGCATATCGATGATAATTCCATTTCGTTGAGGAGCCAATCAAAGTTACGGACTTGAAAGTCCAAAAGCTTAAGCGTAGTCGAGTTAAGCTCGTTAATGTTCGGTGGAATTCCAGGCACGGACCCAAGTTCACTTGAATAAACCACATTGAATTTCGCAGACGAAATTTCCTCAACAGGGGGAGAATGTGACACCCGCCAATTTATCAGGTCAAAATCCGTACACTTCCTAGTCAAGTCTCTATTTTTTTGCATATATTAGACACTATTTTATACGAGTAGTTCCCCCAAAAGTCTAGTGTTAATACATTGAGGCTAAAGCAATCCGAAGACTTAGAGTCATCAAGTTGCATAAAGACGAAGACATCTAGAAGCTATTGTCATGGGGGAGTTTGTTGGTGCATTTCTGTGTGACAACAGCTTACTAGCTAGAATAGCTAGTAGATAGTCGTTTGTATAACGTGTAATCGTCTTTATTGTAATTAGCGAACTTGGTGATAGGTGAAATTAGTCATAGGGGAATATGGATAATAAGTGAAGATAGCATAAAGAAAATGCTAATTAGTGAAGATTATCCATGTTCTCTAGAGAATATTCCCATCGTCACTAGAGAATATTCCAATATGCTTTGTATAAATAGAATACATGGGGTTAGGGTTTATGGTTGGTCATTCTAGAGAGTTAGTATCCACCATGTTCGTGTGTGTTGTCTTGAGTTGATTGTAATCCGTTTACAATCAATCGAAGACGTGGTTAAAGTATCTCTGTGTTCGATCTTGATTGTTTATATTCGGTTCTTTGCATAAACATTAATCAAGGGATTCCGCACCTTGGTTAACCTGATCAATCTTGTAATCAATCCATTCCAAGGACCTATAATTGGTATTAGAGCCATTAGCTCAATTACGATTCAAGATAGATTTTTTCTTTAATCGATTCTTTAGAACTCGTTTCTCATTGCATCTGTTGTTTTTCGCCAAAAATTAGCATGATCGTATCATATTCGATCGAAATCAGCAAGTTTTTTGTTTTCAGTTTGAGTTTCGGATGAATTTTTTGTATTAGGGTTAGCATCAGATTCGAAAAACGAAGATAATCACACAGGCGAAGTTATAAAACGAAGATAACTCATCTTCGTTTGTGGTATTCCATCTTCGTTTTGTTGATAACTTCGCTAAATCGGTATATTCATCAATCAGCATCTTCGTTAGTTATTATCTTCGTTTAGAAATTTAAATTCGCTGATCTTCGTGTATAGTCTAACTTCGCTTGGAGATAGATAAGCGAAGATACCCCAACTTCGTTTATAGCATATTCAGACATATAAACGTTTTGGACCATAGAGAACTATCTAAATTGAATTGGACTATCTGGACTGTAAACTCTTTCTGGGGATTAAGGATTCGAAAATTATACTCGGAGAAAAATTTGGTGAGGCTAGGATAGGTGAAGGCGGTAGAGGCAACGAAGGTGGCAACCGGAATGCAAGCGTCTTCATGATTGGTCCATGAGAGGCCCGACATGATCCTGATCCTAATACTGGTATCGGTACGTTTTCTCTTGTTGACCATTATGTCTTGGTTCTCGTTTTGATTCTTGTATAGTTGGGGTTGCATATTTGTTGCGTTTGTCTGTGGGCTAGGCATAGTACCTACACCTTGAGGGGTTAAAGTACTTGGTTATCGTGTGTCATGTTGTGATGGCTTCCTTTTCAAACTCGTTATGGCCAATTTGGATTCTTGATCACGCCTTTATACCTCACTAGCGTACCCATGGAGATTCGGGGATTCGTTGAACCGCATTTGTTAACTTTATCCTATTCTTGCTTGCTGTGCAAGTGGTTTCGTTATTTATCGTAGTGCTTCTATTTTGGGTCTTGGTTGTGTGTTGCTTCTATGCTAGAGGATTATCTTATATGTTGTTCGTTCGCTTGACGTCCGTAATCTGAAGACACCACTTGGACGGTACCAGGTACATCGTTTATACCGATCACAAGGGTCTTCAACGTATCTCCGATCAGGAGGGGTTGGTTATGTGGCAGTCTGTAGCAGTTATCTTGTATTCATCTTGAGGAATTGATTCCTCGGCTTGGGGTACTTGTTCTTATCACCTCTGGTTATGATTCTCGTATCTTTTCGTGTTTTTGGGAAGTGTTGCTTTGGCCATTGGGTGCTCAGTTGAATACGTGTTTGCGTCATCTTTTGTATTGTCTGGATTCATTACGGTTCACGTTGTGGACCGGGGTCCTTGTGGGATCGAGGGGACTAGATGGAATCTTGGGAACCTCATTTGTTATTTAAGTGTGAACTTAGGTTGGCACTCGTTACTGTTGAAGCAGAGTGAATCTAGGGACGAGATTCCTTTCAACGGGGGATGATGTGACAACCGAAAAATTTTTCTTTCTTTTCATCGCTTCCTTTTCGGTTTCGGGCAATTTTCGGGAAGAAAACTCTTTCAACAGGGGGATGATGGGACACCCGGCAAACTCAGGTTAACAACTTTGGTCAAACTAGTAAGTCTACCTTAGCGAGTCATGCATACATTACACTTAACTGGGTGAATTGAGTCATTATGATGGTTCCGGTAATCATCGGGATTCGTTACAATGACCCACGGGATCATTGGGACTCAATCCATAACCATATGTACAAGGATTGGTGATTTTGTAGAATCGCCAGGTTTATCGCACACAAACAAGTCTCGAGTCCCGGGGATTGGTGAACGAATGTGAACGAGTTAGTTTTCAAGTATTATGTGTTTATAATCGTTATATAACTTGTTGGTATGTGAATATGTGCTTGTATGTGTTAAAATAGTGTTTAACGCGCCAAAAAATCACAACAGCCTGCAGGGGGCGATTAGGATTTCTAATTGCCACCTGCAGGGGCAATTAGGATCCTACTCGCCTGTAAAAGGGGCAATTAGGATCCTACTCGCTTGTAAAAGGGGCAATTAGGATCCTACTCGCCTGTAAAATGGGCAATTAGGATCCTACTCGCCTGAAAAGGGGGCAATTAGGATTCCTAATTGCCACCTGCAGTTCCTACTCGTGTGTAACATCAGAACCGACTAGGAACACCTATAGATACCACCCTTGTGTTGTAAAACATCATTTGTGAAACCCTAACTCGCCCCAAACCTCTCCCACACCATAATCTACCTCTGGAACACGTTTTTGCCCTAGAATCCATCCTTTCAAGCTTTACACATCATTCTTTAGCAAAACCTAAGGTGTGTTATCCATCCTAAACCTTTATCATGTTATTATGTTGATCCCTAAAGGTCCAGACCTGGTTTTGTGATGTTTGTGTCTTTGAAAAACTTTGAAATCAGTTATTAAACAAGTCTAATCCTTCATTATGTGTTCTATGTGGTGTATTCATGCAAGATATGATTTTTCTGGTTAAAACATGAAGATTCTTATGTGTTTGAGGTATTTCTGATATAAATGAGTTGTTAGGATGTTTATCTATGAGTTTGAATGTTAATGGTTGTGTATTGATGATAATATGCATTTTGACCCGTTTGAGTGTTTAGCAAGATTTAGGGTGTTATGATATGTTTTGTTGATTGTATGATGTTAGGGTTTGTTTTAGGATGTTGTGTTAACAGTAGGATGATGATTTACAACAGTGTTATGTGATGAAATCTGGATATTTGCCATTTAGGGTAAGTTGTGCATGTTTTGATGTGATGTTTTCATAATATTATGCTATTTTGGGAAATGCTTGCAATTAGGGTTGTTAGATTGATGATAAATTGGGGGTTTTTCACTTGGAATGGGTTGCTTAATGAATTGGGATTGATGTTGGGTGTTTTCACATGTTTCGGATCTGATTTGGGAGGTTAAACGCGTGAAAAGTCACCCTTGGACTGTAGGGGGCGATTAGGATAGCTAGTCACCTGTCCAAGGGCAATTAGGAAGTTAATCGCCTGACTTGGGGGCGAGTAGCTTCCTAATCACCTGATAAAGGGGCAATTAGCCTTCATAATTGCATGTTTGATTTCCTAATTGCATGTTTGATTCCTAATCGTGTGTTTTTGCTGCTGTAAGTGTATTTTAAGATCCCGGAACATGGTTTGTCTGTGGTTTATTAAGAAGAACGCAACCTAAGGTGAGTTTCATGGCCCCACTCTTTACTGGTTTCGTTTTCGGGGAAGAAACATGCTACGTGCTCATACTTTTACTTATCATGTTATGCTAGTGTTACTTTGTGTTCTTACTCTACGATAGTTCAGTTCACCGTTGGACGGTAGTTCAGTTAGCCGTGGTTCGGTAGTTCGGTTGGCTGGGGCTCGGCCATTCAGTTCGCCGTGGGTCGGTAGTTCAGTTATGCCTGGGTTGGCAGTTTGGTTACACACGGGTATTACACACCTGGTATCGTATTAGTGGTTTTCAAACGCCCGGTTGGCATTCTTATAGCATAGTAGTAACATGATGGATCTTTCAAAAACTCATGAACGTTTTACTTAAAACCTGTGAACTCACCGGCATTATGTGCTGATGTTTTTAGCATGTTTTCTCAGGTTGCTAAGGTAGCAGCTGTCGATAGGTGCACGGAGTCTCACGACGTCTAGGATTCACTTGCATGGTTTTTGAACATTATCAAACTTACTTACAACTTTTACTATTGGGATGTAATAACGTTTTATGCTTCCGCTGTTGTGGTTACATTTTGAGAAATTTAATGAAAGGTTTACGTTGTTTTCATATTATATAGTTGTCGTTTATTGTGACGGTTGACTTGGATCCTGGTGTGTCACGCACCTCGCGATAAAACCCCGCACGTGGAAATTGAGGGTGTGACAAAAAATATCAAAACTAAAGAATTAAGGAAAAGAACCAAAATGACCCTCTATTTTCGTTAGTTTTTAACAAGGCTAATCCTTTGGATAGATTTAGCAACATTTAGGAAACCTCAGTGCTCCAAGTGAGAAAAAAACTTTTATGGATGGATCTAGCAAAATTAGAAAAACATCAGGAACGATTTTCGCCATTCACTCTTTGTTTTTATATCTTTAGGCAATTTTTTATTGAAAGGTAGTAAGACGATTCTCCCATGACAACTTACCATTACTCTAGTCTAAAGTTCAAACTCGAGTACCTGAATCTGAGACCAAGCTCATTTAAGATTGCCTAGATTTTTAAGCATTTAACAAGTTAATTTTGAGTAACTCACGAGTGTCTCCCTTCATTTATCTTCCATGTCAAACAAATTAACCAACGCATACGTAATTGACAGAAAATTGTTTTAGTTTTATTCTGTAGATGCGTTTTGCGACTAATGATTAGATGGTTAACATGTGTTAATATGGGCTGAGGGGCGAAGGTAAACAGAATGGGCGAAGGTGATTAAGGAAGGGACGAAGGTAGCTTGTGCATGGACGAATCTGGAACAAGACTGACAGGAAGACACATTCGACCACCTGCAGTGGGCGAATGTGGAAAAGGCCTACGTTCGACCATCACAACTGGGCGAACGTGCAGGTCCTATATATAGATTTCGTGTTTTTGTAAGTTTAAGCGAGTCAATTAGTGTGTGTGTTTTTGAGGTGTGTTCCAGAGAGTATTGAGAGAGTTTAGAAGTGTGCTAGATTAACTGTAACTGATTTGTAACCAAGTATTTGAAAGAGTTAATCTATGAAAAGCTTTAAAATGACTTTGATTGTGTTTTGATTGAGTTTATTTCAGTTTGTTCTAAGCTAGGGTTTCTGCACCTGGTTTAGTAACTTGTATGATCATATAATCCTGTTTTCGTGTCAAATCACATCCTTTACAAAGTGGTATCAGAGCATAGAGGATCATACAACAACAAATTGATAAACTCAGAGCTGATTTGGACATTATTTTCATCAATTCACATCTGTTTTCATATAAAAATGGTTTTTGAGTGTTTTTGAAAGAATTAGAGGTGAATTTGTGGTTAAAATTCAAAATTCCAAGTATTAAAGTTGTTCCAAATCGTCTCCGAAGCAAAACCTAATCAAGATCATTCAAATCCACAAACTTTTGAAAATCAGAGATCAAAATAACCGTTTTTCAAAGTGTAACCGTTTTTCAAAAGTTAAAATGGGCGAACCTGGAGTGTGTTGGACGAATGTGTGAGTTTTTGGTCGAAGGTGAGTGAAAATTTGGGCGAACCTAGGGATTTCTGGGCGAACGTAGTATTTTTCAGTTGAATATTTCACATTCGGGTCACATTTTTCACATTCGGGAGATCGGGCGGGCGAACCTGGAAACCAAACGGGCGAACCTGGAACTTTTTGGGCGAACGTGAAAAGTGTTAGTGTGTTTTTACTTTCTGGTGAGATTTTACCTTCGGGAGAGAATCTCTGGGCGAACCTGAAACCAAAAGGGACGAATCTGAATCTCTACTGGGCGAACCTAGACTAGTTTTTGGAAAATTTTTCTAAGTGTTGAATTTCTCGAAGTTCGTGATCATGTGGCGTTATCAGACTACTCCTACACCAGCAACTACACAACCACAACAGCAGGTGATGGACCCATGGACAGTGGCAGCACAGAAGACGAGCACACAGTCTTCACAGCCGGTTAACTACATGACTCAAAGTGCACCTCCAGCACCACAGTCTGACTACTGGGGAGTAGCAGCAGCGGTGGTAAACACTCAAACTACAAATGCTATTTCCACACTGATTAATGATTTGTCTTCAGGTAGCGGGACTCGGCCACCGAAGCTTATGGAGATTCAAGAATACAATCAGTGGCAGAAAAAGTTCAAAATACATTTGGAAGGCATGGGAGTGGAAGGTGCTGAAGCTTGGAACATGATAGCTAAAGGTTACACACCACCAGTTCTGGAGAACACAGGAGAACCAGTGCCATTGGAGAGCATGGCTGAGGATGAGAAAAAGAAGTTTGCTGTGGAAAAGAAGGCGTTTTCTCAATTGACACAGGCAATCACAAATGATCTTTTGCATCAGTTTGGGACTTGCACAACTTCTAAGGCACTGTGGGATATGCTTAAAAGGAAGCATGATGGAAATGAGAAGACTAGAAGTTTGAGGAAGGAAGAACTTATAAAGGAGTTTGAGAACTTTTCTTATGTTGGAAATGAAACTTTGAAAGAACTAACTCCTAGATATAATCATTTGATATCTGAATTGTCTAGCTATGATATACAGATTCCTATGGCAAAGCAGGTGGAAAAGTTTGCAGATGCGCTACCACCAAACTGGGATCAGCATGTGGATGTTCTGAAGGAGAAGGATGCTTATCAATACTGGTCTCTTCAGGAGTTCATCGAGAAGCTGGAAAACAAAGAATTGGAAGAAAAGAGGAAGGCTAGGAGAGCACAGATTCCTCAGAATCCAAACTTATACTTTGGAGGTTCTTCAGTTCCAGCAAGTACAAGCTCAGGAGGGCTAGTTACACCACATGTTGCATGTATATCCAATGTTGTGGAATCACCTACCATTAACTACCATCAACAAACTTCATCTTTATCACAACCACAACCACAAGTACCATACCAATATTCATACATTCCACCATTCTCCCCAAAGCAACAAGCAGCTTTCTACACTGCTAGCCAATCTCAACCACAACCAATGAACCAACCTAACCAACAAACAGTGGTTTTGGAGACATCTAACCTTGGTAATGTGACAGTTGAAGTTGCTCAGCAACACATTGCATTAGTCTCTGCAATGGTCTCATCCTACAATGGATTAGTTGCTAGTCAAATTGGTAATAACAACTTGACCAATGAAGACTACGCACAAATTGACAAGGAAGAGATGGAACTCATTGATATTCAATGGGCCTTTGCGAGCATAATGCGAAGAGCAATGGAGTTTATCGAGAAGACAGGTAGAACAGACTTGGGAACTTCTCCTAACACAACCTACGGGTTTAATACGGAGAAAGTGACTTGTTTTAACTGTGGAGGGAAAGGTCACTTTAAACGAGAATGCACCCAGCCACCAAAACAAGGCAATAGAAATCCATTCAATGCCAGTTATCAGAACCGTCAACAACAAAACCAAAACCAAGTTTCTTACCAAAACAACAACCATCAAAACAACTTTCATAACAACCAAAATAGACAACCAAACACACCAAACCAGACACAAAACCAAACACCAAACAATACTAACCGAACAGTCATACCAATTACCACACCAAATGAACAACAGAATACCAATCAAGCATTGGTGACTCAGCAAGATGAGAGGTTTGACTGGTCGAGTATTCAGATAGGTGTTGAGGAAATCACTACTGGGGGCAATGTGGCTTGTGTTGCCTATCAGGTTGATATTGAAGATTCAGTGACGATGGAGGAGAAGGTAGGAACTGAAGTTGATAGTGATGAGTCTGAGGCTGAGATGGATGTGGAAACTGAACCTGTTAAGGTTAATGCTGAGGTTGATGTTGAAGTTCAAACTGAAGAAACAAATTCTGGAGTTGTGATTGATACTGTTTCTGATATTCCCGAGGAGTGTGAATCGGTTTATTCTGATTCGGACAGTGAATCGGATACGGAAGCAAGTGTTAATTCTCTTGATGAAGATATCGATCAGTTGCTTGCAGAAGCAGATTTTCTGATGACAAGGAAGTCGTGCATTGCAGATGATGCTTTCACAAAGATTGATTATTCCAGATTCTTTGCAGGAAAGGAAGCTCATTTCGCATTGATGGCCATGACTGATCCGCCAAAACCTGTAAGTTCTGCATGTAGTACTGATAATACAAGTGAAAATTACTGTGGTACATGTGATAGATTGACTGAGGAGATTAAACAACTCCGTGTTCAACGTGATAGTGCTATCATGAACAGTCAATCTACTCGCAAAGAGTTGAATGCTTTTAACAAAGTGTTAGATGGCTACAAAAAGGACATTTCCGACTTGAAAAACACTTTGTCTTTAAAACAATTGGCAATTAACAACTATATCAATGAAATTGAAAACACCAAGTTGGAAATGGCCGCCATCAAATGCTTTGCTGAGAAAGTAAACAAAAAGCTGGAAAGCTATAAGCATATTGCTTATGTGGTAGACCATATCATTGATGATAAAACAACCAATTATCGGTCTGTACCATCTCCGGTTCTTTTTGAAAACCATAATTGTCACCAAGTGACACCGGAGAGTTCGGTAAAATCTGATTCAGCATCGGAAAATGAATCTAATACTTCAAGTATTGGTGATCCAAATTCCGATGTTAGACCGATTTTGGGAATCAATGATGAGGGTGTTATTGCTGAAAGTGTAGATTCAGACTCAGAGAGTGATGATACTGGTTGTAACCAAACTGTTAATGCATGTGAAATTCCAAAAGAAAATCACATCATTACAAATGAACCAGTTTCATCATCTCAAATTGTGATTCCAATGAAAAAGATTCATTGTGAAAAGAAGTCTGAAAAGAATGTGGTGAAGAAAGATCTTAATGTGGTTAAGAAAGATCTTGAAAAGAATGATAAAAACGAACAATGTGACAAACCTGTCAAAGTGTTCTATCGGATGGAAGGATCCGATAAGATCATTTCTGACGAGGACTTTCCAATTAAAGATGTTAACTATGCTAAAATTGACAAGATTTGGCAAGAAAGTACTATTTGGTTCCCAAAACATGAGAGAACAAATGAAATTCCACCAGCTTTATTAAAGAAGTTGTATTTGGATGTTCCTCAAGAACCAAAGGTCCATGTCACAGAGTTTGTTAGACCCAAAAACAGAGCTAATGGTTTTAATGAGCCTACTTACTCAAAAGGGCCACTCCCTGAGAGTTTAAGGAAGCAACAGTACAATGATCAATACCCTGTTAGATCATTTGCTCAACCAAATGCTCCGAATGTTTTTGAAGAGTACCGTGCGTGCTTTAAATGTGGGGAACGAGGGCATTTACTTGCTCAGTACCCATATGTAAGGCACAAGAGGCACGAGGTTGAAGTGAGGAATTCCATGAGGAAACCGATTGATCATTATGTGCCACCACATAGGAGAGTTGTTCCTCAACAACCGCAACCGCAACCGTTTTATAATCAAAACAATTTTCAACATATGAGGAACACTCGTCCAATGCACTATGATAGAAGGAATCGGATTGCTATGGAAAACTCATGGAGGAAGCCTGTGGTGAACACAACAGTTGATAGGCAAAAGGTTCCACCAAAACCGATTGTCAAATCAAATGTTGGACCTAAGTCTGTTAAATCAGATAAGGTTACCAAGAAAGTTACATTTGCTAACAATGTTCAGAAACCAACTGAGAACCCAAAGTCTCAGATTCGTATCCTGAAAAGGTCTGAACAATCTTGGTCACCCAATGGTACTCCAGGAGCCTCAACTTCAAGGGATAATGAGAGAAAGGAAACTGTTTTGAACAATCAGAAAAAGTTTGATCAAAAGGTTGTTCAAAATGATTGTGAAAATGTTACTTTGAAACCTGATGTTCCAAGACCCAAGACTCAGGCTTGGGTCCCCCGAAAGAACTAACTGATTTACATTTTGTGTGCAGGGAGCTTCAGCTGGCCCTATTAGCAGTCTGTGGATTGTTGATAGTGGAGCTTCAGGCCACATGACAGGGGATCTTGCGTTGCTGTTCGACGTGAAGAACATCAATGGAGGGTATGTAGCTTTCGCAGGAAATAAAGGCGGATATATCACAATGGAAGGAAGTGTGAGCAATGGGATAGTGAGTTTCGAGCGGATTTCGTATGTGAAGCAGATAGACTATAATCTGTTGAGTGTTAGTCAAATATGTGACAAGAAATTTACTGTGCATTTTGATGACAAATCTTGCTATATTCTGAA
This sequence comes from Ambrosia artemisiifolia, assembly GCA_032199755.1. Classification (NCBI taxonomy): domain Eukaryota; kingdom Viridiplantae; phylum Streptophyta; class Magnoliopsida; order Asterales; family Asteraceae; genus Ambrosia; species Ambrosia artemisiifolia. The sequence goes on from CM063523.1 coordinate 295,773, forward strand.
ACCGGGTTTTACAATTCCTAAAGAGTGGATAATGTTGAAGGCACCTCGCGTCAACAATCTATACATTCTTGATATGTCCAAGGCAATGACATCACAGGGGCAAATAACATGCTTTTTGTCCAAGGCGACTGAAAAAGAATCGATAATGTGGCACCGAAGAATGGGGCACATTCATCTGAAGAAAATGAATCAACTTGTGAGAAATGGACTTGTCGATGGAGTAAACGTGAAACATTTCCATCTAAATGACAAGTGTGTGAGTTGTAAAAAGGGGAAGCAACACAAACAGTCCCACAAAGTGAAAAAGGTTAACTCTGTTGAGATGCCACTAGAGCGATTGCACATGGATCTTTTCGGACCGGTCAAGCGCAAAAGTCATCTTGGAGAGCTTTATTGTTTAGTCGTCACTGACGATTACTCAAGATTTTCATGGGTGATGTGTTTGCAGAATAAAAGCGACACTTTTATCAATCTAAAAGTTCTGTTCACTCGTTTGGAGAATCTCTACAATGTGAAGATAAAGAGAATTCGGAGTGACAATGGGACGGAGTTCAAAAATGCCAAGATGGATGAACTTTGTGAAAACAAAGGAATACATCATGAATATTCGGCTCCGTACACCCCTCAACAGAACGGTGTTGCTGAACGAAAGAATAGGACTCTAATTGAAGCGGCTAGAACTATGCTTGCTGATTCAAATCTTCCAGTAATGTTTTGGAATGAGGCGATTTATGCAGCAAATTACACATTAAATCGGGTTCTAACAGTGAAGAAGTTTGGTAAAACATCTTATGAGCTGTTACACCGAAGAAAGCCGAACTTAGAGTATCTAGAACCTTTTGGGGCGCCTTGCACCATGTTGAATCCAAGCGAAAAGTTTAGTCCTAAAGCCGAGGAGGGTTACTTTGTTGGATATGCAACCCCGCTCAAACGGGTATACAACAAGCGAACTCGTCGTGTGGAAGACTGGACTAACATGGAAGTTCAACGATATACTCAAAATATTCAAGGCACGGGTCCTGATTGGATGTTTGATTACAAAGATTTCTTTGAATCATTCAATCTAGATAGCTTGGTTGAAGAAGCTGTTATTCGATTACTTTACGAGTGTGAAAATGCAACAACTTCACCATTGGTGCGTCCGATCACCGTGAACCCCCTACCAGCTTCTAATGATACCAATGCTCCTATACAAGAAGAAGAAGTATTTCAAGAGGCTTCAACTTCATTAGACACTTCAGAATCTGAAGATGAACAATTTGAAGAAGCTATTCTTGATCAAGTTGAAGAACCAGAGGCACCGCCAGTGAACCCAACTCCAACTTCTGATGTGGCTTCATCATCAAATACGGGTCATGATCTGGATGCTATAGAGAACTTGACTGTTCAGACGGGAGTGCAAGTACCTGATTATCCGGAATCTCGGATTCATCGTATTCACCCGCTGGAGCAAGTTATCGGTGATCCTGGAAGCAGTGTTATGACCAGAGGGCAGCTTAAAAGCGTTAATTCGCCAGAGAGTTTTGGTGCTTTAGCTTTATATGCCAAAATTCAACAATCTGGTAGTCAAAATGATTGGTCGTTTGCGTGTTATGTGTCGCAGGTAGAGCCAAGGACATACAAGGACGCTTTGAAGGATGATGCCTGGGTGGAAGCTATGCAGGAGGAGTTATTACAATTCCAGAAATTGGGAGTTTGGACGCTCACGGATTTGCCGCCGGATAGGAAGAAGATCGGCACCAAATGGGTGTTTAAGTGTAAGAAGGATGATCGTGGGGTAATTGTTCGTAACAAAGCCAGATTGGTCGTGCAGGGTTTCCATCAAATCGAAGGGATTGATTATAACGAAATCTATGCACCGGTAGCACGAATCGAAGCTATTCGGATGTTCCTCGCGTTTGCTTCTTATAAGAAATTCAAAGTTTATCAGATGGACGTGAAAAGCGCATTTCTGTACGGGAAAGTCAAGGAAGAGGTGTATGTCGGGCAGCCACCAGGCTTTGAGGACCCAATCCACCGGGATAAGGTCTACGTGTTGAACAAAGCTCTCTATGGCTTGCACCAGGCTCCGAGGCAGTGGTACGAGGAGCTAAGTACATACCTCATCACCAAAGGATTTAAGCGCGGCCTCGTCGATTGCACCCTCTTTACGAAAAAGACGGGAGATGATTTGCTTCTAGTACAGATATACGTTGATGATATAATATTTGGTTCAACTAACGAGCTTTTATGCAGGGAGTTCGAAACTGTCATGCAGGAAAAGTTCGAGATGAGCGCAATGGGGGAGATGCAGTTTTTCCTAGGCTTGCAGGTGGACCAAAGAACCGACGGGATCTTCATTCACCAGACGAAATATGTCTCCGACATCTTGAGCCGGTTCCAGATGGAGGACTCAAAGCCGATGGATACCCCGATTCAACCCAATCACGGGATTGGAGTGGACGCTAAGGGGGAGCTGACGGATCCTTTTACATACAGAGCAATCATCGGATCTCTGATGTATTTGACGGCGTCTCGACCAGATATTATGTATGCAACGTGTCTCTGTGCCCGTTATCAATCGAAGCCGAAACAAAGTCATCTGACGGCGGTCAAGCGTATCCTTAGATATCTGAAGGGTTGTCCCTCAAAAGGACTTTGGTACCCTAATGATGATAATTTTGATTTCATATCTTTTAGTGATGCAGATTGGGGCGGCTGTGACAAAGATAGCAAATCTACTACAGCTGGTTGCCAGTTTTTCGGGAGCAGGTTAATCACCTGGCAATGTAAGAAACAGACTTCCGTAGCACAATCTACCTGTGAAGCCGAGTACATTGCAGCCTCGAGTTGCTGTTCGCAAGTACTCTGGATTCAACAACAAATGGTGGATTACGGTTTGCAGTTTCTAAAAACTCCTATTTACTGTGACAACGAAGCCGCAATTGCATTAACTAAAAATTCGGATAATCATTCTAAAGCGAAACACATCCGGATCAAATATCATTTTATCCGTGATTGTTACGCTAAGGAATTGATCGATATGATCAAAATACATACTGACTACCAACGTGCAGATTTGTTTACTAAAGCTTTTGACCGTTCACGCTTTGAATATCTTTTAAAAGTAAACAACATAAAGGAAAAACAGGACTAATCGGCACCTCGGTTTATCGCTTTTTAGTTTTTAGTTTTTATATTTTGCTAATTGGGAATTTCTCTTTGCTAATTGGGAATTTCTCTTTACTATCGTAATCCTCAAAGAAGTTGATGCTTTCGAGGGGATTGCTTAATCCTCAAAGAAGTTGATGCTTTCGAGTGGATTGTTTCTTTTAAATTTTTTGTTTTTATTTTTCAGAACAATTAAAAATCCCAAAAATATGTTCTTTATTTTAGGGGGAGTCATTTTATCAGAAAAACCAAAAACATTATAAAATTCAAAAAGATCTAAAAATTAGAAAATCAAAAATGATTTCCTGGTAAAACAGAGGAAATGATAGTACATCAGTGGGAATCTGACACAGGCTAAAGAATTGTATAGTTAATGAGGCGTGTGTTGATTACGTGTGATATGCTGATAGGCTTCGTAGACTAAATATTGCGTGCATTAGTGATACAAACATAACGAACTACGCGTTCGTGGCTGAACACCTCATGGGCATATGGTCTTAGTACCGTAATTTCGTTTGATAGGATTGCCAAAATCTGAGGTTTAGGGTCGTTATGTTATGGTTATCCGGGATATTCTGATAAACTTTTGCTAAAAGAGCTTAATTGCCAAAACCGGAAGTTACCGAATTGAGGAACTTTATGTTTTAATTGATCATAGATCATTATTACATCGTATTGATACGCACATGTTACTCTGCTGCATTCAATTGCTGACCTGTACACCTCTGTGCTATATACTTTGTAACTTTTACGGATAACTCTGGCATAATCACGCGTTACGACGAAGCTTTGTGCAATTACTTGATACGGGAGTATGTCGTGTGTGTGGGCACCACATCGTGTTAGTCTAATACACCTAACTCGTATCATTTTAAAGCATTGCGTAATTGTCTGCATGTGAGCTTACGTGGACCACAATATCAGCAATTGCCGTATCGCATACTGTTTCTAATGATAATATTAAAACAAATAGATCAACGCTGTGATCAGATTTCTCAGAAAACTGATATGATCCTCTGACCGGATTTTACAAAATGTTTACTGCTTTCATTTACTTTGATGCATTTTATTTTGTTGCAATTTACTTTTAATGTCAAAAAGATACAAAATCCAAAAAGATTTTAGGTGTGTTTTGATAAAATTTCAGAAAAATCCAAAATTTTTGCATTTCTGCTTTATTTTTTGATAACCGGGGATGCTTGATAGTCAATTTCTGAGATTTGACAACACCATCTGGGCTTTGTATCATTCTAAAAGTAAAAATTTGTGTTTCGGAAGCTTAACGGATTGAAAAATGTTGAACGGGATTCGAATTTGTAATTTGGCAAAATTTTTAAAATTTCCATTTTACATTCGCCCTTAATTGGGACGAATGTGGAAATTTTTTTCACCTTCGGGTCATGATAAAACGGGCGAATGTGGGTTGTGTATTTGATTTACACTTCCGGGTACACATTCTACATTCGGGCACATTAGATTGTGGGCGAATGTGGAAAATTCCCACATTCGACCCTATAAACGGACGAAGGTGCAGCCTATATATAAGCCAATTACAGGTTCGACCCTCACTTTAAAATTTTTCAAAATTTCTTCAATACCAGACCTTGTTGTTTTTGAATCTCTTGCTTGTGTATTTTGATCCTTGCATTTCACTGATCCTTTTCATATAATTTTTACAGGTAATGGGGCTGTAACAAAACCGGAATCATTGATTCTTTATTCGTACTTAGGGTTTTAGGGTTAATGATGTTTAACTGATTGTTAATGCTTAATTTTGATACACATTCATCTCACATCAGTTTTAGGGGGAGAATGTATCAGGAATTAGGATATAAACAAGGCTTAATCACTGATTGATCAAAAAGACAATAAAAACCCTAATTCCTTTTGAAAACTAATGTAGAATGAATGTTAAGGGAAATTGACGATACACGAGTTCTATTCGGCCATATTAGGTTTGATTCTGATCAAAATTAGGGGTTAAAAACAGGGTTGAAAATTTTTTAAATTTTGGGCAAGAAAAAGTTCCACCTTCGGTTCGTCGAGTGGACGAAGGTGAAACTGGTTGGACGAAGGAAACTCAAAACGGGCGAATGTATAATTTTAATCAAAATCACTTTACATTCGACCAGAAGTTTGCACCTTCGGCCACAATAACCTACATTCGACCAGTTCATTATGGGCGAATGTGGAATTCAAAATTTCTAAAAATTTTCAAGTTTTGGCGATTTTGTGTTTTGACGTTTATTTTGATTTTATATTTCAGATGGCTGAAGAGCAAGCAAATATTGAGATTCCTGTGGAGACTGCAGTTACTGATCCTATTCCAGAGACTGTACAAGAAGGAGAATCATCAAGCGGTAATAAATGGCCGTTTGAGAAGACTCACAATTGTTGCGCGTATCTGGGAGATGTGGAGAAGAACGTGGAGTTTACTGAGATCATGAAGTTTCTGAAGAGATGCAGAGTGGTTTATGCTTTGGCCACACCAACTATTATCTACAAAGATATAGTTGAGGACTTCTACAACAACGCCAAGTACGATTACTTTGATAATCAGACTATCATCAAAAGCAAGATTCAGGGAATGGAGATGTTTATCACTGAAGCTGATATCAGAGAAGCTCTCCAGATCCAGTTTGAAACCAGTGAGGATCCAAGGGAATTATCATGGACTGAGCAGAAAGCCTGTTTCTTGAGGATGAAATACAAAGGACCGATTACTGATGGTTCTATGTACAAAGGGAAACTGTGTGTACAGTTCAAGTATTTTGCTCACGTCATCATACTTGTATTTGGATGTGTTAGTGGAGGTTATGACGTGATGAGGAAGAGTTTGAGCTCGTTAATGGTTGCATTGACTCTTAATAAACCATTTAACGTTGCTGGGATGATTTTAGATCATATGTTGGAGATGTTGAAAGGTTTGAAGAAGAAATACTTTATGCTTTATCCTAGATTTCTGATGATGATCTTTGATCACAAATATCCAAACTTGAAGAAGGATCCAACACAGATACTTGCTATGGATCATATGAATATCAGAACCTTGGTTAGAATGAAAGGTTACAAAGGTGTGCCTGATAATGAGAGACCACCATACAGGAGATTGTTTGGAGCCTTGGCTAGAGAGGATTACATGGATCCTGGAAAGAATACAGCGAGGCATCCTGATAGTGATGGTGATAATGATGATCCATTGGTCTATGCTGATGCAAGTACAAAGAGAAAAAGACAAGTAGTCAATCCTGGAGCCAAAGGGAAGGGCAAAGGAAAGACTGAGCAAGGGAGTTCAAAACAACAAACTGTGAGGAAGAAAACTACTGCAAAGAAAGGTACTAGTTTGGTAGATGAAGAGTCTGTTGATTCAGAGGAAACAGAGACTGAGGAACAGTGGGATTCGGATGCTGAAAATGTCCGGACTACCAAACAAAAGGCCACTTTGGTTGGTGAGTCTGAATCACTTAACAGATCGATTGAAGAAGCTAAGAAGAGCAAGCAGTCTGTTGGTGCTGAAGATGAAGGGTTAACTATTAATTTGGACGAGTTGAATGAAGGTGAAACCGTAGTTGTTAACTTGCCCAAGCCCAAACACAAAACCATGGCAAAGAAAACAAGTACCAAGCAACTGAGAGAGAAAGAATTGAATTTACTGTTGAAAGGGAAGAGATTACCTGAAGCTGGTACATCATCTAAACAATCTTCACCAGCCACTAAGAAGCAAAAGACTAAGGAGGCTACAACATTACCAGTGGATCAATTCAATATTGCACTGGATAATGTTCTTAACATGTTTACACAGCCCCAGAAAGGAAAAGAAGTTGAAGTTGAGCCATCTAAGTCAAAGTCCAAATCAAAGAAAGTCACTGTGGATGACGAAGTGATGAAGCAGGTGAATAAAAAGATGGACGACATGATGAAGATGCTAGTGGCTCAGCAAGCTGAGATTGCCAAGTTTAAGCAGAATGAAGAGAAAATGCTTCAGATCGTAGTAGCTTCTAAGTCTAATCAAGATGAGATAGATGAGAAAGTGAAGAAGCTAGAAGCTAAGAATAAGAAGCTTGAAGGAAAGTGTCTGAGAAACAAGAACAGATACAAGGCGATTAAAGAAGATAATAAAGAACTGAAGGCTGAAAACAAACGCCTTAGTGAGTTGATAGACAATCTGTACAATGTTGCACCCAAACTGAAGGAGGGTGAGGAAGATAAAGAGAAAGAGGTTGAACAGGTTGACTTTGAACCATCTGAATCTGATAAAGAGGAAGATGAGGATGATGAAGATGAAGAATCGGAAAAGAGTGATGATGGAGATGATAATAATGATGATGATGATGATGCTGAAGGTTCGGGAAGCCAAAAGGAGGATGATAGTAGTAGTAGTGATGATAATGATGGAGGAGATGATACTTCGAAGTTTACATTCGAAAAGAGACCACCTTCAAAGAAGAAGAAAGACACAGGTGAGTCAAGTTCGAAGAAGAAGAGTGAGAATGTTGATGATGAGACTGTGTTTTGGAATGAGAAGGTGAGGTCCTTATCTGATGATGCAAAACAAGTATACAAGGACATGTTAAAGAGAAGAGAATGGACCATTGAGTTCACAGGTCGTTTTGCTGAAATATTCCAAACAGATGACATGCGATATGAATTGGAATATAACGATCCTGATCTTGAAGAGGGGGAAGTACCTGCATCTGTGGCAAAGGAGATTTTAGATGGACTTGCACAGAGGGTAGGGAAAACGTTTGAAGAGTTTATTGTTGATGAGTCGATTCCACATATTCCTGAAAAGGATATTGGAAGTCACTCTGATGACAAAGACACCCCTGAATTTGAAGAGGTTGAAATTGAGGATATCACACATGAGGAATATCCACAGTACTTCAGGCAAACTGATGAAGACTTGGTGTTTCCTGATTTTACTGAGAGACATAATACGTCTGCTAAAAGAAAGGCAAAGAAGAGGAGTGCTGAGTTTGTAGAGAAAGTACTTGGAGCTGATTTGCCAGAATCTTCAAATAAGACTGATGAATTGAAAGAGTATTTGAAGAAGTTAAGACTGTTGGATGAAAACCGACCAAAGCCTGAAGCTCAAGGAAACTTTTATAGGTTTCACAATGCAAAGTTCAGAGGCAGAGCTCTAGGGTGGACATACTTAGGCAGGCTGAAGTGTTTAGCTGCTAAGTGGGAATCTGGAATCTTGTACTTTTACAGATTCATTGACTTGCTGACTCTACCGTATTGGGCGGTTAGAGATCTTTGTAGATTCCAAATGTCGGGTGCTTCAGTGAATAATTCACATGTCGGTTGGTGTGCAGACAAATTGGTTTGGGAAAGTAGAACTAAGTGGAACAGATTTAAACCACAATATCCCCGGAGGAAAGTTCACAGGGATATTGATCCCAGAACCAAGTTGAAACGGGTTACCTTGATTTATAAGGCACCTGAAGTGATGAGAAAGATACCTTTGATGCCTATGCCTCAACACTTCAGTGCTGACTTCATTTTCTGGTATTATGATTGGAAGAAGGCAGAAGCGGTGATCGTGTTGAGAGATGGAAAGGACAAATACAAGCATGTTCATGTATTTGATCCTATGTGGTTGATAAATTGCACCTTCGAAGACATCATCATGCTCTTTTATAATCCGATTCATCATGAGCCGAACGATGCAGATCAAGCAAGGAAATACACACAGGTTGTTGGTGTTTGCTTTGCTTATGACATTAATGCTGGTAGTAATTTGGAAGGAAAGCTTGGCAAGAAGGTGAAGATGGCAAATGTGTCAAAGCCGGTAAAGAGAAAATTAGAGCCTGAGATGACGACAGAACAAAAGAAACAGCTCAGAATCAAGTTGCTGAACAAAGCCATGGACGAAGACAGAAAACGATCTAATCAATAGTCGAGGGGGAGTTTGTAGATGCGTTTTGCGACTAATGATTAGATGGTTAACATGTGTTAATATGGGCTGAGGGGCGAAGGTAAACAGAATGGGCGAAGGTGATTAAGGAAGGGACGAAGGTAGCTTGTGCATGGACGAATCTGGAACAAGACTGACAGGAAGACACATTCGACCACCTGCAGTGGGCGAATGTGGAAAAGGCCTACGTTCGACCATCACAACTGGGCGAACGTGCAGGTCCTATATATAGATTTCGTGTTTTTGTAAGTTTAAGCGAGTCAATTAGTGTGTGTGTTTTTGAGGTGTGTTCCAGAGAGTATTGAGAGAGTTTAGAAGTGTGCTAGATTAACTGTAACTGATTTGTAACCAAGTATTTGAAAGAGTTAATCTATGAAAAGCTTTAAAATGACTTTGATTGTGTTTTGATTGAGTTTATTTCAGTTTGTTCTAAGCTAGGGTTTCCGCACCTGGTTTAGTAACTTGTATGATCATATAATTCTGTTTTCGTGTCAAATCACATCCTTTACATATTCAAACGATATATTTGATTACACATTACCAAAAGAATTCTACGTTATATGGTGGTGCTCGGAACATACATAAATGTACGCGCAACTTGGGTTTTAAATTTATAAAAATGATTTTAATCTTAACATTAGAACACACATTAAAGGGCAAGCGCACCCTGTCACATATGTAGTAAAGCATAGATAAGAACCAAGTGTCGATCCATGGACGCGCACGGAGCGATTGTACTGAACCTTTGTCACTGATTTGCCGGTAAGAAAAGATAGGTGAATGTTTGTTTTAACTAATTTTAACTAATGCATAGCAAATATATATATAAGACTCCAAATAGAAAATATATATAAACTATAATACCAACCTAAACATGTCAACTACAAATCATATGAAATAAAGGCGCGAGATCAACATTCCCATTGTCAGACAATTAGTATCCCTTTCGGGAATCCTAACATGACAACTGTTCGGAAAGCTAACACGATAAGCACATGTTAACCACCTAGAGTTGTTCATTAGCGAGCTATTGATATAATCTCATGAAAATCTTCTAAAGATAAGTTAGTCATCCGTTAAGAGTTTTCTAACCTCACTAATCAAGGAAAGCAATACCGGATACACAATACTACCACCGAGACTAGCATAAAGTAGAGCATATCACAAACTATTCTGTTTTACTAACTTTTAACACAAATCTACTAAGGTCGCCATTTCAGCCAAAACAACTAACAAAGATTATCAACCGCGTCAAAGATTAGTAACAACACCATTAAGCCGATTAAGACCCTTTTACGTGCCGATAAACATTCTTGATTATTATTCGCCTGACTATAACCAAACCAATACCCGGTTACAGTTTCATGGTGTGAACACATCAACAAGTTAACTAGTGCACTACTATTTGATTAATCGAACGGTTTTTCAACATGTATCCGACTAACACAACACAATAATCATTACAGCCCCGCGAACATAACCACGAATCTAACAATAACAAAACATGTTTGCCATATGATCATCAAGATTTAACACATGAAAAACGCAAAATTCATACAAAACATGATTAACATACAAAGATTGTTTATACTACCTACTAAATACATAAACGAATGTAATAGATAACCAACACTTGAAAGTACCAAAAGTTTATGAAATGACTCAAGAAATCAAACCATAATCAAGCAAGGTTAATATGGATCGGATGATCGGATCAATCTTTGGGATTCCGGGCTATGAACGGATGTGATTAGCACCCGCTCAAGGCTCCAAAAATCGCCAGAGGAGCTCCCGAAAAGTCTTGAAACCAACCGACCCTGAATAATGATGTTTGAAACAAGTTTTAAAGAGGCTGACAAAACCGAACGACCGTTCGAAATTCCGAACGGGCGTTCGGAACGCAACTTGGCCGACAATCTTCTGTTTTGCTTTCCCGGACTTCGAGGCTGCTGCATATAATATCTTGAAAAGGTGAACGACCGTTCACAATGACCGAACGGCCGTTCGGAATGATACAGCCTTCCGCTTTCGCGCACAAGCCTTCGTTTTTAATCCGGTTCGCTTCCTGGACACCGTTCAAGACCTGTAATCATAAAGATACCCAAATAAGTACCAGTCCATCATGTATAAGGCCAAAAACATACATAAATGGGAGTTAAACGGGGTCTTTTATATGTATAAATTAACGTATATCATTATACAAAAACCCACAAAATTATAAATAATAATTCTAGAATTAAACTAATGAATATTAAATACTGAAAAGCCATTTTTAGGCTATGGGGTGTGGAACCCTTTCACACACCCCCCTCCTTTGTCCACGTCAGCGCCACGTCATCTTCCCCATTTCCCCCCCCCTTCTAGGGGAAATGGTTCCCCCTTCCCCCTCCCTTTTTTTATTTTTTTTAATTTATTTATAGATTTTATATTTCATTAATATTTTTTCATTAAAATTAAAAAACAAATTTCATAGAAATTAAAAAAAATTCCAATAATACATAAAAAGCGATTTTAAATAAAAATACAAACCTAAAGAATCTAAAAAAATACAAACTACTCGTTAGCAACATCATCGACACGGGAATTGTTCCAAATATGGTCGATTAAATCCGAGCAAAGTTTGGCGTGCACAGTACGATCCTCTAATGCCCACCTGTTCGATTCTTGTTGTGCCTCGTCAACCGACTCGAAATTCTCTTCAATGTCATTCGGGTCATACTCACATATCGCGCAGCCTTCATCTTCGATTATCATATTATGTAGTATTGTAAAAGCGTACATAATATATATCAAGTTTTCTGGATGCCCTGCACGTGCATGCCACCCAATTACATGCCATTTTGTCACACCCCGCCAAGGCGGAAACACGGGGATGCGACCATCGAAAGATTTTCAAGCACAAGGTTCAATCAACACACATATATATTAAAATAGTACCATCAAAGGATGGATATTGTTGTATATTATTCAAATAACCTTGTCTTAAAAACGAAATAGTGACTGAATTCATGAAAATGGAACTTAAACATCACGAAACTAACAAAACCCATGCCATAAAGGTACCACCAAGTGTTTGCTCAAACCCCTCTCCCAAATCTCCATGGCTCGTCATTTAGTTACCTGCAAAACATGCACAAAGATTTATCAACAATAATGTCGGTGAGTTCACAGATTTGAATGTGCTATATGAAATACTTGTGTAATTCGTGTATGACCAATCATGAGCTAGCTAAGCAAATGATCACTGTGCAAACCATGAGTCCCATAACCAAACCTCTTGATTGTTGTGCCTCGTGCATTGTACACTAAAGACAATGTAGATATAGTAGAATACTAACACTCCTTTGTATGTAACCGGTTAGAGTGACTAACCAAGAGTGGGGGTGTCAACCCAATAGATCTATTAAAGTGTTCCATGGATTTTGATAGCTAATGGTTACAGTAAATGTTGTACGAGGACTGGATAGCTCATGAACCAAAATGTCTCATGTTCCACATGGCAGTCACGATAGAATTAACACTACCTTTTGTAACTTGAACTAGTTTGTAGCATGTTTATCCCCCAAAAATGTAAAAATAGTAAAAAAAAGGCCGTGAAACTCACCTGATAGAGATGTATGTGGTCTAGTGAAGCCGAAATATGTAGCAACTATCGTCCGGACAGTAATTGCCTTATGATTTTTTAAAAGCATGGTAAATCACAAGTTCTCATTGTTTATCATACAATTTGTTCACCCGACGTTTGTGGACTTTGTTTTAGTGTGTGCTCAAGTTAAGCAACCCTGAAAACATGGCGTTTTCCTACGATTTATAGCCGAAGTATGTATTAACACATGCTTCGGCCCTTACTAACACATGTTAGATGTTCATAGCCGAAGTAGTGTCTCATGTATGCATTGAATCCGAATGTTATAAGGATCAAATGGGCTCAACATAGACTTGTTAAGTCATGGCCGTGGGCTCGCAACGTATTATGAATGCTTTAATGATAAAAATGGTTATAAAAACGTCCTTCTTAACTCTATCATTGAAACATGAATCGAGTGAGTTTATTTTACTTGGAAGCGGTTACTAGAAGGTTGTTTTAGGGTGGGGTTTGATTCATAACACTAGGTTCATCATACAACATAGACGTGTGGTAGTGTAGCCACTTCATGATCGTGTAAGTCTTTGGTATAGGTTCGGCTTTGTAATCTTTTGATAGGGCCGAAACTATTACACCCCCACGTCTCTTGTGTGATGGTTTAGTCTTGATTTTACACTTGTTAAGGTTTTATACCAAGTAGTAATGAAAAACGTGTGTGTGATAACAAGTGAACATATATACCAATCGCTTTAATCAACTAAGTTTGTTAAGTAGATTAAAGATACTAGTGTGGAATTTTGTTTAAGTGTTAACTAGGGTGATATGTCGGGTGCATCATGGAGGCCGAAGTTAAAGATCAAAGAGGAACAAGAGTTAGTTATCTTACTTAGTATTACTTGACAATGGTCGATCCTCAAGGTCGCAAGCTTCTTCCCTTGTGCGTGGACTCCCCAAATTGGCTTGTAGTTAGTTGGTTTTGAAGTGAAGGTAGGAATGGTGTGGTGTGGATGGTGTGGCCGTAGGATATGAAGGAAAAGAAGAGAGGATTGTGGATGTTGGTGGATGAGACTTGGATGAATTGGGGACTCCTTATATAGGCCGATTTCAAGGTAAGGTGTCATTGATTTGTAATGGCCAGGTAGAGGTTAGTTTCCAAATGCATATAAGGTCCTTAGGTGTCATTGAGATCATGCATGCTTAGTTTGGCTGATTGCTTTTGAATCTAGACATGATAATTGTGGCAACTTCTTCTTGTAAGACAAGGATGAATGTCTTTGCTTACCATTTGGATGAAACCTTTGGTGTCATGAGTTGATAATGACACTTCATGGGACAAAGATCTCCTTTTGTCTTTGCCTTGTTGAAATCGTGAATGATGGTGAGGTATCCAAGGTTCATGTGGGCCGATTGTCTAGTAGTAACTATAAGAGGAAAGGTTGACTTTTCATAAGGTGTCTACTCTTAGTTGTAGGGTGGTTAATTGGTGAAAGGGTGGTTGTCATGTGTTGGAAAAGAGCATGGGGGTTGGACTTTGGTGGATTGCGGCCGATGGGTAGGCAAATAGGACAAATTAAGCTAGTTTATGAGTGAGAACACACCTTGGGGTAGTTGTTTCATAAATATAGGTTCTATTTTGGGGAAAGTTTAATTGTCAACATAGCTCTTTGGCTTGTCCCTTTTGGCCGAAAATATGGAAGGAATGTTTGTTTGTTTGTTAATACATTTGAGGAATGGTTAGTTTTGTGGGAAATGGTATCTACTAGTCTATTTTAGTGTAAGTGTGGATCAGGACAAAGTGGTCATCTCCTCTCATGCTTGGATCGATTGGAACAAGAACAGGAAAGGAAAAGATAAGCTTGGATATGGAGTGTAAGATGTGTAGTTGTATTCTTATTTGATGTAAGTACAAGTGCCATTTTTATACATATACACACGCATGGTTTATAGGTGGAGTAGTGTTCTTGTGTTTAGTCTTTGTTAAGCTATGATTTCTAGGTGCTTAACACCTTGGTCGACAAGTTTGTCACGTGTGGATATACACTTGTGTATTGGTATGTTTCGGCTATCATTAATCCATTTTATGAGGGCATAGATTAGATAATAATATATGGAGGTATAGTGTGTGTCAAACGAAATACTAGTTTGTACCTAGTTATGGTTCAACCATTTGCATAGGAAGGTGGCTTAATTTCGTCTCAATGGCAAGGGTGCTCGATGACGACATTAATATGTATTAGTGTCCTTTGTGATCACATGTTGTTTAATTGTTTAGGGCCACTTGAGTCTCGTATACATGTGTTAGAGAGAAGTTACCATGTGTTAGAGGGCAAGTAACCTCATTTAGTGTTTATTTGGTGATTGTCCGGGTGTTGTATGACTTAAACAAGTGTCCCATGTTGAGTTTTCTGATTAACTCTTGCTTCACTGGACTAAGGGGTATAGTATATGCAAAATGTATAAGAATGCACATATAATGATAGTAGTAATGAAATAGTGTATGGATGTTGACCTGGTGTTGACTGTTGTCACACATTTCCCCTTTAACACACCGAATAACCGTTCGACGTCTTTTCTCCCCGATTCTTGGCACTTCGCAAACTTTTTCCTTTTCTCATCTGTGGGAATTTGTATCGTTCTCACAAGAGATGCATAACTTGGGTATATACCGTCTACTTGATAATACCCGTGCTTATATTCTACCCCGTTGAGCACGAAAGAATCATCAGGACCGGTACCTCTAATCATGGGGTCGAAAACCATGGATCTTGCTAGAACATTTAAATCGTTAAATGAACCAGCAACTCCGAAGAATGCATGCCAAATACAAAGGTCTTGTGAGCAAACGGATTCTAGAATAATTGACGGCTCTCCCACGTCACCCCGCGTAAACTGCCCTTTCCATGCAGTGGGGCAATTACGCCATGGCCAATGCGTGCAATCGATGCTTCCAAGCATGCCAGGAAAGTTGTGTCTCTCTGCATGGTGTGCGTAGATCTTTTTGATGTCCTTTGTTGGCCTACACAAGTAAACTTTGCTATATAATTTCATGACATCTTCGCAAAACCGATACAAGCAATCCCGACTCATTCAAGCAGACATCCTTAAGTATTCATCCCATGAATCACTGGCAGTCCCGTACGCCAACTGACGAAGTGCAGAAGTGCATTTTTGTAGCGTGGTAAAACCTCGTTTTCCTCTAGCATCATGTCGTAGTGTGAAAAACACATCATAATTAGCCAAGTCATTGGCAATTCGTTGGAACAATCTGCGACTCATTCGAAAGCGACGCTTAAATAGTTTGTCTGTGTATACGCAATCCTTAGCAAAGTAGTCAGCCACCAAACGATCATGGGCACTTTAAATTAAAATAAAAAGTACAAGAAATAAAATATAATAACATAAATAAGTTTTAAAAATATAAGATATGAAATATAACAACATTAACAAATTTAAAAATATACCCTCACGATCTCTGTTTAATGCGGCGCTCCTTGTTCTTGGTTCCAAAGTTGTTTCATCGTCACTGTCATTTACAAACTCCAACAGAACTTTTGCCGTCTCCACCATCGCGCCCACAAAAAAATTGACAGCATTTTCCTCTTCTGACGACGAACTCATGATTGTATAAAAATATAGAGGTGAAAAGGTTTGAAATTGTTGTGTGGTTTTATAAAATTTAGAGTATAAAGTTATAAAAAAATAAGGTGTAGTTGGGTGTGGTATGGTATGAAGTTGGAAGTTTATATATATATATATATATATATATATATATATATATATATATATATATATATATATATAGGGTTGGGTTATTTTGAGAACCATGCTGAGTTGTGAGAACCATAGGAACCATTGTAAGCCATTGATCTTAGCCAATCAAAGGTTGAGATTAAAAGTTAGGGTATTTTGTCTTTTACCAAAACAACAACTTGCCATTTAATTTTTTATTATAAATAAAGTACATTAGGGGTATTAAGGTAAAATACTATGTGAGAGAATATAATTAATATAATATGATATTAATTTTTTATTTAATAATTCAAAATATCAGATTTTTTAACTTTTTTTATTTTTTAATTTATTTATTTTTTTAAAACAAAATAATAAGATAAATTTGATGAAGATGATTTACACTGGTGTAATTATTTACACCAGTGTAAATCTACCATACACAAACCACTAAAGTCGTATTACACCAGTGTAATTATTTTACACCAGTTAAAAACCAAACAAAACATCCATACAAATCTACCCTGATTTACACTTGTGTAATTATTTACACCAGTGTATTCTACCATACACAACCTACTACACAAAATACTCTAGTGTAGAAACCAAAACAAGCATCTATACATTCGTATTACACCACTGTAAATGCCCTAAAAACATCTATACATTCGTATTACACCACTGTAAATGCCCTAAAACATCTATTACATTGGTATTACACCACTCTCATGCCCTAAAAACAAAACCAATCATTTATAAAACTCATACTACACATATATTGTTATTAAAAAAAAAAAACACCGGCTGCCTACAAAAACACATCATCATCATCATCCATCAAGAAACATCTTCTTCTTGAACAACAAACACAAACAACAAAAAAATATCAAACCAAAAACATAATAAATAATAATAATAATAATAATACAACAATAAAAAATAATAATAATAATAATAATAACAACAAACTAAAAAATAATAATAATAATACCTGATCGGACCACCATCGGCACCGGAAACCTGCCACCGGAACCCTGCCACAACCGTCTCCGCCACCATTCACCCCTCCCCTCCGCCGCCTACCCCCCACCAACAACCACCCCATCCGCCTCCCACATCTTCTCCAGATCTGTTTCAGATTTGCAAAAAATAACAATAATAATAATAATAATAATAATAATAATAATAATAATAATAATAACAAAAAAATAACAACCACCACCATTCGGATCCCCCCAACCACCATTGAACCCCAAACACCAGCGAACCCCCACCTATCTCCTCCACCCCCAACCATCATCGGACCCCCAACCATCGACCCCCACCCATCTCCTCCATCCCCATGCCTCCACAGCCACGACCACCGCCCTCATACCACCACCATCCAGCTCCCAAAACCACCGCTGAAAACCCCCACCACGAACCACCACCCGTCACCATCCAAAAAACAACACCACCGTCGATGAGAGAGAGAGAGGAGTGTGTTTGTGAGAGAGAGTAGAGAGAGAGGAGTGTTTGTGAGAGAGAGAGTATAGAGAGAAAGTAGAGAGAGAGAAGAGTGTGTCTGTGAGATGTGAGAGAGGAGAATGATTTTTTAAAAAAAAAACAGTAATATAAAAGGGTGCAGTGGGGGTGGGGTGGGGTTGGGGTGGGGATCAATTACTTTTTTACCCTTTAATATTATGCTCTTAGGTTGTATATGTGTCATCATGTTATTGGTTTAGAGAGGTTCTTAAGTTCTCACAACTGAAGGTGGTTCTCAAATGAACCCAATCCTATATATATATATATATATATATATATATATATATATATATATATATATATAATGTTTTTTTTTCAAACAGTCAAAAAGGCCCCAACGTTCAAATGTAACGTTCAAAAATATCTTGGGAAATGGGACGGGGCACTCGGTGGAATCTCATCGCTTGTGCCGATCAACCTTCAGGGGGAGCGGTGTTCCTCGACGGGGCACCCCTTCGTCTTATAGGAACGAATAACTAGTCATAAATATAGGAGAGAATCGCATGGTTGGTCCCTGTGCTTTCAAAATTTTGAACTCTTGGTTCTAGTGGTTTACTAATTACAAGATTGGTATCTAGGTTTAACAAAAGTGCACTTGATTGATCCCCATGACTAACGACTGTTAACTTTTCTCGTTAAGTCCACCCACGTGGAGGTATTACAGTCTTTTTATGTCTGAGGCCAATATTAAACCCCACCCTTCTTCTTCCTTAAACCACCACCATCTCCCCAAACCACAACCATCACCCCCTGCACCTCCTCCTTCTTCTTCTTCTTTAAACCACCACCATCTCCCCAAACCACAACCACCCTTATTCTTCCTTTGCCACAACCATCACCCAAAACCCGATCCGTTTCTTTCTGAAGTCCCCAAATCAAACTTGCTCGAAACCCTTCTTCTTCCTCTGCCACAACCTGACTTGCTCGAAACCCTAGTCACCATCTACAACTGAAGTCCTCAAATCAGAACATAAACTCTAATCGAAACCCAGATCATCGTCGTCGTCATCTCATCTCTCTCTCTCTGTTCCCTTTCTTTCTGCCGTCCCTCTCTCTCTAGAATATTGTTGGGTGAAAGGGGGTAGGGTGTTGCATTTTTTGTCGGTTGCAGGTAGTTGTGGTCGGTTGTCTTCCATCACTTCTCTATCTCCCAGTTCTCTCTCTCTCTCTCTCTCTCTCTCTCTCTCTCTCTCTCTCTTAAGATGTGTGTGTGTTTTGGTCATGGGCAGGGAAATGGTTTGGATGACAGTGGTGGTGGGGTGGTGGTGTTGGGGAAGAAGATTGTAAGAGTGGGGGTGTGGTGGTGTAGATATTTATTTATAATGTTTTATTTTTTTATAAGGGCAAAATAGACATTTCTTATCTATTTAACAGAGAATTTTAATGACCATTAGGGGCAAGGACCAATAGAGTAACGAAGTTAATACATTTGGATCATGTTAGTAATAAGTTTACAGCTCTAGGGACCAATCTTGTAATTAATGAACCACTAGGACCAAGAGTGCAAAATTTGGAAAGCACAGGGACCAACCATGCGAATTGACAACATTACGGATCTTGAGAAGGAGACATGTGTTATGTATATAACTAGTGTGGAGCCCGCGTGTTGTAGCGGAGTTGACAATACGCAATTGAAAACAAAATGGTTAAAACAATCAAGTGGTCAATGAAGTGAGGATGCCATGAGAGGTCATTATAGAACCCATGTGTCATTTATATTTATGTACACAACCTCGTAAATAGCTTTTATTCAAAGATATTATTGATGTATAAGGATATTGTTATCATAATCAAATTTCATGATAATATTTACTTAAATCTAATGTGGATAGTCAATATGGGGGATTTTGTTATCATAACCAAATAAAAGATATCTTCAAAATCTTGAAATTTCTAAATTTTTCAAAAGCTTTATTTTTACAAAATATATAAGATTTATACAACTTATGTTCACATATGATAAAAAGAACTAAGATTTACACGTTAATTATAAACATGTTATAGTTGTTACTGAAATTTTCTCTCTATAATAGACATTAGACAACCAAGTCCTAAGGCTTGATCTTAGCAAATCAAGTTGTTGAAAATTATCTGCACTCCACTATACCATGACATTTACAAGTAAATACAAAAGTTAAAAATTATACCTCACTTGAACATCAAACAAAATTACTTCTTTTAGACTCAAATGAAATCAGACGCAACTCTATTTTTTTGCACCTAGAAAACAATTGCGGTTGTCGACGAGTCTTTGTGGTGGCACACAACAAGATTTGATGGTCTGGAAGTCTAGAACAACTTTGGTTTTTCGTAGGTAGCTGCTAATGTTTTCAGGATTTGATAATCCATGTGAGGTGGTTGTGGAAATACCATGGAACAACGGATGATGAAACTAAGAGGGAATCAAAAAACAATCTATAATTGGTTTTTCCTCCCCTTGTTTGACATCACAATATATAGGATCGAAAAAAAATGACTATTTAAGGCTAATTATGTACCGATACATGAAAGGTTGTATTATTTATTTATCTAGGCTTTGGGTTTTATGAAGTCAAGAAGTTTTAACCACATAATTATTAAGTCTATAACTCATATACGTTTAATTTCATTTTGATATTTACTTCCTAGTCTTTTTAAAATCTTTAGGATTACATTTATAGATTTCAATGAAAATTATATATATATATATATATATATATATATATATATAATTTCTAAAGATAATATTACTCCAAGTATAAAACTTGTATTTTATATTAATTCATATTTTTTATACATACAAATTTATGAGAAGAACATGAAGATTAATGTTATATCAGTTTAGAAACTATTGAGTGTTTATCGTCATTACTATTGAGTGTTTATTATCATTATAAACCTCACTTAACCCTAACCAACTTTGTTGTTATGCAATGGTTAGCTTTATAGATCGTCTGTTTTTTTCGTTGTAGTTCGCGTTACTACATTAGCACAATCGGTAGGGATCAGTAATTATATATATATATATATATATATATATATATATATATATATATATATATATAGGTAGAGGATCCTGTAGGAAAATTGATTTGTGTGAGAAGTGTAGGAAGGATTAAAAGTTGACATGTAGCCATCATGTTTTTTATTTTGGAACGATGTTTTGGGTTGTTTTGGCTTGAAAAACACTTAACACAACAATATACAAAAATTTAAAACACAATCCAATGTATTATTGTCATTAAATTTAAATTACAGATAAAACACCCTAGTAATTACTTAAAACACTCTGCTTAAATGTTCTTGACATAGTGTTTTAAGTTATAAGCCTAAAATACATTGTTTTCGGTTATTAATTGTTATGTTTGTTGTTTTTCTAAGCCAAACAATCCAAAACATTATGAATACGTCCAAAAAAATGATGCATGCATATCAATTTTTAATCCTTCCTACACTTCTCACACAAATTAATTTTCTTACAGGAACCCTACCCTATATATATATATATATATATATATTATAACAATTAAATTATTTGGTAGAAAACTTATGGACTTCCCTTTAATTTAATACATGCATTATTCATTTACATCTATTTCATGACCAATTTAATGTTCATATAAAAATACTATTTTGCCCTCTTACTAACTTCATTAAAAGATTGTACCATATGCATTATATGTTGTAATTACTTAAATTTTGTTGGAATCCTTCACTGATGCTTTATAATATAGTATAAATAATGTGGACCATCCTCTGTCTACGTCACCTAAATAGCACGCCAATTCATGTTTTCTTTTAGGATATGAATAAATGTTTTTAGAATACGTATGAAACAAATGTATTCACTTAATATGTATGAAATAAAGGCAACATTTTTATGTGGAGGGCGGTTCTCGATAGGTTCCCGACTAAGATGGCTTTGCGAAAAAGGAACATTATATGGAGAATGAGAATTGTGTATTTTGCAGGGAAGTTGAAGAGACTCCTGATCATATTTTTTCGGGCTGTTATTTCAGATATGGAGTGTGGAGTGGGCTTGGTGTGGTACTGCTCCTCTGTTCACCTTTTCGGTTACAGACATTCTAGACTTGCACAAGTTTTACAATGGGTGTCAGTCAAGAGAAAGGCCATTTATGGTATCTTAATTATGACGCGTTGGAGGCTTGGAAGGCAAGAAACGAGATGGTGTTCTCCAACACAAGGCTAAAGATCGTAGATATTATGTCGGATGTGAAGGCTTTGGGTTTCCTTTGGTATAGGAGTAGGTGTAAGACGGGTATAGTGGATTGGGAGAGTTGGTGTAAGTTTAACATTATGTAACTGTTGGTTTGTTTTGTCCTCCTATTTCCTCCTTGGAGATAGGTGGCGTTTGTTTTAATCAAGTTAGCCTTTCAAAAAAAAGTTAATATGTTATTATTAAATTTTTTTAATGTCAAGTAAAGTTCGATGACTCAGATACCTGAGAATCCGGTTACGGACCGAACTCGTGGATCGAATACGCATAAACAACTCGGTTTCAGACGGGATGTTCGAGACGAGACAGAAATATACGATAACAACGTCATCACAGATTCGTATTAATACAGAAACGATTACAGACACTGTCATCAGTAGGATAAACGTCTATCTCGTGGCCGGGGGAGGTCGGGCATGACCTCCCCCTTGAGAGCATTCAAAGTATCAACTCAAATCACCAAAATGAACAATAACACATGAGATTGCTATTTATAGTACAAAACCCAAGTTCCACCTTCGCCCCTTTTGAATGGTCGAATGTGGAGCATTTCCACATTCGCCCATTTGTAATGGTCGAATGTGGACACCTTCCACATTCGCCCCATATGTATAGGTCGAACTTGGCTCCGTGTTTTGTCCTATATTTTACAAATGCGTCAGATCCATAAAATGCCCTTATGGATCACCACAATCTCATGTAACACTATACCTAGACTCAACCCTAGTCTATTCGACAGTGACGTCCACAGAAAGTGCATCAACAATCTCCCCCTTGGACGTTGCTGGCGAATCCACAAAACTCTTGCACATCAACAGCCAGAAACACAGTTCTCCCCCTCAATACATGCACCATTGCATTGAGTTAGAAACACAATATCCTTCGTGAACCGACCAAGTAATGCACTACGGACCCTCAGCATCAATACGCAGGAAGTCAGCTAGACCACGTATATCATTTGCGTCAGATCACCTAGTTACGCCAATATGAAGTTGACAATGTAATGCACTGCAGTCTCGTAGCATCAGTACCCAGGGATGTCATCTTGACCAAGTACATCACGCGCAATCCAACTAGCCTGATAAGATCCCTACTAGAAGGGTTCCATACTGACCGATCAGATATTCAACGTAACACGTAGATACCACCACTAATTTACGTCTCATATCTGCACTTAACCTTTGCATCACCCTTCACATCAACTGGAGAAGTCTAACTGTCAGTATCCAATTAAACAACTCAAATGGACTATGTGCAAAACAATCCACTCGAACACCAGTATTTCTATGAAATTCTTCATCTGTGCTGACTGTGATTGCATTAACACATTCTTCTCTTCACATTCTTCTCTTTTCCTAGCATCTTCAGTCAGTTATTGTTGAAGTATCAGACACTTACATCAACAATCTCCCCCTTGACTGATGCTTCACCAAGTTTCTCTGAGATCCCGTATGATAAATCAATCATGTTCTTGAGTAACTTCATCTGTTTGACAGAATACAAGCCGTAGACGAGTGAAACAAGCAATCATAAGTTTTCATCAGGAACCACCAGTACTAATTGAATGACTTGAAATACTTCAGAAACTGAAGTTTTTGGACAGAGCCAACAATATCTACCAATAGCTCTTGAAATCTTCATGACTGTGATCTTGAAACTTTCGTTGAACCTACGTGCCACATGACTCCTACTACGATACCTCATTACTTTCAGAACATTGAAATCTCAAACTTGATTTCCTTCTTCTTAACAACTCTTCAGAACAAGTTCCTTCAGACATACAGGAACTGGGTTGACTGTTCTCATCATGCGGAATAAAATCTGTTCTGTTTTTGGCCCATAATAGTCAATTGAATCTGATTATCATCCTGTTGATTCTCATGACTATCCCACATTAAAACTGTTTCATCATCATCAATTCTTCAACAACTTGGGTAAACCTCATCACCATTCTTCCGAAAATCTTCAAAAATTTCGAAATTTTTTAGGCCTTAAATTCTACATTCGCCCCTGGTAAGTCTACATTCGCCCAGTTTTGTTGACCCGAAGGTAGAATTGTAACCAGAATGTAAAATAATACTTGGCCCTTTCCACATTCGCCCAAAATCAGCTACATTCGCCCACTCTACTTCCACCTTCGCCCGCGCGATCAATCGAATGTGAAAATAGTCACCCGAATGTGGAAAATATCATCACAAAATTCCAGGTTCGCCCAAAATCTCTCCACGTTCGTCCAAAAAATGTCACCTTCGCCCAGTAACATTCAACATTCGCCCACCCGACTTTCTAAAAGGGGCGAATGTGCAGACTGAACGTGTTCTTGATCAATATTTTCTTCAAATCAGTCCACAATCACTCTAATCCTTTGAATTTGATGATGAAACTTGTTCAGAAAGGTGCGGAAATGAAAACCTAACCCTCGAATTCACAAAAACATGGAGAAATCACATGATTTCGGGTTCAATTAAGAATCTAGGGTTTCTAGGGTTTCAACCTTTCAATTATAATCTGATTTTAACGTCTGAAAACAGTAAAAACGAGCTGTGATTGATTCAAACGACTGTTAGATCGTTCAAATCGGTACCACGGCTCTGATACCAGTTGAGAATCCGGTTACGGACCGAACTCGTGGATCGAATACGCATAAACAACTCGGTTTCAGACGGGATGTTCGAGACGAGACAGAAATATACGATAACAACGTCATCACAGATTCGTATTAATACAGAAACGATTACAGACACTGTCATCAGTAGGATAAACGTCTATCTCGTGGCCGGGGGAGGTCGGGCATGACCTCCCCCTTGAGAGCATTCAAAGTATCAACTCAAATCACCAAAATGAACAATAACACATGAGATTGCTATTTATAGTACAAAACCCAAGTTCCACCTTCGCCCCTTTTGAATGGTCGAATGTGGACACCTTCCACATTCGCCCCATATGTATAGGTCGAACTTGGCTCCGTGTTTTGTCCTATATTTTACAAATGCGTCAGATCCATAAAATGCCCTTATGGATCACCACAATCTCATGTAACACTATACCTAGACTCAACCCTAGTCTATTCGACAGTGACGTCCACAGAAAGTGCATCAACAATACCTCGTAGAGAGCGCTGATAAGCTGACCCATCATCAATTCCAGACAAAACTCATTGCCCGAAGACCCATTGACTAAAAACCTCTATTTCGCATATGTTATTTTATTAAGAATGAGACTTCAATCGGCGACTTCTACTAGAGAAACTCATTCGATATTGCTAGAGCACTGCCGCATTGGTTGTATTGTATTATTATTCTATTATTAAGAGTACATGACACGTTGGAAATAAGTATGATGATTAAACACTAAACTATATAATGGGTTCTGAGTGGGCAAAACTGTCATTTCATATTCATCTTTAAGGGTAAAATTGTAATTTCATTAAATTTACAAGATAAATTTAATACAACGATTAAATAACTTATTAACTTATGCTTTTGAAGTCAAACATACTATGATAAATAACTTAATGTAATTTCATTAAATTTGCAAGGCAACTATAATACAACAAATAAATAACTTATTAACTTATACTAAAAATAATACATAAAAATTAGACTAACATATTCAAACTCAGATTAAAGGAATAGGCATCCTCCCATTCGTGAGTCGTGACTGACTCTGTCATTAGCAAAACCAAAATAAATGTCAAACAAAAATAATTGATGACTTTTAGTTTTAAAGTTATTGAATATGTAATAAAAGTTTAGGATTAAAAATTACAATCAGACAAATATTGTGTAATCAAAAGCAACGTCATAGTCATTGTGTTAATCAAGAGCAACGTCATGGTTTCTTTGATCCGCGCATACAACACAAACTTCCCCTTCACATCTATGGGTATCTCATTAGACGAAACAATGGCTAACATGAGAAATGGCATATACACGTTCAAAGCCCATTAGGGAATATACCACAAAATCGACCAACTAGTGCAACGAGATGGCGAACCCAGCCCACACGGCATTCTTTATTTTTTAATGGCTTCATTTAGATTATATAGCTACTTTTATTTAGTGGAGACTGAAAACTTGTCTTCTACTTCAAGTTTTCAATGTTCTCCTGCATCACGTTATATTTTTACACGTGCTTTCAATATAAAAGTTCTTCCCATACATCTATTGTGTTCAGTAGTATTTCTTTTAATCATTATTTTTTCAATTATGTTTTTTTTTTTGTTTTTAGAAAACTGTATTGTGTCATCAATTGTTTCACACTATGGGTTACTTTTACACCACATGATATTTATTACAAACTTAACGTGTTATTTTACCACAATATCTACACCTACTTCCTACTAAAATTGTACACCCTCTGATCATTTATTACACATTATCACTAGGTTTGTATAATGTACAAACAAACAACATGATTGACCAAACATAGTGGTGAAGCTTGAGAATTTGGATCCGGGTCAAAAGTCCGCGGTCACGGGACGGGACCTAATTTTTTTTCTCTAGCTGTGGTTCGGGCGATATGTTCGGGTCGGTGATTCGATTCGGGTCGAGTCAAACATTAAATACAATAAATAAATATCAAAGTTTTAAGCATTGTTTAACAAACAATTAAATAAAGACGCTAAAATATTAAAAATGAGTCAAATGATTGGTACCTGGGTGAAGAATTACAGTTCAGCACGTCAACCTTTAAGATTTTTGAGAGCTCGAGCTCGGCTCATTTACTATCTATTAGTTAATAAATTAATATTTTAAATAAAAATAATATAAATAATAGGTTCGGAACTCGATAAATGATGTTCGGCTCGGGCTTGTTTATAGTAAACAAGCTTAAATGGGGGCTGAATATTATTAAATATTAACAAACCTAATACTACACTAAGGCTCGACGAGCCAGACGAGCTTCACATGCTAGGCTGAACTCGGGCTCGATTAGTAAACCTACTTTGTTTTAAGCTCAAGCTCCGGCTCAATAAGGCTTGGCTCGGCTTGTTTCGAGCTTTCTACCAAGCCTAACTCGAGTAGCTAAGAGATAACAACTCCATCGCTTGCCCATTGAATCTACTATCCTGCTAATGTAGTTGTTGGGCTTAGGACTTTAGGATTTGGGCTTTACATTTACTTTGTTTTGGATTTAAGTTTTGGTTTATATAACTATTTTTCTTAAACGGGGGGTCGAAACCGTATATACCAAAAAAATTCTATACGGAGACTATATACTCTAAACTTCTGAGCGAAAGTTCAGAGGGGTCGGCCGCCCCTCCCCGCCCCTTAAATGCTACGCCCCTGACCAAACGTAACAGCCAACACAATGCAACCCGGCCGCAACGCACGAGTTGCAAATAGTGAACAAAAATGTGCGTTTTTGAGCATTATTTAATGACGTGTGTAACTGTTTATATGAAGGCCAATGAAGCCACAGCGGAGTGGTGGAGGTGTGAGGGTTTTCCCCCAAGGTCTCGGGTTCGAGTCTTGGGGTTTCCCGCACTGGGATTTTCCAAATGCCCTCTGGGTCTGGAGTGGGCCAGTTAAGCCCTTGTCTATGGCCACTGGGGGGCGCTCAGTGGGTGTTTGGCCGGTCAAAAAAAAAACTGTTTATATGAAGATGTTAACTCAATTATTAATTAATTAATAATTAAAATGCGTATTTGGGACCTAGTGATAATTAAAATGGGCACGAATGTGACGTGTAATTTAAAACGTGCACCGACAAAAATAATTGAAACACTCGTCCGTGGTTGATGGAAATAGAAAAAATGGAAATAAATAATCCCAACTATTAACTATTGGCCAATAACAGTCCCAACTACGAAAATCACCAATATTGGTCCCAACTTTCGACATATTGGAAACCAACGGACCCAAACTAACGGAGTTAGCCTCCATTAGTGTGATGCTGACGTGGCATGCCACGTAGGATGCCACGTATGATCATTTTGCCACGTGGCATGCCACGTAGGATCATTTTACCACGTGGCATGCCACGTAGGATGCCACATAGGATCATCTTGCCACCTAAGCATGCCACATCAGCATCACACTAACGGAGTTAGCCTCCGTTAGTTTGGGTCCATTGGTTTCCAATATGTCGAAAGTTGGGACCAATATTGGTGATTTTCGTAGTTGAGACTGTTATTGGCCAATAGTCAATAGTTGGAATTATTTATTTCCATTTTTCCATGAAAATAATTATAACTTGGGTCAGGCCCTCAAACTCAAATACTTAATAATATTTTATTGAATCTCACTCACTAACTAAAACAAAATGAAAAATCATCTTCAATTCATCATTTCATTCTATCATCAATATCAGCCACGTGCTTTAAACTTTTTCTAACTGATTTTAACTAATTTTACATTGTCACGTTACTTCACTAAAACATTGTTTTGGAAGGAGCACTCCACTCATTCTTTTATTTATTTTCATTTAAATATCTAAACTTTTTTTTTAATTTCACACGGTTTAAACTTTTAAACCGGTTAATGTTAATTGACTTTCACACTATTACACCGTCCCACAACCAAACGGGCAGTGAAATTGAATTGTGAATTCTTGGAAACCGTCAATTGAATTTAATTCATGAAACCGTCCCACCAAACGGTCAGTAAAATTGAATAATATTGAAACTGTTCCAAACTTTTGTAAATAACCACACCAAACCGTGGGGTTAAAACTCACACTTTACCACAGTTTAAACAAACAAACACCCACAAAGATGACTCGCTAGACCGAGGAAGAAGAGATGGCGTTGGTGGTGTGCTACAAAGACGCCACAAAACGACCCAGCTCTAAGACAACGCTCAAGGGTCCCGGGTCGGTCTCGCACCCGGAGGGGTTTAGGACCGCGTGTGGCCGACTTCAACCAGCACGTTGGCATCAACGACCGGACCATCGAGAGCCTACAGCGGAAGTGGACCGATCTCAACAATAAGCGTGATCGGGGGACCACCATCTACGAGCGTACGTTGAGGGAGGATCCGGACCTCGATCTTGAGTTGGCTATCGAGTTCACTCATGTGCACTATGAGGCTCGATACGACAACATTTTTGGCCATGTCGAGGTATGGCAATTGTTGCGCCAACCCTAAGTTTATTTTTCTTTGTTTTTTTGTATTTTAATTTTATGTTTAACATTTATGTTTTTATGTTCTTTTTTATGTTTTTTTATTTAATTAGGTTTTAATATATTTTTATGCTTTAATTAAATTTAAAAAATATTAAAACAAACAGTTAAAATAATAAAACAATATTAAAAGAAACGGTAAAAATTTAAAAAAATATATTATATTAAGTCAAAAACAAACACGGTTACCAGCCCGTTAACCAGAAAACGGTTTACGGGACCACTACCAGCATGAGTGGCGGCAGTGTTACCGTGCTAGTAGTGAGGTACCCGTGACCAGTTTTAGTAACGCCCCGTCCCCCTAAGGTTTGTACAATCTATCATTTAAGTGTGTTTTTCCTATAGGCCTATTATGTCTCATGATCATCTGATTATCTAGTTCTATCTTTAATCTCTCATGTTTCATAATTTATTGTATAACCCAAGTTTTTTTTTTTGTTTTTAAGTTTTTATCTGTTCAACAATTTGGGTGTATGCCTATGATGATGATGCTGAATGTACCTACCTAGACGTATTTCTGACTTATAGGGGTGTTTGGGGTTGCGTTTTGAAAATAGATTTTTAGATTATTGCGTTTCAAAAACGCAAATAATTAGTTTTTTAGTGTTTGGGGTTGAGTTTTGCAATGAATTTTTAGACTATCAAAATGCAATAATCTAAAAGCAGCTCCACCCCTGCTTTTTCAAAACGTATAAGCTGTTTTAAAAATCAATCCCAAACACAAATGGTTAACGACTTTATATCCTTAAATCATACCCAACCTTTTTTTCTCACATATAAAATTGATGTTGACTTTAAATTAGGGTATGTGACCTCAAAGTTAAAGGTCTTGTTGATTCTTAGAAAATGTACGATTAAAATTGAATTAGGTAGTTCGCAACGACTCGCAGAGCCCGAGAAACAAGAGTTTGTATTTAGTAGAAGGATTAATGGAAATAAATAATCCCAACTATTGGCCAATAACAGTCCCAACTACGAAAATAATCACTAGCGGTCTCAACTTTTGGCATATTGGCCACCCATGGTCCCAGTTAGTCTGATCACTAACTCCGTTAGTGTGATGTTGACGTGGCATGCCACATAGGATCATTTTTGCCACGTATGATGTCACGTAGGATCATTTTGCCACGTAGGATGTCACATAGGATCATTTTGTCACCTACGCATGCCACCTCAGCATCACACTAACGGAGTTAGCCTCAGTTAGTTTGGGACCATTGGTGGCCAATATGTCAAAAGTTGGGACCTCTAGTGGTTATTTTCGTAGTTGGGACTGTTATTGGCCAATAGTCAATAGTTGGGATTATTTATTTCCATTACTCCTTAGTAGAATAGGCTTTGCGATTCAAAAAGGGATAGCGGCACAGCTAGTTGCTCGCTTACCTATTATCCAGATGTAACTTGGTTTTTAGTGGTAATAAATGATAGTATAATTAAGTTAATTATTCAAAAAAAATTGAATAAAATTAAGATATCTAAAGTTATAATTAGAATATATATATATATATATATATATGTAGAGGATCCCATAGGAAAATTGGTTTTTGTGAGAGGTGTGAGAAGGATTAAGAATTGACATATATCTATCATGGTTTCGATTTAGGAACGATGTTTTGGGTTGTTTTTGCTTGAAAAACACTAAACACAACAATTGTAAACTAGGTCTTTTAATCACACATTAACATCCCTTTATTTTAGCAAAAGTTTCTACTTTTAAATTAGAAATTAATTTGTTAAGGGATTTTGTTGATACCTGAATGTTTGGGGATGGTGATGCCCCAATATCTTTAGGATATGAGTCCATCGCCATCCAATCAAAACCTTGACCTATCTTAGGTACATTCCAGTTGACATCATAGATTTGTGACCCAAAATCATGTCTAGAATCAGACATGTCATTTGGTACACTACACCAATCAATATATCTAGCAGTGGAAAGCTTTGTTAAGCTGGCTGGAATGATGTTGATGGATTTAGTAGCTTTAGGGATCTGTTGTTCCTTTTAGGTGATGATTGGCTTGGTACCCATGTTTTTATGCAAGAAAAAAACTTTTTAAATTTTTTAATTTTTTTCATTTATACATATGTATATATAGCAATTATACATATATATGTATATTACATTTACAGCTATACATATGCGTATATTTCAGTAACACATATGTGTATAATGCATTATACATATGTGTATGTTGCATTTATACACATGTGTATATTGAAAAAAAATCTTTCTACATAAAAAGTAGTGATGAAAGAAAAAAAAATTGTCTTAGAGAAATGTGTGGTCCAGAATGGTTCTCTCAGTTCTCAATTTGGCCAAAGGTTATCTTTTGAACCAATGCATGTATATATATATATAAAGATGTGAATGTGTAGTGAGGGGATGGTTCATTCAGAAGAGGTTTTAGTGCGAGAAGTGTGAAAAGAAGATAAATAATTCATTTTTATCATTTTTAAAAAATAAAAGTATAAGAAAATTATTGAAATGTGTTGTTTATTAATCTATCTTGAAAATAAAACAAGCATATGAAGTAATTTCATTAAATTATATATCCTACACATGTACAAATTTTGTGTAGGAACATTACCTACACATAATATAATACATGTGTAGGAAAGAGTTTAAACCTTAAAAAAACATTTGATTGTATTAATTTTATGGGTTTTCTGTATATATCATAAACAATAATATATAAAAAGTAAAAACTTCAAAAATATATAAACCATTACTAATAAAAATTAAGATTTAGGTTTCTTCTCGCACTAAACCCCTCTTCTAAAAATAACCTAACCCTGTGTATTGATTTTAAGTATTCTATATATAACTAAAACTTGTAAGGCCTTATGAACAGTAACGAACATACCCTTCATTTTACTCTTAATTACCGAACTGCCACTCTCATTTTCTCCTTTTGACTTGACTAAGACAAAGAGTGAAACGCAGAGGAGATTTCACACAACCACTCTACCGGAACCCACGGCCGAACGTCGCCACAGATGGAGGCGCCCCTCCTTCTTCAGGGGTAGTTTGTTATGATTGCTTTCTTTCTCTTTCACATATCATCCGTTTCTTCTTTAGAAGATAGGTAAACTAGGGCTCATCGTCATCGGTTCTCCTGCCTTTCTTTTTCTTCTCATCGCTTTATACTCTTCGTTTCACTCATCTATACCACGTCCAGCTTCCTGCTTCGCATCCCTACCAGCGGCCAGTCAAATCACACACCATAGCTCGCTACGACTTCTGTGAGTTGGGCCGATTCAAAGATAACGATTGCCAGGTAACATTATTTTGGTTATTGGATCGGATATTCTCTTAATGATTTTTATTTTGGTTTTTATTCCGATTGTGTTCTCATTTGAAAACCCATAGTTACATTAAATTGAGTATAACAATAGTTACATTAATGAGTAGACAAATAGTTACATTAATGAGTAGACAAATAGTAGATATTGAGTTAAATTAATTGGCTACAATGGGTTTAGATTTTGAAAATTGCAGCTAATTTTTTTAAGTGTCATTTAAGCTAATTTCAGGATAAAATGATGTTTTTTGTGCATGTATGATGAATATTTATTGTTTGAAGTCTAATTATATATGCACAACATCAAATATTTAACATTCATACTTATCTTGTTGCTTTCATTTCAGGTTCTAATGTGACATATGACGAGTCAACGAATCTACGGGATACTTTGTACTTAGTCCTTTGTTAAGTAATTCCAAGAGCGCTGCACCTGGTACTTCATCTAACCCCCACATATTGTTTTCCTTTAATAACTAATAAATGTATAAAATACAATTACTCATTTAGTTCCACACCTTACTTTTTTTTTTTGATGTTTTATTCAACAAGCCAAGCAAACCGATAACGACTGTATTCCCGCCGGGAAGTGCGGGGAGTAAAACTAGTTTGTATAAATCTTTGTAAATATAATTTTAGATTTAAACTAAGATTATTAAAAAAATGGATATTTGTTGGACGCCTCACATCAATATGGGCATAGTAGAAAGATCCAAACGCAAACAGACAAAAATACCCCAACATGCTACGAGCGCAACAAATGCTTATAAGACTATCCGTTGTGGGTAAAGGTGAGCGACGGATTTATCGAATAATATTTTGACATGTCAACCTCTACGTGGCACATGCTCACGGCCGGCGATTGCTCGCGGCTAGCTGTTGTGGGTCAAGGTTACTGAGTTTTTTTTTACCAAATATATTTACTTTATTTACCATTTTTTTAAACACCACATAATAAAAAAACATTTTACTTAAAAAAAGAAAATTACATTAAAAAAATACACTAGAAAAAAAAAGAAAATTACACTAGAAAAAAAAAATTACACTAGAACAAGAAAAATACACAAACGATTAAAAAAACTTAACGTAGGTGGGGGCCCGAGCGTAACATTTGCCACGCCGAAACGTTGCAAAAGGGGTGGCCACGAACGCGACGGTACTCCATGTGAGTAAAGGCGAGGAGCACGTCTTCTTCTTCACCGGGCATATCTCTCTTCACCTCTCTGTACGCATTTTCGAAGGCTCGACACTTCGATTTCAAGTCTCCGAACTTGTGGGAGATGGAGTCGTTGGTACGGTTGATACCCCCGACAAGGGTACTAAACTCGGCCAAGACCCTATGCCATTGTATCTATATTGATTATAGGACACTTGACCAGTGTCTATTTTTTATTGGTTTAATTTTAAGACTGCATGCTTTTTATTGGTCCATTTATTGTTTTTTTCTTTGGGCCGCTACAATTTTAGCCTTTTGTTAATAATATTGCAAATTTGTTAAATATTTAAATAAACGAATGACAATAAACTATACTAACGTGCGTCACCACTTTTAAATACTTTATTTTCTTCTAATTTGACTATCAAACTTAGACTAACAAACTTTTAACTTTTAGGATTTAAAACTTTTGCCACTAACTTTTAACTTAACTTTATTTTCTTCCTATTTGACCACCAAACTTTTAGCTTTTAGGATTTAAAACTTTGACCATCAAGCTTTTAGCTTTTAAGATTTCAAACTTTGACCACCCAACTTTTTCAAACTTGCATTGCGCTTTGGCCAAACTTTTAGTTTTTAGGATTTCAAACTTTGACCACCAAACTTTTAGCTTTTAGCCGGGAGTATTTTTTTGAAGCCCACGCGAGAATAACAGTCACTTAATATTATCTTTTATGTCCACGAAACTCTCCACGCAACAGGAGTTCCCACAGTGACGCGCGATCTTTAACGTCCACCAAACCCTCAACGCAGCAGGAGCTCCTGCGGCGAAGCGCGGGTAATAGAATCCTAGTTATTATTATTATTATTTCAATTATTTCATGATAGAATCTATTACGATGATGTTAACTTACAACCTTAAAACATATATTAATTTTTGATGTTTTTAATATTACCGAGACCGTATAAAGAACTTCGGTATTGATACCGTAAAACATCAATTTAGTTTTCTTTTAAAATCAACCCAATTAACCTTTTTATTTATTTAATATAATATAGGTTTAATATATTTAATAAAATTTTGAATATACCGTCGTCATCGGCTTATTATTGTGCATGACTTGATAAAAAATTTATTCGAACGGATAAAATACAGTTGATTCTTTTAGCATTACTAGCCAAACATATACCGAACAAACAACATTGGAACCGCTATTGCACGTTCTAAAACTATAAAACCAAAATAAAGCATGTTGTAAACCCATATATTAGTTCGCTTATCAATAATGCACTGATGGTTTACTTTATCACACATGCACTAATGGTCATGCGGATTTGACAGTTTTTTTGGTAATCCCGTTCTTAATTCTTGTCAAAGGTAAATTAGACATTTTCTCAATCCATTTATCCTCTCTCAAATCTCGCAGTGGCTTCTAAATTAGTTGAATTATGTAATGGAATGATAAGCACCACCTTCAACTTCCCTCAATAGCCGTCACGCCATCCTTCACCATCGAAGCATCAATGACGACAAACACCTGCACCACCTAGCATCACAACAACCTGCAACCAATCAAAGATCAAGGTTTTTTTTGCTATAATGTGATTGAACGCCGCCATGCCATCCTTCACCACCAAACATCACAACCACCTGCAAATCAATAAGAGATCCATGATTTTTTGTTGTAACGTGCCTGATTTTTTGTTGTAATTGAACACATGTTCTTATGCATTTTTTGTACGTGCATTTCCTTCCTACACTTTTTAGGTTAAGACCCTTTGTATACAATACTTTCCAGGGGCGGAATTATGGGAGGGTCAGGAGGTTCTGTTGACCCTCCGGCCGACCTCCGGCTTACCGATTTCTTTCTCTGACGAAGGTATTCAAACATAGAAGCTTTCATAGTTGGACCCTCTTAAGTTATATCTCATGAAGTAGGTGACTAGAAATAAGCTTAAATATGGAGTTTTTATTGTTGATGGCATTATGAATAGTCATGTAAGTGTATGGACAGTGAAAGGAACTTAAAATGGAAGATGAAGAAGGTGGAAGATGAACATGGTGGGGTCACATGAAGTATTTAAAAACAAAATAACATTTACTTTACCAAAGCCTATTTTTAATAATAAACCTATTTGCGTAGTGGTACTAGCTCACTTGATTAAAAAAAACTAATACTATGTTATCTATATTACATTATAAAGAGTGAGCAATGGGTAAAAAGGTCCAAAATGTCAAAGTTAAGGTGGCAACTTAAAAGTCACAAGTGTAATTCTCTAAACTTGACCACTTTTCTTCCTTCTATGCCCTTGTTAATGCATTAAGATACTTGTACCATGTGATGCATTAAGATGCTTGTACCATGTGCTTTAACAATTTTGACATCAATATTGTGCATTTAACATTGAAAGCAATTCATTACTCTTCCTTCATCAATGGCATCAACAGTTACCATCCTTTGCTTTTCTCTTACCAGCTTTAGTAATACATAGTATAAATTTAACTTAAAATAATCTTTCAATTGTACCTGCCCTCCTTCAATATATTCACGGGATAAATTTGTTCCAGAGGGTATGCTTCTCTTTAAATTGTTCTTCATCCGTCCTAACATCACCAGAATTCCAACAACAAGTGAGTTTTCTTTACAAATTCATTAATATTCATATAATGATATAATATTAATTTTTTAATTTTACATTTTAATTTAAAAAAAAAATCTCTTTTTCTTTTGTGCAATGGGTTCTGTTGTTATTTCTCAAGTGAGAGAGGATGCAGTGAATGCTTACAGTTTGTTTATATGCGAGAACCAATTGAGTTTTGTACTTTTGTGAAAACAAACCTTCAAAGGTTTATGTTAATGGAACTAATATGAGCAACATCTGGGCAACCGTAACATTGGTGAATTCAAGCATTCTTTCTATATATAAGATGCAAATTATTATGGCTATCAATTAGATCAACTCTAATTTGTGTCATTGGTGATATGCGTATTTTGCAGGAAGTTGGGGTTCACTGAAACATTTGAATTTGTATAGGTGTTTTTATGGCAGGAAGTTGAGGTTCACTGAAACATTAAAATTGCATATGGAAGTACATAAGCAACTTCATGAACAGCTTGAGGTGTCAGATTGTTCTATTTTTTCCTTCCAGTATGTTTTTCCCATGCATTTAGTTTGGTTAAAGGAGACACAATGGATAGGTTGGGATGTTGTGTAACAGGTAAATACAATTTTGGGTTGTAATGGGTTCTTCACCGCAGGATAAAATGGGTTGGGTTGGCCATCAACCAATTAATTTGTCCATTCTTGTTTCAAAATAGATACTGAAATATTACGATAATGATTTGTTTATCCAAAACAAAACAGTTTAGGGAGCTCTAAATGATATAAAGTTGGTTTATAAGTTCAACCGGTTACAATATATTTAGAACCCGCCAACCTGGTTACAACACGTTTACTTAACCAACCCATTTATATTTCACGCCCGCCGCAACGCGCGGGTTACCTACTAGTAAGTATAGTGCAAGAGCTTTATTTAGTATTGAGCGTATAGCTTTATTTAACTTTCACTCATATTCACTCATATAAAAAAATTCACTTTGTTTGACATATTTATATCACTTGATTATTTATTACTTATATGTCTTTTTATTATTTTATTTTATGTTGGATCAGTGGCCTCTTTTAGTGAACACTTATGTGTTACAGATTTATATGAGAGTTATTAAGCAGCGGAATAATAAGTGTTCTAAGATTAAAAGATCACTTTTAAGAGGAGTTATTACTCCCCCTTGACTGAGTAGTTAATGAGAAACAATAAAGCAGTTCAAGTATAAAGCAGTAAATGCAATTTATGTTTCTCAGATGTGAAATGGATTATAAGTTAAAAGCCTTGAAGGTTTTCAATTGATTTCAAAGTAAATCACATGTATAAAATAGATGAACAAACTCATCTATTTATAGACCAACATACTAAACTGTTGTCTGAAGTAATCTAAGATATTTAACAAAGATATTAAGCTAAAGATAAGGTTACAACAGTCTGTACATCGAAACTTGAAATCAAGACTTTAACAAAACAATATAATACTAAAACTACTGAAGTCTAAGTCGGTTAGAAGCTTCTGATGACAAAGTGCTGATGAGTGACAAACTGCTGATGAGTAGTTTGTCTTCAGTAGTTCTTCAGTGTAGTGTCTGGTTAGACTTCAGAACTTCTGATGGTTAACTCTTCAATACTTTGCTATTTTGTTCTTCAGTACTTCTGATTTCTTCTTCAGCAGTTTCTTCTATACTTAGGCAGAATATGATTTGGACTAAGGTTATCAAAAGGTGGTTTCTTCAATCCTCTTTGTCCCAACAATCTCCCCTTGGATTGATGAAGCCAAAACCTTATCCAATCTTTATTGTTAATTCTTTCTCTCTTCTAGTATCCTCCAGATTTCTGCTGTCATCCGGGTAGTAAGAGTACATCTTTGTTGCTCAGTGAGAGATCCTAATTCAGGTGTAAGATGTTGAATTGTAATAAGGTCTTTGGAAGATAATACACTCAACTCCTTTGAGTTTTTGTAGACCTTACTTGAACGATCTCTCCTGGTCACTAATACTGAGTTGGAATCAGTAAAAGACCATTTGATTATGTTTACCTTTGACCTGTCAAAGTCAGAGGCATAGGAAACCAAGCCTGTTTCCTGGGGTAAACCTGAGGATGATTGAGGAATGTCTTCTACTTCAGTGACTCTCAGGTGAGATTCTTGACTACCTTGTAAGTCAACACCACTTTGAATAGGCATGTTGGGTAAGTGATGTTCTGTTGAGAATCCGGTTAGGAACCGAACTCGTGGATCGAATACGCATAAACAACTTGGTTTCAGACGGGGAATTCGAGACGAGACAGAAATATACGATAACAACGTCATCACAGATTCGTATTACTACAAAAACGGTTACAGACACTGTCATCAGTAGGATAAACGTCTATCTCGTGGCCGGGGGAGGTCGGGCATGACCTCCCCCTTGAGAGCATTCAAAGTATAAACTCAAATCTCCAAATGAACAATAACACATGAGATTGCTATTTATAGTCCAATACACCAGTTCCACGTTCGCCCCTTTATGATGGTCGAATGTGGAGTATTTCCACATTCGCCCATTTGTGTTGGTCGAATGTGGAAAACTTCCACATTCGCCCAGTGTATATAGGTCGAACCTGGCATAGTGTATTGTCCTATATTTTACAAATGCGTCAGATCCATAAAATGCCCTTATGGATCACCACAATCTCATGTAATACAATACTAAGACTCAACCCTAGTCTTATTCGACAGTGACGTCCACAGAAAGTGCATCAACATCTGTTACAACTCTTGTATGTGTCTTCTCTTGAATGGATTGTTGTAGTTGATAGGCAAAGGTAGCTTTATCTCTGAATTGTGTAAGCAAGGGTTTTTCTTCTACATCAAAATCTCCATGTACTAACTGATTTCCTTCCAAGAGTACCATCTTGAAATCAGTCTTCACAATGGGTTCTCCCTCTGCTTTTTTCTTTGCAGCTGGCTTTCTTAGTGCACCAGAAGATATCCTAATGATTGAAGTTGGTTGGACTTCAGGAGTTTCTAATCTTTCTGGCTCTGCAGCGTTACTGGCCTTAAACTTCTTGTATGTTTCATACAGAGTTTGTTCTTTCCACTTTGATACTGAGGCCTTTGAACCATAGCCATTTGCCACAAGTTCTTCTACAATCTCTGCACTTTTGGCTTTCCTCTCTTTCTCTGTTGCCAATCTATCAGATAGCATTTGGGCTCTTCTTGTAAGTTCTTCAGTAGAGAGTCTTTTTAGAGCAACTTGTTTTGATTTGGAGTTCTTGGTTATGAATGCAATTAGCTGTGCTCTTTTGTCTTCTTCAGCAGCAGCTTCAAGTGCTCTCTTTTCAGCCTCAAGTTCATCAAGCTTCTCTTGATACTTGATCAGTTTCTCTTGATAGTTCAAATCATCTCTAGCTTCCAGGCTGTTCCACACTTTGTCTTCCTTAGCCTTCTTTTGTGCCTCTTTCAAACTCTTCTCCAATAATTCTTTTGACATTGCAATAGGAGTAGGGTTCAAAACAGTTGTGGAAGTTGTAGTTGGCTTAGGAATGGAAGCTGGTTCTCTTTCAGGTGCCTTAGAAGCTTCTTGTGTTGGACTGGAAGATGAAACTTCTGATGGTTTGACTGTCTTCACAACTACTGAAGGATTGTCTTCAGCAGTTTGATAAGTAGGATCAGCAGTTTCTTCAGTTGCCTTAGATGATGAGAACTCCTGAAATATTTCTTTTCCTGGTCTTTGAATTGGCTTTTCAGCTTCAGGATTTTCTCTGGTAGTAACTTCAGGTGTTGGTTCCTTAATCTTCTCCCCCTTTTTGGCTTCATCCACTTCTGGAAGCCTTAGAGAGTGAGAAGTTGCAGCAGACAATCTTGCTAGCTGATCTTGAGTTTGATCCATCTTCTTGTTCAGCTCAGCAAGTCTTGAATTAATTAACCCAAATTGGTTGTTGGCTTTCAACTCCCAAGCAGTTGTAAAGATCTTGAGTTGAGCAGTTATAATATCCTTCATTGTCTGGAACAGGGGACCATCTGGGCTGCATAGCTGGTTCAAGTCTATGCTTGATAACCCAGTGAATTGGGTAGGTTGTTTTTGTGAAGGGGGTGTTTTTGGGTGATCTTCAGATTTCTCTGAAGATGCCACTTTTGGGGAATGTTGGGCTAAGTGGACTTTAACCTGATCCTTGGTGACCAGCTTCTTGAGCTTGGAGACCTTAGATACAGGATCTTCAACATCAACCGTCAATTCTTTCTGTGGAATGTTTGATTCATCATCCAAACTAATAGAATCATCTGAATCCCTGATAGTGTCCTCAGAGAGGGCAGGATCAGTTGTATCATGAGCTAGCACCAAACTAGTTTTCTCATGAACCTCTTTTTCTTGGAACTGAGGTTTTTCTACTTCAGGCACTAGGCCTTCATCAGTAGTTGCCAAATTTGAGGTCTTATTTATGTTACTACTATCCTCAGGTTCACCACCGGGTGATAAATGAGTAGTAGCAGCCTCAAAAGTACCAAGAGTTTCTAAGTTTGGGCTTATAAACTCTGGTCCATCCTCATCTCCCTGGTTTGGGCTAACAAGGTCCACATCCATGTCAAGTGTTGAAGGCATCTCCCCAATTTGATGTGTTGCTGGGGGAGTGACATGTGTTGGATGGGATCCTTTTAGTCCTGAGAGAAGTTGGGCTATTTCAATGGTTGTGTGTGAGGGTTCAGGTTCAGTAGTTGTAAGGGGTAGGTGTTCAGTAGTTTGTACAGGTTCAGGTTCAGCAGTTTCAAAGGTTGGGTCAGTAGTTACAGCCTTTTTAAATCTTTTTCTTTTGAAAATAACTGTAACAGGTTTTCTTTTAGGAGGTGGAGAAGGTGTGTGCTGAGAGGATGTTTCAGCCACATCCTTATCAAGTGCAGATTGCACATCAGCAGTTTCAGGGATCTCCACTTCCTGAACTGTCTTTTTCTTTGGTTTGGTTTGTTTTTGTTTTTGCTATTTAGGCTTTTTGGACTTCTTTGTTTTGGGTTTGGAAGATGTGGGTTCCTCAGGGATTGGTTGTTCTTCCCTTTGGTCATCTTCTAGCAAAAGTGCTGGTTTATTGTGAAGTCAGTGGATTTAAAGTTGTTGACTCACCCACAAGTACTCCCTCACCAAGTTCTTTGATTATGCATTGCATAACAAATCTTGGGTACAGTAAAAACTTCTTTTTATCATTTTGATGGTGCAGAACCAACTCATTGAAAAACAGTTTTGATGGCTTGAAAGGTGTTTCATTTATTATTGAATGAAAAATAGGTTGAAAAGTAGAAGGCATCTGATCAATAGACCCAGTTTTTGGACTTAAGCACATAATGATATAATGAAATAACAGTTTATATTTTGGGTCAAAATATTTCTTATAAACTGTAGCTTGTGCTAAAGTACCTTGATAGCCACATTCTGTCATGGTCAGATGGATGTCAGAATTTGAGATGTGCTCAGGAGCATTAGAATCCTTCAAACCAAGTGTTATGCTTAGAGTTTCTGGTGATATGGCCATCAGTTTCCCTTTTATTGAAGATTTGAGGGAAATCACTTCATTATTAACTGTCACCGTCTCTGTATTAGCCCAGAACTCATTGAGAGTTTCTTCATGTATGGGAGGATCAATGGTGAAAGCTTCATAATATTGGTATTTCATGATGAGATCAATGATTTCATCATATTGGGACCAGGCTTCATCTTTCTCAAAGTAGCCTCTTTGATTATGTCCCTGTTTTAGAACGAGAGCCATGGTTGTTTCGATCGAACAGTATTTTTAGGTTAGAGAGGGGGTTTTGGTTTTGCTTTGAGAGAGAGAGAGGGAATTTTGCTTTTTGAATGGATAAGTGTTTGAAAAAGGTATTTATCAGAAGTTTTTAACCGACTAGGTCAAACTTCTGATGAGTGAAAAGTCTGTTTTACCCTTTTTAATGAAACTGCTGATGAAGAAGGTTTCTTCATCAGTGGTTTTGGTCATCTCTTCAGCAGTTTCAACTGCTGATGAGAAAGACTTTTAAAACACTTAAATAACTTCTGATTATCATCAGTAGTTATTTCCATTTAAAAAATTTCCCATTTTTAATGTTCTTCAAATTTTCAGTAGTTTCTCTTTCTCAAAATTGTTCATCAGAGGTTTTGTGACAGATAAGTATGTAAGTGAAAAATAAAATATGTGCAGAACTAAAAAGTGAAACACTTACAGACTTTCTTCCAAATTTAACATCCCAAGCATGGATACTAACCTCTGAAAAGTAGTTGAATCAAGGGGTTTGGTGAAAATGTCAGCTATTTGATTAGCAGTTGTGACATGCTTCACCTCAATCTTGCCTTTTTCATAGCAATCTCTTATGAAATGATACCTGATTTCAATATGTTTAGTTTTTGAAAACTGAACAGGATTTTGAATGATGCTAATGGCAGATTTGCTATCTACTAAGAGTGGAGTCTTGGTCTCTTTGATTCCATAATCAAGCAGTTGATATTGGAGCCATTGTAGCTGTGAAGTATAGCTTGCAGCAGCAATGTATTCAGCTTCAGCTGTTGAAGTTGCCACAGATGTTTGTTTCTTTGATTGCCAGGACACCAGACAGTTTCCTAAAAATTGACAACCACCAGATGTTGATTTTCTTGACATTTTGCACCCTGCATAGTCACTATCTGAAAAAGCTGTTAACTTGGTATTGCTTGAAGCAGGATACCAAATTCCTAAAGTAGGAGTTCCTTTCAGATATCTGAAGATTCTTTTGACTGCAATTAGGTGTGATTCTCTTGGTGCAGATTGGTATCTAGCATAGACACAAGT
This sequence comes from Ambrosia artemisiifolia, assembly GCA_032199755.1. Lineage (NCBI taxonomy): Eukaryota > Viridiplantae > Streptophyta > Magnoliopsida > Asterales > Asteraceae > Ambrosia > Ambrosia artemisiifolia. The sequence continues at coordinate 338,876 of CM063523.1, forward strand.
TGAGAACATAATATCTGGTCTAAAAGCAGTTAAATACAAAAGAGAACCTATCATACATCTATACATGGTTTGATCAATATGTTTCCCTTGATCATCTGGTTCAACTTGTGTGATTGGTGTCATGGGAGTGGAACATGATTTACAGTCTTGTAAAGAAAATTTGTTTAATAATTCTTTAACATATTTTGACTGATGTATAAATGTTCCATTTGATTGTTGCTTGATTTGCAGTCCCAAAAAGTACTGCAATTCTCCCATTGTACTCATTTCAAATTTTGATTGCATGAGTTTCTTAAAATCTTCACACAGTTTTGAGTTTGTTGAACCAAATATGATATCATCAACATAAATTTGAACAAGTAAGACATGATTTCCAACATGTTTTATGAAAAGAGTTTTATCAATGGATCCCCTTGAGAAGTGATTCTTAAGTAAAAAGTTTGAGAGTGTTTCATACCAGGCTCTTGGAGCCTGTTTTAGCCCATAAAGAGCTTTGTCAAGTCTGTAAACCCAGTCAGGATGAGAAGGATCCTCAAACCCTGGAGGTTGACAGACATACACTTCTTCTTTTATTTTTCCATACAAAAATGCACTCTTGACATCCATTTGATAAATTTTAATGTTGTTGGAAATTGCATAAGCTAAAAATAACCTGATAGCTTCAAGTCTTGCAACTGGTGCAAAGGTTTCATCATAATCAATTCCTTCCTCTTGAGAATAACCTTGTACCACCAATCTTGCTTTGTTCTTGATGATCATACCAGCCTCATCTGATTTGTTTCTGAAGACCCATCTTGTACCAATTGGTTGCTTGTCTTGAGGTAAGGGACAGATTTCCCAAACCTGTTGTTTCTTGAATTGAAGCAACTCTTCTTGCATTGCTTGCACCCAATTGTTGTCTTTGAGGGCTTCTTGATATTTCTTTGGTTCCAACTGAGAAATGAATGCTGAGAAAAAGCAAAAGTTGGAAAGCTGGTTTCTTGTAAGTACCCCAGAGGCAATATCACCCATGATTTGATCCAATGGATGATCCTTGTGTTCAATCAGTTGTTGTAGACCTATACTAGAGGATGGCTCTACTGGTTCTTCAAATAAACCACTGAGATTGATAATATTTGGTTCAGCTGTTGTTTGAGGTTCAGGAGTTTTAGGTTCAGCTGAATCAGTACTTTCAAAATGTTCATCAGTAGTTCCTAAAGTTGAAGCTATTGAAACTTCTGAAGGTTTAATAGTTGATCTTCTGACTGTGTTTGGAGTCCATGGTACAGGACTATCATCTTCAAATCCTTGAAAACCATTTTGAGGAGGTTTGGATGATTCAACAGTCTTTCCAGGTCCAAAATGAAAGTTATCAAGATCAAATAATTCAGCAGGATTAGCTGGAATAAGAGTGTGTTTTGATTCATTGAACTTGACATTCAGTGTTTCTTCCACTATCTTGGTTCTTGAATTAAAAACTTTATAAGCTTTTCTTAAAGGAGAATAACCAAGAAAATAACCTGTATCAACTTTTGCAGCAAATTTTGAGATAGAGTCTTTGATGTTGAGGATAAAACATTGACATCCAAAAGCCCTGAAGAAGGAGATAAGGGGCTTTATGCCATGAAGAATTTCATAGGCAGTCTTGGTATGTCTCTTGTTGATAAGAACTCTATTCTGAACATAACAAGCTGTGTTGACTGCTTCAGCCCAAAAATACAAAGGTAGGCTTGAATCAGCTAACATTGTTCTAGCTGCTTCTATTAAGGTTCTGTTCTTCCTTTCTACCACACCATTTTGTTCAGCAGTTCTGGGAATGCTGAACTGTCTAACAATCCCTTTAGACAGACAGAATTCATCCAGAGTTTTGTTCCTGAACTCTGTCCCATTGTCACTCCTGATGACTTTGACAGAAAGAGAATATTGCTTCTCAACTTGTAGAATGAAGAACTTGATGATTTCAGCTGCCTCATCCTTGGAATATAAGAAGAAGACCCAGGTGAATCTTGAGTAGTCATCAATGATGACCAAGCAGTACTTCTTCTTACCAAGGCTCATAATCTTGACTGTTCCAAATAAGTCCATATGGAGTAGTTGAAGACATGCAGTTGTTTTAGATTCTTCAATAGACTTATAGGAGGACTTATGCTGTTTACCTTTAAGACAGGAAACACAGTGTTCTTTGCACTGATATTCCTTCAAAGGTAGACCCCTGACCAAGCCCATTTTAGTGACTTTATTGATGGTTTTAAAGTTCACATGGCCAAGTCTCCTATGCCAGAGATCATTTTCTGAAGTTGATGCCTTTGAGAGGAAACAGGCAGTTTTGTTCAATACTTTGTCTTTTTCAATGTCCACTGCATAGACATTGCCACATCTTTTGGCAATCAGCAAAGTATGATCTTCAATAATCTTCTCTATCAACTTCTGGCCTTCTGGTGATATGATCTTGCATGCTGTCTTGGTGAAAAAGGAAGAATATCCTTTGTCACACATTTGTGAGACACTCAGCAAGTTGTACTCAAGGTTTTCAACCAGATTGACCTTGTCAAACTGCATTTTGCCTGAGGATACATTGCCATATCCTAGCACATATCCCTTGGCATTGTTCCCAAAGGACACAGATCCTTCTCTTTGACTGATAAAATTGTTTATCAGGTATCTGCATCCAGTCATGTGCATTGAGCCTCCACTATCAACATACCATATGCTATTCAAACCTCTGGAGACCCTCTGCACAAGATAGCAAATTAGTTAGTTTTGGCAACCCAAGCCAGTTTGGCTTTGGGTTTGCTCTTGAGAACAGGTGCAGCTTGCTGTGGACCAATTATAGAAATCCATGTCTTTTTGGCAATGGATTTGTCATTAAGAACAATGGTGAGTTCTTTTTGGTGTCCACCATCAACTTTGGTCATCAGAAGTTTAACCAAATTTATCAAAATCTTTAACTTCAGTAGTTTGTGAAACTACTGATGAGTTAGGTGTAACTTCTGAAGATGAACTTTGAGAAGAAGACTTTTGTTGAGATAAAAGCTTCTTCTTAGAAAGGTTTTTGTTTGATTGTTGTTTGTTGGGAAAGAAAGTATTTTCAAAATTTTGTTTTATCAGTTTTCCCACAATCAGTTGTTGTCTTTGTTTGTTTAACTAATTTACCTTTCTATATCTACAAAGTTCAGTTATGTGGTTAAACAGACCACATATTTCACATGCTTTTGCCTTCTCTTTCTTTTTAGATAAGTCAAGAGAGTTGGAAGGCAATTTACTGACAATCTCAGCATTTTGAAATAGGTCATCAGCAGTTTTCAGGATCTCAACTCCTGATGTAGTTGAAACTACTGATGGCTTATTGTCAGTTGTTTTAACTTCTGCAGTACTTTCCTTTTTGAGAAAGTTCTGATGGTAGGATGTGCATTCCTCCATGTCAGAAGTTTGAATCAATTTCTTCCCATCATTATCAGTTTTGTGGGTGAAATCTGTTGGTGATTCAGTGTGGGTATAACCAATGCCAAACTTAACATTTGCTGCAGTTTGTTTGTTAAGCAGCATTTGGTACCCTTTACAAGACTCAACCCATTTTTCACAATCAACCTTGGTGTCAGCAAGCTCTTGTCTGACATTTCCTAGGTTGTCTATCATTGTTTTAATTTGTGCTTGGGTTTCTATGGATTTATCAGTCAATTTAGAAATTTCTTTATTTTTCAAAGCAATTTTTCTTTCTAAATCACACTTCATTTGGGTGTATTTTCTTTCCATATCATTAGACTTGCCTTGTAAATGCACATTTGTTTCTCTTATTAAAGCAAAAAATTCTTTGCAAGATTTAGAGCAAAGCTTTAAAAGAGACTGTTGTGATACCTGAGTGAGTGCAGAATTTGAAGAATATCCTTCAAAAGCCATTAAGGCAAAGTTCTTTCTGCCATTATCAGGTTCTCCCCAGTTGACATCATAGACTTTATTGTCTGCATCCTGACTGCATTCAGATGTGTCATAAGGAATACTGCTCCAGTCAACATACCCTGATGTAAATAAGCTTTGTTGCTGAGGGGGTTGTTGAGTTTGTGCAGGTTGTTGAGCAGTTGGAAAAGGAGGCATCAGCTGCTATTGTTGTTGAGCAGGCATCTGGACATATTGTACTTGTGGCACATATTGGACTTGTGGAGCTTGTGCCTGTACAAAATGAGCACTCCCTTGAGTTCCATTATTCCTATTATAAGAGGGGTTAAATTGATTTCCAGACATGGGTTGGTTGTAGCTAGAGCTTCTACACTCTCTAGCAAAGTGTCCCAACTTTTGACACTTATGACATCTAAGTTTAGATTTGTCAAAACCAACTTTTGTTGAATTGTTAAGTCTTGGAAATTTCCTTCCTGACCTTTTGTAAAATTTGTTAGTTTTTAAGCTTAACAAGGCCAGTTGGTGTAATATCTCCATTTCTTCCAAGTCATCACTGCTAAAATATTTTAAATCATCCATGATGAAACACATGTTGTCAGCAGTTTGACTTAGTTCATCATTGTCATAAGCTGGGAAAGATCCATCTGATGAGATCCCAGCTGTTATGTCAATGTGGTCAAAAGAACCAAAATTATTAGAACAAGATGGTGAGTCATGTCCTAATAGGGCTGTGCTACCTGGAGTATAGTCATCAGCAGTTTTACCAGATTCTTGTAACTTTTTCTTTTGATTGATTTCTCTTTAAAAAGTTAGTAATTTTCCATGTAACCTTGTTAGGTTCAGGGTGTTAAAATCTGAACTTGTTCTGAGGACTATAGAATAAGTTTCCCATTTTGAAGGTAAAGACCTTAAAAATCTATGTAACATAGACTCATTTGTATAGGTCTGATTATTAATTTTTAACTCAGAGATGAGTGAAGAAAATCTTTCAAACTGTTGTGTTAAATTTTCACCCTCTATGTGAGTAAAAGTTTCATATTGTTGAGCCAGGATTTCTCTTATGTTGGCTATCACCTCTGCAGTTCCTGCAAACTGCTCTTTTAGGCAATCCCACAGCTCTTTGGCACTTTCAAAATGTAAAAGCCCAGCATATATTTCATTTGGGAGAGCCATAGCCAACATAGAAAAAGCTTTTGCATCTAGCTCAAACTTTTGGAAATCTTCTTCAGTGTAGTCTTTTGGATCTTTTGGTCTCTCAGTTTTTCCCTCTGGATCAGTAATAACTGGTCTGTGAGGTCTAAAAACTACAGACCTCCAGCAACCAGTATTTGTTTGAGAAATAGTGTGTGCCAACCTTTTTGACCATATGTTATATTCATTTCTGACTAACATAGGAGGCTTGTTGGCAGATCCAGTATTATAAGGGTCCATTTTTAAGAAGTTTGGATTTGTCAATGCTTCTTTAAAGTGATGGATGAAAAAGTGAGCCTTTTAATCCTTTATTGGATATCAATAAGAGCCTGTGTCTGATTCTCAATTTGTTAGATTGATATTTGATCAGATTAATCAGTGCTCTGATACCAATTGTTGGATCAGTGGCCTGTTTTAGTGAACACTTATGTGTTACAAATTTATATGAGAGTTATTAAGCAGCTGAACAATAAGTGTTCTAAGATTAAAAGATCACTTTTAAGAGGAGTTATTACTCCCCCTTGACTGAGTAGTTAATGAGAAACAATAAAGCAGTTCAAGTATAAAGCAGTAAATGCAATTTATGTTTCTCAGATGTGAAATGGATTATAAGTTAAAAGCCTTGAAGGTTTTCAATTGATTTCAAAGTAAATCACATGTATAAAATAGATGAACAAACTCATCTATTTATAGACCAACATACTAAACTGTTGTCTGAAGTAATCTAAGATATTTAACAAAGATATTAAGCTAAAGATAAGGTTACAACAGTCTGTACATCGAAACTTGAAATCAAGACTTTAACAAAACAATATAATACTAAAACTACTGAAGTCTAAGTCGGTTAGAAGCTTCTGATGACAAAGTGCTGATGAGTGACAAACTGCTGATGAGTAGTTTGTCTTCAGTAGTTCTTCAGTGTAGTGTCTGGTTAGACTTCAGAACTTCTGATGGTTAACTCTTCAGTACTTTGCTATTTTGTTCTTCAGTACTTCTGATTTCTTCTTCAGCAGTTTCTTCTATACTTAGGCAGAATATGATTTGGACTAAGGTTATCAAAAGGTAGTTTCTTCAATCCTCTTTGTCCCAACATTTTATTTGTGATTTGTCATCATAATTAATCGTCACAACAATTTTTGTTTTCCAAATACAGTTAGTCATTTACATTTTTTTGAAATTTTATTTCTAAATACACCCAAAACCAATTTTTATCATATAAATATATACACATGTCATATACAAAAAATTTATGTAGTAAAATCCTAATATCTAGAATAGTACATAGAAAAAAAAAATTCTATTGCGCTAGAAAATTTGAATAAGAAAAATTCAATTGACCCTCTAATAAAAAAATTATGGTTCCACCACTAATACTTTCTCTTTATTAATAAGCACTGTTATAATATTAAACCGAATATTAACATTAATTAACATTAACAATCTATTAATACATGAGCTATTAATTAACATTAATTAACACTTAACATTAACAATTAATTAACATTAAAATTAATTAATTTAACAATCTATTAATAGAATACTAGATAGATAAACCCTAAACCTTCTTTACCAACACATGTTTGGAAATAGTGGCAGGCAATAGCTTGTCATCACATGGTTGGACCACCAATCTCAGTCCCACGTGTTACATTTTCAGTTTAACTTGTATATTGCACAAGGCATTATAGCCTAGTGGCATCTTGGTGGTGAGATAAGACTTAGGGGCCTTATGGTCCTGGGTTCGAATCTCACAAAGGGGGTTTTCTCATAATTATGAGTTTCCTCCTGAATTGGTGACTTGGTGGTGGAATATGATCGCGTGGCAACATTGGTGGCACGATGATACTCTAGTGTTCCGTGAGGGATTCCAATTTGTTGGCCGTTCAAAAAAAACTTTTATATTCTGTAATAGAATAATTCCATAAAATATGCCATTTTGCACATTAGGGGGGGGGCACAAGCCCCATGTAGCCACTTGGCCACCAATAAAACTGTGCCACATCATTTGTGCCATGAAGTAGCCCAAAGTAGCCCCATCATCGGAAATGGCCAAGCCCCAAGTAGCCCCATCATTTTTTTCTTTTTTAATATTAATTAATTAAAACAAAAAAAACCAAAGAAACATTCATTCAACAAAATAAAATAAACGTCAATACAATAAAATAAAATAACATACGAAACATAACATAACATAAAAAATAAAACTACTCCTCATCCGACTCGAGTCCATCCATCGACCAATTATATGCTAACGCAATTCCCCATTTACGAGCAATGGCCACTTTCTTCATCGGGCCGTTAAGATGGTCATGCGGTTTGTTAAAGAAGTCGAAGTCGGTGTTAAAATTTATTTTCTTGAGACTCGCCATTTGTGCCGCGAGTAACGACATATACTCGTCCGCGACTTTCTTTTTCGTTTCCGCCATCTTCTTAATTGATGTTTCTTTACTCTTGGAGTACTCTAAGAATGTTTCGCCCAATCCACTTTTGCTAGACGACCCGACTTGTTTCCTTTCTTGTCTCCTAAGCTGCGTCGGGTTACTGTCTTCATTTAAGTCCGGCACCGACCCACCGGATCCTATATCCGCGTTTCCTGTAGAAAAGTGTGATCCGGATTCCGACAGCCTTCTTCGCTTATCTGAACTACTTCACAACTCCCTGTTCATCCACGGGACTTTCGACCACTTTTCACTTTCTTTAACAATCTTCCACGCCCCTAAATGTTTAAAAGGCTTCTTTGCTTTTTCTTGATAATCTTCTAGCGCCATTGTCATGATACCCCGGTGCAACCACTTTTCTGGATCCGCTCCTATAAAAGTAAAAATTACAAATATATTTAAAGGTCGAATAATGGTTTTATAAAAATATTCAACATAATATAAAGACAAAAATTTAGTACCGCTTGAATGTAAAAGAAGTTGAACGAATTCAATTGCGTCAATATTTTACCCCACTTTGAACGAACTTGATGAGTGGTGCGATTGGAACCACCAAGTAGTTCGTTGTAATGCTTTAACACCGCTGCCCATAAAACCAGCACTCCGTTTGTTTTTTTTTCACCCGATCGACCGAAACATGTACGAATGCTTTCGCCAAAGAAACTTCTTCATCCCTATTATTATTACTAGTAGAGTGCCTGCGCGATGCGGCGGGGAACACAAACACTTCTAAGGGTGTGTATGGTTTGAGTCAGTTAGATTTTGTAGCCTCAACCGAAACTAAAACCAAAGTCATTAGTTAATTGATCTTATTAAACATTTGATTATTTGGTTTGTTTTATATGGTTAGATTATCGGTTTTAGTCCGGTTTACTTAATTTTGGTAAATAACAAAAACCAAACATTGGCAAAATTTTTGGTTAAATACTTAAGAATCACATGTGTAAAATTACTATTCAATAGAATCCATAAACTCTATAGTGAGGCATAGAGTTTGCGTGAAGCCAAAGACAAAGAAGATGGTATTCAAGAAATAAAGAGAAAATGCAGCATAATTGGCGATGATAAATAACTCAAATTTCAAATTTTAAAATATCAAAACCCCCTCTATTTCTTCAGCCACTACAATTCAAAAACCCCTCTACTCAGCTTTAAACCATATTATGAGTATAATTTGCTATATACTTCTCATTAAAAAGTTGATTTTTTACGTGATTAACAATATCTTAGGGTGAACAGTAACTAAACCCTCAACCAAAATCAAACAAAAAACATACAAAACCGAACCAAAAATTAACCAAAACGAGTTAACCTAATATCGGTTTTTATTTACCCTAAGTTAACCAAAATTAACAAACCGAAACTGAACCATTCATATACTTATATCTTTTATACATCCATTTCATGTATTTATACCTCCATTTCATGTACTTCTATGCAAAATTTTGAACCAAAGTTTGGTTTTGGTTATTAACCAAAATCAACTAAACCGAACTAAAAACGACAATCTAACCAAATAGACTGAACAATTAAATGGTTGGTTAATAAGATCGATAAACCGATAATGTCGATTTTTGTTTCGGACCAGTTAAGGCTAATAATCGAATTGAACTGAACCCAACTATACACCATTAGAAGTGTCTGTGTTCCCTTTTACATCGCGCGGGCACGCTGTTTGCCTGTTATGAATATATGAATGGTTCCATTTGACTAATTTCGAATAACTAAGGATACAAAAAGAAAACAATAACCGATTTAAAGTTAAATCGGATGTTGGTTAATTCAGTTTTCAATTAATTTTAGTTCAGTTTTGTCTGTGTTTTTGGTTTAGCTTCAGTGAACGGTTTAGTTATTGGTCAATCTTAGAAATTGTTAATCATGTAGCACATAAAGATTTTTAAATTAAAAAAAAAAGCAATAATATACTCAAATTAAAGATAATAAGATGCTTATTATTATGATGTAATTTTTTTATAAACTATCAATGTATGAAATAAATATGACTATTTAAGAATCATGAGGATACTTTGCTTAAAATAAGGAAAAGAACTTTAAATATAATTTAACTAAGCAAAAGTTAATGGATTAAAGTATAACTAAGATGAGGTATTAAAGTGTAAAAAAGTTTAAATGACTATATTACCCCCATTTTAGGGTTGTTAATGAAAATAAAGTTCTTAATTTTTGGGTATCTTAAACTACCCTTGCCTCATGCATTATAATATAGTATAGATTATTATTATTATTATCATTATTATTTCAATTTCATGATAGAATCTATTACGAGGATGTTAACTTACAACCTTAAAACATATATTAATTTTTGATGTTTTTTAATATTACCAAGACCATATAAAGAAGTTCGGTATTGATACCGTAAAACATCAATTTAGTGTTCTTTTAAAATTAACCCAATTACCCTTTTTATTTATTTAATATATTATAGGTTTAATATATTTAATAAAATTTTTAATATACCGTCGTCATTTGCTTATTTTATGCATGACTTGATAAAAAAATTTATTTGAACGGGTGAAATACAGTTGATTCTTCTAGGTTACTGGGCAAACATATACCGAACAAACAAAATTGGAACCGCTATTGCACGTTCTAAAACTATAAAACCAAAATAAAGTATGTTTGTAAACCTATATATTAGGCTCGTTTACAACGGACCGAGCAAGCGTTTTTCAAGCGCACTTTTTTCGAGCAAGCATCGAGCGAGCAACGAGCAAGCGAGTTTTTTTAGAAAACCATAAATTTGGAATGTTTCCTTTAATGTTTTCGTTGCCTAGTGAGACTGAGGTTTAGTCGTCCGAGGATGACACTAACTTTGAGGTCCGATTGTCGGAGAAAGAGGCTCAGGTTGAGGCCAGTGAGGGGACAAACATACTATAATGAACGATTGTCGCGTTGTGGCATAGGTTGATAGCGAGAGACGATTGATGACGGAAAACTAATGAGAATACGAAGTCAAACATGTCTTTTCACGACTTAGGATTTTACAATAAATATAATTGTATATGTGCATATATTGAGGCAACCCCAATAGAGTGGTATGTTTAAAACTACAAATATAATGTAATTGGGTTAACTGGGTTAGGACTATAAATATAATTGTATATGCGCATATATTGAACAAAACCCAATAAAGTGGTATATATAAAGCTATATATATTATAAACTAATAAAAATTATATCGAGCCGAACCAGGCCTTTGCTCGTGCTCGGCTTGTTTACAACCGAGTGAAAATCAAGCGAATAATTTTCAAGGAAAATCCAAACGAGCGGTGAGCGCCGAGCAATTTGAACAACCCTAAATTTTAGATTTAAACTAAAATTTTTAATCGATTGATATTTTTTTTAAAAGGCTAATTACACTCACACTAGGGAGTTCGAAGAACTGTAGCCTTCTCACCCTATCACTTTATCTCACCCTACCCCACCACTGAGCCACAGCTAGATTGATAATTATTTAAAAAAAAATACGGATATTTGTTGGATGTGTCATGTGTCATATGAATATATAGCAACTGATTGTAGGGTACAAGTCATGTGACCATAGTAGAAAGATCCACATTCAAATAGACAAAAAGGGCCCAACATGCTACGAGCGCCACAAATGCTCTTGATATTGTTTTTTCGCCACATATACGCCACCGATTTTTTTCTTCACAAATGTTAAATTCATTTACAATAATAAATAAATTTAAAAATATTGGCCTCATATACGTCCCGATCAACGATGAATAAGATAATTCAAAAATTACACCAGAAAGTTATTCACCAAATCTACTATTATTTCATGTGAACATCACTTAACTAGTTTTTATAATAATAATAATAATAATAATAATAATAATAATACATTATTATTATTATTATTATTATTATTATTATTATTATTATTTCAATTTCTTGATAGAATCTATTACGATGATGTTAACTTACAACCTTAAAACATATATTAATTTTTGATGTTTTTTAATATTACTGAGACCATATAAAGAACTTCGGTAATGCTACCGTTAAACATCAATTTAGTTTTCTTTTAAAATCAACCCAACTACCCTTTTTATTTATTTAATATAATATAGGTTTGATATATTTAATAAATTTTGAATATATCGTCGTCATTTGCTTATTATTGTGCATGACTTGATAAAAAAAATTATTCGAACGGATGAAATAGAGTTGGTTCTTTTAGCATTACTAGCCAAACATATACCGAACAAACAAAATTGAAACCTCTATTGCACTTTCTAAAACTATAAAACCAAAATAAAGCATGTTGTAAACCCACATATTAGTTCGCTTATCAATAATGCACTGATGGTTTACTTTATCACGCATGCACTAATGCTCATGTGGATTTGACAATTTTTTTTGTAATCACGTTCTTAATTCTTGTCAAGGGTAAAGTAGACATTTTCTCAATCCATGTAATCTCGCTCAAATCTCGCAGTGGATTCTAAATTACTTGAATTATGTAATGGAACGATAACCACCACCTTCAACTTCCCTCCATAGCTGTCACGCCACCCTTCACCATCGAAGCATCAATGACGACAACCACCTAGCATCACAACAACCTGCAACCAATCAAAGATCAATGTTTTTTTGCTATAACGTGATCAAACGCCGCCATGCCATCCTTCACCACCAAACATCAAAACCACCTACAAATAAATAAGCGATCCTTGATTTTTTGTTGTAACGTGCCTGATTTTTTTGTTGTAATTGAACACATGTTCTGATGCATTTTTTTGTACGTGTAATTCCTTCCTACACTTTGTAGGTTTTTTTTTGAACGGTCAACAAAACTTTTATTTCATAAGCTAACAAGATGCTAGCAACAACAATCCGAAAACAAACCCGGGAACATACACCGAAAACAAAAAACGAAACCCGACCCAACAGACATCCCGACACTATCCCATTCGTGTCAGATCAAAACTACACTAGGAGTCCCAAGACATATCTGACATCTTCTCGCGGTTTGTTATCCATAAATGGCTCATTATCTTGATTTCTTCCAAAATTTTGCCCACCGAAACCTGTTTATTACTTAATATGTAATCGTTCCTCGCTCTCCAAATACTCCAGAATATTGTAAGGATCACTCCATAAAATGCCTTTCTGCTTCGTGGACCTGCCAGAGCCGTTAGATGATACCTCAGCACATCCCGAACATGAAAAGCAATGCAGTTCGGGACATGGCACCAAGTAAAAACAAGCGACCACACTTCGGAAAAAACCAGACAGCCAGTGAACAAATGATCCGATGACTCAATCCCAGACTCGCAAAACTTACATATCTGAGAATTAACCTGAATTTGACGCCTAACCAAAGCCTCCGAAGTCGGTAGTCTATCAAAAAAAACGCACGCCATGCCACGCCACAACCCCTACTTTTTTTTGGAACCCAATTACACCACATAAAAGACACCTCTAGCTGCACGTTTAAAGCCTCATAAATCCTTTGTTTCATACCGCTAACTGTGAACCCCGAAGCCCCACAACCGTCCCAAGACCTAGTGTCCGAAGCAGGCTGGAGCACAACATTACTTATGAACTACAATAATACTCCAACTCGGATGCCTTCTCTGTTGACATAAGAGCACGCCTCCATACCCAAGTAAAGGAACGCTGCTGTCCCTCAACCTTTATTCGATAAGAAATCACACATAATCGTTTTTTTCTCCAAGGCAAACAGTCGCGGGAACTTGCTGGTAAGGACTCATCACCAATCCACCAACCATACCAAAATAATATTTCGTCGCCTCTCCCAATCTTACCTTTTATCAGCTGATTTGCTCCTATATTCAACCCATCAAGAATCCCCGACACACTAGCAATTTGTTTCCAATTTCCCGCGATAGAAACCTTTACCGGAAGACAATTCCAGCCATGGCTATGCCCATGAATACACTTTGTAAGTTAAGACCCTTTGTACGCAATACTTTCTCTTTATTAATAAACACTCTTATAATATTAAACCAAACATTAACATTAATTAACACTAACAATCTATTAATATATTAATACATGAGCTATTAATTAACATTAATTAAAATTTAACATTAACATTAACAATTAAATAACATTAATTAATTAACATTAACATTAATTAATTTAACAATCTATTAATAGATGACTTAAAAGAATGCTAGATAACAGACACGTTAAATATTTTTCCTTCCACAACTTTCTTTTTCCTTCCTTTTTTACCTTTCACCCATCTTTACTTCTTTATCGACACATGCTTGGAAATAGTGGCAGGTAACAACTTGTCATCACATGGTTGGACCACCAATCTCAGCCCCACGTGTTGAAAGATATAATGCATCCTATTGTCAATTTAATTTCTTGTTACATTTTTAGTTTAACTTGTACATTTTGTAATAGAATAATTCCATAGAATATGCCATTTATATATTAAGCAATGATTAGGCACATAATTGTAATTAATTCATTCCCATATTATTAGACTTTGTATCTTAGGGGGGAAGGGGCGCTTCACTGAATATGTTATCACTTCACTGATTTCCTTCACTGAAACACTTTTTTGGAGGCAACACTCTACTAAATCTTTACCCAACTATCAATTAATTTCACATATAATAATAATAATAATAAAAAAGAAAAGGAAATCGTGACTTTGTGTCACGCAAGGCCCATCAAAGGAGAAAAAAAATCAAGTTTTAGGGCTCCAGGATATATCGAGAGGCATATTATTATTTTCGTGGAGGTATTATCGACAAGAGGGAGAAGCAGCCACAGCATTATCACGGCTGGAACAGGAGAACGAATTGTAGTATAATTTTCGGAGATTTTGGAAGATTTAGGAGGCTGGAACAGCATGAACCATGTTGGAAATTTATGAGTGAATGTGAGTTTGGTTTGTCCCACATTGGTGGGGAGATGAAAAATGGATGAGTTTATAAGGTGAAACCAAATGGAAGAGATTAAATTCTTTGTGTTACATTATATTCTGGCACCTACCCCCGCGCGCAGGGGCGGGGGTGCAAAAATAGGTTCTAGTTCGGGAAAAATTCTTGAACCAACGCGACGCCCACACGAATGCAGCTCGAAAAACCCGGGTCCGCGTGACACTGGTTTTTGCAACCCGTTTTTTATTTTATGTAAACAATTTTAATTTATTGAAGAAAAGAAAAAAAATAATTAATTTGTGTGAAAGTTTGTGCCAAATTCCGTTAACCAACACAGTAACTAGAACCTGAATTTGGTTCACGGGACCACTACCAGCATGGGTGGCGGCGGTGTTACTGTGCTGATAGTAGGGTACCCGTGACCAATTCTGATAGCGCCCCGTCCCCCCTTATATATATATTCCTAACACATCAATAAGAAGAGACAAGAAATTATACCATATCTTTCATGGTATCAGGGCCTAGGTAACCCTAGACTCTTCATTGATTTTTTTCGTCACAAATTTTAAATTCATAAACAATAATATATAAATTAATTAACTATAAGAACTTTAAATAGTAACTTAACTACACAAAGATAATTCAATACGTCCCAATCAACAATGCATAAAACTAATTCAAAAGTTACACCACAAAGTTATTCACCAAATCTACTATTATTTCATACGGACATCACTTACTGGTTCCAATTCCATTCCATTCAATTAAAATATATTTAGGGTCTGTTTTGTATGGAATAATGAAATGGATGAGAGAACAGAATGGACAAGGAAATGGGATGGACATAGGATTAAAATGGATGATTACCATTGTATGCTCTTGTTTGGTTACCACGTAAGAATGGAATGAATCATTATTTTGTACTGTTTGGTAGGTAGGAAAAGACTTAGGAATAAAACCGCCGGTGGTGAGTGGTGTCGATGGCGGTTGATAGTGGGTGCCGGCGACGGTGGTTGATGGTGGCGGAGGTGGTTGTCGGTGGGTGGTGGCGGAGGTGGTGGTGGTGGTGGGTGGTTGGTGGTGGTCGGGGGTAGCAGCAACGGTGGTGGTCAATGGCGGCGACAACGATGGGTGGTGGTGGTGGTGGTCTGTGGGTGGCGACGTTTAGTGGTTATAGTAGCGGTAACGGTGGTGGTGGTCGGTGGGTGGCAACTTGGAGTGACGGGGACAGTGAGTGGTGGCAGCGACAGCGGCGGCGGTGGTCGGTGCGTGGCGGTGGTCGGCGATGCAGAGTGTCGGCGGTGGCGGTCGGTGCTTGGTGGTGGGTGGCGGTGGTCGGTGACCCGGTGGTGGAGATGGCGGTTGGTGGTGGTGGTTGGTGACGGAAAATGTCGGTGGTGGCATTCGGTGCTTGGTAGTGGGTGGCGGTGGTCGGTGGCTGAACTGGAGGTTCTGGTTGGTGGTGGGTGGCGGCGGTGGTAGTGGTCGGTGACGGAGAGTGTCGGTGATGGCGGGGATGGCGGTAGTCGGTGGATGGAGTGGCGGTGGTCGGTGGGTGGCGACAGTCGGTGGTTGTTGGTGGTCGGAGATGGCGGTGGTCGGTGGTGGCATCAAGTGGTGGTGGCGATGGGTGTTAATGGTAGGTGGTGGTGGTGGTTTGTGTTGATGAAGGGTGACAGAGGGAATGGAATAGAAAAAAAAACATGGGGGATGGATGGAATGAATTTTAGGGTTTTTTTGGGGAATGGAATGGAGGAGGTAATAGATGATTCCATTACCTTGACCAACGAAACACCTTTTTTTTTCATTCCATCGTAATACTCCATTGCATTTCGCCTTCCATTCCTGCATAGGAAACGCTACCTTAAGCTTCACTAAATTGCCTCATCATCATCATCTCATCATCATCAATCATTAACATCATTATTTTATTTTATAATAGGTTAGAGCCCCGTGCGTACACATGGTACATCCCTAAGTTAAATGAATTTTTTTTGTAAAGATTGTAATATACAAGTTTTATTTATTGAAAAGTTACGTAATAATGGATTTTGGTTGCATAAATATCATAAAACGATTTAATGTTACCCAATAATAAATATATGAATCAACAAATGTTTGATTTAATATGATGTAAATACAAATAATAAAATAAATAATAACATATTTGCTGTAACGAAATGCAAATGAAGATTAAAATTAAAAGTAAATAAATGTAGTTTAACAGCTAAGCGAGTTGTGCCAATTAAATGAAATTTTCCTTTTAGTATGTACATATACATTAGAAATTCAGGGGTTCTATACAATCAAATGTTGGAGCTAAGTTTACCAAATACTTGGCGACGTCTACACAGTCACATAATAATCCAACAAAGACATTGGTCTATTACCTATAAACCTCGAACAACATTCAAAATTCTAAAGGAAACAAGATCTCTAATTGCAAGAACACTCAATCGTAAAACCTATTAAATCTATACCATTTATAAATTCTTCAAATTAGCACTGAAAACACCAGTGTTACCATGAGGCCTGGTAACCTTCTCCCAAATAAAAAATAGCTAACTTAACATCTCAATAGTTATTCATAAATTTCCAGATATTTCTTTGTACACAACATTTACTGTTTGGTTCGTAACTCTACCAACTTTGTCAAATATTAGTATCTTAAGACTTCAATCCATCTCGACTCGTGATGACGCAACATACAACTGTTGATCATTGAAGACAAGATAAAAAGTAAAGTGACACAATATGTAAAAACACGCTTGTAATATAAATATAATCGTACGGAGCAAACATCAACCATATGTCACAGATTGTTGTGTGTTCACAAAATAAAAGGTTAATAATATAATATAATATGAATATCATTAGTATATTGAAGAAACACGGATCCTAAATCACCGGGTTAGCGCTGATCTCGGTAGTGATTCTACGGGGTGTTAATAAAAAGGTGTATTTATAAAATGTGATAGGTCTAAGGACAAGACCAAGGATGTTTAGAGACAACAAGTTAGAAGAGCCGAGCCTCTAAATGTTAGTAAATAAACAGAGGTTGGAAAAGTACGATGTGCTCGTAGTCTTTTCAACGAAAATATTAGTGAATATCGGATGTCAATAAAAGGAGAAGGGACTCCTCCTTTTATAGTACCTCGACATGCAACTTTCTCAACCCGTCCTCTACCCTTAGTAGGGCGTGGTCCATGTAAAGGTGTCTCTAGGTTGTGCAAGTGGGTTTGTTAAAAAAAAGAGGAAAGGGGGGATGTTACCGCCCTGACGTAAATACACGTGGCGTCTGTTGAGTGGACGCTGGTGGGCGGCGGACAGGTGGCGTCCGCCTATTGGCTACTCCAGGGCGGTGGGTAATCATCCTTCTTAGAGAACCTGACACAAGTTGGAGGGTTGCAAAAGTCTTCTGTCAGAGAGATATCTTGGAGGAGCATCCGCCTAAGAAGGAGGCTACCGGTGAAGGCATTGCTTCTAAGGGAGGCGAGGGGGATGTTGATCCAAGTTTGGTTGGGCTTGAATTTGAGCCGCCACCCGTTCATGAACCATTTGGGAAGAAGACGTTGAGGAAACTAAGCTTTAAGTGTTTGCTGTGTCTTCTTTTGTTAAATTTTGGCATGTAGCATCTTCTAACCATTGGTTTTTTGCTTTGTTGCCTCCTTTCCTTCTGCCATTCAACGTTTTCAGTCGGAAAATAAGAAGAAGAAGGCTGAGGAGGATGCTCGTCTAGAGAAGGAGAAAGCCTCGTAGGAAGCAAAGGCTGTTCGTCTGAAGGAACAAGTGATAGCGATTGCTGCTGAGGCTACGCGGAAGAAGGAGGAGGAGGCTCGCCAGGCGGCCATTGTGGCGAAAGAGGCGGAGGACGCCCGGGTACAAGCAGAGTTGTTAAAGCAGCACGCCAAAATGGCTGCTATGAAGAAAGAACAAGCGAAGGCCTTGGCTACCCAGAGCCAAGGTGGTGTTTAGAAGGAAGTGGTGGTCATTGATGTGGAGCAGATTGGGACTCCACTTGTTGAAGAAGGTACTGGCGGCGTTCTAGAGCCCCAGTCCAAAAATACTGAAGGTGGCGGGGCGTCCACTAGTGGCCCTGCCTTCAAGCTTAACGCCTCGGTATACGTCCCCAAATGACGTATTACCGAGAGTTGTAGGTTCCTTAGCCCTTTCGTGGCTGGGGAGTTTGTTGATTATGCGATACCGCCTGCTGATCGTGCTTACCAGAAGATCCAGGACCATGGGTCCTTGCTTTCGGAGTTATGCTCAAATTTGGCGCTAGCGTTGGGGAATGTTTATGGGATGCGCCGTGCAGAGGATGAGTTGTTGGAGGAGCAGACGTCGTTGGCTCAGGAGATTGAGCGTTTTACTAGGGAGAAGGGGGTGTTTGAGACGTCGAAGGGCCGTCTTGTTGATCAGATAAGGAAACTGGAGTCTGAGGTCCGTCTGAAGGACTCAGAGGCGGCAGAGAAGCAGAAGGCTTGGGTTGAGTCTTCTGCTAATATAAACAAGGAATTAGAGTGGCGTCGCTTGGCCATGCAAAAAGCCGAGTTGGATGTTGCTGAGGCGCGTCGCGGTGAGGCGGAGAAAGTGAAAGAACTGGAGGCATTAACTTCTAAGTACTCCACGGCCCTGTTGGATGTAAAGGCTAAGGACGAAGACGTTGTGCGGGTGACTACTCGTGTTTCTGAAATAGAAACACAGATAGGAACCCAACTGAAAGAGAAGGAGGCCTGGGCTGTGGAGAAAGAATCACTTGTTGCTGGTAAGAAGGCTGCAGATGAGAAGGCTGTATGGGTGATGAGCGACGGTGTTGCCGCTGTAAGTTTCTCCTTTTGCTTGTTATATTGTACTTTGTTGTTTTTGCAGTCCTTTCGCTTTATGAGTTTGTGTCTTTTTGTAGGTCTTTGATCGCTGCTGGAATGAACCCAAGATGGGGAACCAGGTAGTGTCGGTGGTCGAGACTGCGCGTGTTGCTGGTTTGCGCGCTGACTGGTTGGAAGGTTTTTTAGCTGCTAAGGATGGGGCTACAATTGAAGCGGAACCTTTCCAAGACATTAAGACGGAAGCTGCGCTGATAGGGGAGCTGGAGAAACTGGAGAAGATGGAGTTCCTGGTGCTCCAACAGTTAGAAAATGCTTGTTAGATTCTGATCCTATTGGCCGCTTTCGACACTGGGTGCAGGAATCTGATCGCATTGGGCGCGAACGCGCTGAGAAAGAGGCGGCAGACAAGGTTGTCGCAGCAGCCGCCAAGGCGGCCGGTCTGGGTATTTCGGGGACGGCCCATGTGCCTCCCCAGTAGGTTTATCAGTATGTAATCTGTAAGACTTTGTGTTTGTAAATATTTCACCTTTTTGGTATGAAAGTGAAGCATACTATTAACTTATGCTTTTGAAGTCAAACATACTATGATAAATAACTTAATGTAATTTCATTAAATTTGCAAGGCAACTATAATACAACAAATAAATAACTTATTAACTTATACTAAAAATAATACATAAAAGTTAGACTAACATATTCAAACTCAGATTAAAGGAATAGGCGTCCTCCCATTCGTGAGTCGTGACTGACTTTGTCATTAGCAAAACCAAAATAAATGTCAAACAAAAATAATTGATGACTTTTAGTTTTAAAGTTATTGAATATGTAATCAAAGTTTAGGATTAAAAATTACAATCAGACAAATATTGTGTAATCAAAAGCAACGTCATAGTCATTGTGTTAATCAAGAGCAACGTCATGGTTTCTTTGATCCGCGCATACAACACAAACTTCCCCTTCACATCTATGGGTATCTCATTAGACGAAACAATGGCTAACATGAGAAATGGCATATACACGTTCAAAGCCCATTAGGGAATATACCACAAAATCGACCAATTAGTGCAACGAGATGGCGAACCCAGCCCACACGACATTCTTTATTTTTTGATGGCTTCATTTAGATTATTTAGTTACTTTTATTTAGTGGAGACTGAAAACTTGTCTTCTACTTCAAGTTTTCAATGTTCTCCTGCATCACGTTATATTTTTACACGTGCTTTCAATATAAAAGTTCTTCCCTTACATCTATTGTGCTCAGCAGTATTTCTTTTAATCATTATTTTTTCAATTATGTTTTTTTTTTTAGAAAACTCTATGGTGTCATCAATTGTTTCACACTCTAGGTTACTTTTACACCACATGATATTTATTACAAACTTAACGTGTTATTTTACCACAATATCTACACCTACTTCCTACTAAAATTGTACACCCTCTGATCATTTATCACACATTATCACTAGGTTTGTATAATGTACAAACAAACAACGTGATTGACCAAACATAGTGGCGAAGCTTGAGAATTTGGATCCGGGTCAAAAGTCCGCGGTCACGGGACGGGACCTAATTTTTTTTCTCTAGCTATGGTTCGGGCGATATGTTCGGGTCGGTGATTCGATTCGGGTCGAGTCAAACATTAAATACAATAAATAAATATCAAAGTTCTAAGCATTGTTTAACAAACAATTAAATAAAGACGCTAAAATATTAAAAATGAGTCAAATGATTGGTACCTGGGTGAAGAATTACAGTTCAGCACGTCAACCTTTAAGATTTTTGAGAGCTCGAGCTCGGCTCATTTACTATCTATTAGTTAATAAATTAATATTTTAAATAAAAATAATATAAATAATAGGTTCGGAACTCGATAAACGATGTTCGGCTCAGGCTTGTTTATAGCAAACAAGCTTAAATGGGGGCTAAATATTATTAAATATTAACAAACCTAATACTACACTAAGGCTCGACGAGCCAGACGAGCTTCACATGCTAGGCTGAACTCGGGCTGGATTAGTAAACGTACTTTGTTTTAAGCTCAAGCTCCGGCTCGATAAGGCTTGGCTCGGCTTGTTTCGAGCTTTCTACATGCCTAACTCGAGTAGCTTAGAGATAACAACTCCATCGCTTGCTCATTGAATCTCCTATCCCGCTAATGTAGTTGTTGGGCTTAGGACTTTAGGATTTGGGCTTTACATTTACTTTGTTTTGGATTTAAATTTTGGTTTATATAACTATTTTTTGTAAACGGAGGGTCGAAACTGTATATACCAAAAAAATTCCATACGGAGACTATATACTCTAAACATCTAAGCGAAAAATCAGAGGGGTCGGCCGCCCCTCCCCGCCCCTTAAATGCTACGCACCTGACTAAACGTAACAGTCAAACACAATGCAACCCCGACGCAACGCACGAGTTGCTAATAGTGAACAAAAATGTGCGTTTTGGAGCATTATTTAATGACGTGTGTAATTGTTTACATGAAGATGTTAACTCAATTATTAATTAATTAATTAAAATTCGTATTTGGGACCTAGTGATAATTAAAATGGGCACGAATGTGACGTGTAATTTAAAACGTGCACCGACAAAAATAATTGGAACACTCGTCCGTGGTTGATGGAAATAATTGTAACTTGGGTCAGCCCCTCAAACTCAAATACTTAATAATATTTTATTGAATCTCACAACTAAAACAAAATGAAGAATCATCTTCAATTCATCATTTCATTCTATCATCAATATCAGCCACCTGCTTTAAACTTTTTCTAACTGATTTTAACTAATTATACATTAATTGTCACGTTACTTCACTGAAACATTGTTTTGGAAGGAGCACTCCACTAATTCTTTTATTTATTTTCATTTAAATATCTAAACTTTTTTTTTTAATTTCACACGGTTTAAACTTTTAAACCGGTTAATGTTAATTGACTTTCACACTATTACAACCGTCCCACAACCAAACGGGCAGTGAAATTGAATTGTGAATTCTTGGAAACCGTCAATTGAATTTAATTCATGAAACCGTCCGACCAAACAGTCAGTAAAATTGAATAATATTGAAACTATTCCAAACTTTTGTAAATAATCACACCAAACCGTGGGGTTAAAACTCACACTTTACCACAGTTTAAACAAACAAACACCCACAAAGATGACTTGCTAAACCGAGGAAGAAGAGATGGCGTTGGTGGTGTGCTACAAAGACGCCACAAACGACCCAGCTCTAAGACAACGCTCAAGGGTCCCGGGTCGGTCTCGCACCCGGAGGGGTTCAGGGACCGCGTGTGGCCGACTTCAACCAGCACGTTGGCATCAACGACCGGACCATCGAGAGCCTACAGCGGAAGTGGACCGATTTCAACAATAAGCGTGATCGGGGGACCACCATCTACGAGCATACGTTGAGGGAGGATCCGGACCTCGATCAGGAGTTGGCTATCGAGTTCACTCATGTGCACTATGAGGCTCGATAAGACAACATTTTCGGCCATGTCGAGGCATGGCAATTGTTGCGCCAACCCTAAGTTTATTTTTCTTTGTTTTTATGTATTTTAATTTTAAGTTTAACATTAATGTATTTATGTTCTTATGTTCTTTTTTATGTTTTTTTATTTAATTAGGTTTTAATATATTTTTATGCTTTAATTAAATTTAAACAATATTAAAACAAACGGTTAAAATAATAAAACAATATTAAAAGAAACGGTTTAGATTAAAAAAAATATTATATTAAGTCAAAAACAAACACGGTTACCAGCCCGTTAACCAGAAAACGGTTCACGGGACCACTACCAGCATGAGTAGTGGCAGTGTTACCGTGCTAGTAGTGAGGTACCCGTGACCAGTTTTAGTAACGCCCCGTCCCCCTAAGGTTTGTACAATCTATCATTTAAGTGTGTTTTTCCTATAGGCCTGTTATGTCTCATGATCATCTGATTATCTAGTTCTATCTTTAATCTCTCATGTTTCATAATTTATTGTATAACCCAAGTTTTTTTTTTGTTTTTAACTTTTTATCTGTTCAACAATTTGGGTGTATGCCTATGATGATGATGCTGAATGCACCTACCTAGACGTATTTCTGACTTATATTCTTTTTATTGACTAAAGGGGTGTTTGGGGTTGCGTTTTGAAATAGAGTTTTAGATTATTGCGTTTCGAAAACGCAAATAATTAGTTTTTAGTGTTTGGGGTTGAGTTTTGCAATGAATTTTTAGACTATCAAAACGCAATAATCTAAAAGCAGCTCCACCCCTGCTTTTTCAAAACGTATAAGCTGTTTTGAAAAATCAATCCCAAACACAAATGGTCAACAGTTTTATGTCCTTAAATCATACCCAACCTTTTTTTCTCACATATAAAATTGATGTTGACTTTAAATTAGGGTATGTGACCTCAAAGTCAAAGGTCTTGTTGATTCTTAGAAAATGTACGATTAAAATTGAATTAGGTAGTTCGCAATGACTCGCAGAGCCCGAGAAACAAGAGTTTGTATTTAGTAGAAGGATTAATGGAAATAAATAATCCCAACTATTGGCCAATAACAGTCCCAACTACGAAAATAATCACTAGCGGTCTCAACTTTTGACATATTGGCCACCAATGGTCCCAGTTAGTCTGATCACTAACTCCGTTAGTGTGATGTTGACGTGGCATGCCACATAGGATCATTTTTGCCACGTATGATGTCACGTAGGATCATTTTGCCACCTAGGATGCCACGTAGGATCATTTTGTCACCTACGCATGCCACCTCAGCATCACACTAACGGAGTTAGCCTCAGTTAGTTTGGGACCATTGGTGACCAATATGTCGAAAGTTGGGACCTCTAGTGGTTATTTTCGTAGTTGGGACTGTTATTGGCCAATAGTCAATAGTTGGGATTATTTATTTCCATTACTCCTTAGTAGAATAGGTTTTGCGATTCAAAAAGGGATAGCGGCACAGCTTGTTGATCGTTTACCTATTATCCAGATGTAACTTGGTTTTTAGTGGTAATAAATGATAGTATAATTAAGTTAATTATTCAAAAAAATTGAATAAAATTAAGATATCTAAAGTTATAATTAGAATATATATATATATATATATATATAGGTAGAGGATCCCATAGGAAAATTGGTTTTTGTGAGAGGTGTGAGAAGGATTAAGAATTGACATATATCTATCATGTTTTCGATTTAGGAACGATGTTTTGGGTTGTTTTTGCTTGAAAAACACTAAACACAACAATTGTAAACTAGGTCTTTTAATCACACATTAACATCCCTTTATTATAGCAAAAGTTTCTACTTTTAAATTAGAAATTAATTTGTTAAGGGATTTTGTTGATACATGAATGTTTGGGGATGGTGATGCCCCAATATCTTTAGGATATGAGTTCATCGCCATCCAATCAAAACCTTGACCTATCTCAGGTACATTCCAGTTGACATCATAGATTTGTGACCCGAAATCATGTCTAGAATCAGACATGTCATTTGGTACACTACACCAATCAATATATCTAATAGTGGAAAGCTTTGTTAAGCTGGCTGGAATGATGTTGATGGATTTAGTAGCTTTAGGGATCTGTTGTTCCTTTTGGGTGATGATTGGCTTGGTACCCATGTTTTTATGCAAGAAAAAAACTTTTTAAATTTTTTTCATTTATACATATGTATATATAGCAATTATACATATATGTATATTACATTTTCTGCTATACATATGTGTATATTTCAGTAATACATATGTGTATATTGCATTATACATATGTGTATATTGCATTTATACACATGTGTATATTGAAAAAAAAATCTTCCTACATAAAAAACAGTGATTAAAGCAAAAAAAAATTTGTCTTAGAGAAATGTGTGGTCCAGAATGGTTCTCTCAGTTCTCAATTTGGCTAAAGGTTATCTTTTGAACCAATCCATGTATATATATATATATATATATATATATATATATATATATATATATATATATATATATATAAAGATGTGAATGTGTAGTGAGGGGATGGTTCATTCAGAAGAGGTTTTAGTGCGAAAAGTGTGATAAGAAGATAAATAATTCATTTTTATCATTTTAAAAAAATAAAAATATAAGAAAATTATTGAAATGTGTTGTTTATTCATTTATCTTGAAAATAAAACAAGCATATGAAGTAATTTCATTAATTTATATATCCTACACATGTACAAATTTTGTGGAGGAACATTACCTACACATAATATAATACATGTGTAGGAAAGAGTTTAAACCTTAAAAAACATTTGATTGTATTAATTTTATGGGTTTTCTGTATATATCATAAACAATAATATATAAAAAGTAAAAACTTCAAAAATATATAAACCATTACTAATAAAAATTAAGATTTAGGTTTCTTCTCGCACTAAACCCCTCTTCTAAAAATAACCTAACCCTGTGTATTGATTTTAAGTATTCTATATATAACTAAAACTTGTAAGGCCTTATGAACAGTAACGAACATACCCTTCATTTTACTCTTAATTACCGAACTGCCACTCTCCTTTTCTCCTTTTGACTTGACTAAGACAAAGAGTGAAACGCAGAGGAGATTTCACACAACCACTCTACCGGAACCCGCGGCCGAACGTCGCCACAGATGGAGGCGCCCCTCCTTCTTCAGGGGTAGTTTGTTATGATTGCTTTCTTTCTCTTTCACATATCATCCGTTTCTTCTTTAGAAGATAGGTAAACTAGGGCTCATCGTCATCTGTTCTCCTGCCTTTCTTTTTTTTTCTCATCTCTTTATACTCTTCGTTTCACTCATCTATACCACGTCCAGCTTCCTGCTTCGCATCCCTACCAGCGGCCAGTCAAATCACACACCATAGCTCGCTACGACTTCTGTGAGTTGGGCCGATTCAAAGATAACGATTGCTAGGTAACATTATTTTGGTTATTGGATCACATATTCTCTGAATGATTTTTATTTTGGTTTTTATTCCGATTGCGTTCTCATTTGAAAACCCATATTCAGTGTGACCTATATGTTCTTTGTTAAAGCTACAACTAAAGGAGGATTTTCAGGTTGGGGTTTCTCTCATACACTAATTAGATCTGCACACCAAGTGTTCGGTTTAATGCTCACTTGAGATTCGCTTTTAAATTTGAGGTCAGTTTGGTTTTGGTGATGCTATATGTAGATTACTATAATATAAAATGATGTTGTGCATATATTTGACTTCCTTTTCTCATTTGCTCTGTTGTTCAGGTTTGTTTCGCATTTGATTGTTGATGTTGTCATCATCAAAACCAAACAGTTGAATAGACCGGGTATTATTGCAACTTATGGTTCAGTTTTATAACTTAAGTTTTTAATTTTTTTAGACGGCATAAAGTTTTTGGTGGTTTATGGATCGTTGTGATTTGATTTTATGTCCTTCAACCATCAAATTGAGGAATGGAATCATCAGCCTTTATTGTTATGGTGTTCGGCAAACATTTTGTGTAACTGGCCATTTGAGCCAATATTTGTTTTCTTTTTCACGCTTTCATATTGCCTAAATTTCCAGAAATGATCTCCATCTTTATTAATGTTGCAGTGTACTTATGCATAGTTCTAAACATACTACTTACATTAGATAGGCAGCTACTCTTAACTATGTAGGTAGGATCAAATTAAGTATAACAATAGTTACATTAATGAGTACACAAATAGTAGATATTGAGTTAAATTAATTGGCTACAATGGGTTTAGATTTTGAAAATTGCAGCTTATTTTTTTTAAGTGTCATTTAAGCTAATTTCAAGATAAAATGATGGTTTTTGTGCATGTATGGTGAATATTTATTGTTTGAAGTCTAATTATATATGCAAACAACATCAAATATTTAACATTCATGCTTATCGTGTTGCTTTCATTTCAGGTTCTAATGTGACATATGATGAGTCAATGAATCTACGGGATACTTTGTACTTAGTCCTTTGTTAAGTAATTCCAAGAGCGCTGCACCTGGTACTTCATCTAACCCCCACATCTTGTTTTCCTTTAATAACTAATAAATGTATAAAATACAATTACTCATTTAGTTCCACACCCTACTTTTTTTTTGATGTTTTATTCAACAAGCCAAGCAAACCGATAACGACTGTATTCCCACCGCGAAGTGCGGGGAGTAAAACTAGTTTGTATAAATCTTTGTAAATATAATTTTAGATTTAAACTAAAATTATTAAAAAAATGGATATTTGTTGGAGGCCTCACATCAATATGGGCATAGTAGAAAGATCCAAACGCAAACAGACAAAAATACCTCAACATGCTACGAGCGCAACATATGCTCATAAGACTATCCGTTGTGAGTAGAGGTGAGCGACGGATTTATCGAATAATATTTTGACATGTCAACCTCTACGTGGCACATGCTCACGGCCGGCGATTGCTCGCGGCTGGCTGTTGTGGGTCAAGGTTAGTGAGTTTTTTTTACCAAATATATTTACTTTATTTACCATTTTTTTAAACACCACCACATAATAAAAACAAAAATTTTACTTAAAAAAAAGAAAATTACATTAAAAATACACTAGAAAAAAAAATTACACTAGAAAAAAAATTACACTAGAAAAAGAAAAATACACAAACGATTAAAAAAACTTAACGTAGGTGGGGGCCCGAACGTAACATTTGCCACGCCGAAACGTTGCAAAAGGGGTGGCCATGAACGCGACGGTACTCCATGTGAGTAATGGCGAGGAGCATGTCTTCTTCTTCACCGGGCATATCTCTCTTCACCTCTCTGTACGCATTTTCGAAGGCTCGACACTTCGATTTCAAGTCTCCGAACTTGTGGGAGATGGAGTCGTTGGTACGGTTGGTACCCCCGACAAGGGTACTAAACTCGGCCAAGACCCTATGCCATTGTATCTATATTAATTATAGGACACTTGAACAGTGTCTATTTTTTATTGGTTTAATTTGAAGACAGCATGCTTTTTATTGGTCCATTTATTGTTTTTTCTTTGGGCCGCTACAATTTTAGCCTTTTGTTAATAATATTGCAAATTTGTTAAATATTTAAATAAACCAATGACAATAAACTATACTAACCTGCGTCACCACTTTTAAATACTTTATTTTCTTCTAATTTGACTATCAAACTTAGACCAACAAACTTTTAACTTTTAAGATTTAAAACTTTGGCCACTAACTTTTAACTTAACTTTATTTTCTTCCAATTTGACCACCAAACTTTTAGCTTTTAGGATTTAAAACTTTGACCATCAAGCTTTTAGCTTTTAGGATTTCAAACTTTGACCACCCAACTTTTTCAAACTTGCATTGCGCTTTGGCCAAACTTTTAGTTTTTAGAATTTCAAACTTTAACCACCAAACTTTTAGCTTTTAGCTGCAGGTATTTTTTTGAAGCCCACGCGAGAATAACATTCACTTAATATTATCTTTTATGTCCACGAAACTCTCCACGCAACAGGAGTTCCCACAGTGACGCGCGATCTTTAACGTCCACCAAACCCTCAACGCAACAGGAGCTCCTGCGGCGAAGCGCGGGTACTAGAATCCTAGTTATTATTATTATTATTTCACTTCATGATAGAATCTATTACGATGATGTTAACTTACAACCTTAAAACATATATTAATTTTTGATGTTTTTAATATTACCGAGACCGTATAGAACTTCGGTATTGATACCGTAAAACATCAATTGAGTTTTCTTTTAAAATCAACCCAATTACCCTTTTTATTTATTTAATATAATATAGGTTTAATATATTTAATAAAATGTTGAATATACCGTCGTCATTGGCTTATTATTGTGCATGACTTGATAAAAAATTTATTCGAACGGATGAAATACATTTGATTCTTTTAGCATTACTAGCCAAACATATACCGAACAAACAAATTTGGAACCGCTATTGCACGTTCTAAAACTATAAAACCAAAATAAAGCATGTTGTAAACCGATATATTAGTTCGCTTATCAATAATGCACTGATGGTTTACTTTATCATACATGCACTAATGGTCATGCGGATTTGACAGTTGTTTTTGGTAATCACGTTCTTAATTCTTGTCAAGGGTAAATTAGACATTTTCTCAATCCATTTATCCTCTCTCAAATCTCGCAGTGGATTCTAAATTAGTTGAATTATGTAATGGAACGATAAGCACCACCTTCAACTTCCCTCAATAGCCGTCACGCCATCCTTCACCATCGAATCATCAATGACGACAACCACCTGCACCACCTAGCATCACAACAACCTGCAACCAATCAAAGATCAATTTTTGCTATAATGTGATTGAACGCCGCCATGCCATCCTTCACCACCAAACATCACAACCACATGCAAATCAATAAGAGATCCATGATTTTTTGTTGTAACGTGCCTGATTTTTTGTTGTAATTGAGCACATGTTCTGATGCATTTTTTTGTACGAATATTTCCTTCCTACACTTTGTAGGTTAAGACCCTTTGTATACAATACTTTCCAGGGGCGGAATTAGGGGAGGGTCAGGAGGTTCCGTTGACCCTCCGGCCGACCTCCGGCTTACCGATTTCTTTCTCTGACGAAGGTATTCAAACATAGAAGCTTTCATAGTTGGACCCTCTTAAGTTATATCTCATGAAGTAGGTGACTAGAAATAAGCTTAAATATGGAGTTTTTATTGTTGATGGCATTATGAATAGTCATGTAAGTGTATGGACAGTGAAAGGAACTTAAAATGGAAGATGAAAAAGGTGGAAGATGAACATGGTGGGGTCACATGTGATATTTAAAAACAAAATAACATTTACTTTACTAGCTCACTTGATTAATAAAAAAAACTAATACTATGTTATAAGTATAGTGCAACAGCTTTATTTAGTATTGAGCATATAACTTTATTTAAGTTTCACTCATATAAAAAAATTCACTTTGTTTGACATATTTATATCACTTGATTATTTATTACTTATATGTCTTTTTTATTATTTTATTTTATTTGTGATTTATCATCATAATTAATCGTCACAACAATTTTTGTTTTCCAAATACAGTTAGTCATTTACATTTTTTTGAAATTTTATTTCTAAATACACCCAAAACCAATTTTTATCATATAAATATATAACATGTCATATACAAAAAATTTATGTAGTAAAATCCTAATATCTAGAATAGTACATAGAAAAAAAAATTCTATTGCGCTAGAAAATTTGAATAAGAAAAATTCAATTGACCCTCTAATAAAAAAATTCTGGTTCCACCACTGATACTTTCTCTTTATTAATAAGCACTGTTATAATATTAAACCGAATATTAACATTAATTAACATTAATTAACACTTAACATTAACAATTAATTAACATTAACATTAATTAATTTAACAATCTATTAATAGAATACTAGATAGATAAACCCTAAACCTTCTTTACCGACACATGTTTGGAAATAGTGGCATGCAATAGCTTGTCATCACATGGTTGGACCACCAATCTCAGTCCCACGTGTTACATTTTCAGTTCAACTTGTATATTGCACAAGGCATTATAGCCTAGTGGCTTCCTGTTGGTGAGATAAGACTTAGGGGCCATATGGTCCTGGGTTCGAATCTCACAAAGGGGGTTTTCTCATAATTATGAGTTTCCTCCTGAATTGGTGACTTGGTGGTGGAATATGATCGCGTGGCAACATTGGTGGCACGATGATACTCCAGTGTTCCGTGAGGGATTCCAATTTGTTGGTCGTTCAAAAAAAAAACTTGTATATTCTGTAATAGAATAATTCCATAGAATATGCCATTTTGCACATTGGGGGGGGGGGGGGGGGGGGCACAAGCCCCATGTAGCCCCATGCCCACCAATAAAACTGTGCCACATCATTTGTGCCCTGAAGTAGCCCAAAGTAGCCCCATCATCGGAAATGGCCAAGCCCCAAGTAGCCCCATCATTTTTTTCTTTTTTAATATTAATTAATTAAAACAAAATAAAACCAAATAAACATTCATTCAACAAAATAAAATAAACATCAATACAATAAAATAAAATAAAATACAAAACATAACATAACATAACATAAAAAATAAAACTACTCCTCATCCGACTCGAGTCCATCCATCGACCAATTGTATGCTAACGCAATTTCCAGTTTACGAGCAATGGCCACTTTCTTCATCGGGCCGTTAAGATGGTCATGCGGTTTGTTAAAGAAGTCGAAGTCGGTGTTAAAATCTATTTTCTTGAGACTCGCCATTTGTGCCGCGAGTAACTACATATACTCGTCCGCGACTTTCTTTTTCGTTTCCGGCATCTTCTTAATTGATGTTTCTTTACTCTTGGAGTACTCTGAGAATGTTTCGCCCAATCCACTTTTGCTAGACGACCCGACTTGTTTCCTTTATCGTCTCCTAAGCTGTGTCGGGTTACTGTCTTCATTTAAGTCCGGCACCGAACCACCGGATCCTATATCCGCGTTTCCTGTAGAAAAGTGCGATCCGGATTCCGACAGCCTTCTTCGCTTATCTGAACTACTTCACGACTCCCTGTTCATCGACGGGACTTTCGACCACTTTTCACTTTCTTTAACAATCTTCCATGCCCCTAAATGTTTAAAAGGCTTCTTTGCTTTTTCATGATAATCATCTAGCGCCATTGTCATGATATCCTGGTGCAACCGCTTTTCTGAATCCGCTCCTATAAAAATAAAAATTACAAATATATTTAAAGGTCGAATAATGGTTTTATAAAAATATTCAACATAATATAAGGAAAAAAATTTAGTACCGCTTGAATGTAAAAGAAGTTGAACGAATTCAATTGCGTCAATATTTTACCCCACTTTGAACGAATCTGATGAGTGGTGCGATTGGAACCACCAAGTAGTTCGTTGTAATGCTTTAACACTGCTGCCCATAAAATCAGCACTCCGTTCGTTTCTTTTCACCCGATCGACCGAAACATGTACGAATGCTTTCGCCAAAGCAACTTCTTCATCCCTATTATTATTACTAGTAGAGTGCCCGCGCGATGCGGCGGGGAACACAAACACTTCTAAGGGTGTGTATGGTTTGAGTCAGTTAGATTTTGTAGCCTCAACCGAAACTAAAACCAAAGTCATTAGTTAATTGATCTTATTAAACAATTGATTATTTGGTTTGTTTTATATGGTTAGATTATCAGCCCATTGGTATCCAATATGGATACCAGGGGCCAGAGGGTCTCCTCCACATACCCTTAGTTAATTTTGGTGAATAACAAAAACCAAACTTTGGCAAAATTTTTGGTTAATTACTTAAGAATCACATGTGTAAAATTACTATTCAATAGAATCCATAAACTCTATTGTGAGGCATAGAGTTTGCGTGAAGCCAAAGACAAAGAAGATGGTATTAAAGAAATAAAGAGAAAATGCAGCATAATTGGCGATGATAAATAATTCAAATTTCAAATTTTAAAATATCAAAACCCCCTCTATTTCTTCAGCCACTACAATTCAAAAACCCCTCTTCTCAGCTTTAAACCATATTATGAGTATAATTTGCTATATACTTCTCATTAAAAAATTGATTTTTTACGTGATTAACAATATCTTAGGGTGAACAGTAACTAAACCCTCAACCAAAATCAAACAAAAAACATACAAAACCGAACCAAAAATTAACCAAAACCGAGTTAACCTAATATCAGTTTTTATTTACCCTAAGTTAACCAAAATTAACAAACCGAAACTGAACCATTCATATACTTATATCTTTCATACATCCATTTCATGTATTTATACCTCCATTTCATGTACTTCTATGTAAAATTTTTAACCAAAGTTTGGTTTTGGTTATTAACCAAAATTAACTAAACCGAACTAAAAACGACAATCTAACCAAATAGACTGAACCAATTAAATGGTTGGTTAATAAGATCGATAAACCGATAATGTCGAATTTTGTTTCGGACCGGTTAAGGCTAATAATCGAATTGAACTGAACCCAACTATACACCATTAGAAGTGTCTGTGTTCCCTTTTACATCGCGCGGGCACGCTGTTTGCCTGTTATGAATATATGAATGGTTCCATTTGACTAATTTCGAATAACTAAGGATACAAAAAGAAAACAATAACCGATTTAAAGTGAAATCGGATGTTGGTTAATTCAGTTTTCAATTAATTTTAGTTCAGTTTTGTCTGTTTTTTGGTTTAGCTTCATTGAACGGTTTAGTTATTGGTCAATCTTAGAAATTGTTAATCATGTAGCACATAAAGATTTTTAAATTAAAAAAAAAAGCAATACTATACTCAAATTAAAGATAATAAAATGCTTATTATTATGATCTAATTTTTTTATAAACTATCAATGTATGAAATAAATATGACTATTTAAGAATCATGAGGATACTTTGCTTAAAATAAGGAAAAGAACTTTAAATATAATTTAACTAAGCAAAAGTTAATGGATTAAAGTGTAACTAAGATGAGGTATTAAAGTGTAAAAAAGTTTAAATGACTATATTACCCCCATTTTAGGGTTGTTAATGAAAATAAAGTTCTTAATTTTTGGGCATCTTAAACTACCCTTGCCTCATTCATTATATAATAAAGTATAGATTATTATTATTATTATTATTATTATTATTATCATTATTATTTCAATTTCATGATAGAATCTATTACGAGGATGTTAACTTACAACCTTAAAACATATATTAATTTTTGATGTTTTTTAATATTACCAAGACCATATAAGTTCGGTATTGATACCGTAAAACATCAATTTAGTGTTCTTTTAAAATAACCCAATTACCCTTTTTATTTATTTAATATATTATAGGTTTAATATATTTAATAAAATTTTTAATATACCGTCGTCATTTGCTTATTTTGTGCATGACTTGATAAAAAAATTTATTCGAACGGGTGAAATACAGTTGATTCTTCTAGGTTACTAGGCAAACATATACCGAACAAACAAAATTGGAACCGTTATTGCACGTTCTAAAACTATAAAACCAAAATAAAGTATGTTTGTAAACCCATATATTAGGCTCGTTTACAACCGACCGAGCAAGCGTTTTTTGAGCGCACTTTTTTCGAGCAAGCATCGAGCGAGCGACGAGCAAGCGAGTTTTTTCAGAAAACCATAAATTTGGAATGTTTCCTTTAATGTTTTCGTTGCCTAGTGAGATTGAGGTTTAGTCGTTCGAGGATGACACTAAGTTTGAGGTCCGATTGTCGGAGAAAGAGGCTCAGGTTGAGGCCAGTGAGGCGACAAACATACTATAATGAACGATTGTCGCGTTGTGGCATAGATTGATAGCGGGAGACGATTGATGACGGACAACTAATGAGAATACGAAGTCAAACATGTCTTTTCACGACTTAGGATTTTACAATAAATATAATTGTATATGTGCATATATTGAGGCAACCCCAATAGAGTGGTATGTTTAAAACTACAAATATAATGTAATTGGGTTAACTGGGTTAGGACTATAAATATAATTGTATATGCGCATATATATTGAACAAAACCCAATAAAGTGGTATATATAAAACTATATATATTATAAACTAATAAAAATTATATCGAGCCGAACCGGGCCTTTGCTCGTGCTCGGCTTGTTTACAACCGAGCGAAAATCAAGCGAATAATTTTCAAGAAAAATCCAAACAAGCGGTGAACGCCGAGCAATTTGAACAGCCTTAAATTTTAGATTTAAACTAAAATTTTTAATCGATTGATAATTTTTTTTAAAAGGCTAATTACACTCACACTAGGGAGTTCGAAGGACTGTAGGCCTTCTCACCCTATCACTTTATCTCACCCTACCCCACCACTGAGCCACAGCTAGATTAATAATTATTTAAAAAAATACGGATATTTGTTGGATGTGTCACATGAATATATAGCAACTGATTGTAGGGTACAAGTCATGTGACCATAGTAGAAAGATCCAGATTCAAATAGACAAAAAGGGCCCAACATGTTACGAGCGCCACAAATGCTCTTACCGATTTTTTTCTTCACAAATGTTAAATTCATTTACAACTAGGTGTTAGTTGGCCCTTGCTTCGCCGCGGGCGTCGCTGTTGTGCATCCATGTTACGAACAATGGGCGGCAATTCGTTGCGGGAGGCCGGAAGCTCCTTTTGCATTGATGGTTTGGTGGACATAAAAAAATAACATTAAGTGACTGCTATGCTAGCGTGGGCTTCTCAAAAATACTCACAACTCATTAAATTCCACACCAACGTTAACACTTAGTTGCCTATTTAGTAATAAAATAATAACAAAAAGTTTCAGCTTTACCTTCTTTATAATATCATACAATAGTAATAAAATAATAACAAAAAATCTCAACTTTAGCTTTCTTATAGTATTATATAACCACTTTGATCAAAAACTACTAAACTAAAATTAATATCCCAAACACCACTTCTTAACTTTGCAAAACAATTAAAAAAACAAACACAAAAAGTAGCAGCACATATTCATTCTTTTCAAATTTGGTGGCTTGCGGCGTATGACAGACATTAGATAGATATAATAATAAATAAATTTAAAAATATTGGCCACATATACGTCCCGATCAACGATGAATAAGATAATTCAAAAATTACACCAGAAAGTTATTCACCAAATCTACTATTATTTCATATGAACATCACTTAACTAGTTTTTATAATAATAATAATAATAATACATTATTATTATTATTATTATTATTATTATTATTATTATTTCAATTTCATGATAGAATCTATTACGATGATGTTAACTTACAACCTTAAAACATATATTAATTTTTGATGTTTTTTAATATTACCGAGACCATATAAAGAACTTCGGTATTGATACCGTTAAACATCAATTTAGTTTTCTTTTAAAATCAACCCAACTACCCTTTTTATTTATTTAATATAATATAGGTTTGATATATTTAATAAAATTTTGAATATACCGTCGTCATTTGCTTATTATTGTGCATGACTTGATAAAAAAATTATTCGAACGGATGAAATAGAGTTGGTTTTTTTAGCATTACTAGCCAAACATATACCGAACAAACAAATTTGAAACCTCTATTGCACTTTCTAAAACTATAAAACCAAAATAAAGCATGTTGTAAACCCACATATTAGTTCGCTTATCAATAATGCACTGATGGTTTACTTTATCACACATGCACTAATGCTCATGTGGATTAGACAATTTTTTTTTGTAATCGCGTTCTTAATTCTTGTCAAGGGTAAAGTAGACATTTTCTCAATCCATGTAATCTCTCTCAAATCTCGCAGTGGATTCTAAATTACTTGAATTATGTAATGGAATGATAACCACCAACTTCAACTTCCTTCCATAGCTGTCACGCCACCCTTCACCATCGAAGCATCAATGACGACAACCACCTAGCATCACAACAACCTGTAACCAATCAAAGATCAATGTTTTTTTTGCTATAACGTGATCAAACGCCGCCATGCCATCCTTCACCACCAAACATCAAAACCACCAGCAAATAAATAAGCGATCCTTGATTTTTTGTTGTAACGTGCCTGATTTTTTTTGTTGTAATTGAACACATGTTCGGATGCATTTTTTTGTACGTGTAATTCCTTCCTACACTTTGTAGGTTTTTTTGAACGGTCAACAAAACTTTTATTTCATAAGCTAACAAGATGCTAGCAACAAAAATCAGAAAACAAACCCGGGAACATACACCGAAAACAAAAAAACGAAACCCGACCCAACAGACACCCCGACACTATCCCATTCGTGTCAGATCAAATCTACACCAGGAGTCCCAAGACATATCTGACATCTTCCCGCGGTTTGTTATCCATAAATGGCTAATTATCTTGATTTCTTCCAAAATTTTGCCCACCGAAACCTGCTTATTACTTAATATGTAATCGTTCCTCGCTCTCCAAATACTCCAGAATATTGTAAGGATCACTCCATAAAATGCCTTTCTGCTTCGTGGACCTACCAGAGCCGTTAGATGATACCTCAGCACATCCCGAACATGAAAAGCAATGCAGTTCGGGACATGGCACCAAGTTAAAACAAGTGACCACACTTCGGAAGAAACCAGACAGCCAGTGAACAAATGATCCGATGACTCAATCCCAGACTCGCAAAACTTACATATCTGAGAATTAACCTGAATTTGACGCCTAACCAAAGCCTCCGAAGTCGGTAGTCTATCAAAAAAACGCACGCCATGCCACGCCACAACCCCTACTTTTTTTGGAACCTAATTACACCACATAAAAGACACCTCTAGCTGCACGTTTAAAGCCTCATAAATCCTTCGTATCTACCGCTAATTGTGAACCCCGAAGCCCCACAACCTTCCCAAGACCAAGTGTCCGAAGCAGGCTGGAGCACAACATTACTTATGAACTACAATAATTCTCCAAACTCGGATGCCTTCTCTGCTGACATAAGAGCACACCTCCATACCCAAGTAAAGGAACGCTGCTGTTCCTCAACCTTTATTCGATCAGAAATCACACACAATCGTTTTTTCTCCAAGGCGAACAGTCGCGGGAACTTGCCGGTAAGGACTCATCACCAATCCACCAACCATACCAAAACAATATTTCATCGCCTCTCCCAATCTTACCTTTTATCAGCTGATTTGCTCCTATATTCAACCCATCAAGAATCCCCGACACACTAGCAATTTGTTTCCAATTTCCCGTGATAGAAACCTTTACCGGAAGACAATTCCAGCCATGGCTATGCCCATGAATACACTTTGTAGGTTAAGACCCTTTGTACGCAATACTTTCTCTTTATTAATAAACACTCTTATAATATTAAACCGAACATTAACAATAATTAACATTAACAATCTATTAATATATTAATACATGAGCTATTAATTAACATTAATTAAAATTTAACATTAACATTAACATTAACAATTAAATAACATTAATTAATTAACACTAACATTAATTAATTTAACAATCTATTAATAGATGACTTAAAAGAATGCTAGATAACAGACACGTTAAATATTTTTCCTTCCACAACCTTCTTTTTCCTTCCCTTTTTACCTTTCACCCATCTTTACTTCTTTATCGACACATGCTTGGAAATAGTGGCAGGTAACAACTTGTCATCACATGGTTGGACCACCAATCTCAGCCCCACGTGTTGAAAGATATAATACATCCTATTGTCAATTTAATTTCCTCTTACATTTTCAGTTTTACTTGTACATTTTGTAATAGAATAATTCCATAGAATATGCCATTTATATATTAGGCGATGATTAGGCATATAACTGTAATTAATTCATTCCCATATTATTAGACTTTGTATCTTAGGGGGGAAGGGGCGCTTCACTGAAAATGGTTAACGGGACCACTACCAGCATGGGTGGCGGCGGTGTTACTGTGCTGATAGTAAGGTACCCGTGACCAATTCTGATAGCGCCCCGTCCCCCATATATATATTCCTAACATATCAATAAGAAGAGACAAGAAATTATACCATATCTTTCATGGTATCAGGGCCTAGGTAACCCTAGACTCTTCATTGATTTTTTTCGTCACAAATTTTAAATTCATAAACAATAATATATAAATTAATTAACTATAAGAACTTTAAATAGTAACTTAACTACACAAAGATAATTCAATACGTCCCAATCAACAATGCATAAAGATAATTCAAAAGTTACACCACAAAGTTATTCACCAAATCTACTATTATTTCATACAGACATCACTTACTGGTTCCAATTCCATTCTATTCAATTAAAATATATTTAGGGTCTGTTTTGTATGAAATAATGAAATGGATGAGAGAATAGAATGGACAAGGAAATGGGATGGACATAGGATTAAAATGGATGATTACCATTCTATGCTCTTGTTTGGTTACCATGTAAGAATGGAATGAATCATTATTTTGTACTGTTTGGTAGGTAGGAAAAGACTTAGGAATATAACCGCCGGTGGTGAGTGGTGTCGATGGTGGTTGATAGTGGGTGCCGGCGACGGTGGTTGATGGTGGCGGAGGTGGTTGTCGGTGGGTGGTGGCGGAGGTGGTGGTGGTGGGTGGTTGGTGGTGGTCGGGGGTAGCAGCAACGGTGGTGGTCAATGGCGGCGACAACGATGGGTGGTGGTGGTGGTGGTCGGTGGGTGGCGACGTTTAGTGGTTATAGTAGCGGTAACGGTGGTGGTGGTCGGTGGGTGGCAACTTGGAGTGACGGGGATAGTGAGTGGTTGCAGCGACGGTGGCGGTGGTGGTCGGTGCGTGGCGGTGGTCGGCGATGGAGAGTGTCGGCAGTGGCGGTCGGTGCTTGGTGGTGGGTGGCGGTGGTCGGTGACTCGGTGGTGGAGATGGCGGTTGGTGGTTGTGGTTGGTGACGGAAAATGTCGGTGGTGGCATTCGGTGCTTGGTAGTGGGTGGCGGCGGTGGTCGGTGGCTGAAGTGGAGGTTCTGGTTGGTGGTGGGTGGCGGTGGTGGTAGTGGTCGGTGACGGAGAGTGTCGGTGATGGCGGACAGTAGTCGGTGGTGGGTGGCTGTGGTCGGGGATGGCGGTATTCAGTGGGTGGAGTGGCGGTGGTCGGTGGGTGGCGACAGTCGGTGGTTGGTGGTGGTCGGAGATGGCGGTGGTCGGTGGTGGCGTCAAGTGGTGGTGGCGATGGGTGATAATGGTAGGTGGTGGTGGTTTGTGTTGATGAAGGGTGACAGAGGGAATGGAATAGAAAAAAAACATGGGGGATAGATGATTCCATTACCTTGACCAACCAAACACCTTTTTTTTTTCATTCCATGGTAATACTCCATTGCATTTCGCCTTCCATTCCTACATAGGAAACGCTACCTTAAGCTTCACTAAATTGCCTCATCATCATCATCATCGTCGTCAATCATCATCATCATCTCATCATCATCAATCATTAACATCATTATTTTATTTTATAATAGGTTAGAGCCCCGTGCGTACACACGGTACATCCCTAAGTTAAATGAAATTTTTTTGTAAAGATTGTAATATACAAGTTTTATTTATTGAAAAGTTACGTAATAATGGATTTGCATAAATATCATAAAACGATTTAATGTTACCCAATAATAAATATATGAATCAACAAATGTTTGATTTAATATGATGTAAATACAAATAATAAAATAAATAATAACATATTTGCTGTAACGAAATGCAAATGAAGATTAAAATTAAAAGTAAATAAATGTAGTTTAACAGCTAAGCGAGTTGTGCCAATTAAATGGAATTTTCCTTTTAGTATGTACATATACATTAGAAATTCAGGGGTTCTATACAATCAAATGTTGGAGCTAAGTTTACCAAATACTTGGCGACGTCTACACAGTCACATAATAATCCAACAAAGACATTGGTCTATTACCTATAAACCTCGAACAACATTCAAAATTCTAAAAGAAACAAGATCTCTAATTGCAAGAACACTCAATCGTAAAACCTATTAAATCTATACCATTTATAAATTCTTCAAATTAGCACGGAAAACACCAGTGTTACCATGAGGCCTGGTAACCTTCTCCCAAATAAAAAATAGCTAACTTAACATCTCAATAGTTATTCATAAATTTCCAGATATTTCTTTGTACACAACATTTACTGTTTGGTTCGTAACTTTACCAACTTTGTCAAATATTAGTATCATAAGACTTCAATCCATCTCGACTCGTGATGATGCAACATACAACTGTTGATCATTGAAGACAAGATAAAAAGTAAAGTGACACAATATGTAAAAACACGCATGTAATATAAATATAATCGTACGGAGCAAACATCAACCATATGTCACAGATTGTTGTGTGTTTACAAAATAAAAGGTTAATAATATAATATGAATATCATTAGTATATTGAAGAAACACGGATCCTAAATCACCGGGGTTAGCGCTGATCTCGGTAGTGATTCTACGAGGTGTTAATAAAAAGGTGCATTTATAAAACGTGATAGGTCTAAGGACAAGACCAAGGATGTTTAGAGACAACAAGTTAGAAGAGCCGAGCCTCTAAATGTTAGTAAATAAACAGAGGTTGGAAAAGTACGATGTGCTCGTAGTCTTTTCAACGAAAGTATTAGTGAATATCGGATGTCAATAAAAGGAGAAGGGACTCCTCCTTTTATAGTACCTCGACATGCAACTTTCTCAACCCGTCCTCTACCCTTAGTGGGGCCTGGCCCATGTAAAAGTGTCTCTAGGTTGTGCAAGTGGGTTTGTTAGAAAAAAGAGGAAAGGGGGGATGTTACCGTCCTGACGTAAATACACGTGGCGTCTGTTGAGTGGACGCTGGTGGGCGGCGGACAGGTGGCGTCCGCCAATTGGCTACTCCAGGGCGGTGGGTAATCATCCTTCTTAGAGAACCTGACACAAGTTGGAGGGTTGCAAAAGTCTTCTGTCAGAGAGATATCTTGGCTGGGAGGCTGCCACGTCGTCGTCCTTTCTGGGTGTCAGGTTGAGCGCAACCATTGATTGGCTGAGAACTCTGACGGGCAGCCTGTTGCGTTAGGAACAGTTGCATGGGGCAGGAATGTGTGTCTCGAGGCAGCCCCATAAGGCATCTTTTAGTTGTGTTGATGAAGCTTTGTTTATTTTGCTGAAGAAGCTTCATAGTGTGTCTGTCCCGCTGACGTAAAACGTGCGGGAGATAGTGCGTCAGACGCTAAGTGTTCCGCTGACGTAAAACGGGCGGGTGAGTCTGCGTCATCTTTTTGATGGACGCTAATAATTCCGCTGACGTAAAACGGGCGTGGTATGTTTAGCTAGGCGCAGATTTGTAGGTTTGTGATATGGTATTGCTGATGTTTTGGTACCATATCCCTTCAAGTCCCCCCAGTCTAATGCTGCCGTGTTGCTATGACAAGGGAGTGCTGGACTCATTTGTGGATTTTAAAAGAATGGAGTTTTACATGTGTACTTTGAGTTACATCCAGTCGTCACTGGGTTTTCATGTAACAAAATGTACATGTAAGTTTATGACGTCGTCAACTGGTGCGCGCGTAGTGATCTGTCTGTGGGCGTATGACGGAATGAGAATTTCATTTCACCCGGACGCTGGCGTGATGCCTGAGTGGGCGTCGGCCCTTGTAGTGCATCTTGAAGGTGAAAAAGAGAAACAACTAGAAGTTTTTCATCCGGACGCTGGCGTGATGCCTGAGGAGGCGTCGGGCCTTGTAGCGCATCTGGAAGATGAAAAAGAGAAAAAAATTGAAGTTTTTCATCCGGACGCTGGCGTCATGCCTGAGAAGGCGTCGGGCCTTGTAGGGCATCTGGAAGATGAAAAAAAGAAAAAAACTTGAAGTTTTTCATCCGGAAGCTGGCGTGATGCCTGAGGAGGCGTCGGGCCTTGTAGCGCATCTGGAAGATGAAAAAGAGAAAAAACTTGAAGTTTTTCATCCGGACGCTGGCGTGATGCCTGAGAAGGCGTCAGGCCTTGTAGCGCATCTAGAAGATGAGATGAAAAATGTAGTTTTTTGTCTGGTTCTGCGTCTGCTAAAGTGCACTTATTGCGCATTGAATTTGTCTTTTTGAATTCCATGCAAATTAATTGGCAGGAATGTTTGTATTTGAATAGACGTGTTTGACGGTTTGTACAGTCGTACTGGGAAACGTGTCTGACAGCTGGCGTGGGAGAGTTGTTACTAGGCGGACACGTGTTGTTCATCGGTGCCGTGTGATAGCTGTTGGGTACTGTAACCGTCAGGTGAGTGTGACACGCGCCGCGCGTGAGCCGTCTGTCACGTGCTTCGTCTGACGTGTCGTCTCCTGATTGG
The DNA here is from genome assembly GCA_032199755.1 of Ambrosia artemisiifolia. Taxonomy (NCBI): domain Eukaryota; kingdom Viridiplantae; phylum Streptophyta; class Magnoliopsida; order Asterales; family Asteraceae; genus Ambrosia; species Ambrosia artemisiifolia. Next base: position 381,860 of record CM063523.1, read on the forward strand.
ACCTGCGTCTAAAAAGTCGTTTTGTCATGATGACCCTCTTTCCCATCGCAATTAATGCGATGGGTATAAATAGAGGCTTCTCTCTTGAGTTTCTTTTACAACTTTATAGTTTCCTTCTTTGCTCCGGTGACTTTTCTTGAATTCCGGCAAGAAGCTCCATATTTTTACTCGTTTTCTCTTCTTCCTTTATACTTTCTTCCATAAATCATGTCTAGTGATGATAAGAAGGCTGAGCTGGCCATGTCTGAGGCTCAGCTAGGGTGGTCTAAGAGAACTTTAGGGCATTGCTACAGAAGTATGACATACAACGAGAGTGGGAGCCTGAGTTGCCGGAGAAGGGGAAGACTCCGATGGACTGTCCTGACGACAAGATTTGTCTGTATGAGGCTTTCTTTGTCAAGGGTCTGTTCACGATCCGTGTTTCTCAGTTTCTGGTGACGGTGTTGCAGCAGTATGGTATGCACATCTCTCAGATGAGCCCCTTTGGGGTGATGAGGGTGATGCATTTTGAAGCTAATTGTCGATCGTTGAGGATGACTCCCGAGTTTGAACAGTTTAATGTTTTCTATAAACTGGAGGTAAAGGAGAGTGGCTGGATTTCGTTTGTGCAGAGGTCTAAGGCCATCACTGTGGTGGTACCGAAGAGTTCTCCGAAGAGTCTCCGGGATTGGAAGAGATGTTTCTTTTTCTTGAGGAAGGAAGTTATACCGGTTGAGATGCAACGGTTAAACCTCCGAGCTGGGCAGAAGGTTCCTTCGTTTGAAGTGATAAAGGATTTCCAAGACGAGGAATGGTTCAAGGTGCTGGTGGCGCATTAGACTCGTTTGGATGATCTTGAGAAGTGTGATGAGGGTATGTTGAGGATGCTGGGGGTTAGTCGATTGGGCATCCTAGAGGGTTATGACGTCCTTCCTTATGGTGACGGAGGTATGGAGTCATTGGAAGGTATGTACTTGTCTTTTAAGTGGTTGATGTTTCCTCTTCCATTGGTTTGTCGTTAATAGTGAATATTATGGTCTTTGCTGGTGAAAAGTTGTTTGATTTCTTTGCTCAGAGAGTTTCCTGCACATGTTTCAGAGCGGTTCCTGCGGGTGAGATTTCTGGGATCAAAAAGATGCGTGGGAACTTCTTATTTCCTGCGCGAATAGAAGGTGCGCACGACAATCCTCTTGCCCTTGGTTTTCTCATTAACCCTGATCCCGTCTCTGCACGTACGGAGACCAGGGTTGATTATGTGTTTTTGTCTGATGACGAGTCTAGCGGGTCATTATCTAGTCTAATCCGTCGTACTCGTCGGCCTGTAGGTGGTGGTTCAAGCGGTTCGGTCGCTGCGACCCAGGCTGTGGGCACAAGTAGCGGTGGATCTGGTACAGCTGAAGGGTCAGTTGGTAAAGGTAAGGGTGAGTAATCCTGTTTGTTTGTAGCTGAGTACCGTGTTGGTGTTGTACCTGAGATCTTTGTTGTGCAGGTACGGCCTGGAAGCGTCGTATGCTGATTTTGCATAAGACTGAGTCTTTGGAGGAGCCTCCGCCTAAGAAGCAGGATGTCGGTGAAGGCATTGCTTCTAAGGGAGGCGAGGGGGATGTTGATCCAAGTTTGGTTGGGCTTGAATTTGAGCCGCCGCCCGTTCGTGAACCATTTGGGAAGAAGACGTTGAGGAAACTAAGCTTTAAGTGTTTGCTGTGTCTTCTTTTGTTAAATTTTGGTATGTAGCATCTTCTAACCGTTGGTTTTTTGCTTTGTTTCCTCCTTTTCCTTCTGCCATTCAACGTTTTCAGTAGGAAAAGAAGAAGAAGAAGGCTGAGGAGGATGCTCGTCTAGAGAAGGAGAAAGCCTCGCAGGAAGCAAAGGTTGTTCGTCTGAAGGAACAAGAGATAGCGATTGCTGCTGAGGCTGCGCGGAAGAAGGAGGAGGAGGCTCGCCAGGCAGCCATTGTTGCGAAAGAGGCGGAGGACGCCCGGGTACAAGCAGCGTTGTTAAAGCAGCATGCCGAAATGGCTGCTGTGAAGAAAGAACAGGCGAAGGCCTTGGCTACCCAGAGCCAAGGTGGTGTTCAGAAGGAAGTGGTGGTCATTGATGTTGAGTAGATTGGGACTCCACTTGTTGAAGAAGGTACTGGCGGCGTTCTAGAGCCCCAGTCCAAAAATACTGAAGGTGGCGGGGCGTCCACTAGTGGCCCTGCCTTCAAGCTTGACGCCTCGTTATACGTCCCCAAATGGCGTATTACCTAGAGCTATAGGTTCCTTAGCCCTTTCGTGGCTGAGGAGTTTGTTGATTGTGCGATACCGCCTGCTGAACGTGCTTACCAGAAGAGCCAGGACCGTGGCTCCTTGCTTTCGGAATTATGCTCAAATTTGGCGCTAGCGTTGGGGAATGTTTATGGGATGCGCCATGCGGAGGATTAGTTGTCGGAGGAGCAGACGTCGTTGGCTCAGGAGATTGAGCATTTTACTAGGGAGAAGGGGGTGTTTGAGACGTCGAAGGGCCGTCTTGTTGATGAGATAAGGAAACTAGAGTCTGAGGTCCGTCTGAAGGACTCATAGGCGGCAGAGAAGCAGAAGGCTTGGGTTGAGTCTTCTGCTAATATAAACAAGGAATTAGAGTGGCGTCGCTTGGCCGTGCAAAAAGCTGAGTTGGATGTTGCTGAGGCGCGTCGCGGTGTGGCGGAGAAAGTGAAAGAACTGGAGGCATTAACTTCTAAGTACTCCACGGCCCTGTTGGATCTAAAGGCTAAGGACGAAGACGTTGTGCGGGTGACTACTCGTGTTTCTGAATTAGAAACACAGATAGGAACCCTACTGAAAGAGAAGGAGGCCTGGGATGTGTAGAAAGAATCACTTGTTGCTGGTAAGAAGGCTGCAGATGAGAAGGCTGTATGGATGATGAGCGACGGTGTTGCCGTTGTAAGTTTCTCCTTTTGCTGGTTATATTGTACTTTGTTGTTTTTGCAGTCCTTTCGCTTTATGAGTTTGTGTCTTTTTGTAGGTCTTTGATCGATGCTGGAATGAACCCAAAATGGGGAACCAGGTAGTGTTGGTGGTCGAGACTGCGCGTGTTGCTGGTTTGCGCGCTGACTGGTTGGAAGGTTTTTTAGCTGCTAAGGATGGGGTTACAATTGAAGCGGAACCTTTCCAGGACATTAATACGGAAGCTGCGTTGATAGGGGAGCTGGAGAAACTGGAGAAGATGGAGTTCCCGGTGCTCCAACAGTTAGAAAATGTTTGTTAGATTCTGATCCTATTGGCCGCTTTCGACACTGGGTGCAGGAATCTGATCGCATTGGGCGCGAACGCGCGGATAAAGAGGCGGCGGACAAGGCTGCCGCAGCAGCCGCCAAGGCGGCCGGTCTGGGCATTTCGGGGACGGCCCATGAGCCTCCCCAGTAGGTTTATCAGTTTGTAATCTGTAAGACTTTGTGTTTGTAAATATTTCACCTTTTTGGTATGAAAGTGAAGCTTTTGTTGTGTTCATGCTAGTCTTGAATGTTTGATTATGACTGTCTTGTAGTTGATTGATTGTAGAAGTAGTTTTGTCGCCAAATATGAAGGGTAAATTAGCTTCATATGATGGGAATAACTTTGGCGTCTAATTTATGAAGAGTAAATTAGCTTCATAGGTTAGAAATGATTTTGGCGTTTAATTTGAAGAGTAAATTAGCTTCATAGGTTAGAAGTAAACTTGGCGTCTAACATGAAGAGTAAATTAGCTTCATAGGTGTAACACCCCAAAAATGTTAAGTAATAATAATAGAGTAGAAATTATATACACGTTATTGCAAATGTGTATGTATGCGTGGGTATGTGTATGTATATGTGTGTGTGTACCCCTAGTTGTAAGTAGTGCTTTGGTAGTTGTACACGTAACTAAAATAAAAACTAACTAAGCTAGCCACTTAGTTAGTTGGTAGGAAGTTAGTGGTAAAAAGGGAAGGGTTGGACATGACTCAACACTATTCTTGAGGGGTGAGTCTTGGGGGAATTAAATGACTAACTAAATAAGGGGTTAGAAGGAAAATTGGGGATTTTAGAAAAAAGAAAAGAAAGAGAACGCAGGGAGAGGGAGGGAGGCGAAAATGGGGTCTTCAAATTAGCTTCCATAGCTGCAAATTGGGGTAAGAAATCACCCTAAAATCCCTGCATGTTCCTAGATTATTAACCTCCTAGTTGTGCTAATCATCTTGGTAGATGGTAGAATCAAGTTTAATGAACTTGTATGTAGTAGGATGGATTTTATGATTTTGTTGTGATAACTACTTGTTGTGGTTAAAAAGGCATGCTTACTATGTGAAGTAGTGTAAATTTAAAGAGATTGTATGCTAATTCTTGTTTAGGGCTAAAATTGTGAAGAATAGCTAATTGAGTGTTGGGATGAAGGTTTTGTGTTGACTTTTAAAAGTCAACAGGACCCCAACACCAAGAAAGCCCTATGTGGGTTAGTATTATCGCTTAGTAGGAGGATAAATTGAAAGATAAGTGTAGGATTGGGGGTGTTGTGTCATGAAATAGTATAACCACATGAATGTATGAATATGCACACCACTTGTATGATAAAATGCCTAACATGCTAGTATAGGTGAAATTGTGGGAATTGAATGGTAAACATGATGATAATGTATGTGACTATGAAGATATGATAGGTTATCCACCTTGAACCAAGAATGGTAATGGGTAAAGTATGAAAAGCTAAAGTATGAATTCCTTCACTATGTAGGTGTGAAGGTTGAAGGTTCAAGTGATCACAAGGAGCAAGGTGCTTACAACAAAGGTAAGTTGGTTACCACCAACTAATTAGTTATGATTTTTATAGTCATGTTAGTTATGTATATGTTGTTGTGTATGAAATTATTGAATGGAAAGTGGTAGGAAGCACTCGTGGTCACACAAGTGCAAACTAGTAGAATGACTTTTCATGGTAGAAGCACCCTAACGGGTCAAAATAGTGGAAGTACCCTAACGGGTCAAAATAGTGGAAGTACCCTTAACGGGTCAAAATAGTGGAAGTACCCTTAATGGGTCAAAAAGGTGGATTTGCCCTTAACGGGTTGAATGGTAGAAGTTGTGTTTCCATGGTTTCATGGAAACACTTGTCTTTCCAAGGTTAAGATGATAACATGGTTTTAGCATACTAATGTTGTTTGATTGAATTGGTTTTAGGTAAAGCTCATGAATGAAGATCAAGTCTCAAGGGAGGTCGACTATGCACGCTCAAGTTCTTTTGGGGTTGGGTATCATGGTAGTAGAAGATCTTTGAGTCATTTAACAAGTTGTCAATATGTTTTGTACATGTCTTTTGAAATGGGTCATAGATTTCCATGGTAGCCAATTAGAACAATATCTTTGTAAATAAAACTAATGTGGCTAGTTGTGTGTAGGTTGATGGACAAGATGTTGAATATGTTTATCTAATGGTTATGGTTCAATTACTACTTATATGTCTTTTAAAAAAAAATCGAGTCTTACAAGTTGGTATCAGAGCCAAGGTTTGAGCGAATCGAGCACATGAGGTGCTTGAACTCAAACCGAAAGCTCGTGGGGGCGTGCATTCGATCCGAGACTTGATCAAGGTATGTGTGGGAATAATGGGCGAAAGGGCTAGTTAATAAACTCTTGTAATGTGGAAAAATCTTGGATACAAGATGGCCAAAAGAATGGTGAAGTAGAAAGGTGGAAAGTAGAAAAAAAAAAAAAAAGTTGCAGAGGCCACCGTAACCTTACGGTGGATACCGTAACCTTACGGTAGCCTCAGAATGTTGACGGTGGGTTGTTGCTGCCTTACGGTGGAAAATGGACCATCAGGCCACCGTAACCTTACGGTGGTACCGTAGGGTTACGGTAGACAAAAAAAATAAATTTTTTTTTATTTTTATTCCATTTCTGCATCGGTTGTTATCATATCTTTATGTGGGAATGTACTAAGGGTACGATAACATATGAACATGTGGGATTACCCTCCTAGTGTGGAATTGGTGGAAAGTGTGGTGACCCAAGTATTGGGAGTAGAAATTTTAGAAAGTATAGATAATGATTGAAATACTACGATGTAGTATGCATGTTGAATGTTTGTTGTTATTTCAGAAAATGGTAGAAGAAGGGGATAACTCCGCTAGGGAGCATGAACACCAAGAGATGATAAAAGAACTGATTGCCACGGAGGTGGGTAAGGCATGGACTGCTAACCTTGCCAAGATAACACAAGAGGTGGAATCGAATGTAGTGGGGATAATGGAGGGTATGATGACAAGTAGGTTTGACGAACTAAAGAAGTTGATTGAAGAGGGGTCGTCTGGCTCCAAGAATGCTAAGAGGTGTACTTATCGTAATTTTATGTCATGCAACCCTACGGTATACAACGGAGAGATAGATCCACTTGAATGTCTAAGGTGGATCTCGGATATGGAAGGGGTATTTGCGCGAAGCCATTGTGAAGGCGAAGATGAGGTGATGTTTGCCACGGGTCAGCTACGACTCCGTGCAAAGGATTGGTGGGATAGTTATAGCAAGGAGGTGGGGCAAGAACAAGTGAGAAGCATGACATGGGCGGAGTTCAAGGAGCCCTTCCTGAAGCATCATTGTCCCCAAACTGCAATCGATCGCATTCAGGAAGAGTTTCTGCACCTCCGCCAGAAGAATGAGACCATTGATGAGATCACGAACATATTTCTTGACAAAATGAAGTTTTGTCCAGAATTGGTGGGAACGGAACGGATGAAGATTAACAGGTATCATGCCATGTTAAGGGCGGAATACCGGGAGTTTATCACTGCATCGAAATGCAACGCATTGGGTGAACTCATTGATTGGGCTCGTGAACGAGAGACGGAATTAAAACGCCAATAGCAACGGGGTGAAAAGAGGAAGGCTGAAAAGACTTGGGAGTCGCCAAAGAAGGCTAAGGGGCACGAACAGGGCAAGAAGGATCCTAAGAAGGGTGAAGTACCGAGTTGTAAAACGTGTGGGAAATCTCATACGGGGGAATGCCGCTTGGCGCAAAAGACGTGCTGCAATTGTGGGAAGGCGGGACATCCGTTTTATAAATGCCCTAGTCCGGTTCAGTTGTGTTATCATTGTTATGAACCCGGGCACTTCAAGGCGGATTGTCCCAAGCTCAAGAAGGAGGCACCGAAAGAGGGAAAGAAGAATGAAGCTTCAAAGGCTCGTGGAAGAATGTTCCAAATCACCACGGAAGAAGCAAAGAACCACCCCGAGGTGGTGTCGGGTATGTTATTAGTCAACAATACTTTTATGTACGTGTTGTTTGATACGGGGGCAAGTAGGTCTTTTGTGTCTACCAAAGTGATCTACCATCCCACTTTCATTATAGAAAAGATGCCGAGCCCCTTAGAAGTAGAAATTGCGGACAGTAAGAATTATTTGTTACACAATATATGTAGAAATTGTACTCTCACGATAGAAGGGGAGGATTTCGGGGTAGATTTGGTACCCATGCCTATGGGGGAGTTCCAAGTGGTGATAGGCATGGATTGGTTGTCTAAACACCACGCGGAATTCCAATGTAAAAACAAAACCGTGTACGTCACCACACCTAGCGGGAGGAGGGTAAGTTTTATCGGGGATAGAAAAGTTGAAGCCAAGTTGTGTACCTTGGTGGAAACCATGAAGCATGTGCGTAATGGGGGAAAGGCGTTTATGGCCTATGTGGCTGATACCACTATCACCACCCCCAAGATTGAAGATGTACCGATTGTTAATGAGTTTCGGGATGTGTTTCCGGATGATCTTCCGGGACTTCCTCCCGAACGTGAAGTAGAGTTCAAAATCGAGTTGGTGCCGGGGGCACAACCCGTTGCAAAAGCACCATATAGGTTGGCACCCACCGAACTCCGGGAGTTGATGACACAACTTCAGGAGCTACTTGATAAGGGCTTCATACGCCCGAGTGTGTCCCCATGGGGAGCCCCTATTTTGTTTGTGAAAAAGAAGGATGGGTCTATGCGGATGTGCATAGACTACCGGGAATTGAATAAATTAACAATAAAGAACCGCTACCCCTTACCCCGTATTGACGATCTATTCGATCAACTACAAGGGGCGAGTTGGTTCTCAAAGATTGATCTTCGCTCCGGCTACCATCAATTGAAGGTAAAGGAAGAAGATGTGGCCAAAACGGCGTTTAGGACTCGGTATGGACATTACGAGTTCCTAGTAATGTCCTTCGGGTTGACAAATGCTCCGGCCGCATTCATGGATTTAATGAATCGAGTATGTCGTTCGATGTTGGATCGTTTCGTGATAGTATTCATAGACGACATTTTGATCTACTCCCGAAGTGAATCGGATCACACGGATCATTTACGGGAAGTCCTTGAGACGCTTAGAAAGGAAAAGCTTTATGCTAAATTTTCTAAGTGTGCCTTTTGGTTGAGGGAGGTCCAGTTTTTGGGACACGTAGTGAATGAAAGGGGCATTTCAGTAGACCCTTCGAAGGTGAAGGCGGTGGTGGAATGGGTTTCTCCCAAGAACCCAAGCGAAATTCGAAGTTTTCTGGGCCTAGCCGGTTATTATAGGAGATTCATCCAAAACTTTTCAAAGGTGGCACTACCGTTGACCCGGATGACAAAGAAGAATGTAAAGTTCGTTTGGGGCGAAGACCAAGAAAGAGCCTTTCAAGTGCTAAAAGAGAAGTTGACTAGTTCGCCTGTTCTGACCTTGCCTGAAGGGTCAGATGATTTTGTAGTTTATACGGATGCCTCGCATCAAGGGTTGGGGTGTGTTTTGATGCAACGGGGGAAGGTCATCGCCTACGCGTCAAGACAACTCAAACCCCATGAATGTAATTACCCAACCCACGATTTGGAGTTGGGGGCCGTGGTATTTGCGTTGAAAATCTGGAGGCATTACCTGTATGGGACAAAATGCACCATATACTCCGATCACAAAAGCCTTAAGTATTTCTTCGAACAGAAAGACCTCAACATAAGGCAACGGAGGTGGCTAGAGTTAATCAAGGATTATGATTGTGACATTGTGTACCACCCGGGGAAGGCTAATGTGGTGGCCGATGCTCTAAGTCGGAAGGAATACCCACCCCCGATTCAAGTTAAGGCCTTGGGTGTTGTAATTACACCTACCCTTTTGGGTGAGATACGAAAGGCCCAAGTCGAGGCCTTGCAAGCCAACGACCCAAAGAAGATAAGAATGAAAGGGATGATAGACAAGTTGGAAGAAAATGCGGATGGGATGAAGACCCGATATGGGCGGGTATGGGTTCCTTGGACATGTGAAGTCAAGGCTTCATTACTTGACAAGGCCCACAAGTCCCGGTTCTCAATCCACCCGGGAACAACCAAGATGTATCGGGACCTAAAGAGAGACTATTGGTGGCCGGGAATGAAGCGCGACATCGCTAAGTATGTGGAGAAGTGTTTGACCTGTTCTCAAGTCAAAGCCGAACACCAAAAGCCTTATGGGAAGTTACAACCACTCGAGGTCCCGGTGTGGAAGTGGGAAGAGATCACTATGGATCTCGTGACAAAATTGCCAAAGACAAGGAAGGGTTACGATGCAATTTGGGTAGTGGTGGACCGGCTTACAAAAAGCGCGCACTTTTTGGCTATTCGGGAGGCCTACACCTCCGAACGGATGGCGGAAATTTATGTGAATGAGATTATATCCCGGCATGGTGTACCCGTATCTATTGTGTCGGATCGAGACACTCGATTCACATCCCGGTATTGGAGGAGGTTTCAAGAAGAAATGGGTACAAAGTTGTTAGTTAGTACCGCCTACCACCCTCAAACTGACGGACAAACCGAAAGAACCATTCAAACCCTCGTAGATATGTTGAGGGCATGTGTTTTAGATTTTGGGGGCAGTTGGGATGAACACTTACCCTTAGTGGAATTCTCTTATAATAACAGTTATCACAGTAGCATCCAAATGGCACCATTTGAGATGTTATACGGTAGAAAGTGTAGAACCCCGGTGTGTTGGGGAGAAGTGGGTCAGCGGGAGTTAGCTCCAAGTGATTTGGTGGCCCTCACTAACGAAAAAATTAGCCTAATACGGGCTAGAATTCAAGCCGCTCAAGACCGACAAAAGGCGTATGCGGATCGTAGAAGGCGCCCGATCGAATTCCAAGTGGGAGATTTTGTATTATTGAAAGTCTCCCCTTGGAAGGGCATCATTAGATTTCGTAAACGAGGGAAGTTGGGCCCACGTTATATTGGGCCATTCAAAATCTTGGCACGGGTCGGGCAAGTGGCTTACCGGTTAGAGCTACCGCCATCCTTGAGTGGGATCCATGACACCTTTCATGTGTCCCAATTACGGAAGTGTCTCGCGGATGAAACCGCATACGTGCCTCTTGAAGATGTAGAGATAGACGACAAGTTGAATTATGTGGAGAAACCGGTAGCTATACGAGATTTCAAGGCGAAGCGATTACGAAACAAGACCATAAACCAAGTTTTGGTACAATGGCAACATCGGAAGGGTTCGGATCTCACGTGGGAATCCGAGGAGGAAATGCGGAGACACTATCCGGCTTTATTCGGTACGTATCTAGGTTTCGGGGTCGAAACCTCTTTTAAGGGGGGTAGACTTGTAACACCCCAAAAATGTTAAGTAATAATAATAGAGTAGAAATTATATACACGTTATTGCAAATGTGTATGTATGCGTGGGTATGTGTATGTATATGTGTGTGTGTACCCCTAGTTGTAAGTAGTGCTTTGGTAGTTGTACACGTAACTAAAATAAAAACTAACTAAGCTAGCCACTTAGTTAGTTGGTAGGAAGTTAGTGGTAAAAAGGGAAGGGTTGGACATGACTCAACACTATTCTTGAGGGGTGAGTCTTGGGGGAATTAAATGACTAACTAAATAAGGGGTTAGAAGGAAAATTGGGGATTTTAGAAAAAAGAAAAGAAAGAGAACGCAGGGAGAGGGAGGGAGGCGAAAATGGGGTCTTCAAATTAGCTTCCATAGCTGCAAATTGGGGTAAGAAATCACCCTAAAATCCCTGCATGTTCCTAGATTATTAACCTCCTAGTTGTGCTAATCATCTTGGTAGATGGTAGAATCAAGTTTAATGAACTTGTATGTAGTAGGATGGATTTTATGATTTTGTTGTGATAACTACTTGTTGTGGTTAAAAAGGCATGCTTACTATGTGAAGTAGTGTAAATTTAAAGAGATTGTATGCTAATTCTTGTTTAGGGCTAAAATTGTGAAGAATAGCTAATTGAGTGTTGGGATGAAGGTTTTGTGTTGACTTTTAAAAGTCAACAGGACCCCAACACCAAGAAAGCCCTATGTGGGTTAGTATTATCGCTTAGTAGGAGGATAAATTGAAAGATAAGTGTAGGATTGGGGGTGTTGTGTCATGAAATAGTATAACCACATGAATGTATGAATATGCACACCACTTGTATGATAAAATGCCTAACATGCTAGTATAGGTGAAATTGTGGGAATTGAATGGTAAACATGATGATAATGTATGTGACTATGAAGATATGATAGGTTATCCACCTTGAACCAAGAATGGTAATGGGTAAAGTATGAAAAGCTAAAGTATGAATTCCTTCACTATGTAGGTGTGAAGGTTGAAGGTTCAAGTGATCACAAGGAGCAAGGTGCTTACAACAAAGGTAAGTTGGTTACCACCAACTAATTAGTTATGATTTTTATAGTCATGTTAGTTATGTATATGTTGTTGTGTATGAAATTATTGAATGGAAAGTGGTAGGAAGCACTCGTGGTCACACAAGTGCAAACTAGTAGAATGACTTTTCATGGTAGAAGCACCCTAACGGGTCAAAATAGTGGAAGTACCCTAACGGGTCAAAATAGTGGAAGTACCCTTAACGGGTCAAAATAGTGGAAGTACCCTTAATGGGTCAAAAAGGTGGATTTGCCCTTAACGGGTTGAATGGTAGAAGTTGTGTTTCCATGGTTTCATGGAAACACTTGTCTTTCCAAGGTTAAGATGATAACATGGTTTTAGCATACTAATGTTGTTTGATTGAATTGGTTTTAGGTAAAGCTCATGAATGAAGATCAAGTCTCAAGGGAGGTCGACTATGCACGCTCAAGTTCTTTTGGGGTTGGGTACCATGGTAGTAGAAGATCTTTGAGTCATTTAACAAGTTGTCAATATGTTTTGTACATGTCTTTTGAAATGGGTCATAGATTTCCATGGTAGCCAATTAGAACAATATCTTTGTAAATAAAACTAATGTGGCTAGTTGTGTGTAGGTTGATGGACAAGATGTTGAATATGTTTATCTAATGGTTATGGTTCAATTACTACTTATATGTCTTTTAAAAAAAAAATCGAGTCTTACAATAGGTTAGAAATAAACTTTGCGCAGCTATGAACAAAATGTAGAGTCATAATATATATTTTGGGATGATGTTTTTACAAGTAACAGGGGCGCAGCTGCGCTACATTCCATGAATTTGGTATGGGTGTTCCGTCGAGTTTTTCTAATGCGTATGCCCCTAAACTATATAATGGGTTCTGGGTGGGCAAAACTGTCATTTCATATTCATCTTTAAGGGTAAAATTGTAATTTCATTAAATTTACAAGATAAATTTAATACAACGATTAAATAACTTATTAACTTATGCTTTTGAAGTCAAACATACTATGATAAATAACTTAATGTAATTTCATTAAATTTGCAAGGCAACTATAATACAACAAATAAATAACTTATTAACTTATACTAAAAATAATACATAAAAGTTAGACTAACATATTCAAACTCAGATTAAAGGAATAGGCATCCTCCCATTCGTGAGTCGTGACTGACTCTGTCATTAACAAAACCAAAATAAATGTCAAACAAAAATAATTGATGACTTTTAGTTTTAAAGTTATTGAATATGTAATAAAAGTTTAGGATTAAAAATTACAATCAGACAAATAATGTGTAATCAAAAACAACATCATAGTCATTGTGTTAATCAAGAGCAACGTCATGGTTTCTTTGATCCGCGCATACAACACAAACTTCCCCTTCACATCTATGGGTATCTCATTAGACGAAACAATGGCTAACATGAGAAATGGCATATACATGTTCAAAGCCCATTAGGGAATATACCACAAAATCGACCAATTAGTGCAACGAGATGGCGAACCCATCCTATCCCGCTAATGTAGTTGTTGGGCTTAGGACTTTAGGATTTGGGCTTTACATTTACTTTGTTTTGGATTTAAGTTTTGGTTTATATAACTATTTTTTTTAAACGGGGGGTCGAAATCGTATATACCAAAAAAATTCTATACGGAGACTATATATTCTATACTTCTGAGCGAAAAATCAGAGGGGTCGGCCGCCCCTCCCCGCTCCTTAAATGCTACGCCCCTGAGCAAACGTAACAGCCAAACACAATGCAACCCCGTCGCAACGCACGAGTTGCTAATAGTGAACAAAAATGTGCGTTTTGGAGCATTATTTTATGACGTGTGTAATTGTTTACATGAAGAAGTTAACTGAATTATTAATTAATTAATTAAAATGCGTATTTGGGACCTAGTGATAATTAAAATGGGCACGAATGTGACGTGTAATTTAAAACGTGCACCGACAAAAATAATTGGAACACTCGTCCGTGGTTGATGGAAATAATTGTAACTTGGGTCAGCCCCTCAAACTCAAATACTTAATAATATTTTATTGAATCTCACTAACTAAAACAAAATGAAGAATCATCTTCAATTCATCATTTCATTCTATCATCAATATCAGCCACCTGCTTTAAACTTTTTCTAACTGATTTTAACAAATTCTACATTGTCATGTTACTTCAGTGAAATATTGTTTTGAAAGGAGCACTCCACTAATTCTTTTATTTATTTTCATTTAAATATCTAAACTTTTTTTTTAATTTCACACGGTTTAAACTTTTAAACCGGTTAATGTTAATTGACTTTCACACTATTACAACCGTTCCACAACCAAACGGGCAGTGAAATTGAATTGTGAATTCTTGGAAACCGTCAATTGAATTTAATTCATGAAATCGTCCCACCAAACTGTCAGTAAAATTGAATAATATTGAAACTGTTCCAAACTTTTGTAAATAACCACACCAAACCGTGGGTTAAAACTCACACTTTACCATAGTTTAAACAAACAAACACCCACAAAGATGACTCGCTAGACCAAGGAAGAAGAGACGGCGTTGGTGGTGTGCTACAAAGACGCTACAAACGACCCAGCTCTAAGACAACGCTCAAGGGTCCCGGGTCGGTCTCGCACCCGGAGGGGTTCAGGGACCGCGTATGGCCGACTTCAACCAGCACGTTGGCATCAACGACCGGACCATCGAAAGCCTACACTGGAAGTGGACCGATTTCAACAATAAGCGTGATCGGGGGACCACCATCTACGAGCGTACGTTGGGGAGGATCCGGACCTCGATCAGGAGTTGGCTATCGAGTTCACTCATGTGCACTATGAGGCTCGATACGACAACATTTTCGGCCATGTCGAGGCATGGCAATTGTTGCGCCAACCCTAAGTTTATTTTTCTTTGTTTTTATGTATTTTAATTTTATGTTTAACATTAATGTATTTATGTTTTTATGTTCTTTTTTATGTTTTTTTTATTTAATTAGGTTTTAATAGATTTTTATGCTTTAATTAAATTTAAACAATATTAAATTTAAACATTAATGTATTTATTGTTTAATTAAATTTAAACAATATTAAAACAAACGGTTAAAATAATAAAACAATACTAAAAGAAACGGTTAAGATTAAAAAAAATATTATATTAAGTCAAAAACAAACACGGTTACCAGCCCGTTAACCAGAAAACGGTTCACAGGACCACTACCAGCATGAGTGGCGGCAGTGTTACCGTGCTAGTAGTGAGGTACCCGTGACCAGTTTTAGTAACGCCCGTCCCCCTAAGGTTTGTACAATCTATCATTTAAGTGTGTTTTTCCTATAGGCCTATTATGTCTCATGATCATCTGATTATCTAGTTCTATCTTTAATCTCTCATGTTTCATAATTTATTGTATAACCCAAGTTTTTTTTTTTTTTTGTTTTTAACTTTTTATCTGTTCAACAATTTGGGTGTATGCCTATGATGATGATGCTGAATGCACCTACCTAGACGTATTTCTGACTTATATTCTTTTTATTGACTAAAGGGGTGTTTGGGGTTGCGTTTTGAAATAGATTTTTAGATTAATGCGTTTTGAAAACGCAAATAATTAGTTTTTAGTGTTTGGGGTTGAGTTTTGCAATGAATTTTTAGACTATCAAAACTCAATAATCTAAAAACAGCTCCACCCCTACTTTTTCAAAACGTATAAGCAGTTTTGAAAAATGAATCCCAAACACAAATGGTCAACGGCTTTATGTCCTTAAATTATACCCAACCTTTTTTTCTCACATATAAAATTGATGTTGACTTTAAATTAGGGTATGTGACCCCAAAGTCAAAGGTCTTGTTGATTCTTAGAAAATGTACGATTAAAATTGAATTAGGTAGTTCGCAATGACTCACAGAGCCTGAGAAACAAGAGTTTGTATTTAGTAGAAGGATTAATGGAAATAAATAATCCTTACTATTGGCCAATAACAGTCTCAACTACGAAAATAATCACTAGCGGTCTCAACTTTTGACATATTGGCCACCAATGGTCCTAGTTAGTCTGATCACTAACTCCGTTAGTGTGATGTTGACGTGGCATGCCACATAGGATCATTTTTACCACGTATGATGTCACGTAGGATCATTTTGCCACCTAGGATGCCACATAGGATCATTTTGTCACCTACGCATGCCACCTCAGCATCACACTAACGTAGTTAACCTCAGTTAGTTTGGGACCATTGATGGCCAATATGTCGAAAGTTGGGACCTCTAGTGGTTATTTTCGTAGTTGGGACTGTTATTGGCCAATAGTCAATAGTTGGGATTATTTATTTCCATTACTCCTTAGTAGAATAGGCTTTGCGATTAAAAAAGGGATAGCGGCACAGCTTGTTGCTCGCTTACCTATTATCCAGATGTAAATTGGTTTTTAGTGGTAAAAATGATAGTATAATTAAGTTAATTATTCAAAAAAATTGAATAAAATTAAGATATCTAAAGTTATAATTAGAATATATATATATATATATATATAGGGGAGGGTTATCTTGAGAACGCTAAATATTGTGAGAACCGTGAGAACAAGTAAAAAAATCAATCAAAATCAAAATTTTTTAATACAAACCTCATTATAATCAAAATACAACATTAATAAATGAATGTTCTTTTCAAATAATTCATCTTTTCTTGCAAAAACACTTTAAAATTAACTTTTTACACATGTGTAAATGAAACAGTTTACACATGTATATACAGTAAATTTACACATGTGTAAAAACAATTTTTCTTCGTATACGTTTGAATTTTTACGCGTAAATTGTGTTTTTGGGATTGTATTTTAGTAATAAAGATAAATGTAAAAAGAAATTTTGAATTTGAATGGTTTTAAATGCCGTTCTCACGGTTCGCACGAAATATAGGTGTTCTCAAATTAACTTCCCCCTATATATATATATATATATATATATATATAGGTAGAGGATCCCATAGGAAAATTGGTTTTTGTGAGAGGTGTGAGAAGGATTAAGAATTGACATATATCTATCATGTTTTCGATTTAGGAACGATGTTTTGGGTTGTTTTTGCTTGAAAAACACTAAACACAACAATTGTAAACTAGGTCTTTTAATCACACATTAACATCCCTTTATTTTAGCAAAAGTTTCTACTTTTAAATTGGAAATTAATTTGTTAAGGGATTTTGTTGATACATGAATGTTTGGGGATGGTGATGCCCTAATATCTTTAGGATATGAGTCCATCGCCATCCAATCAAAACCTTGACCTATCTCAGGTACATTCCAGTTGACATCATAGATTTGTGACCCGAAATCATGTCTAGAATCAGACATGTCATTTGGTACACTACACCAATCAATATATCTAGCAGTCGAAAGCTTTGTTAAGCTGGCGGGAATGATGTTGATGGATTTAGTAGCTTTAGGGATCTGTTGTTCCTTTTGGGTGATGATTGGCTTGGTACCCATGTTTTTATGCAAGAAAAAAACTTTTTAAATTTTTTTATTTTTTTTTTCATTTATACATATGTATATATAGCAATTATACATATATGTATATTACATTTTCAGCTATACATATGTGTATATTTCAGTAATACATATATGTATATTGCATTATACATATGTGTATATTGCATTTATACACATGTGTATATTGAAAAAAAATCTTCCTACATAAAAAGCAGTGATTAAAGCAAAAAAAAATTGTCTTAGAGAAATGTGTGGTCCAGAATGGTTCTCTCAGTGATTAAACACCACATAATAAAAACAAACATTTTACTTAAAAATAGACAATTACATTAAAAAAATACACTAGAAAAAAAAAAGAAAATTACACTAGAAAAAAAAATTACACTAGGAAAAGAAAAATACACAAACGATTAAAAAAACTTAACGTAGGTGGGGGCCGAACGTAACATTTGCCACGCCGAAACGTTGCAAAAGGGGTGGCCACGAACGCGACGGTACTCCATGTGAGTAAAGGCGAGGAGCACGTCTTCTTCTTCACCGGGCATATCTCTCTTCACCTCTCTGTACGCATTTTCGAAGGCTCGACACTTCGATTTCAAGTCTCCGACTTGTGGGAGATGGAGTCGTTGGTACAGTTGGTACCCCCGACAAGGGTACTAAACTCGGCCAAGACCCTATGCCACTGTGGTCCGCGGTTGCGTGGGCCTCCCCGGGTTGCCGTAGCTCCGGCACCGTGCACTTGTTGATACGCGATCACGAGTGCAAGTTCTTCCTGTTCGGTCCATGGCGCCATATTGATGTTGGGTTTAAAAAATTGAAGGTTAGGGTTGAGAATTTTATAGAGGAAGAAGAAGAAGAAGAATGGTTAGAAATTTATGAAAATATGGTAAATATATAGAGGGGTTAATTAATTTGGTGGGTGAAAATTTAATTTTTGAAATTTAAATCATCCGCTAACGGACGCGACCGTGATCACGCCTCATCGCTCGCTGACAGATTCGCGGAAGGCTGTTATCGCTGACGCCGTCCACGTGGATAAAGCTATGGCTCGCGGGTGGACGATAGCGGCCCACACCGTAGAGTCTAATATTGCTATGACTTTTTCGCCACATATACGCCACCGATTTTTTTCTCCACAAATTTTAAATTCATTTACAATAATAAAGTAAATTTAAAAATATTGGCCACATATACGTCCCGATCAACGATGCATAAGATAATTCAAAAATTACAGCACAAAATTATTCACTAATCTACTATTATTTAATTATTTCATACGAACATCACTTAACTAGTTTTTATAATAATAATAATAATAATAATAATAATAATAATAATATATTATTATTATTATTATTATTATTATTATTATTATTATATCTATATTAATTATAGGACACTTGATCAGTGTCTATTTTTTATTGGTTTTCTATTGATTCCTATGGATTGGATCCAAAACAATTCTTGAATGGGGTATTCAACTCCAGGTATGAATGGAAAACGACATCTTTATTGGTTTTATTTCCTATTTTTTATGAAGAGAATGAATCTTTTTATCGAAGGATCAGAAAAAAAAGGGTCTGGATCTCCTGCGGGAATGATTTGGAAGAGCCAAAACCAAAAATAGTGGTATTTGCTAGCAACAACGGTCCATTTATTGTTTTTTCTTTAGGCCGCTACAATTTTAGCCTTTTGTTAATAATATTGCAAATTTGTTAAATATTTAAATAAACCAATGACAATAATCTATACTAACCTGCGCCACCACTTTTAAATACTTTAGTTTCTTCTAATTTGACTATCAAACTTAGACCAACAAACTTTTAACTTTTAGGATTTAAAACTTTGGCCACTAACTTTTAACTTAACTTTATTTTCTTCCAATTTGACCACCAAACTTTTAGCTTTTAGGATTTAAAACTTTGACCATCAAGCTTTTAGCTTTTAGGATTTCAAACTTTGACCACCGAACTTTTTCAAACTTGCATTGCGCTTTGGCCAAACTTTTAGTTTTTAGGATTTCAAACTTTGACCACCAAACTTTTAGCTTTTAGCCGCGAGTATTTTTTTGAAGCCCACGCGAGAATAACAGTCACTTAATATTATCTTTTATGTCCACGAAACTCGCCACGCAACATGAGCTCCTGCGGCGAAGTGCGGGTAATAGAATTCTAGTTATTATTATTATTATTTCAATTTCATGATAGAATCTATTACGATGATGTTAACTTACAACCTTAAAACATATATTAATTTTTGATGTTTTTAATATTACCGAGACCGTATAAAGAACTTCGGTATTGATACCGTAAAACATCAATTTAGTTTTCTTTTAAAATCAACCCAATTACCCTTTTTATTTATTTAATATAATATAGGTTTAATATATTTAATAAAATTTTGAATATACCGTCGTCATTGGCTTATTATTGTGCATGACTTGATAAAAAAATTATTCGAACGGATGAAATACAGTTAATTCTTTTAGCATTACTAGCCAAACATATACCGAACAAAAAAAATTGGAACCGCTATTTCACGTTTTAAAACTATAAAACCAAAATAAAGCATGTTTTAAACCCATATATTAGTTCGCTTATCAATAATGCACTGATGGTTTACTTTATCACACATGCACTAATGGTCATGCGGATTTTGACAGTTTTTTTGGTTATCACGTTCTTAATTCTTGTCAAGGGTAAATTAGACATTTTCTCAATCCATTTATCCTCTCTCAAATCTCGCAGTGGAATCTAAATTAGTTGAATTATGTAATGGAACGATAAGCACCACCTTCAACTTCCCTCAATAGCCGTCACGCCATCCTTCACCATCGAATCATCAATGACAACAACCACCTGCACTACCTAGCATCACAACAACCTGCAACCAATCAAAGATCAATGTTTTTTTTTTTGCTATAATGTGATTGAACGCCGCCATGCCATCCTTCACCACCAAACATCACAACCACCTGCAAATCAGTAAGAGATCCATGATTTTTTGTTGTAACGTGCCTGATTTATGGTTGTAATTGAACACATGTTCTGATGCATTTTTTTGTACGAGTATTTCCTTCCTACACTTTGTAGGTTAAGAACCTTTGTATACAATACTTTCCAGGGGCGGAATTAGGGGAGGGTCAGGAGGTTCCGTTGACCCTCCGGCCGACCTCCGGCTTACCGATTTCTTTCTCTGACGAAGGTATTCAAACATAGAAGTTTTCATAGTTGGACCCTCTTAAGTTATATCTCATGAAGTAGGTGACTAGAAATAAGCTTAAATATGGAGTTTTTATTGTTGATGGCATAATGAATAGTCATGTAAGTGTATGGACAGTGAAAGGAACTTAAAATGGAAGATGAAGAAGGTGGATGATGAACATGGTGGGGTCACATGAAATATTTAGAAACAAAATAACATTTACTTTACCAAAGCCTATTTTTAATAGGCTTTGTTAGGATTACGGCCTCAGAGTCGTAAATTAGGTTGAACGGTGTTTCATCCGTGCTAGTCTTTGTTAGGGTGCGGTGCGCCCATAAGACGTGCGGGAGTTCGTCCACCCGGCCCGTTCATTTTGAGCCTAGGCATGTCTTGATTCCTTCGACTAGTGACTTGTTAATGCGTTCTACCTGTCCGTTTCCTTGTGGGTGGGCGACGGACGTGAAGATCTGATTGACGCCCATTTGTGTTAGCCATGCTTTGATTTTGTTTTCCGCGAACTATGTCCCATTTTCGGTGACGATTTCCATGGGTAGCCCGAATCGGCAGATAATAAATTCCCAGATGAACTTTTTGACGTGTTCTGCGTTGATTGTTGCTAAAGGCTTGGCTTCGACCCATTTTGTGAAATAGTCGACGACAACTATTAAATATTGTATCTTACCTAGGGCCATTGGGAACGGGCCGACCACGTCGATGGCCCATTTCTGGAACGGCCAGGTTGGGCGCATGTTGCTGACAGTTGAAGTAGGCGCGTAAGATTTTTACCGCGTCCTGATGCATTCCTGGCCAGTAATATCCAGCGTTCATGATTTTGGCGACGACCATTCTTGGGACTGCGTGTATGCCGCATATGCCTTCGTGGATTTCCTTGATAAGGAATGAGACGTTTGCGGAATCGACGCATCTTAAGAGGGTCCCAGGTAGGAGCGTCGGTATAAAATACCATTCATGAGTTGGTAGTGCTCTGATTTGTACTGGATCTTTCTGGCTTCCGCTTTTTGGGTTGGTAGAGTTCCTGTTGCTAGGTATGCTTGGATAGGGGTCATCCATGCCCCGGCACCTGTTTGTGTTACATTGACCTGTCTAATAGGCACTGATGGTTGAGCCAGGGTTTCGATACGTACCTCTTTGGCCATATGCGGCCAAGTTGTGGATGCCATTTTGCTGACTGCGTCCGCCTCTTTGTTTCCACTTCGGTTGATGTGGACGACTGTACAGGTTGCAAATTTTCTGATTAGGAGCTTAGCATGGTCGGCGTACTGTGCCGTAACTAGGTCTTTGGCGTCGTAGATGCCGCTGATGTGTCCAGCTATGAGCATTGAGTTTGTGTGGGCGTTCAGGTGTTTTGCGCCCATCTTGTCAGCCAGACGCAGTCCTGCTAGGAAAGCCTTGTACTCTACCTCGTTGTTTGTACTCGGAAATTCAAGACGTACAGCATATGTGAACTCTGTGTTATCAGGGCTCACTAGTCTGAGTCCTGCGCCTGCGCCTTGATCGTTTGAAGCTCCGTCGGTGAACAGTGACCATGTGACGTGGGAATCTGGGATGGGTTTTGGGTCTTGTTCATTTCGACATTCTTCGGTTTTTTCCATTGGAATTTCAGCGATGAAGTCTGCGAGAACCTGTCCTTTGATTGCTGGTCTTGGTTTGTAAATGATGATGTGGGCGCCGAGTTCGATTGCCCATTTTGCTAGGCGCCCAGATAACTCTGGTTTTGAGAGCACGGTGTTGATTTTGTAGTCTGTTAGGACGTTGATTGGATGTCCTTGAAAGTATCGCCTGAGACGCCTGGATGCGTGAACGACTGCTAAGACCAGTTTTTCCATTGTGGAGTATCTGGTTTTTGCGTCTGCCAGGGTGCGACTGATGTAGTAGATTGGTGTTTGAACTTTGTTGCGCTCTACCAGCAATACCACGCCTATCGTTTTCTCAGATGCGGATAGGTATAGTGTTAAAGGTTCTTCTGGTAGGGGCGCTGTAAGAGTTGGTAAGTAGGTCAAAAATTGTTCGATTTCATGAAAAGCCACTTCCGCCTCTGGTGTCCAGCGTAACTGTGTCTTTTATAGTACATTGTGCAGTGTACGAACAAAAGGAAAAGACTTGGACACATAGTTTGATAGGAAACGGTTTAGAGCGACTAGTCGCCCCATTAGCGTCTGAACGTCTGTGATTGAGTTAGGCGATGACATGCGTTGGATGGCTTGAACTTTTTCTGGGTTTGGCTTGAAGCCACCGTTGGTGACGATTACGCCCAGAAATTTCCCTTCTTCAGCTCCAAATGAACACTTGCCCGGATTGAGTTTCATGTTGATTTTGCGCAGCTTTTCGAAGGTGCGCTGTATATCCAGTAGCATTGTGTCTTCCTGTCGGATTTTATTACCAGATCGTCGACGTACACATTCTAGATTGACGCAGATCTCGTTTATGAAGGCCTGGTCCATTAGGCGCTGGTAGGTTGCGCCTGCATTCTTTAGGCCGAAGAACATTTTGGTATAGCAGTAGACCCCTCTGTCAGTTCGGAAGGCGGTTCTGTCTTCGTCTTCGTAAGCCATTTGTATTTGGTGATATCCACTGTAAGCGTCGAGGAAACACTTAAATTTAAATGGCGCTAGAGAGTCTACCTTGAGATCAATTTTCGGGAGTGGGTAGTGGTCCTTTGGACATGTTTTGTTGAGATCCTTGTAATCGACGCACATGCGCTAGGATCCGTTCTTTTTTAGGACCATAACCGGATTTGCCACCCATGTTTGGTGGTTGCATCGTCTGATGATGCCCGCCTCGGGTAAGTCGTCGACTTGCTCATTGATGGCTTTGACTCTGTCCGGGCCTAGTGGGTGTTTCTTCTGAGCGACGGGTCGTGCGTCCTTGTAGGTGTTGAGGCGATGTTCCGCTATATCCCTTGGTACGCCGATCATGTCGGATGACTGCTATCCGAAAATGCCTTTATTCGTTACTAGCAGCTGCTTCAGGTGTACGTGTTCTTGGGGGGACAGAGTTGATCCCAGAGTGATTGTTTGTTCGGGGAAAGATGGGTTTAGGACCCATTTTCCGTTGTCGGTAGCGGCTGGTTTGGACGGTGGTGTTAGTGTTGCTGATTCTGTTGTAATGAGGCATTCTTGGTTGCCTCGTATGTATGCGATCCCCGTTGCTGTTGGAAAACCGATAGTTTGGTGGGGGGTTGACGTGGTGCTGTTGAAGTTGGCGAGACCCTGTCATCCCAACAAAATGTCGTATGAAGAGGTAGCTGGGATGACGTGGAATGTTCACGTCTCTGAGCGTGTATGAATCCCATCGTCAAGGGTGACGGTGAAGTCAAACTTGCCGAGGTGATGAATGACCTCGTTGAAAAAACCGGCGATGGGTGCGACTGGCTGGAGACGCGCTTTATCTTCATCATCAAGCCGGTCGAAGCATTGTTGGTACATGATGTCGATGCTGCTTCCGCTGTCGCACATCATTTTGTATGTGCGATAGTGACCAAACTAGGCTGTGATGATGAGTGGTGTTGTTGAGTTTGCTCCTCCCGGTACTGTTGGGAGGATGACTTGGGCTTCTTTCCAATGAGTATCTTTTCCAGCGTCTGCTGGTTGAGACGTTGTTGCTACGCTGGCTGTGTTAAGTTTGCGCTTGCTGCGTTGTGTCATGTGACACTGTCTTGAGTAGGCACCTCGGACATGATGTGTTTTGATGTCCTTGATTGGTTTTGGAGGTTCTTCAGTTCTGCGTGCGCCCGCGCGCACGTTTTTGACGAGGTTTGTTAGCTTGCCAGAACGGAGGGCAGCCTCTATCTCCATTTTGAGGCTGTAACAGTTGTCGGTATCGTGACCCACGTCTTTGTGGAAGTCACAAAGTCTGGTGTTATCGACATTTTTGCGTTTATTTCCTATGGGTTTTGGGAATTTAAACGCAACTTCTCCGGTTGGCAGAACTTGAGCTAATACCTGGGATGGTGTTTTGGTGAGGGGCGTCCAGTCTTGGTTTATTCGACCGCTGTTACGTTGATCGCGTGTTTGTTTGCTGCCGATTATGTTTCTGGCGTTGCCAGAAGGTGAGTATCTTCCTTCGTCAGTGGTGCCGGAGATGCGGCTCCAAACGGAGGAACGGTTATTGTTGCGATTGCGGTTGTTGCTTGAGCTTCCACGCTGGTTCTGCCTTTTTGTTTTTGGGTTTCCAGCGTAGAGTTTGGAGATTCGGACGACCTCTTCGCAAGAGTCTGGGATACCATCTTTACCCTGAAAGGTGTTTTGTAGGTTGTCGTCATTGACGTTTTCTAGGAAGGAGGTTCGAGTTGCCTCGTCCCCGATTCCTAGCTGGAGTGCTTCTTTGTTGAACCGCACGATAAAGTCTTCGAGTGGTTTGGTGTCTCTGCGCTTGCAGAGATGGATTTGGCTTTTGTCACGCTTGTGGCGACGCTCTTGGCTAAAATGGAGTGAAAATTTTTCGATCAGCTATCCATAGCTGTCGATGCTTCCTATGGGGAGGTTGTCGAACCATACCCTGGCTGCTCCTGAGAGTGTCTGGGCAAACATGTGGCACAAGACAGGTAGGGTCCATTTGATGACGGCCCCGGCTTGATTAAAAATGCTGAGGTGGTCGTCGGGGTCTGTGAGGTTGTCGTATAACTTGACGTTGGCCGGGAGGCGCTGCCTCGGTGGTATTGGTGCTTGAGAGATACGTCTGGTTATGACAACAGTCAACGAACAAGGTCAACATCCGTACATGTTTCATTTGCTACTTGTTTATTAGTGCGTATCTAGATAGTTTTCATACACTATACCCCCACCCCTAAGTCTGGTAGAGCAAGAGTTAATCAGAAAAACTCAACATGGAATGCTTACAACACCTGGACAACACACAAAACAAACATTACATGAGGTTATTATATCATAACACATGATAGTTCACTTTTAACACACATATGTAAACACAAGAATCACCATGGGATATCACTTAACAAACACATGATACCTATGAAACAAAATACATGTTAATGTCGTCATCAATACCCGACACAAACACCCATTAACACCATGATCAAGGCAAGGATTACATGACTTAATAAACCACACAAACATATTTTGGAAATAGATACATGAACATTTGTGCATACACATATGTCTATACATATATACGCACACACATACATCCATGGACACATACCCTCTCACATATACACACATGATAACCATATTGCCCATAGACTAGTCACCTATCACCTCTACTACATGAGATGATTCGGCCAAATCCACCCAAACCCATAAGACAATGATCCACACTTACACTAAACTAGGATCCTTACACACTAAACTCCATCTCAAAACCTTTCCACAAATAAACTCTTATTTGTTTCCTTTGTTTGAGCCGAAAAGTTAAGCACAAGAGACAAACCTAGACTTAATTATCAACACATGCCTATAAACACCTAAACTTCTACACATTTCGGCTACCTACACTAACTAACAAGGAGCATGGATGGAACTAGGATCTTACACTAAAATAGATACAAAAGATAATCTTTAGAGACTAGATCATGCATGACAAACCTTTCTCTTATGGTAAAGGAACAATCGGCCAGCACACCTCACTTACATACACTCACTAGTCACTATCAAAAAGCTAACTCCAAGACATGACTCATCACCCTACACACTTGATCTCTTTTTTCTTCTCCTAGCCGAAAACGGCATGGAACAAGTCCAAGGACTTGTCACATTCACCAAACATTCTAGGATACCACCTTGGGAACAAGCAACCAATAGGAATACATGAGGAAATCAAGGAGGAACCATCACTTTCACCTAGGCATTAGACTTTCCTCTTTGTCCTATCTCTCAGCCGAAAAGAAGACAAGGAGAAGGGGCTTGAACAAATGTCAACTTACACTAAAATTGGAAAGCAGCAAAACCTTCTAAACCATTCCTTGATGAGTCAACACTCCCCTTATGTCCATGTCCATCCAAAATCGGCCAAGGTGTATCACAAGTCACTTTCTTTCACAAACACTATGATCTATAGCTTATACAATGCCTCATCCAAGATAATTAGACCTTCCTCTTTTGTTTTGTCCCCTTCTTGGCCGATCACATATAAAAGGAGGTGTTCTTCACTTCCAAACGCCACACCAAACCATTCTCTCTACCTCTAAAACTTCCGGGTCTTGAACCTCCCTAGACGAAGCCTTGCAAGCTATTGGAAGGATCTAAGGAGCTACTCAACATCCATCATCACTTGGTAAGGTTTCCAAGCTTCTAAACTCCTATCTTGTCCATTCCACCCGACCACGGTTAGCTTTTGATCGACTAAAACACATAGGCACACACATTGTCCTAATTTATAGTTGTTTTAACACACGAATGATCATATTGATACAACATGACTACGATCGGCCTTATAATACCCTTGGGAGATCGGGTCATGATTTTTAGAATCAAATGGAAACTCCAAACATCAAATGTAAATCGATTTTTAATTCATACATAGAAGCTCACTTGACTTAAGTTCAAAGCTAAGACTAGTAAACATAATAATCCTACTCATTTTTCCACAAAACTCATAAGCACACCTTATAATAACTTCACGAGACCATGTCAAGCTTAAAACAATCGGATTTGATCCATTTAACAACGGGTTATAAGGCACACATGCATGATTTAATCGGCCATTCCATACTAAAACATGTTAAGCAAGCTAAAACATGTGTTAGCCTTGGTTAAGTGAAATGATGGTCTAAACACATGTTAAGATATCTATTTCTACCACAAATATAAAACCAAGGTCCATACAACATATAAACCGAACCCATAGGTGTCGGGTAGACAAAATGTATAGTAAACAATGAAAACTTGTGATTTACCATGTCCTCAATAATCATAGGGAAATCTCTGTCCGGACGATAGTTGCTACATATTCCAGACCCCTTACAACCCCATCAGGTGAGTTTTCATGGCCCCATTTTACTACTTTTCATTTTGGGGGAAATACATGCATCAATACTTGTGTCATTTTCAAGTGTGTGTACATTATATCGTGACTGCCATGTGGAACATGAGACATTTTGGTTCATGAGCTCACTAGTCCTCGTACAACGTTTACTGTAACCATTAGCTAAACATATAGCCATGGAACACTTTGATAGATCTATTGGGTTGACACCCCCACTCTTGGTTAGTCGTTCTAACCGGCCACATACAAAAGAGTGTTAGTATTCTACAATACATACATTGTCTTTAGTGTACAATACGCGAGGCACAACAGTCAAGAGGTTTGGTTACAGGACTCATGGTTTGCACAGTGATCATTTGCCTAGCTAGCATATGATTGGTCATACACGAATTACACGTTGGTTTTACACATTACAAACAAAACCCATGAACTCACCAAGCACCGTGTGGTACCACTATGATGGGTTTTTCTTGTCAACCGTATGTTATTTGATTTCGAGAGTAATAGACACAATTCTCTTTTGTTAACAATATGGTGTTATTTAAATAATTTATGACATTATCCATCCTTTATGGTGGTACTTTTTAAATAAAACGTGTATTTGCTTGAACCTTGTGCTTGAAAACTTTTCGGTCGTCGCATCCCCGTGTTTCCGCCTTGGAGGGGTGTGACACTGGTAAACTTGGATTTGTCGGCGAATGCCGTTGGCCTGTATGGTAGCGACAGGTTGGGGGTTGCGTCGTTATTGAAATGGTTGAGACGTTCTCTTCGATAATATGGGGTGCGACGGCAGTCCCTTGAGGCGTCTTCCTCCTAGGAACTTTCGTCGTAGTCGTCTTTGTTGAACCGGTTGTACTCTGCATGGGCCTGGTCTACAATGGGTTTCCCCAGACCTCCCCCATGACGGGTAGCAACTGGTTTTTTTGACACTTTTAGAGGTTGAAGCCATGATGGCCTTTCCTGTTATTCGTTGATGCTCAAGTTGGGCATCTAACATCTTTTTTTGTCGTTCGTACCAATTGTTGTTGAGTGCGTCTATTTCCTCCTGAGTGGGAGGTGGTGCGTTGGCAGCATCAAAATCGATTGCACGGGGCTGATGATAGTATTGTTTTGGTCATCTTCATCATGGCCCTCGGGTGAGTTTGGCTCATGGGTGATTTCTTGGACGACCCCTGAGGGAAAGTGGATTTTTGTTGGTGAGGTAGTCATTTTTACTATCTATGTAAAAAAAACTGGCTACCTAGAGCTTTTGTGTAGAGTATTGTGGTAAGGCCACGGATGGCGCCAATGAAGAAACACGGATTCTAGATCACCGGGTTAGCGCTGATCTCGGTAGTGATTCTACGGGGTGTTTATAAAAAGGTGTATTTATAAAACGTGATAGGTCTATGGACAAGACCAAGGATGTTTAGAGACAACAAGTTAGAAGAGCAGAGCCTCTAAATGTTAGTAAATAAACAGAGGTTGGAAAAGTACGATGTGCTCGTAGTCTTTTCAACGAAAGTATCGGTGAATATCGGATGCCAATAAAAGGAGAAGGGACTCCTCCTTTTATAGTACCTCGACATGCAACTTTCTCAACCCGTCCTCTACCCTTAGTGGGGCCCGACCCAGGTAGAGGTGTCTCTAGGTTTTCGGCCCAAGTCCCTAAGCCCTAGTGCTGCAAGTGGGTTTGTTAAAAAAGAGAGGAAAGGGGGGATGTTACCGTCCTGACGTAAATACACGTGGCGTCCGTTGAGTGGACGCTGGTGGGCGGCGGTCAGGTGGCGTCCGCCTATTGGCTACTTCAGGGCGGTGGGTAATCATCCTTCTTCTAGATACTGAGACAAGTTGGAGGGTTGCAAAAGTCTTCTATCAAAGAGATATCTTGGCTGGGAGGCTGCCACGTCGTCGTCCTTTTTGGGTGTCAGGTTGAGCACAACCATTGATTAGCTGAGAACTCTGACGGGCAGCCTGTAGCGTTAGGAACAGTTGCCTGGGGCAGGAGTGTGTGTCTCGAGGCTGCCCCAGAAGGCATATTTTAGCTGTGTTGATGAAGCTTTGTTTATCTTGCTGAAGAAGTTTCATAGTCTGTCTGTCCCGCTGACGTAAAACATGCGGGAGATAGTGCGTCAGACGCTAAGTGTTCCGCTGACGTAAAACGGGCGGGTGAGTCTGCGTCATCTTTCTGATGGACGCTAACTGTTCCGTTGACGTAAAACAGGCGGGGTATTTTTAGCTAGGCGCAGATTTGTAGGTTTGTGATATGGTATTGCTGATATCTTGGTGCCATATCCCTTCATATATATATATAAAATCTTTTACATTGTTAACGCAACGATTTAAACTGTTGTATACCTTTATACAGCTGCATTTTTTTACCTATTTCATATTTTATTAAATATTACTATGTTGAATATGGAAGAAAAAAACATACTATATTGTAATAATCTTATACATTGTTTAGACAACAATTTAAATGGTTGGATAGATAGGGCGTTGACTTATTTGTACATTTTTATTTTAATAACTATTTAAAACGAATGCAGGGCACTTCACTTTTTTTTTTTTAGAAAAACCTTAAAATATATGTTCACTTGTAAAAGTTGCATTCTAGTAATTTACCAAGTTAACTATTGGGAAATATTTTTCACAATGATCATAAGCTTCCAGACCAATTCGTAAAATGGAATTGGCACATTGCATCGAACAAATGTGACTTCATTTACGAAGCCACCATATAAGTAACTAATTAGTTTTTATATGTAGTAGATTTGTTATATGATTTTATAAGTTAAAGGTAAATTCATTATAGAATTATCATATTGTGAATTGTGATTGTTTTGGTAAAAAATTATTAAGTGAAAATAACTTTGTATTCCAAATTAGAAAATGTGAGGTAGAGTGCTAAAAGTGTTTAAGATGTTCAAAACTCAGTTATATCTTTAGGATGACACCTTTAGAATATCAAAGTAATGTTTGTTGATAACTATGTTCAGGATGACAAAGGAAAATGTGAGGATGGACAGTTATATCATGAGGATGTAACTGTCTAAGACAAGAATATAAAGGATGAATATAAGTAAAAGGCAACAAGAGAAGAAAACTCGATGTACGAGGAAAACCCATGATCAATGATGATCGCCGGTGTTTTGGTCAAAAATAACTTAGTAAAAATAATCTTGTTTTCCAAATCAGAAAATGTGAGGTAGAGTGCTATAAGTGTTCAATATGTTTATAGTTCTAGTTTTATTCTAAAAATGGTATGTTAAGATGTTACTTAAATAGATATATGACAACTATGCTCAGGATGGCAAAGGCAAATTTGAGGATGGACAGTTTTATCCTGAGGATGTAAGTGTTAAGGCAGAATGAAGAAACAAGTAAAATAAGTATGAATACACAAAGAACAACACTCGATGTACGAGGAAAGCCCTTGATCAGTTGTTGATCGCTGGCACAAAACCTCGGGAGGAGTCTAGGCCCCTGCCTTGTTTGTTAATATTAATAATGTAAAAAATAGTACAACTTTGGATGAATGAGGGACGAGTGTTCTAAGATTACAATGAGTGTGTTGTGTGTGTGTGAGACTATCAGAGTATCAAGTGTTGATCTAGTGAGTCTAATGTGTCCTATACTCATCAGTCATCCCCTATATATAGTTACATGAAAGTAAATAGAATATCCCATGTAATCCGCTATCTTAGTTAAGCTTCTTGAATGATTCAGGTGACCGTTGTGGCTGTTTCATCTCAGCTAGTCGTTGTTGCAACAGTTTCCTGGTTCTTCGCCTATATTTAATGCACGTCGGTTACAAGTTTGACTCCTTCTTCGAGCTTGGACTTGGTTTGCAAGTATAACTCCATCATCCTTGACTTCTTTGACTGAATCTGACAACATAGACTTTGGAGATGAGTTACAAGTCCATATCATTGGTTGATAGTACATGCAATAATGTCATGAGAGAATAATCTGTTAGTCCATCCTCAGGATGTACATATGCTAAAATACAGTTACATCCTGAACCCTGTTTAGTCCTTCAGCATCCTGAGGATGTTACATTAAGAATATGAGGTAAAATCATCCTGAGGATTTTCACGACCAACAATTGTCTCCAAAAATATGTTACCGTTAATATCTTATACGGTTATAATATTTTTTATTCGCAAATCTTATCTGATGATCTTGACGGGACGTCTGTCAGGATTTTCAACGGCTACTTTTTCGGCTAGAATCAAGTGATGACCGTTACACAAGGTCATCTTCTGCCATCTATATCTAGAGCTTCCTTCTTCCTTTATAATCACATTTGATCTTTTAAAGAAGGTAATCTCATTCTCTTCTCTCTCTTTTCTTCTTTCAAACCTGTAAAAATATTCGAAATATTCTAAAGATGGGTAAATGAGCAACTAGAGCTTCTGGGAGTGTAGGAGTCCCAAAAGACTTCACTCCCCAAAACCTGTTGAGCCATACTGGTCAGGAAGTCTGTTCTTTTGACGACAGGGACATCCAGGCTCTAAAGGACTAAGGGGCTTTCCCAAGTTCTGCTGAGTTTCGTCCCTACGACCCAAGCGCAAAATCTGATTTGCATTTTCCACGTGGGTTTGTTTCCTGTACCTGCCTTTTTCTCTGGGTTTAAGGTATCCCTTCCCTTCGTTCATCAAAGATTTCTTTGATGTGACTGGGATGACTTATGCTCAGGCTATGCCTGAAATTTGGAGAATCCTGATGGTTTGTAACAGGATCATTGAAAACGACGGCATCCATCTTCAGATAGGACACCTGTCTCACATATATAAGCTGAAAACACATGGCTCAAATCGCTATGTTCTTCAACTTATTAACGAAGAGCCTCCTTTCTTGTTTAATGTTATCAAGTCTGAAAAATCTTGGAAATCGAAATTTTTCTTTGTAAAGAGGAATTCCATTCCTTTTGAGGATGAGATTCCTATTTCTTGGTTAAAAAGTGGTAAAGTTTTTTCAGGATGTTTATAAAAATTTTTGTAGTTACATCCTGAAGATATTACTAATATTCTGAATTTTTTTTTCTTGTCTAACAGGTGTTTCATTTGCTAAGCTTGCTTCCCCCCTGAACGACGCTTATTTGAGGTGTAAAGGAGTATTTGAGTTACCTGTTTCTGCCAGAACCTTTGAAGTGGAAGAGAGTCATACCGCTAGTCAAGCTATAGAGATGTTTGGTAAGTATTATTTGTCACATCCTAAGAATGTTTTCTCCGTTAACTGTTAACTAACCTTATGTTTGCCTTTCCATAGAAAAGAAGCTTGCCTCTTTTGACCCGGATGATATTGACAGTATGGATGTGAATACAACCAAGATCACCTCACCATCAAGTTCTAAAATGGTCAGTCCTCCTTCTAATCTTCCTAAGTCAAGGGCTGCTGCTTCCTCCAAAAAGAGGAAGATGACTACTGCTTCTGCTATATCCCAGGAAGTTACTCATTTTGAAGGGCTCAACTTTGAGGATGTCTTGAATAAGATTTCCCAGTTCAATTTACAGTTATAATGCTATCCTGAGGATGGAAATGAAATATTAACAAAAAATTCCAAGATAAAATACTTACCTTGTTTCTTCCTTTGGCAGGGACATGAGTATCTGCTGAAATCCTTGGATGGAGTTGCCAAAGAGCTTCATGACACCCAGTCCAAACTTGAGGATGTACAAAATATTGCTCGGGATAAGAGCAAATATCTTGAGAAGAAGTTGGACCAGGTGGAGGCTGAACTAAAGTAGGTGCAGTCTGAGCATGCTCAAGTGGTGCTGAATCATGAGAAAGAAGTGGAGGAATACAAGGATGGGCTTGTGAAATCGGCCACCATTTCTGTCTTACAGGCCAGAGTAAAAATGGATCTCTAAGCTAAGGATCCTGGTTTCAAGCAGGATGACTGGGATGTTGAAGCTTGGAAGGAAAAAATCAAGAGCCTTGGTGGAAAGAGGTGGTTTTAAGCATGTCCTTGTTACACATCATGAGGATGCGTAGAGAATCCTGACGATGCTGAGGTGAAGGAGGCAGAAGCTAAGGTGCCCGAGGTGGTGAAGGATCTTCGAGTGGGCGATAAAGGATATAATGTCTAGGCTGGAGCCCACTTTTTAAAATCTTTTTTGGTAGTGGTTATGGTAGTAGTTTGTGGTTGAACAATTTCGAACAATTTTTATTTTGGCATGTTATATTTTAAGACAATGAAAGGTTTGGGGTGGATGGATCTTGGTTTCAAGACGAAGCCCCAAATCTTCTTCTGACCTGGACCATAGATGTTGACCCCTGGTGGATGGGTCCTGGTTTTTGATGAAGCAAGGGGTTGACATCATTTTTGACTATGATATAAATAATATGGTAACTTCTTTTGACGCTACATCCTTGTGTTCTCTTTTTGATTCTTTTAATATCCTGCAAACACTACCAAATGATAAGCATAAAAGAATGAAATAAGTGATACCTTTATCTTCTTTCATTGATCAATCTTCACATAATGATAAGAATAGTTTCAGCAACATTGACATCTAGAGGATGTCCCCAATCCTTTTTCCTTTTTCATCCTTAGGATGGTCTTCATTATCCTAAGGATGTCCCAATGTTGTAGTTCTAGGATAGACTTAAGGTCTTTATCTTTTTTCAAGAAAGGAATAATAATTTTTTATAATAACCTGTAAAAAGGCAAGCAAAGATATTATACTGGCGACAAGGCCTTAAATAAACCGGGGTCAAGCCCATATGCAATCGTAAGAATGATTTGGTGACAAGACCAAATGTAGCATCTTGAGGTTAACTGGCGACAAGGCCACTGGCGACTAGGCCAAATACGAGAAAGAGACATTGAAAAATGTCTAAACCTTAGGGATTCAATGTATACTCCAAAAATGATGAGATTGTCAGACACTTTTACGTGAACTGGTCCCACCATCCTGAAGATATACACGAATAACGTGCGCTCCAAGCGGGGTTGCTAACCCAATGTGAAAGGTGAAAACCTTTAAACCTTAGGAAGGTGTCAGACACCTTAATGTAGGAGAGGGTGGCCAACCCTCTAGTCTTCAAAGTTTCCATCTTCAGGATGGTACTGCAAAATTCTCAGGATGGATTATTTCTAGACCATGTTTAGTTATAAAATCGATAAATGATCGAAATAAGTTTAGGGTAGATACCTGCATATGGAGATGATTCATCTATGCCAGCCTTCACCTTCATCTCACCAGTAATCCGAAGCATGGTTTCTCTTCCAGAGAGATCAGTCACATGAGTAGTCCTTACACATGGTAGTATTTCAAATGAATTGCATTCCAAGACCTCTGTTTTTGTCAAAAATTACTTAGTAAAAATAATCTTATTTTCGAAATAAGAAAATGTGAGGTAGAGTGCTATTAGTGTCAAATAACTTTAAGGTATAGTTTTATTCTGAAAATGGTGTATCAAGATGTAAAAGAAATAAATATGTGACAACTATCTTCAGGATGGCTAAGGTAAATTTGAGGATGGACAATTATATCCTGAGGATGTAACTATATGGCAGAATTGGGAAATAAGGAAATAAAGTGCAAATACTCAAAGAACAACACTCGATATACGAGGAAAGCCCTTGATCAGTTGTTGATCGTCGGCACAAAACCTCGGGAGGAGTCTAATCCCCTACCTTGTTTGTTAATATTAAAAATGGGTAAAAGATTACAACTTTGAATGAATGAATGACGAGTGTACTATGATTACAATGACTGTGCTAAGTGTGTGTGAATTATCATAGTATTCTATGATGAGTAGCAAAATGTATGTGTTGTTCAAGTGAGCCTAATGTCCCCTATACTCGTCAATCATCCACTTATATATAGTTACATGAAGGTAAATGAAGAATCCCGTGTAATCCGCTGTTTAGTTATGTTCTTTGAAAGCTTCAGGTGGCCGTTATGGCTGTTTCACCTCAGCTAGTTGTTGTAGCAGCGGTTTCCTGGTCCTTCGCCGATATTTAATGCATATCGGTTACAAGTTTGATTCCTTCTTCTATCTTGGACTTTGGCTTGCAAGAGTTATTCTTTCATCCTTGACTTCTATGACTGAATACGATAATATAGAAGTTATAATGAGGTTACAAGTCCATATTATAGCTTAGTTGTACCTGCAATTATGTCATAGAAAGATAATTCGTTAGTCCATCCTCAGGATGTGACATGCTAAAATACAGTTACATCCTGAAGTCTGTTAAGTCTTTCAGCATCCTGAGGATGCTACATCAAGAATGTGATACAAAATCATCCTGAGGATTTTCACCATCAACAATTGTCCCCAAAAATATGTTACCTTTAATATCTCAACGGTAAAAACATTTTTCTTAATCGAAGAGTTTATCCGATAAGCTTGACTTGAATTTCTTCAAGATTGTAACGGCTATATTTTAGGCTAAATCCTCGTGATAACCGTTACACCTCATCATATCCTGCCGCCTATATCTAGGCTTTTCTCCTTCTTTATAATCACTGGAGATTATTAAAAAGGTAATTATTATCTTTCCTATCTTGCTTTCTTCTTTCCTTTGATCCTGCAAAAACGTTTTTAAACAAAAATTCTGAGAATGAGTAAGAAGCTAACAAGAGCATCTGGAAGTGTTGGAGTCCCCAATGATTTCACACCCCAGAACTTGATAAGAGAACCTGATCAAGATGTTTGCACTTTCAATGATAGGGATATTCAAGCCCTTAAGAACTCAGGGCCTTCCCTAGTTCGACTATTTTTCGTCCCTATGATTTGAATGCAAAGTCTGACTTCGCTTCCTCTGTTTGGGTGTGTTTCTTCTACCTGCCATTCCAACTTGGTCTTAGGTATCCATTCCCAAAGTTCATCAAAGAATTCTTTGATGTGACTGGGATGGCTTTTGCTCCGACATATGTATATAAGTTGAAAACACACGGGTCAAGCCGTTATGTTCTTCAGCTTATCAATAAAAAATCTCCTTTTCTGTATAATGTCATAAGATCTGACAGGCTTTGGAAGTCTAAGTTCTTCTTTGTGAGAAGGGATTCCATTCCTTTTGGGGATGACATCCCTATGTCCTGGTTAAAAAGTGGTAAATACTTTTTTAGATAAAAGAAAAATAATAAGGACATCCTGAGGATGTTATTGATATTCTGAAATATTTTTGTTTTGCAGGTGCTTGCTTTGCAAAACTTGTTCAACCTTTGGACGACGCTTTTATCAGGTACAAGGAAGTAATAGAGTTACCTCCCTCAACAAGGACTTTTGAAGTAGAATAGAGTCTCACCACAAGCCAAGCTACTGAGATGTCTGGTAAGTTTCACCTGTTACACCCTAAGGATGTTCATGCCTTAATTCCTGTTTTCCTGTATGAACTCATGTTTTTTCGTCTTTTTCAGCAAAGAAACCTGCCTTCTTTGACCTTGATGAAATTGATAGCCTAGAAATTAAGGCTCCCTAGATCACCTCTCCTTCCAGTTCTAGGATGACAAGCCCTCCTCCTGCACCTAAGCCTAAAGCTCAGGCTTATTCCAAGAAAAAGAAGGCTGCCAGCACCTCTGTATAAGAGGCTTCTCCTTTTGAAGGTCTTAGCTGTGATGCCATTTTGGGCAAGATCTCCCAGTTTATTCTCCAGGTATGTTGCTATCCTGAGGATGGCAATAGTAATTTTTAATATATAATAGGGATTAAAAACTTTGCTGTTTTGTTTGTATTTGGAGGGACATGAATATCTCTTGAAGTCCTTGGATGATGTCAACAAAGAGTTCATTGATACTAAGGCCAGGCTTGAAGATGCAAACAAATCTTCTCAAGACAAGAGTAAACAGCTTGAGAATAAACTGGCCAAAGTGGAAACTGAACTAAAGCTGGTGAAATTTGCTCAGGCTAAGACTGTGCAGGGTCACCAAAAGGAGATTGTGGAATACAAGCAAGGTATGATGAAGTCTGCCACGATCTTAGTTTTCTAGGGTAGGGTGAGGATGGCTCTGCAGGCTAAGGATCCCAATTTCAAACTGGAGGACTGGGATGTTGAAGCAAGGCGGGAGAAGATCCTAAGTTTGGGTGGAAAGGAGGTGGCGTCTGAATCTACTCCTATTGCTGATCCTGAAGGTGCAGGCTGAGGTGACGGAGGCTGAGGTGGCCAAGGAGTTTCAGGTTGAGGAACCAGTGGGCAATGAAGGATGTGATGACTAGGATAGAGCCCACTTTTTTAGGATATTATGTGGTGATTTTTAGGATGGTTGGTTTGTAAACAGTTTGAACAATTTTGTTTTATGATTGTATGAACAATGAAAGGTTTTGGGGTGGAGGGATTTTGGTTTTCAAGACGAAGCCCCAAATCTTTCCCTGACCTGGCCTGAAAATGTTGACCCCTGGTGGATGGGTCCTGGTTTAGGATGAAGCTAGGGGTTGACATTGCTTTTGTTTTGATAAATAATATGACAATTTTCTTATGATGCTACATCCTTGTGTTCCTTTCTTTGTTCTTTTGTTATCCTGTAAGCACTAGCAAATGTTAGGTATAAAGGAATGAGACAAACGATACCTTTTATCTTTTTTTCACAGATTAGCCTTGATATCTTGAAGATGTCCTCAATTCTTCTTTGTCATCCTCAGGATGGTCTTCACTATTCTGAGGATGTCCTCAGTTCTTTTTATCATCATTAGGATGGTCTTCATCATTCTGAGGATTTCCCCAGTGTAATACCTTTAAGATTGACTTTAAGTCTTTATCATTTTTCTATAAAGGATTAACAAACCTTAATGATAACCTACATAAAGGCAAACATTTGTTATTTTACTGGCGACTAGGACTTAAACGAAATTGGGTCGAGCCCATATGCAATCTTTAGGATAACAAAAATATAGCATATTGAGTATAACTGGCGTCAAGGCCTATTGTAACATCTTAGGATTAACCGGCGATAAGGCCTATTGTAACCTCTTAGGAATAACTGGTGACAATTCGTTTTATATTTATAAAAGAATTATGTTGTTGCTAGCAAATACCACTATTTTTGGTTTTGGCTCTTCCAGCCACTGGAGATTAGGCCAAATACGAGAAAGAGACATTGAAAAATGTCTAAACCTTAAGAATTCAATGTATATTCCAAAAATGATGAAATTGTCAGCCACTTTTACATGGACTGGTCCCACCATCCTGAAAATATACACGAATAACGTGCGCTCCAGGCGGGGTTGCTAACCCAATGTGAAAGGTGAAAACCATTAAACCTTAGGAAGGTGTCAGGCACCTTAACGTAGGAGAGGGTGGCTAACCCTCTAGTCTTCAAAGTGTTCCATCTTTAGGATGGTACTGCAAAATTCTCAGGATGGACTATTTCTAGACCATGTTTAGTAAATATATAAACGATTGAAATAAGTTAAGGGTAGATACCTGTATATGAAGATGATTCATCTCTGTCAGCCTTCACCTTCATCTTACAAGTAATCCAAACCATGGTTTCTCTTCCAGAGAGATCAGTCATATGAATCCTTACACATGGTAGTGTTTCAAATGGATTGCATTCCAAGCTCTTGGTAGAATCTCCCCTTCCATCGTTGATAGCCAATACGCTCCTTTGCCAGCTTCAGAATCTATTAAGTATGGTTCTTCCCATTTAGGAGCTAGCTTGCCATCACTTGGTTCGGTGGTATTTTGGAAGACTTTCCTTAGTACCAAATCTCCTTCTTGAAATCTTCCGAGTTCATCCACAGTTTCCAAATCTTGTAATAGTGCTTCCGAGTTGGTAGTTGCATCCTGAAGATGTCTTCTAGCTGTAGGCATGACCATCTCTGTTGGCAGCATTGCTTCCGTTCCAAGGACCAAGGAGAAAGTTGTCTGACCAGTTGCATTCTTGGAGGTAGTTCGATCAGCCCAAAGTACAAATGGAAGTTCTTCTGCCCATTTCCCTTTCTTTTCCCCAAGCTTCTTCTTCAAGTTGTTGACAATGATTTTGTTTGAGGATTCTGCTGGTCCATTAGCCTGAGGATGGACAGGTGTTGAGGTTATCATCTGGATTCCCCAGCTCTCACAAAAGTTAGTGGTCCTTTTGCTAATGAACTGAGAACCGTTGTCACAAATGATTTCAGCTAACACTTCAAATCTTGTTAAGATGTTCCTCTTGATGAATGACACCACTTCTTTATCTCTGACTTGTATGAATGCTTCAGCTTCGATTCATTTTGAGAAGTAATCGGTCATTACTAACATGAACACCTTTCCACCACGAGCTTTGGGTAGTTTCCCTACTATATCCATCCCCCATTTCATGAAGGGCAATGGTGAAATAATAGGGTGCAATGGTTCAGCAGGCTGGTGAAGGATGTTACTATGTCTTTGACATGGATCACATTTTTGAGAATACAACATGGCATCCTTCTTCATGGTTGGCCACTAGTATCCTGTCCTTAGAGTCTTCGAATAAAGAGATCTTCCTCCTGTGTGGTTTCCACAATCTCCTTCATGGATATCCTTGAGAACTTCATTTGCTTCTTCCTTGTTGAGACACCTCAAATATGGTCCTGCAAGAGATTTTCTATACAAAATACTGTCTATAATAGTAAATTTCGATACCTTCATCCTAAAAGCTTTTGCATTTTCTCCATTAAGGATGACATCTTCTTGTAAATATTTTACTATGGGAGTCATCCAGGATGAATCATCTTGAACTTGAGTGGTTAGAACAGTGTTATCCTTAGGATGCATCGTCTCATCTTCAGGCTGTTCAGCGATATCCTTAGGATGTGCTTGCTATCCTCAGGATGCCACTCTTCAATTGCTGGCTTCAGGATGTGGATAATGGGAATCTTGGATCCTTCAGGGAAATTCAAGGAGGATCCCAGATTTGCTAAGGCATCAGCTTCAACATTTTCTTCCCTAGGTACCTGTGTTAATGTGAATTCTACAAAAGAAGTTGCTAATTTTTTAACTATTTCAAGATAAATAACTAACCTTTGACCTTATACTACATAAGATCCATTAAAATGGTTAGTAATCAACAAGGAATCAACCAAATACTTCTAAATTTATAACATGCATGTCTCTAGCAAGTTGTTAACCAGCAATGAGAGCTTCATATTATGCCTCATTATTGGTTGTTTGAAATGCACATCTAATAGCATGGCGTATTATGTCCCCTTGTGGCGATATTAGTAGTATTCCTAACCCTGTACCTCTTGCATTTGAAGCACCATCAGTGTATAGAGTCCATTTTTCCAAATTTTTATTCAATTGTTGAACTTCAGACTCTACTTCACTTAGGATGTCACTACTGAAATCAGCCACAAAATCTGCTAGAGCCAGTGATTTGATTGCATTTCTAGGTTAATATACCAAGTCAAAAGCAATCAATTTTACTGACCATTTTCCCATTCTTCCTGACATTTCTGGTTTTCAAAGTACATTTTTAATAGGGTAATTAGTTTGAACATGTATCCTATGTGTTTCAAATTAGTGACTTAACTTGGTAGATGCCATTATCAAAGCTAAAATAAGTTTTTCAAGATGTGAATACCTGGTTTCAGCATCTAGTAGAGTTTTACTTACATAGTAGACAGGATGTTGTTGCCCTTCAAAGTCTTTCACCAAGACTGCACTTATTGCATTTCCAGAAACTGCAAGGTATAACTTAAGAGGTTCACCATCCTCAGGTTTCATTATGAGTGGAGCTGCTGCAAGATATTCCTTCAGCTTCTTCAATGCATCCTCATGCTTCTGTCCCCAGTCAAATTTGTTGTTATTCTTCAGGATGTCACAAAACTCCTTGCATTTTTTTGAGGACTTTGATATGAATCTGTTCAGAGCTGCTATCCTGCCAGTTAATCTTTGTACATCCTTGACATTTGTTGTAGATTTGAGGTCAAGGATGGCTTTTATTTGTTCATGACTGGCTTCTATCCCACTTTTAGTTACCAGAAGGGGGAAACAACTATTTAACGACTATATTCAGTTGAAACAACTTAACGTTCACCTGAAAAAGTCTTGAAGACCATTGAAGAGCAGCGGATTACGTGGGATCTGTTATTTACTTTCATGTAACTATAAATATGGGAATGATTGAAAAGTATAGGACACCTTAGGTTCACTTGAACCATACATACACTCTGCTGCTCATAGAATACTCACACACCTAGCACAATTATTGTAATCATAGTACACTTGTCACTCATTCATCCAAAATTGTAATCTTTTACCCATTTTTAGTATTAACAAACAAGGCAGGGGCCTAGACTCCTCCCGAGGTTTTATGCCAGCGATCTACAACTGCTCAAGGGCTTTCCTCATAAATCGAGTGTTGTTTTCTTATTGCATTACATTTACATTTGTCGATCTTAGCCTATTTCATCATTCTACCTTACAGTTACATTCTCAGGATATAACTGTCCATCCTCAACTTTACCTTTGCCATCCTGAACATAGTTGTCACACATTTTCTTCTTTTACATCTTGACTCACCATTTTCAGAATAAAACTAGACTCTAAACTTGTTTAACACTTATAGCACTCTACCTCACATTTTCTAATTTGGAAAACAAGATTATTTTTACTAAGTAATTTTTGACCAAAACAATTTGGCGCCCACCGTGGGGCAAGTGGTGCTATTTTAACAAAAAAACTTTGTTAAAACTTTTTATCAATTAACTCGTTTTACAAATCTTGACAACTATGTCTTCCTCCGAGAAACCTGTTTCCTCATCGATGCCATCTTCAACCTCTACCAGAAATGCAACACTGCCACCCCCACCTGCATTCTCAAGGAGTTCTACTTCCCAGATTCCACCTAGACCAACAATGGGGACATCTGGATCCACTCCTCCTGTTTTCGTATCAAATGATGAACTCCTTTCCATGTTTGCAATGGTAAAGCATCAAATGCAGCAACAACAGGAAACTAACCGGATGATGTTGAGAGAAATATAATCTCTCAAAACATCCTCAAAGAGACCAACTGAGGACATGGGGACACCGTTACAACCTAGAGTGCTAGATTTCAACTCTGGCATCTCTAGAGGCATTCATCAAGGAGATTTCATCCCCATGAGCACTGGATTCTCTGCTCCTGAAACAACTACGACACCCAGGATGACAACAATTATGGATCCAGGATATACACCTGGGCCATCCCAAGGATAAAACAATAACGGTAACAATTTAAGCTCAAGTACTTTTACTGCTAATGATGTTGCTTCTTTGCAGGATACAGGTATAAGTCCACAACTAGCAAGGGAGCTACAAAAGATTAAGGATATGGTATCAAGTGTACTAGGGATAATACAACCTATCCCTGAAGTATCCTCGGCATGTCATAGGGTGTCTCATTTTGCACCTCCCATATGTGATGCAGAGATCCCAAAACGGTTTCAAACCCCACGCATGAAGCTCTATGATGGATCCACAGATCCTGAAGAGCATGTGGCTCAATATAGGGAAAGGATGGAGATAAATCCAATCCCTGCTAATCTTAAGGAAGCATGCTTATGTAACATCTTAGGAGATAAATCCAATCCCTGCTAATCTTAAGGAAGCATGCTTATGTAACATTTTAGGAGTTTCATTTATTTGTGAAACATCGTACTCAGCTGCTAAGAGGCATGCAAGAGAGACGAAATCAGAAAAAGGAGAAAGACCCACAAAGGCTACCATCCTGACAATTTCGAAAGTGATCAGTTTTGAAGAAGAAGATCGAGAGAATATCCTTGACCCTCACCATGATGGTTTAGTTATAACTTTATATATTGCTAATCATTTTGTTCGCAGGATCCTTGTAGATGGTTGAAGTTCAGTCAATATAATCCAACTGGAAGCTCTTAAGACGATGAACATCCGGGAGACTGAAATAGTTTCCAGATCATCAGTCATGGTTGGCTTCAGTGGAGAGACCAAGAGCATTGTGGGTGATATCAAGCTGCCGGTATATGTAGAATGGGTGAACTCTGTCCAAAGATTGTGTGTGATAGATTCTCTGTCTTGTTACAATGTCATCCTGGGGAGACCTTGGATACATGACATGAAGGCAGTCCCTTCAACATACCACTAATGCGTAAAGCTACCAACGCCATAGGGAGTTGTTAAAGTCAACAGCGATCAAAAAGAAGCCAAGGATTGCTATACATCATCAATGAAGGCTTCGTCAAGACAAGCATAGCAATTACAGAAGGATGCACAGTGCCATCCTCAGGATGCCAAAGCACATCCTAACCAGGATGTAAAGGCTGTTTGCCTTGACAACAACAACAAGGATATCACTGTGTAGATCGGTAAGAATATCCCCAAAGACATTGAACAATATCTAATTTCATTTTTAAAATGCAGGATGTCAACGTTTGCGTGGAAGCATGAAGATATGACTGGCATCTCCAAAGATGTGATTACCCATAAGCTTGGGATTAACAAGAGCTTCAAGGTTATCCAGCAGAAACGAAGGAAATTCGCACCAGAAAGGAATGCCATCATACAGGAAGAGGTGGACAGATTGCTAAAGTCCAAAATGATAAGGGAAGTAAAATTCCCAAGATGGCTGGCAAACGTGGTAGTGGTATAGAAGAAAAATGGGAAATGGAGAGTGTGTGTAGACTACACAGACCTCAACAAAGCTTGTCCTAAAGACCCATTTCCATTACCACACATTCATGGATGCATCCTCAGGATTTCAACAAATCCAAATGGAACCGGATGACCAAGAGGATACTGCATTCATGACCCCATCAGGTATTTATTGTTATATAGCTATGCCATTTGGACTAAAGAATGCAGGAGCAACATATCAAAGGCTAGTGAATATGATGTTCGAAGAGAAGATTGGGGACACAATGGAAGTTTACATCAATGACATGGTGGTTAAGTCCAAGAAAGCAGAGAACCATCTTCAGGATCTCAAAGAAGCATTTGACATCCTGGATGCCTACAATATGAAGTTAAATCCAGCCAAATGTCATTTTGGAGTTGGTGTTGGAAAGTTTCTTGGATACTTGGTAACTAAAAGAGGAATAGAAGCCAGTCCTGAGCAAATATAGGCCATCCTTGATCTTAAATCCCCAAGGAATGTCAAGGATGTACAGAGATTAACTGGCAGGATTGCAGCTCTGAATAGATTCATCTTAAAGTCCTCAGAAAAATGCAAGGAGTTCTATGACATCCTAAAGAAGAACAACAAATTTGACTAGGGAGAGAAGCATGAGGATGCATTGAAGAAGCTAAAGGAGTACCTTGCAGCAGCTTCACTCCTGATGAAACCTGAGGATGGTGAACCTCTCGAGTTATATCTTGCAGTTTCTGGAAATGCAATAAGTGCAATCTTAGTAAAAGACTTTGAAAGGCAA
Organism: Ambrosia artemisiifolia; assembly: GCA_032199755.1. Classification (NCBI taxonomy): domain Eukaryota; kingdom Viridiplantae; phylum Streptophyta; class Magnoliopsida; order Asterales; family Asteraceae; genus Ambrosia; species Ambrosia artemisiifolia. The sequence continues at coordinate 426,381 of CM063523.1, forward strand.
CAACATCCTGTCTATTATGTAAGTAAAACTCTACTAGATGCTGAAACCAGGTATTCACATCTTGAAAAACTTATTTTAGCTTTGATAATGGCATCTACCAAGTTAAGGCACTATTTTGAAACACATAGGATACAAGTTCAAACTAATTACCCTATTAAAAGTGTGTTTAGAAAACCAGAAATGTCAGGAAGAATGACAAAATGGTGAGTAAAATTGAGTGCTTTTGACTTGGTATATGAACCTAGAAATGCAATCAAATCACAGGCTCTAGCAGATTTTGTGGCTGATTTCAGTAGTGACATCCTGAGTGAAGTAGAGTCTGAAGTTCAACAACTAAATGAAAATTTAGAAAAATGGACTCTATACACTGATGGTGCTTCAAATGCAAGAGGTACAGGGTTAGGAATACTACTAAAATCGCCACAAGGGGACATAATACCCCATGCAATTAGATGTGCATTTCAAACAACCAATAATGAGGCAGAATATGAAGCTCTCATTGGTGGTTTACAACTTGCTAGAAACAATCATATTATAAATTTAGAAGTATTTGTTGATTCCTTGTTGATTACTAACCATTTTAATGGATCTTATGCAGTAAAAGGTAAAAGTTAGCTATCTATCTTGAAATACTTAAAAAAAATTAGCAACTTATTTTGTAGAATTTTCACTAACACATGTACCTAGGGAAGAAAATGCTGAAGGGTCCAAGATTCCCATTATCCACATCCTGAAGCCAGCAATTGAAGAGTGGCATCATGAGGATAGTAAGGCACATCCTGAGGATATCGCTAAACAACCTGAGGATAAGACGATGCATCCTAAGGATAACACTGTTCTAACCACTCAGGTTCAAAATGATTTGTCATGGATGACTCCTATAATAAAGTATTTACAAGAAGATGTCATCCTTGATGGAGAAAATGCAAAAGCTTTCAGGACGAAGGTATCAAAATTTACTATTGAAGGGATAGGGAGCCTAATCCAAGCGGAGGAGGCGTCCCTATCCCCATAAGACAGAATCCCCGCGCCAGACGGCGGCACAAGGAACCATCAGCGCGCTGCTTGCAAGGTGTGCAAGGAAGCGCGCAGAGATAACAATTGATAAGCAATAGCAACACCTGATAAGCGCGTACTGCCACGCGCGGAATCTCCCCTCATCACCTTTTGTACGAGGTACAGAAGACAACAAAAGGAAGATTCACAAGGATCTCTGGCAGTGTACGCGCCAATGACCAAGTGACAGGTGGCAGAAGTGGTCCAACAACTACTGACAAGGACGGCAGCATGGCTGTAGCCATGCTTCCACCATACCAGCGTCTATAGTGACAGCAGACATCCCCTACTGATGTCAGAAGCATGGTCAACGACTGTAGCAAGGACAGGGTCGCCGTCCGCTAATCACAGCCTGCCACGTGTCTGCCTCGAGCAGCAGCCATGCTGCAAGGTGACGTCATCCACAATAACACTATCTTCCCGCCATTTCTGGGGAAGACCTTCGACTTGGGCCGGGACCAGGCCCAAAGAAGGATTACTCCTCATGGGCTCCACAGCTAAGCCTATGAGCTCTCCTATAAATAGAAGAAGACTTCTCCTTGCCAAGGGATCGGAAGATTATTATTGTAACCTAATATATTCTCTCTTGTAACCCTTCATACTCATACATTAATAACAATCCGGCTACTTACAGTGGACGTAGGTCATTCCTTGACCGAACCACTTACATCTCGTGTTCTTATTTACATTATATCACGCACACATACACTCACCACTCTCACCGGAGTTTAACCAAACGGCTTGGGTAAAGGATTAATCCTGACGAACATAAGTATTAACCCCACGTAGATTAGTCTTAATCTCCGTGATACTTATTGTTTCTTCATTGGCGCCATCCAACGGTTAGAACTGCTTTTTTACTCATCTTTTCAACCCACCCATGGCTGAACCCAACCCTAGTACTGCTGCCATAAACCGCTCCGGAGAGGGTGACACCCAACTCCCGGAGAACCAAGTAACACCACACACCGTCGTCAAACAACCCACCTCAAGGCTCGAAAGGCCAAACGTTGAGGTTCGGGACGTCGACTCCGACGATGATAGCAGTGCCAGCTCCGAGGAGGACCTCGACCAGTGGCTCCTCCGCCAGAACACCAAAAATGCTGCAATTTACCAACGTAAACTCTTGCAGCAAGCCAAGAAAAAGGACAAGGCCCTCACTTATGATACCCCACCCAAAAAGGGGTACAAAGATAAAGACTCAACAGTCCAGGGCGCTGGTCGTAGCGGGGAACTCGGCGGAGACGCCAGAGTTCGGGGCTACGCGAAGCCTCGGGGCGAACCTGATGGTTACGAGTCATCCAGTAGCGATTCTGGCTACAAGGGAAAGAAACACGATCATCGCTCGCGCCACAACGACGAGGATGATGACTTGGTTAAACCATTCAGGCCAAAGGCCTTCGCTGAAAAGTCAAAGTTTGTCGCTCGCATAGCGACAGCTAAAATACCAAGGAAAGCTAAACTTCCTAGCAGCATCGGCAGATACGATGGCCTGCGTGATCCTGACGACCATGTGCACGATTTTGAGTGCGCAGGCATGTCAGTGGACTGGCCTGTCCAGGTTTGGTGCCATTTATTTGCCCAAACCTTGACAGGCGCAGCAAGAGTCTGGTTTGATAACCTCCCCGCGGGGAGCGTTAAAGATTTCGATGACCTTACCGACAAGTTCGGTAGTCACTTCTCGCACTTGCGCAAGCATAAAAAAGACAAAGCGCACATTCTGTTGTGCCGCCGCAACGATCATGAGTCCATTGAGGACTTCATTGTCCGATTTAACAAGGAAGCCTTGCAAATAGGCTGCGGGGAGGAGCTCACACGGGCAGCGTTCGTATATAATGTGCGCAACCCGAAGCTAATGAAATGCCTCACAGGCAAAGATGGCATTCCGGAGTCCTGGGACGAGCTCGTCCACTCCGCCAAAATATATGCCTCCTCGGAGAAATCTTTCAACCAGACGCATGGTTTCCAACCGCAACACCACAATAATAATAAAAACAAAAACAAATCTGTCTGGAGCCGCATCTCTGGTACCACTGATGAAGGGAAGTATTCCCCAGCCGGAGATGCCCGCCAGATAATCAGCTCTAAACAAACGCGGGACCAACGTGGTCACTCCAAGAAAAACCACGATTGGACCCCGCTAACAAAGATACCATCTCAAGTTTTGAAAACCGATCAGGTTACGTTGATGGAGCCCAATCCTTTGGGCAAACGAAGACACGTAGACCGAAGCAAGTTCTGTCAGTACCACAATGACTTCGGTCACCTTACAGACAACTGCTACGCCTTGAAGATGGAGATTGAAGTCGCGCTTAAGTCAGGTCAGCTCGGTCATTTGGTCAAAAATGTTCACCGCACCGGTAAAGGTCAGGCGGGCGAAGAGAATCAAGCGGAGGGGTCGCGAAAGAAAATCCGTGATCTCAACACTCATACCGCCACATTAATTCCCCGTCACCATAGCAACATGACAAAGAAGGGCAAAAGTGCACACCATGGGAAACGCGCCCGGGCACAACCACCTAACGATTCATGGAAAGAGGCCGATGTCCTCATGCCCAAAATCAGGGGTGGCGCTTCCTGCACTGCTCCTCTTGTCATTACCGCTGTCTTCGGACATTACCGCACGCGGTATATGTTCCTAGATGGAGGTAGCAGCACAGACATCATGTATGAACAATGTTTTCAGCAGCTAGACGCAGAAGACAAAGCAAAGCTCGTACCAGTCAATGAGCCAATTTCCGGCTTCATTCATGAAACCATCATGCCGCGGGGCATGCTCTCCCTGCCAGTAACTTGGTCCGATGGCACCCATGAGCGCACAGAGATATGCGACTTCATGGTCTTGCCAGCCAACTCCAATCATGACATACTCTTGGGACGGGAAGGCATCGCGCGCTTCAACGCCAATGCTTCAACGGCGCACGCGATGGTCGGATTCCCAACCAAAACAGGCATCGCCTTCATCAGAGGAAACAAAGATTGTCACACTACAGAAACCGCCAAACCCCCAAAAATGGTTAAGACCGACACCCGCACCGAGCCGGAAAAATGGGTTCTTAACCCTAAATTTCCTGAGCAAACGGTGGTCATCGGCCATGAAATCTCCGAGACCATTCGGAATCACCTGAAGCAGCTTCTAACCAGCAACATCGACGTATTCGCGTGGCAACCAGCTGACATGGTTGGCGTCCCACGCAAAATAGCGGAACACAGACTCAACGTCTACCGCTCGGTGGAACCAATAGTACAAAAGAAGCGCAGCATGGGCCCGGAGAAAACAAAGGCCATGAACGAACAAGTCACCGAGCTGCTCAATGCGGGTATCCTTCGCCCCATCAGATACCAAACATGGGTGGCTAACCCTGTTATGGTAGCCAAAGCCAATGGTGGGTGGCGCATGTGTGTTGACTACAAGGATATCAACAAGGCGTGTCCAAAGGACTGTTATCCTCTACCAGAAATCGACCTAAAGGTGGATTCTCTAGCCCCTTACCGATTCAAGTGTTTCTTGGACGCGTACAAGGGGTACCACCAAATTCAAATGGCAAAGGAGGATGAAGACAAAACAGCGTTCCGCACAGACGCCGGCATTTTCTGTTACACCAAAATGCCGTTTGGGCTGAAAAATGCGGGCGCTACATACCAGTGCCTTATGGACACGGCCTTCATCAACGAGATCGGCGTACGACTTGAAGTGTACGTCGACAATCTCGTAATCAAAAGCAAAGAAGAGGGCGACATGCTCCGAGATATCCAACAAACATTTAAACAGCTGCGCAAGGTGCGCATGAAGCTCAACTCAAGCAAATGCTCCTTCGGGATGGAAGAGGGCAAATTTCTGGGAGTTATAGTAACGCGGGATGGGTTCCGCGCTAACCCAGAAAAAGTACAGGCCATTGAAAGGATGCCATCGCCCGCTTCCATCAAAGAAGTCCAAACGCTTATGGGCCGCCTAGTCGCTCTCAACCGATTCTTATCCAACTATGCTTCAAAGTCGTTTCCGTTTGTGGACACTTTAAAGAATTGTTTGAAAAAGAGCAACTTCCGCTGGACACAGAAGCGGAATCAGCATTCAAAGAAATGAAACAATGCTTGATGAACCTTCCGACACTAACAGCGCCTCTTCCCAAAGAGCCTCTAACACTGTACCTATCTGTCACGGACCGGGCAATAGGTGCAGTCCTCATGGTAGAGCGCAAAAGCGTGCAAACACCGATATACTACATCAGCCGCACGCTGTTAGATGCGGAAACAAGGTACACAATCATGGAAAAGCTGGTTCTCGCTCTTGTCCATGCATCTCGAAGACTCCGCAGATACTTCCAAGGCCATCCGATAAACGTCTTCACAGACTACCGGATAAATGACATACTCGCTAAACCAGAGTTGTCGGGGCGCCTGGACAAATGGGCCATCGAGCTAGGGGAACACACGATCAACTATAAACCCCGACCCGCCAACAAAGGCCAAGTTCTCGCGGACTTCGCCACAGAGATCCCAGCAGACAAAGTCCAAGAGTGTCAAGCGGAAGAAACCCCTGCACCAGCGCAGGACCCATCACAAAAATGGTCCTTATTCATGGATAGGGCCTCAAACGAGGAAGGCGCCGGTGCAGGTTTGCGCCTCATCAGCCCAGATAACCAAGCGTTCACGTACGCCATCCGCCTCGACTTCAAAAGCACGAACAACGAGGCAGAATACGAAGCGTTGCTGGCAGGCCTCCGCATTGCGGAAAAAATGGGGGGCAGGCACGTGGAGGCACACATAGACTCACTGCTTGTCGCGCAACAGATCAATGGGCCCTACGACGCAAAGGACGAAATCATGGCATTATACCTGGAACAAGCCAAACAGCTCATACGCCGATTCGACTCATGCACGGTCGAGCACATCCGGCGCAGCGAAAACAAGCCCGCCGACGCGCTGAGCAAAATGGCATCAACGGTCTTCGAGCATATGGCCAAAGAAGTCCAAATCGAGGTCCTAGACAAACCATCTGTCCCGCCGCGACAAGTCAATGTCATCCAAACAGGCAACGCGTCCTGGATGACCCCAATCAAGGCCTATTTATCCTCCGGCACCCTGCCTGGCGACAAGTCAGAGGCCCGGAAGATCAAAAACAAGGCCCTACAATACCAACTTGTAGACGGTACTTTGTATCGCCGCTCCTACCTAGGGCCGCTGCTGCGCTGCGTAGACTCCGCGGATGCTTCCTTCCTCCTAAGAGACATACACGAAGGAACATGCGGGTTGCACGCAGGTCCAAGAATGGTGGTAGCGAAGTTAATAAACGCAAGGTATTATTGGCCGGGCATGCACGTGGACGCGGTCAACGAGTTGCGCAAATGCGACAGTTGCCAGCGCCACGCTCCGAACACCTTGCGCCCCAAGAACAACCTGGTGCCGGTCACAGCGGCTTGGCCGTTTCAAAAATGGGCTATCGATTTGGTAGGTCCATTCCCAACGGCTCTAGGGAACGTGAAATACTTAATCGTCGCCATCGACTACTTCTCTAAGTGGGTCGAGGCGAAGCCCCTAGCCAAGATCGACGGCGCACACGTCAAGAAATTTATCTGGGAGTTCATCATTTGCCGATTCGGCCTACTGTTGCAGCTGGTAAGCGACAACGGCACACAATTTGATGACCAATCCTTACAAGAATGGTTGGCTCAAATGGGTGTCCAACAAATTTTCACATCTGTCGCGCACCCACAAGGCAACGGTCAAGTGGAAAGAGCCAATCGCACGATAGTGGAAGGTATCAAGACACGGCTCGGAACTAAAAGACCAAGGTGGGTGGATGAAGTTCCCCATGTTCTATGGGCCTACCGCACCCTTACAAAAACCAGCAATGGCGAAACGCCATTCAGCCTAACATATGGTACCGAGGCGGTCATCCCCGCCGAAATTGGCTGCCCTTCCGCAAGGGTACTCATGGCTAACACAAGAGACAACGACAAAGAGCTCCGCTTGAATCTTGATCTGATAGATGAACGCCGCGAACTTGCTGCAATCAAAGAGGCAAAGTACAAAACGCAGCTAGAGCGCTACTACAACAAGCGCGTCAAAGCATCCGCATTCAAGATCGGCGACTACGTTTTCCGGAACAACGAGGCTTCCAACGCCGAAAAGCCCAGAAAACTAGCTCCTACATGGGAAGGTCCATACAAAATACAAGAAATACTTGGCAAAGGCGCATACGCGCTAGAGAGACTCGATGGAACACCTATCCCGCGATCTTGGAACGGCGCACAGCTACGCAGCTGCTACTTGTGAAATATTTGTAAAAACGGCTACACATGTCGTACTTATCAATGAAAATGGTTTCCTATATCTGTTCTTCTACTTGTTTTTTCCGCGCCAAGGTCTTCAAGACTTAATTAAAACTACTGTCGGACCAAGGCTGCGCAGTGTTGACACGATAAAAGTCTTCAAGACGCGCCTAGTGCACGTCAGACTTATAAAAATCGCGCAACAACGCCGCACACTATGGTCTTCAAGACAAGTTTACTTGCCGGACTCAACGACGGGACACTTGTATAGTTGAAAACCTTGTCTTCTAAACTTGTCAAGTACAAGTTGGACAAAGGGCAAACACTATACAAGCGCGCAGTTAAGGGTCTTCTAGGCAAGGCACTCACGCGCTTAACTCGGACCTTCTGGCACAAGGCGCGCCCCGCTGTAGTCTTCAAGGCAAATACTTACACACCGGACTATCTAGCGCGGCTCGCGCCCTAACTTCTACTTATAAACCGGGTGACGACTTGGTTTGATAAGCTAAGGAGTTAGAGTGAGAAACACAAGATGTAAGGAAACAAAGAAATTTTCATTCATAAAACAGGGACTTAAAAACCCTTAATATTTACAAGTATTTACAATGAAAAACAAAAACAGAAGGCGCCTAAAAAGTCTATGCATTAGAGGAGCCCTCGCCAGTAGCCTTCTGGTGCTCTTCCTCTAAGCTCTTCCGTTCAGCTTCCCTCGCCAGCTCGTCGGATTTGTCCATAAAGTACTTGAGGGCGGCAAGAGGATCGGTATTCTTGTTGCAATCAGCAATCACTTGAAGAATGGGAAGTCCACTTTTTCAAACTTGAGCAGCTCCGCCTCATACTCCTCCTTTAGTGGCTTCCCATAATGTTCCGCATCCTCAATCCGCCCACCATTCTGAGCAGCCAAAAACCCATCTTCATAACCTTCACCATACCCATAAGCTTGGGCGGTGGCTGCTATGGCGGCGACCTAATCGCCCAACTTAGGCTCCTGCCAGAACCTCTTGAAGACCTGCAAAATCAATAACAGTTAGCGCTAAGAAGCTTACAAAAGAAATGCAAGAAACAAGAGGATGATAAAGAACTTACCCCAGTGATTCCATCTGTCATCAGCCATTTGATGGAATCCTGCATCTGGGTCTGGGCGACCATCGCCTCCTCCAGCAGGCGCTGCGCTGTCTCAGCCTCCTTCACAGCCGCAGCGCGGCCCTCCTCAGCAGAGCCAAGGTCTTGCTCCAGATCCTCCATGGAATTAAGGATCTGGATCCTCTCTTGCTCCAGGAAGGAGACGCGCTCAGTAGCCTTAACTAAATCGGCATCTTTGGACTCAAGCTCCAAGCGCTTATCAACAACCTGAGCAGTCCGCTCCGAGAGGGCCTTGCTCTTTTCCTCCAGTTTCCGGGTCAGCACCCGGCGCTCCTCCTGCGACTCGGCCAGAGTCTGCTTTAACTTCATCATTTCGGCATTTGTCTTCTTGCAAGACTCTGTCCACCTGCGCCTTTCCGCCGCCGCGTCCCCTTCAAGTTTGGTGACCTTATCTTCAGCATCGTGGGCGCGACGGCGGTACTTAGCAATCTCAGCTTCCAGCCGCTGGATATCTCGCCACACCGCCGCGTCCCGGCGGCGTAGCGAGTCTATCATTGACACCTGAGTCGCCTGATTTACGCACAAGGCAGAAATAAGGTCAGCACGACTCAGCATGTCTTGGTGAGTGCGCTCGTAGGGAGGCACCACCCCGCTTACAAACTCCTCGGCTGCCAAGGAGTTAGTGACCAAAGTGTTCTCCCTGACCGCCCAGCGAGGGCGCCATATGGCGTCACCACTAGACCACTGGGAGCCATCATATGTCCCAGATGGCTCCCCTTCATTAACTCCAAAGGACTCGCGCCGTACCTGACGCGAGCCTTCCCCCTCGCCACCAACACCAGCCTGTAACAGGGCCCGTTCAAAACCATCCAAGGACCCTCCAGCGCTGACGTTGGTGCGCTCCAGAGCCTCCTGCTCCTTTAACCGGCGAGCCTTCTCCTCCAGGAATTGTTGTTCCTGGAGACGAAGGCGTTCCGCCTCAACACGTTGGGCCGCCTCAGCCTTTTGTTTACCCTCATTGGCGGCCGCTATCTTCTCGGCCTTAGCCCTTTGAAGGGCTTCATCGGCCTCAGCTTTCCTTTTCTTCTCAGCCTCCGCCCTTCGAAGGGCTTCATCGGCTTCAGCCTTCAGCCGGGCTTCCTCCCGCTGCGCCTCCTCTTGCTCTTGCTAGAGCCTATCTTCCTCCATCCTGGCCGTTTCCACAGATGGAGACGTAGGAGGAGGAGTTGGTACAATCTTCGGCGCAACTGAAACAAAGAAGGACAGCGTACTGAGAAGAAGAACAAAATTAAAAAACTAAGTACAAACTGAAGAAAGTAAACTTACCAGGGGCCTTCTTCTTGATCAGCTTCTGGAAAAGAGGCTGACGCGTGGGCGAAGCGCCAATACCCACGCTGAAGACAGGCGCTGCAACCCCTTCACCACTTGAAGAAGTGGTCTTCTCCAAAACAACCTCCCGAGCCGGCGACAAGGGAGGAGCAACAGATTCTGGAATTTGGGTGTCACCTTCACCCCCCTCCCCGCCGGTTGAGGCAGCAGACGCCTCCTTAGTGGCAGCAACGCTGCTGGAGGTAGCACCGGTTGTGCGCTTCCTCTTCCTCTTCTCCAACTTGGAGGCTTCTTCTTCCTCCTCATCTTCTTAAGCGGGCCCGTCCTTCCGACGACGGCGCCCCTTCACGGCTTCTCCTACTGAAACGGAAGAACCCGAGTCAGAATCTGTTAAAGGCCTCACAGCATACTTATCCTTCCGCGGAGCGTGTTTCCAACGGCCACGCCCCGCAGGCGCCTTCTGAGGCTCAACAATCTCTACTGAAGAGTCAGAGGCATCATCGCCAAAGAGACTAGAGAACAAAAGTTCACAGGACTCACCTGTGGTATAATAGGGCTTCGGCGCAACGGACATATCCGGGTAATAAAACCGGTCCGCAAGCGCCTCCAAACAGGACACTTGCCCCTCCGCCACAGGCCTCCACTTGATGCCCTTCTCCTGACGAGCGGCATAGAACTGAAACTTGCTCACACCTGCGCAAGAAAACAGTTAAAATAACATTACAAATAACAAACCAAATACAAAGAGAAAACATGCTTACCCTCCAGAGCAATGTAAGGCTCCTTGCCGGCGCGAATGCCCAGGCGGCTCATCCCTAGAAGGAAAAAGATACCTTTTGTCAACTCCTTAAACTCCAATTTGGTGGCGTTGGCAGTAAGGGTTGTGAACCAAGCCTGCTTCTTGTAATCTTTAGGCACCGGCATGTCCGCCACCCGCTGCCCATCTGCTATTACCTTCCAAGGCAAGCTGATGGGGATAACTCCCCTCTTCACAAAGAAAATTTTTTCCTTCGCCCAATGCAAGGACTTAGGATTATGGGTGGCCATGGGCGGCACCCTTGGGCGCGGCTTAAACGAGAACCACATCTCGTCTAGCACCAAGAAATAAAACACGTTGAACCTCTCAACGGTAGGTTCAACGTCTAAGGCGCGACACGACGCCTCAAAGTGGACTAACCTCAAGAACCCGAAGGCGGTTAGTTGAGTGGGGCCAACGCCATACGCCACCAGAGTGTCAATCTGGAAGCGGGTGCAGGGCAGACGAAACCCACACTTGGTGAAGTGGGCTTCATACAGAGCAAGCTGCCCTGGGCCAGCAGCAAGAACCGTCTCCGTCGGAGATGGCAAAGTGGGCTCCCACTCCGGCAGGATGCCATAGACCCTGCAAAATTGGTCAAAGGCATCCTGACCCCAAACACAGAAAGTGTTGGTCATCAACTTCCTTTCTTTTATCTTACCCTGCTCCACCATCACCTCCTCCTCCACATCATCCATCACCGGTTCTTTTCCAAGAACATCACCGGAGGGAGACCCAGCAATCGAAGTATCAGACATCTTAAAGTGACTGAGAGATAAGAAAGAAACAAAAATCCGGAAATGTGATCGGAAAACTTGAAGATACGCTGGAAAACTCAAGGAAGTCACCGGAAAACTTGAAGATCAGTCGGAATCTTCAAGAAACAAAGAGAAAAATCTCACAAAATTCACAGAAAACAAGGAAAGATTGAAGATCAGAGAGAAGTTTCAACAACAAATCTTTAAGATTGGTTACAATCTTTGAAGATTTAACGAAAACTTCAACTGATCTGAAGAAATTTTTGAAGAACAAGAGAGAAGATTGGAAGAAAAGAGAAGGCAAAATGAACGAGTAATCGTTCAAGAAGCCTTCCCACCCTTATATATACCCACTGCATTTATGGCAGTGGGACCCACAGGGAAAAACAACCGTCATCACCTTTTTCAAAATGGAGAGCTACGATGAAGACACTTGTCCTCATGCGCCAGTGAACGGCCAAGATCAAGATTGGATAAACGATCCAACCGTTACTCGCTGGATGCTTGACACGTGTCAGCAGATCTCACCATTTTAAAAGCTGGCAGGCGCGTGAACGCTCACGCGTCTGACAAATCACACGTGCAACTCGACACGTGGCACAATCACAACCACTCAAGCACCAAGTGGAGCGCGTGACAACACACGCGCCTAACACAGACGAAAGGTTGGTAACTGCACCATAATGATGGGACAGCCAACAGTCAGCACAGCAGACGAGGACTGACTCGTCAGCAACCATCAGGCTTCCACTAGAAGGAACTGATCATTCGAATTCCAGGCGCCTTGACTCCCATTTATGAGAGACAAATTAAATGCCAATGATTCAAAATTTATTACAACGGCTGACGCACTTTCACCCTCAACAAGCGGGCAACCACATGGCGCAAACTTGACGTAAAATCAAAAAGACGTTCCCCGCCCAGCGCCTTAACAGGTCATGGCGACAAACGTCTTCCAATGCGCAAGTTTGACGTAAAATCAAAAAGACGTTCCCCGCCCAGCGCCTTAACAGGTCAAGGCGACAAACGTCTTCCAATGCGCAAGCTTGACGTAAAACCAAAAAAGACGTTCTGCGCCCAGCCTTACAACAACAAACAAGAGAGCAAATCTCAAGACATAGCAGCAGATGAGCTTTCATCCGCGACTCCATACTTTGAGTCTAGCGCTCCAACTACTCTTCACAAAGAGCAGGAGAAGCCCTAGACTAGGGGGACTTGAAGGGATAGGGAGCCTAATCCAAGCGGAGGAGGCGTCCCTATCCCCATAAGACAGAATCCCCGCGCCAGACGGCGGCGCAAGGAACCATCAGCGCGCTGCTTGCAAGGTGTGCAAGGAAGCGCGCAGAGATAACAATTGATAAGCAATAGCAACACCTGATAAGCGCGTACTGCCACGCGCGGAATCTCCCCTCATCACCTTTTGTACGAGGTACAGAAGACAACAAAAGGAAGATTCACAAGGATCTCTAGCAGTGTACGCGCCAATGACCAAGCGACAGGTGGCAGAAGTGGTCCAACTACTATTGACAAGGACGGCAGCATGGCTGTAGCCATGCTTCCACCATACCAGCGTCTACAGTGACAGCAGACATCCCCTACTCATGTCAGAAGCATGGTCAACGACTGTAGCAAGGACATGGTCGCCGTCCGCCAATCACAGCCTGCCACGTGTCTGCCTCGAGCAGCAGCCATGCTGCAAGGTGACGTCATCCACAGTAACACTATCTTCCCGCCATTTCTGGGGAAGACCTTGGACTTGGGCCGGGACCAGGCCCAACGAAGGATTACTCCTCATGGGCTCCACAGCTAAGCCTATGAGCTCTCCTATAAATAGAAGAAGACTTCTCCTTGCCAAGAGATCGGAAGATTATTATTGTAACCTAATATATTCTCTCTTGTAACCCTTCATACTCATACATTAATAACAATCCGGCTACTTACAGTGGACGTAGGTCATTCCTTGACCGAACCACTTACATCTCATGTTCTTATTTACATTATATCACGCACACATACACTCACCACTCTCACCGGGGTTTAACCAAACGGCTTGGGTAAAGGATTAATCCTGACGAACATAAGTATTAACCCCACGTAGATTAGTCTTAATCTCCGTGATACTTATTGTTTCTTCAACTATTATAAACAATATTTTGTATAGAAAATCTCTTGCACGTCCCTATTTGAGGTGTCTCAACAAGGAAGAAGCAAATGAAGTTCTCAAAGACATTCACGGAGGAGCATACTGGCTATCAACGATGGAAGGAGAGATTCTACCAAGAGCTTGGAATGCAATCCATTTGAAATACTACCATGTATAAGGATTCATATGACTGATCTCTCCGGAAGAGAAACCATGGTTCGGATTACTGGTAAGATGAAGGTGAAGGCTGACAGAGATGAATCATCTCCATATACAGGTATCTATCCTTAACTTATTTCAATCGTTTATATTTTTACTAAACATGGTCTAGAAATAGTCCATCCTGAGAATTTTTGCAGTACCATGCTGAAGATGGAACACTTTGAAGACTAGAGGGCTGGCCAACCTCTCCTACGTTAAGGTGTCTGACACCTTCCTAAGGTTTAAAGGTTTTCACCTTTCACATTGGGTTGGCAACCCCGCCTGGAGCGCACGTTGTTCGTGTATATTTTCAGGATGGTGGGACCAGTCCATGTAAAAGTGGCTGACAATTTCATCATTTTTGAGATATACATTGAATTCTTAAGGTTTAGACATTTTTCAATGTCTCTTACGTATTTGGCCTAGTCGCTAGTGGCTTTGTCGCCAGTTTTCCCTAAGATATTACAATACGCCTTGACGCCAGTTATCTTCAAGATGCTACATTTTGGTCTTGTCACCAAGTTATAGACCCCAGTTTATTTAAGGCCTAGTCGCCAGTACAATAATAATGTTTGCCTTTATACAGGTTATTATCAAAAATTTGCTAATCCTTTCTTGAAAAGGAATCTTGAAGATATTACACTAGGACATCTTCAGAATGATGAAGACCATCCTAAGGATAACAAAGAACTGGGGACATCCTCAGGATAGTGAAGACCATCCTGAAGATAACAAAGAAGAATTAAGAATCAACTCTCATCATTCTTAGAAGACTAATCTATGAAAGGAGATAAAAGGTATCATTTGCCTCATTCTTTTATACTTAACATTCATTGATATTTGCAAGATATCAAAAGAACAAAGAAAGGAACACAAGGATGTAGCTTCAAAAAGAAAGTTGTTATATTATTTATCAAAATAAAAAATGATGTCAACCCCTGGCTTCATCCAAAACCAGGACCCATCCACCAGGGGTAAACATTTTCAGGCCAGGTCAGGGAAAGATTTGGGGCTTCGTCTTGAAAGTCAAGATCCCTCCACCCCAAAAACTTTCATTGTTCATACAAAAAAAAAAATTTGTTCAAATTGTTTACAAACCAACCATCCTAAAAACCACCACATAATATTCTAAAAAGGTGGGCTCTGGCCTAGTCATCACATCCTTCATTGCCCACTGGTTTCTCAACTTGAAATTCTTTGGCTACCTCAGCCTCCGTCACCTCAGGTTCCTTAGCTGCACCTTCAGGATCAGCAATAGGAGTAGATTCAGACGCCACTTCTTTTCCACCCAAGCTAAGAATCTTCTCCTGCCAAGCTTCAACATCCCAATCCTCTAGTTTGAAATTGGGATTCTTAGCCTGCAAAGCCATCCTCACCCTAGCTTGGAAAACTGAGATTGTGGCAGACTTCATCAGACCCTTCTTATACTCCTCCATCTCCTTTTGATGGCCCTGCATAGTCTTAGCCTGAGCAGAGTTCACCAGCTTTAGCTCAGTTTCCACCTTGGCCAATTTCTTCTAAAGCTATTTACCCTTATCAAGAGCAGACTTCTTTGCATCTACAAGCCTGGCCTTAGTGTCAATAAATTCTTTGTTGACATCATCTAGAGACTTCAAAAGATATTCATGCCCCTGCAAGAACAAACAAAACAGGTAAGTATTTAACCCTTATTATATACTAAAAATTATTATTGCCATCCTTAGGATAGCAGCATACCTAGAGAATAAACTGGGATATCTTGCCCAAGATGGTATCAAAGCTAAGACCTTCAAAAGGAGAAGTTTCTTGTGTAGAGGAACTGGCAGCCTTCCTTTTCTTGGAAGAAGCCTGAGCTTTAGGCTTAGGTGCAGGATGAGGGCTTGTCATCCTGGAACTGGAAGGGGAGGTGATATTAGGAGCCTTGATTTCTAAGCTATCAATTTCATCAAGATCAAAGAAGGCAGGTTTCTTGGCTGAAAAAGACAAAAAGACATGAGTTCATACAAGAATTAAAACATGAACATTCTCAGGATGTAGCAAGTAAAACTTACCAGACATCTCTGTATCTTGGCTTGTAGTAAGACTCTCTTCTACCACAAGAGTCCTTGCTGAAGGAGGTAACTCTATTACTTCCTTATACCTAATGAAGGCGTCGTCTAAGGGGCAAACAAGTTTGGCAAAGCAAGCACGTGCAAAACATAAAAAGTTCAGAATATCAGTAACATCCTCAGGATGTACTTATTATTTTTCTTTTGTCTAAGAAAGTATTTACCACTTTTCAACCAGGACATATGGATGTCATCCCCATAAGGAATGGAATCCCTTCTCACAAAAAAGAACTTAGATTTCCAACTCCTATTAGATCTTATGACATTGTACAGAAAAGGAGGTTCTTTATCGATAAGCTTAAGTACATAACGGCTTGACCCGTGTGTTCTCAACTTATATACGTATGACAAGTCTCCAATCTGAAGTTGAATGCCTTAAGTCTCAATGATCTTATTACAGACCACTAAGATCCTCCAGATCTAAGGCATGGCTTCGGCAAAAGCCATCCCTGTCACATCAAAGAATTCTTTGATGAACTGTGGGAATGGATACCTAAGACCAAGTTGGAATGGCAGGTAAAAGAAGCAGACCCAAACAGAGGAAGCAAAGTTAGACTTTGCATTCAAATCATAGGGACGAAAGACAGCCGAACTAGGGAAGGCCCCTGAGTTCTTAAGGGCCTTAATATCCCTGTGATTCAACGTGCAAACCTCTTGATCAAGTTCTTTAATCGAGTTCTGCGGTTTGAAATCCTTGGGGATCCCAACACTTTCAGGCACCCTTGTTAGCTTCTTACTCATTCTTAGAATTTTTTGTTTTAAAAACGTTACAGGATTAAAGAAAAGAAGAAAGGAGTAAAATAGTTACCTTTTTTATGATCACGATTGATTATAAAGAAGAAGGAATAGCCTATATGATGAGGCGTAACGGTCATCACGAGGATTTAGCCTAAAATATAGCCGTTGTAATCTTGAAGAAAGTCAAGTCAATCTTATCGGATAAACTCTTCGATTAAGAAAAATGTTTTTACCGTTGAGATAATTAACGGTAACATATTTTTGAGGACAATTGTTGAGGGTAAAAATCCCCAGGATGATTTTATATAATATTCTTGGTATAGCATCCTCAGGATGTTGAAGGACTTAACAGACTTCAGGATGTAACTGTATTTTAGCATGTGCACATCCTGAGGATGGACTAACAAATTATCTTTCTATGACATAATTGCAGTTACAAATAATCTATGATACAGACCCGTAACTCTTCTCCAACGTCATATTTCAACATTCAGTCAAAGGATTCAAGGATGATGATGTTATACTTGCAAGCCAAGTCCAAGCTCAAGGAGGAAGTCAAACTCGTAACCGACAAGCATTAAATATAGGCAAAGAAGGGGGAACAACTATTTAACGACTATATTCAGTTGAAACAACTTAACGTTCACCTGAAAAAGTCTTGTAGACCATTGAAGAGCAGTGGATTACGTGGATCTCTTATTTACTTTCATGTAACTATAAATATAGGAATGATTGACGAGTATAGGACACCTTAGGCTCACTTGAACCATACATACATTCTGCTGCTCATAGAATACTCACACACTTAGCACAATTATTGTAATCGTAGTACACTCGTCACTCACTCATCCAAAATTGTAATCTTTTACCCATTTTTAATATTAACAAACAAGCCAGGGGCCTAGACTCCTCCCGAGGTTTTATTCCGGCAATCTACAATTGATCAAGGGCTTTCCTCGTACATCGAATGTTGTTTTCTTATTGCATTACATTTACATTTGTCGATCTTAGCAAATTTCATCATTCTGCCTTACAGTTACATCCTCATGATATAACTGTCCATCCTCAAATTTACCTTTGCCATCCTGAACATAGTTGTCACACATTTACTTCTTTTGCATCCTGACTCACCATTTTCAGAATAAAACTAGACTCTAAACTTGTTTAACACTTATAGCACTCTACCTCACATTTTTCTAATTTGGAAAACAAGATTATTTTTACTACGTAGTTTTTGACCAAAACATTCACTAGCCTTTGGTATGTTGCACCAGCATTGTTTAGTCCAAATGGCATAGAAATATAACAATAAATACCTGATGGGGTCATGAATGCAGTATTCTCTTGGTCGTCTGGTTCCATTTGGATTTGTTGAAATCCTGAGGATGCATCCATGAATGTTAACATCTCATGGCCTGCTGTGGCATCCACCATTGAGTCTATGTGTGGATGTGGAAATGAGTCTTTAGGACAAGCCTTGTTGAGGTCTGTGTAGTCTACACACACTCTCCATTTCCCATTTTTCTTTTGTACCACCACTACATTTGCAAGCCATCTTGGGATTTTGACTTCCCTTATCATCTTGGACTTTAGTAATCTGTCCACCTCTTCTTGTATGATGGCATTCCTTTATGGTGCAAACTTCCTTCGTTTTTGCTGGATGGGCTGGAAGCTTTTGTCAATTCCAAGCTTGTGAGTGATGACATCCTTGGAGATGCCAGTCATATATCTTCATGCTTCCATGCAAATGTCGACATCCTGCATTTTAAAAATGAAATTAAAGATTATTCAATATCATTAGGGATGTTCTTACCAATCTGCAAAGTGATATCCTTGTTGTTTTCATCGAGGCAGACGGCCTTTACATCCTGGTCAGGATGTGCTTTGACATCCTGAGGCTAGCACTGTGCATCCTTCTGTGATTGCGATGCTTATCTTGATGAAGCCTTCATCGATCTTCACACATTGGTGATATGTTGATGGGACTGCCTTCATGTCATGTATCCAAGGTCTTCCCAGGATGACATTATAGCAGGATAAAGAGTCTATCACACAGAATCTTTGGATAGAGTTTACCCCCTCTACATATACAGACAGTTTGATATCACCGACTGTGTTCTTGGTCTCTCCACTGAAGCCAACCAAGACTGATGATGTAGAAACAATTTCAGTTTCCGGGATGTTCATCCTCTTGAGAGCTTCTAGCTGGATTATGTTGACTGAACTCCCACCATCTACAAGTATCATGTGAACAAAATGATTAGCAATATATAAAGTTATAACTAAATCATCATGGTGAGGGTCAAGGATATTCTCTCGATCTTCTTCTTCAAAATTGATCACTTTTGAAGTTGTCAGGATGGTAGTCTTTGTGGGTCTTTCTCCTTTTTCTGATTTTGTTTCCCTTGCATGCCTTTTAGCCGCTGAGTATGATGTTCCACAAATATCTGAACCACCTGAAATAAAGTTAATTATGCCAGCATCATTGAGTGGAGATGCTGCTCTTTCTGGGATGCTAGTGCCATCCTGAATCTTTGGCTTCTTCTTGCCTAGGAGATCCATAAGATGACCCTTGCTTAGAAGATATGCTATTTCTTTTCTCAAGGAAATTCAATCTTCAGTATTGTGACCAAAATCTTCATGGAAGGCACACCATTTTGATTTATCCTTCCACCCTGACTTGCCATCCTTCCTTGGCCATCTTGTTTTATCTCCAAGATCCTTCATGGCGTACATTAATCATGTTACATCCACAGAAAAACAATAATATGATAGTTTAGGACAATCTTCCTCATCGTCATCCTCAACCACATTGACCTTTTTGTTATTAGGTCTAGCATATGGTTTATACTTGTAAGGTTCATATGTGGGAGTGGATTTTCGGGATTGTTGTATCCTGAGGATGCTTCTATCGTCTCTTGTATCTTCTTGTCATCCTCAAGTCGGATGAATCTTAAATCCCTGTTTCTAACTTCATCCAACTTCCTACAAGGATTCATCACCAATTCTTGGTAGAAAGGTGAATCTCTTTGTAGTCCCATCTTGAATGCTTATACTGCCGTTGTGACATCCAAGTTAGGAATGTCAAGTGCTTCCTTTCCAAACCTAATGATATAGTCCCTTAGTGATTCTCCCTGTGGCTGAGTCACCCTGTACAAGTCACTTGTCAAACGTTCAAACGTTCGGTTACAAGAAAATTGGTTATTAAACATACTAATCAAATGTGCAAAAGAAATAATAGAATAGGGAGGAACACTTAGGAGCCATTTTAAGGCTGGAAAAGTGAGGGTAGAACCAAATCCTTTACACAAACATGCTTCCTTGAGATCAGTAGGAATTGGATTTATTTCCATCCTTTCCCTGTATTGTGCTACATGCTCTTCAAGATCTGTGGATCCATCATAGAGTTTCATGCTTGGAGTCTGGAATCTCTTTGGAATCTCTGCATCACATATTGGAGGTGCAAAACGAGACACTCTGTGACATGCTGAGGATACTTCGAGGATAGGTTGTATTATCCCTGGTACACTCGATACCATATCCTTGATCTTTTGAAGCTCCCTTGCCAATTGTGGGCTTATACCTGTATCCTGCAAAGAAGCAACATCGTTAGTAGCAAAAGTACTTGAACTTAAATTTTTACCGTTGTTCTTATATCCTCGGGATGGCCCAGGTGTATATCCTGGATCCCTGGTTGTTGTCATCCTGGGTGTTGTAATGGTTTCAGGAGCAGAGAATCTTGTATTCATGGGGATGAAATCTCCTTGATGGTTGTCCCCGGAGGCTGTAGAGTTGAAGTCTAAAACTCTGGGATGTATTGGTGTCGTCACATCCTCAACTGGTTTCTTTGAAGTTTCCTTGAGAGATTTAATCTCTTTTATCAGCATCTGATTTGTGTCCTGTTGCCTCTTCATTTGATCCTTCATTTGTGTGAACATGGGGAGGATCTCATCGTTTGATATCAGAACAGGAGGAGTGAGTTCAGATGTCCTCAATTCTGGTCTAGGTGGAATTTGAGAAGTAGAACTTTTTGAGAATGCAGGTGGGGGTGGTAGTGTTGCATTTCTGGTAGAGGTTGAAGATGGCATGGATGAGGAAACAGATTTCTGGCTGGAAGACATAGTTGTCAAGACTTGTAAAATAACTTAATTAAGAAAAAGTTTTAACAATGTTTTTGTAAAAATAGCACCACTTGCCCCACGGTGGGCGCCAAATTGTTTTGGTCAAAAATTACTTAGTAAAAATAATCTTGATTTCCAAATCAGAAAATGTGAGGTAGAGTGCTATAAGTGTTCAATATGTTTATAGTTCTAGTTTTATTCTGAAAATGGTATGTTAAGATGTTAAATAAATAGATATATGACAACTATGCTCAGGATGGCAAAGGCAAATTTGAGGATGGACAGTTATATCCTGAGGATGTAACTGTTAAGGCAGAATGAAGAAATAAGTAAAATAAGAATGAATACACAAAGAACAACACTGGATATACGAGGAAAGCCCTTGATCAGTTGTTGATCGCCGGCACAAAACCTCGGGAGGAGTCTAGGCCCCTGCCTTGTTTGTTTATATTAATAATGTAAAAAATAGTATAACTTTGGATGAATGAAGGATGAGTGTTCTAAGATTACAATGAGTGTGTTGTGTATGTGAGAGTATCATAGTATCAAGTGTTGATCTAGTGAGTCTAATGTGTCCTATATTCGTCAATCATCCCCTATATATAGTTACATGAAAGTAAATAGAAGATCCCTTGTAATCCGCTATCTTAGTTAAGCTTCTTGAATGATTTAGGTGACTGTTGTGGCTGTTTCATTTCAGCTAGTCGTTCTTGCAGCGGTTTCTTGGTTCTTCGCCTATATTTAATGCACGTCGGTTACAAGTTTGACTCCTTCTTCGAGCTTGGACTTGGTTTGCAAATACAACTCCATCATCCTTGACTTCTTTGACTGAATCTGACAATATAGACTTTGGAGATGAGTTACAAGTCCATATCATTGGTTGATAGTACATGCAATAATGTCATGAGAGAATAATCTATTAGTCCATCCTCAGGATGTACATATGCTAAAATACAGCTATATCCTGAACCCTGTTTAGTCCTCAGCATCCTGAGGATGATACATTAAGATTACGAGGTAAAATCATCCTGAGGATTTTCACCACCAACAGTAGGCACAAAACCTCAGGAGGAGTCTAAGCCCTTGCCTTTGTTTGTTAATATTAATAAGAAAAACAGACTACAACTTAGGAAATGGGATGAACGAATTACTAAGATTACAATTCAGTATTGTGTGTGAGTTCTTATGGAAAGTATGAGTTCAAGTGTTACGAAGTGTGTAAATAGTATCAAGTGTCCTAATTTCGTTCACCACATCTCTTTTTATAGTAAAAGCATTAAACAAGATATCCCTAAAAATCAGCTATGCTTGGACTGTTTCAGCTCAACGTTCTTCTGTTTGAATAAGTTCCAGCCGTTACATAACTTCCTCTCTGAGATATTCGCCTATAATTAACATTCGACGGTTACACGACTCTTTCTTCATCAAAGACTTGTTATAGACATTATCTTCTTTTCCCTTGACTTAGAGTAGGGCAATAGAGCCGTTGGGGCTTTGTCATAAGTCTTGATGTTGTTTAGGTATACCTGTATTCATAATATTAAGATAATTCGTTAATCCATTCTCAGGATGCACATAAGATAATATACAGTTACATCCTTAATCCTGTTCAGCCTTTAGTAACCTGAGGATGTCACATGGTAAAATATAAGTTAGTACCATCCTGAAGATTTCACCACCAACAATTGTCCCCAAAAAATATGTTACCGTTAATATCTCAACGGTTATAATATTTTTTAACTCTAAAATCTTATCTGATAAACTGATTAGACGCCTGACAGGAGGACAACGACTATTTTTTAGGCAATGATTTTGGGATGACCGTTACACATCATCTTTCACCGCCTGTATTTACACCTTGATCCTTCCTTTATAACCACATCAAAGTTATTTTAAAAAGGTATCTTCTTCTTCTTCTCTGCTTTTCTCAATCTTCAAACTTTTTCACACAAGAATTTTCAGGATGGGTAAGAAATCTACGAGGGATGCAGGAAGTATTGGAATCCACAAGGACTTCATACAATAAAACCTGTTAAAAGAACCTGCAAATGAAGTCTGTACTTTTATAGAAAAAGACATCTTGGATTTGCAAAACTCAGGGGCCTTCCCCGAATCAGCTGTGTTCCGGCCATACGACCAGAATGCAAGGTCTGATTTTGCATCAAAGATATGGGTGCGCTTCCTGTACCTGCCCTTTCACCTTGGTCTGAAATACCCATTCCCTGACTTCATCAAAGAATTCTTTGAAGTCACAGGGATGGCATATGCTTAGGCTATGGTTCAGGTGTGGAAAATCTTAATGATCTGTAACAAGATGATTGAGAACCATGGCATACAGCTGCAAATAGGGGACTTGTCCTATGTTTATAAACTGAAAACACATGGGTCAAACCGTTTTGTTCTTCAACTTATTAACAAGAACCCCCCCTTCTTGTATAATGTCATTAAGTCAGAAAGGGCTTGGAAGTCAAAATTTTTCTTTGTGAGAAGGGATTCCATCCCAGTTGGAGAGAATATCCCTTTATCATAGTTGAAAAGTGATAAATATTTTTAAGATGAAAAAGATTTTATAGTTGTATCCTGAGGATATCACTAACATTTTGAAAATTCTTTTTGTAGGGACATGAATATCTGTTGAAGTCCCTGGATGACTTAGCCAAAGAGCTCAAAGACACCAAGGCAGCTCTGGAGGATGTAAAGAAGATTTCCCTCACTAAGGGGAAATATCTTGAAGATAAGTTGTCCAAATCTGAGGCTGAAGTCCGAGAAGGCCAAGATCACAGAGGGGCATGAGAAGTGTTTTGGTCAAAAATTACCTAATAGAAATAATTTTGTATTCCAAATTAGAAATTGTGAGGTAGAGTGCTAGGAGTGTAAATCAAATGTTAAAATAGTTATATTCTGAAAATACTTAGTCACGATGCAAAAAGAAATAAATAAGTGACAACTATGCTCGGGATGGCTTAGGTATGTTTCGGGATGAACAATTATATCTTCGGGATGGAACTGTTGTCAAATTCAGGGAAAGAACAAATAAAGTAGTAAAACACAAAGAACAACACTCAATCTAAGAGGAAAGCCCTTGATCAGTTGTAGGTCTCCGGCATAAAACCTCGGGAGGAGACTAGGCCCATGCCTTGTTTGTTAGTATTAATTTGGTAAAAAGATTACAACTTTGGATGAGTGAATAGACGAGTGTTCTATGATTACAATGATTGTGTGTGTGTTTCTAAGCAACTAAGTGTATGTGTTTAGCTATAGTGTAAGCAATGTGTCCTACACTCGTCCAACACTCCCATTTATATAGTACATGTGAATAAATAAAGAATCCCGTAAGATCCGCTGACTTAGTTAAAGTCTTTGAAGTCTTCAGATGACCGTTGTGGCAGTTTCACCTCAGGTTAATTCATTTATTAAACGTTCTAACTTTTACTTTCACAGTTTTGGAAAGTCTAGCCATTATTTAAATTTCATAATTCAAATTATTTTGTTTTTTTAACAAAAATTTTGAGTAACTATAACATTGATTTACCTTATTCAACTTACAATTATAAATGGTTTTAGTGTAGTGACTTGGGCCGAGGATAAAGCAAAATGGAAAGAATGTTTTAATTGTTTCGCGTTAAATATAGTGATACTAAACACTATCATAATCAACATCCCGCAGCATCGCGCGGGTTACGTTAACTCGTTTATAACAAAAAGCTTGGTACTATGAGAGGTGCAATGTTTGTCATCACACATAGTTTAGACCTTTAATTTTTTTAGGTATTACATTTACGCAATATTATAAAAAATCAACTTATTTTAAATTTCAATATGGTTAATATCTATTGTTTTGAACATCACAAAAATTAGGACTTTTAATTTATAATTTACATTCTAATTTGAAAATATGTGGAGAACATATAAACATTTTTAGATTCATCATCTTTAACTGATATGATAACCGAAAGGGATATATCAAAAATCAATTAATACCACAAATCATTTTTGTGTATCTTTTATTGACTTTTATTAATGATCAAAATTATATTGTTTAAAACGAATATGTCAATTTTTAATTAAAACCCTATAGCAATTCAAATATGTCAAAAATCAATTAACACCGTAAGTTATTTTCTCTATATATAAATTTATATTCGTTATGAATAATAATGCTGGGTATCCTGTGCATCATACGGGTTCTAACCTAGTATATAGATATAGATGTAGATTAATTAAAATGCGTATTTGGGACCTAATGATAATTAAACTGGGCACGAATGTGACGTGTAATTTAAAACGTGCACCGACAAAAAATAATTGGAACACTGTGGTCCGGGGTTGATGGAAATAATTGAAACGTGGGTCAGGCCCTCAAACTCAAACTCAAATACTTAATAATATTCTATTGATTCTCACTCACTCACTCACTCACTAACTAAAACAAAATGAAGAATCATCTTCATCATTTCATTCTGTCATCAATATCAGCCACCTACTCTAAGGTTTATACAACTAACTTCTCATTTAAGTATGTTTTTTCTATAGGCCTATTATGTCTCATGATCATCTGATTATCTAGTTCTATCTTTAATCTCTCATGTTACATAATTTATTGGATAACCCAAGTTTTTTTTTTTTACTTTTTGTCTGTTCAACAATTTGGGTGTATGCCTATGTTGATGCTGAATGCACCTAGCTTGACGTATTTCTGACTTATATTCTTTTTATAAACTAAAAAAATAAATGGTCAACGGCTTTATGTTCTTAAATCATACCCAACCTTTTTTCTCACATATTAAATTGATGTTGACTTTAAATTAGGGTATTGACCTCGGAGTCAAAGGCCTTCTTGATTATAAGAAAATGTACGATTAAAATTGAATAAAATTAAGATATCTAAAGTTATAATTAATTAAAATTGAATTCCCTTTCAGCAAGTAATGTAGAATTTATACAAAAATGTTGTGTTTTTAATAAAAATAATGGCATGGCTGACATACAGATTGGTTCATGCTCAAGAAACGCGCGAAATCTTAACGCGGTTAGATGCAACAGTACCAATGTTGCAACGGTTGAACACGAGGGGTATGTCGTATTTGACGCGTTACTGATTTCTTGTTTTCCATTCACATATATTATGTAACATTTGGTATGGTATGGTTTTTTTAGATATAAGGGGCATGGGATGTTGGCACCTTTCACGGCTGGATGGCAGATTACTGATTCAGACCCATTAGTGATAGAGAAGTCTGAGGTATTCGATCTGTTAAAAGTTTAATATATTGTTCATCAACTTATAATCACATTTTTATTTCTTCGGATGCTTGTAGGGATCATATGTATATGATACAAATGGGAAGAAGTATCTTGATGCTCTTGCAGGCTTGTGGTCCAATCCTTTAGGTCAATCTCTTATTCCCGCTTTCTAAAACAGTCAACAAATGATGATAATGAGTTAGTTTTGTATTGTTTTGTTTTGTTTTGGGTTACGTTTAGGTGGGAATGAGCCTCGTCTAATTGCTGCTGCAACCAAGCAACTAAATACCTTACCTTTCTACCATTCGTTTTGGAACCGTACTACAAAACCTTCTTTGGTATAATAAAATCGTTCATTAAATTAATCGTACTTGATGAGGATATACTTCTGTTATGATACTAATGTTCATGCTTTTGATTACAGGATCTTGTGCGAGAGCTTCTGGGAATGTTCACGTCAAATGAAATGGCTAAAGTCTTTTTCTCAAACGGTGGGTCGGATGCAAATGATACTCAGGTTAATTAAGTAATAATATGGGTTGATGATTCTAATTAATAATGTTTGTAAGGAACACTATTTTCATATCAATATCTATTCTATTCTATAGGTGAAGCTGGTTTGGTACTACAACAATGCGCTTGGAAGGCCGAAGAAGAAGAAAATCATCTCTAGGATAAAAGCGTAATTGAACATCCTCCTTACGAGTAATTTCATACATGCTTAACACAACAATATATAATGTGTACTCTCTGTATTGTCACAGATACCATGGAACCACTCTCGTATCAGCTAGTCTTTCAGGGTATACAAATTGGTTTCTCCTTCCTTTTCATATATTAATGTTGACTCGTGACATTACTTTGACCATAACAGGCAAAGTTTTAATTTTGTTTTCTTTCAGCTTCCCAGCATTACATCAACATTTTGATCTGCCGTCTCCATTTGTCTTGCACACAGATTGCGCCCACTATTGGCGATATCATCTTCCAGGTTCGTTTCATTTCTTTCTTGTTTATCTGTCAGAAAAGAATGTGATAAGCATATATAGTGTTTCAAGACATCTTTATCTATAACTGTCTAATATGTTTTGAAATAATATATATGTTAGGTGAGACTGAAGAGGAGTTCTCAACTAGATTGGCTACCAATTTGGAGAACCTTATTCTCAAAGAAGGACCAGAGACGGTAAAGGCACTTAACATATCATTTAACAAAAGGTCAATAATTAATTAGTTACATTTTATCCCCTTTCATGTGTTTGTTTTCAGATTGCTGCTTTTATCGCTGAACCAGTTATGGCAGCAGGAAGTGTGATACTTCCTCCTAAAACATACTTTGAGAAGGTTACCTTAACTTTTAAGTTGAACAACATTTGACACTATTCTCAATTGATCATTTCTGGTTTTCATATTTATATATTTATATATATATTTTCTTTTGCAGATTCAAGCTGTTCTAAAAAAATATGACATTTTATTCATTGCTGATGAGGTAGTTACTATTTTATTAATTTCCCGCCTACATGGCACCCTTCGGACTCAGTTTTGTATATTATTTACAGGTTATCTGTGGCTTCGGAAGGCTTGGAACCATGTTTGGTTGTGATAAATACAACATTAAACCTGATCTTGTCACCCTTGCTAAGGTATAAAAGGATTAAAATGTTTAGAACCATCATACTTGGTTCACTTAATTTATAGTTAAATTTCCATTTTTAATTATTCAAAAGGTTTAACATAACTAATATTTTCAGGCGCTTTCTTCAGCGTATATGCCCATTGGTGCTGTTCTTGTAAGCACCAAGGTTGCAGATGTTATACATTCTCAAAGCAATAAACTTGGTACTACAGAGAAACTTATAAAACTATAGTTTCTATATCTTCAACATAATCTTATATTTAATTTGTTCATATCAGGTAATTTTTCTCATGGATTCACGTATTCGGGGCACCCTGTAGCTTGTGCTGTTGCACTGGAAGCTCTCAAGATTTACCAGTATGCTTTTATGTGCTCCAATTCCAAATGAAATGAAAGTGAAAATATATTATTTTAATATCAAAATATGTTGATATGTTCTAGAGAGCGAAATATTCTTGATCAAGTAAATCGTATCTCCCCAATGTTTCAAGACGGTATAAAAGCCTTTTCCTCAAGTCCCATAATTGGAGAGGTACTTAATATCTAGCCTATTCATGTTATTATCGTCTGGTCAATACATTTTAACTTTTGAGATCCAATTTTATGATCTTCAACTCAAGAATTTCAAATAGAATCCTTAAATTTTTGAGCCGGAAATGTACCAATATGTTAAACCTTTATATCGAGCATCACATACATATAGTTTGGTCATATAGTTGTAACAACAGTTGCCTGTTTGATCTCTAAAAGTAAAAACATGCCAACTCTTACATGTTCAAATGTTTATAGATTCGTGGAACTGGATTGATTTTGGGGACAGAATTTACAGATAACAAGTCGCCACACGAATTGTTCCCACCTGAATGGAGTAAGACTGCTTTTAATTTAAGAGTCATTAGCATTCGACTATATAAATCATAACCAACAAACCTTAAACAAAATTTTTAATGATGTTTGAACTCAGAAATAGGTGCATACTTTGGAGCACAGTGTGAGAAACATGGAATGTTGGTGCGTGTTGCTGGTGATACTATATCGATGTCTCCGCCTTTCATTATGACATCAAATGAAGTTGATGAGGTGGGTGCTCGCTAACGTTTTGCATTAGCTTGTTTGAAACTTAAGCTGGTTATTGAAATTTAATTACCTGTATGTTCTTCTATGTTTTTCTCAGTTGATAAGTAAATATGGGAAGGCACTGAAGGACACTGAAAGAAAGGTTGAAGAGCTCAAACATCAGCTGAAGTAGAGTCTTTTGCAACACTTGAGGTCAAAATGTGTCAAAGAAAAATGTTGAGCTTGAAACTAATAAATAAAATGTGAAATCCGTCACCTTTTACTTTTATCTTTGTTCAACTTTAGTCCCTCTTGTTTAATGTATTTCATATCTGGTCCTTGTATTTCAAAACTATTATCGAAAAAAATAAAACTTCGCGAATTCATCTTTGTTTTTTTCTTGCATCTATTCATATCTATGTATCAATGTATTTATTATTATTATTATTTGAATTAATATCGTACCCGAAAAGTTCGTTCTTGAACAATATATATATATATATATATACACACACACACTTACATGTACATTTTATAAAGTTAAAGATATTGTGTTTTTAATAAAATAAAAAATTTATCATTATATTAAAAAATATATATATAATTTTTTCAATATTCAGATTATATAATATAATATAAAACTTCAAATTTGATAACCATCAATTACTCTGAACCCATTAACCACCTATCCATATCTTTACAATAATCTAAACCCAACCCACAACTTAACCCATCCATCCCAGGCCCAAACCCATCAGTCCAACAACTCAAGCCAACCCAAGCCCTCGAACCGGATCCCTCATGGACCCTGGTTCGACCTGTGAATCACCCATCATGACCCACCGATGATACTTAATATCTAGCCTATTCATGTTATTATCGTCTGGTCAATACATTTTAACTTTTGAGATCCAATTTTATGATCTTCAACTCAAGAATTTCAAATAGAATCCTTAAATTTTTGAGCCGGAAATGTACCCATATGTTAAACCTTTATATCGAGCATCACATACATATAGTTTGGTCATATAGTTGTAACAACAGTTGCCTGTTTGATCTCTAAAAGTAAAAACATGCCAACTCTTACATGTTCAAATGTTTATAGATTCGTGGAACTGGATTGATTTTGGGGACAGAATTTACAGATAACAAGTCGCCACACGAATTGTTCCCACCTGAATGGAGTAAGACTGCTTTTAATTTAAGAGTCATTAGCATTCGACTATATAAATCATAACCAACAAACCTTAAACAAAATTTTTAATGATGTTTGAACTCAGAAATAGGTGCATACTTTGGAGCACAGTGTGAGAAACATGGAATGTTGGTGCGTGTTGCTGGTGATACTATATCGATGTCTCCGCCTTTCATTATGACATCAAATGAAGTTGATGAGGTGGGTGCTCGCTAACGTTTTGCATTAGCTTGTTTGAAACTTAAGCTGGTTATTGAAATTTAATTACCTGTATGTTCTTCTATGTTTTTCTCAGTTGATAAGTAAATATGGGAAGGCACTGAAGGACACTGAAAGAAAGGTTGAAGAGCTTAAACATCAGCTGAAGTAGAGTCTTTTGCAACACTTGAGGTCAAAATGTGTCAAAGAAAAATGTTGAGCTTGAAACTAATAAATAAAATGTGAAATCCGTCACCTTTTACTTTTATCTTTGTTCAACTTTAGTCCCTCTTGTTTAATGTATTTCATATCTGGTCCTTGTATTTCAAAACTATTATCGAAAAAAATAAAACTTCGCGAATTCATCTTTGTTTTTTTCTTGCATCTATTCATATCTATGTATCAATGTATTTATTATTATTATTATTTGAATTAATATCGTACCCGAAAAGTTCGTTCTTGAACAATATATATATATATATATATATACACACACACACACTTACATGTACATTTTATAAAGTTAAAGATATTGTGTTTTTAATAAAATAAAAAATTTATCATTATCTTAAAAAATATATATATAATTTTTTCAATATTCAGATTATATAATATAATATAAAACTTCAAATTTGATAACCATCAATTACTCTGAACCCATTAACCACCTATCCATATCTTTACAATAATCTAAACCCAACCCACAACTTAACCCATCCATCCCAGGCCCAAACCCATCAGTCCAACAACTCAAGCCAACCCAAGCCCTCGAACCGGATCCCTCATGGACCCTGGTTCGACCTGTGAATCACCCATCATGACCCACCGATGATTCTCAGCTCAAAACGCGTCCAAATTCAAATCCTATTTCTTGAGCGCCTCAATCCCCTCTTCTTTCCTAAATCGTTCTCACGCATGATTATATGCGTTTAGCTGTCAATTTGTCGATTAATAACAATTTATGAACCTTCCATAAAATGAATTCGAGCTCTCGCACCGTGAACACAGCATAAATTGAACAAGGGTTTTCACACTAGTTGAGTTGACCTTGAACACCGAATTCGAGCTCTCGCACCGTGATGTTGTTTTCATCAAGCAACACATCAGTATTTCCATAAAATAGGATGGTACCCATAATTCCCGCATAGCAAACATTTCCTATAACCACTGATTGTCTTGAAGGCCAAACGTATCTATTAGATTTTCTCAGCGGGCCTCAAAAGTTTCTGGTTTGATGTAAATATTCCACACCAATTTATGCAGGCAAGAACGCGCATTTGAATTGGTCAAAATATCCCCAGAAATATGTGGGGCAGCATAAGACGCATTAAAACAACGCTAAAATAATATGATATAAATGAAAGCAGATCCATAGGTCCGACATAAAAGAGGTAAACAGAAGAAAACATGTGTTACCTTGCTTGGGACTTTCTTCATTATATGCCACATGCATAGACGGTGGCGAGACTCGGTGATAACCTGTGGTACAACTTGCAACATTGTTGGATCCTATTCACTTAACACGAGCTTAGGTTGTCTACCATGTGTTTTAAGGAAACATTGAAGCAACCCACACATAGGATTCAATAGTCTCATTCATTATCAGCCTTGCACCAAAGGTAACACACTGTTTATGGAGATCTACACCTATTAAGGGTACGAATATCATGTTGTACCTATGGGATAAGCAAAAATCACATACACCAAATGTTGCATGTTTTAGTACATATACTGTAGGGGTGTAACATATGCTAAATTAAAATCACATGCGTATGTAACATAAAAACTGGGTAGGGACCAAACTTACTTGTTGGTTTGGTACGTCACATCAAACGCAACGACATCCCCAAAAGCCTTATAGTTAAGCTTGGAAATCTCATCAGCCCAGAACACGGAATGTAATTTGCCATCAGACACAATAAAATCATAGAAGAAATCCTGCAAATTGTCAAATCGTTCACGTAGAGGATCAATGAATAAATAGGCGTCTCGTTCACAAAAATTCTCAACTGTTGACTAAAATTTTTAAAAGTCAGAAACTGTCCCATTAACATTGTGATGCCCCCCTTTCAGCGACACTAAACACCTATGGGCTTTCACAGGGCCAATCCGTGTTGGATCAGTTTCTCTTTTAACAGTTTTTATTCATGAACACTTATGTGTTTGTAAATATATCAAAGTAGAATGCACAGCGGAATATTAAAGTGTTCAAGTTAAAGTGTCACTTTTAACAGGAGTTATTACTCCCCCTCAATCAATGAACTAGGAAGTTAAAGATGAGAATCAATAATAGTAAATAAAACAGTAACTGCAAGATGATTTTCAGATATATATGAAAGGATAAACTACAAAGTAATTTGAAGAAAAGAGTTCAAGTTTTAGATAGATAATTATCGATTGCTAAAATAGTGGGAGTAACCCCTCTATTTATAGCCGAAAGATTACATACAAACTAAGTAATCAAAAGCTTTAAATAATGTAAGATAATCGATGTACTCAAAAAAAGATATTGTGTATGGAATTGCAAAATGTGTACTTGATAATAAAATGTGTACTTGGAAAAAGTGAAAAAGGCTATCTACCAAAGGACGGTTGTAGGTGGCATGCCTACTAATTGAAGAGACATTGAGCTGGAGTGCTGAAAAGAAAAATTGAGAAGGCGAAACGGTTGTTGAACGTAAAAGAAGATTCGGTTTATGTTACGTATGCTACAAAAAATGTGTCTAAGTAAATATAAAGCACATCATACAAATTAGTTTAATAGAAATATTCAAACATGTTATATTCATCAAGAGTTCCCATCATGCAATAGAAATATTCAAACATAAGTTGCACGCAAAAAGGTGGACAGAGATGCAAGTTTAGCAGGTACATATATAAAAACAAAAGTACGCAACGTAGTTAGTTGTTGAGCAAAAAGATCTGGCATCAAAATAGTAACAATGTTATGCACATAACAGCAATGATAAGGCCACAAACTGTTACATATGCATAACAAACGTTCAAAAAGAAGGAGCTTCCCATTTCTTATGCATCAGCCGATCGCCGGCCCCTACGAGGTTGTGGGGATTCCGCCCTTTTGTTTTTTATCCAACAGCTTCTTTGGCTTTCTTCATAGCAGTAACCTTCTCACAATTCCTAGAGTCATGGTCAGTAACATACTTCTTGCACTTGTTGCAAAGCCGGGGGGCTTTAGGAACCTTTGGGTGGCCTTGACGCAGCGTTTTCACCTGGCCCAGCTATGCGGCGATGCTTCCCACACCATTTATTGCAGGCAACATTAGGATTAGCAACAACAACATCACATTCCATGCTTTAGCCAAGAATACCCTCAACTTCGGATTCAGTGGCATCTTTTTCACCTATAGAAATAGATTCTTTGGCCAACAAGTTTAATTTTATAGATCTAAGTTGATCAACCAAGGAAGAAAGGGAGCTTTCATCAGTTCTTGCAGCATTAACACATTCAGTGACTAACTCAAGAATCTCATTCCTAAGAATAGAGGTCGGGTTGGTATCCATACTGTAACGACTTCCGATTGATAAACCATCTTTGGGAGAACATCACATGACCATCTCTCGACAATGTATTTTGCCAGGATCCGATCAACATTCCTCATGCGATACACGCAAAAAACATGCCGACAAAGGTAGCCAATACGTATGAAACCCCTACATGAAAATTCAGCTGTATGGTCCTGTTCGTCATAGCGAGCCTAAGACAAAAGAGATTTCATATTAGAAAGCAGACAAAAGCTTTAACACATGTAAACTGATGAAGATGGTAGAAAGTTACACATGCAAAAAGAAACGCTAAACATTGAATTGTCTAATAAAAACATTGACATGTGTCAGGGAGTGTGAACAAACCTGAAAGATCTTGGTCACATCACTACCTTTTCCTTGTGGCTAACAGAGTACACAAAAATTTTATCATGCATTACAGTTTTAGAAATGTAGCAACAGAACTTGCCCTTGTAGATTTCCTTATGAACTTGGAAAAAAAAAGACTGTTTGGGTGTACACTTTGAACGCATGTTGTTCAATTCATAGAATAGTCAAATATAACAAACAAAAACTTAAATTAAAGAATAATAACAGCAATAGAAAGTAATCTCCCCAACATAATAGTATTCATGTTACAAACTCAACTCCATTGGAGACTTAATATATTTGTTAATTATCCATAAAAACAAAGCAAACAATTAAAAGACAAATACACTTATAGTAGTAGGAGATGATGCAAAGTTCACAAATTTCACTAGTCTAAATGAAGACTATTTGATGCTTATTTGATAACCTCCAATAAATAATGAGAATTTAACATAGGAATCTTCACCATCTCAGCTTTTCAGGGAAATACTGAAAAAAAGAAAAGATTAAATCAAATGAAAATTCAGCACAATTTGTGCAAAAGTTTTACATGATGACGCATCAACTAAAGGCTCACCTTTTTTATGAGGGATAGATAGTATGGCTTGACCTTTTCAACATCAACACGGACTTTGCTTTTACTGTAGAGGTCATACTTGCTGTGCAAACAAACGATAAAAATTAGGTATGTGTGTGCATGAGTCGGTTTGGTTCGGTTGTTACTATTAACCACAACCATAACTACTATTACGGTTATGGAATTTTCTTAACCATAATCAAACTTCGGTTATGGTTACTCAGTTATAAATTTTGTTATGGTTCGGTTATGGTTATTTCGGTTATTAACCAAAAAGAATCAACTAAAACTAACATTCGGCTAAATTATAAAATTAAAAGTCAATGGGTTTAAAATAAATAGAACCTACAATTTGGACTTAGCTTGGACTATTTTTAGGGAAAATCACCCTTTTAGCCATTGACCAAGTTTTTTTTACCAAACTAGCCACCTCCCGTCTCTTGGGAGAGTCGGCTCACAGGTCCCGAGACGTCTCCATGAGGTTTTAGTGGTGAACCAATAGCCGATTGCTACGTGTCAAAAATATAATAAAAAAATCTTCACAGGTCCCGAGACGTCTCCATGAGGCTTTAGGCATTGGGAGACGTCACAAAGATGCTTCCGGCACGGTTGAAAGACGTTTTAGGCGTTGGGGGACATCACACAGACGCTTCCGGCATAGTGGAGACGTCACAGAGACGTTTTAGACGTTGAGAGACGTCACAGAGTCGCTTTTAGATTTTTTATTAGAGGAGAAAGAGAGAAAATGAAGAGAGAGAGAGAGAGAGACTTGGGAAAGTGTAAAGATTAATTTCATATATTTTTGACACGTGGCAATCGGCTATTGGTCTATCACTAAAGTCTCACGGAGACATCTTGGGATTTGGGAACCGTCTCACCAAAGAGACGGGAGGTGGCTAGTTTGGTAAAAAAAAACATGGTCAATGGCTAAAATGGTGATTTTCCCCTATTTTTATAAGACAATTAAGACTACAGTTTTTAGTTACGCTACCAAAATGGGATTCCTTTTAATAAGATATTAACAAAAAAAACAAAAAAAAAATTTCTTAAGCATTTGATTACTAGTTCGATTTATCATAAAAAAGAGCACTACATCAAGATCATTTTTTAAATAACATACTTTTATTTTAGTAAAAAAAAAGCTTTACATGGTTAATGTAAAACATAAATTTATTACATAGACTTAACATTACAAGTACTGTTCGATTTTGGTTATATGAGTTAACCAAAACATCATAACCATCATCATAACCGCTTGGTCGGTTAAAGAAATTTCATAACCATAACCATTGGTTATGTCGGTTATCAGTTAAAGTCGGTTCGATTATATTGGTTATGGTTCCGTTATCGGTTATGGTGGTTAATTTGCTCACCCTTAAAATTAGATAATAAGTTTGATTAAAGCCATTAATCTTATATTGATTGATTTTGATTATTCACAAGTTAATCATGAAATATTACTTAAAGATTTGAAGCCACTTCAAGTTCTCAACATCCTCCTCGTTCATCAAATGCTTATATGCTCCGGACTGATGCAATGCTGCCATAACCACAAGTAATAGTAAGATTCAAATATGTAAAATTAACAACTACATTTTGAGTCACTTTATTTTAAAAATATCTGAAGTTTTAGAGGCTTACGGTAGAAAGAATGGTAGCGAATGATGAACAATCCTGCGCGGGGCAAAGTGGTTCCATTTTCCTTGGCCACCTGAAAGTTTAGGATGCAAAAATACATTTATGTTGATCATCGTCATCATTAATATAAAGTCACACGATAAGAACATGGAGGGGCATTCATTGCAGAACCAAAAATATGTTGAGAAATGTATATTGTATTTGTACATAGCGTTTGACACATAAGACAGTTATGTAACTTGTGCACTATGTACATATGAATTATCACAACTCAATATATTATTGGTTCTAAAATGTAGGTGACTATTTAGATGTAGGTAAGGTTGATATAACAAAATTAAATCACATACCAAATACATGTAATCATCATGACCCCATGAAATCGTTACATTTTCTAGTCCACATCCTTCCTCATAAATTCCATTCTTAGTTTGATAAGCAGGATTATTCATATCCGGATTTTCTTTAAAATACTACACCATACAAAAAACATCAACACTAAATTTAATTAATCAACATAACACAAAACCAAAAACATACACCTAGATTTCACTAAATTCTGTTAAATCACATACCTTATGATGAACAATTGATTCATCAAAAGCACAACCAAGAGGGTGTGTGTCACCCACAACAGCCCATTGTGGAAGCTCCCCAAATCTTGGAAGCAACAGAACTTTCCCAAGGTCTACAACCCATCAAAAAGGTTATCAAATATTTTTCTATTTATATATTTTTATGTGTATTATTGATGACATTGGCCTGCATGTAAAATATTATATATACCATGAATAAGTGCAGTCAAATGAAGCCAATCCTCATCTGGATAATCTTTTCTTATGGCTTCAGCTGACTGCAACAAATGCTGAATTTGTGGTTCATCCAAATCAGGATCACTATCATCCACAACTTCATTTAACAGTTCACAACATTCCCATATACTCATCTCCAGTTTATCCAGTTTCTTATACTCTTCTCTCATCTTCTTCACCTACATAGTTATTAATTACCATCAATTTTTTTTGAACGGAATTACCACCAAAATTCCTTTTAAATACTTACAACTAAAAAGAATATAAAATATTATCGTGCTTACAAATTCATATGTCTGGTTGATATGGTTCATCCTGTAAAGCTCCTCTACTTTCTTGTTTCGCAAGCTTTCAGCATCATAGTCTCTGAAAGTGTGACCAAATGCATTGATTTCCAGTGCATTGAAGCCGCCCCTAGATGTCAGTTCATCGGCATTATTACACTGGTTCTTGTTTTCCACCACTTGGGATTCTAGGTACAAACAAGTATTTAGAATAATCCCTTAAATAATCCACTGCTAGAAATTACAAGTATTTGTTCCTAATCTTGAACGAAAACCCTGGTAGGGCAGCACTCAATACATATATCTTTTTTTTTAAATTTTTGATAAAATTTACACTACCAAGCGAAAAAGTTGGGCGGGAATGAGACCAGGGTCGTCTGGGAGGGTGGGCGTGGTGGTCACCGGCTCAGGGCCCTACCCTTAAATGGGCTTGAACGTGGGCCCGAAAGTTTTTAAAAATATATGCATATATATATATATGTATATATATATATATATATATATATATATATATATATAGGGTAGGGTTCCTATAGGAAAATTGGTTTGTGTGAGAAGTGTAGGAAGTATTAAAAATTGATATGTATGCATCAATTTTTTGGACGTATTCATGATGTTTTGGATTGTTTTGCTTAGAAAAACAATAAACATAACAAGTAATAACCGAAAACAATGTATTTTAGGCTTAAAACTTAAAACACTATGTCAAAAACATTTAAGCATAGTGTTTTAAGTAATTACTAGGGTGTTTTACCTGTAATTTAAATTTAATGACTATAGTACATTGGATTGTGTTTTAAATCGTCGTATATTGTTGTGTTAATTGTTTTTCAAGCCAAAACAACCCAAAACATCATTCCAAATTCAAAAACATGATGGCTACATGACAATTCTTAATCCTTCTCACGCTTCTCACACAAATCAATTTTCCTACAGGATCCTCTACCTATATATATATATATTAAATTCTATATTTAGGAAATATATTTGTGTTTTATATATTAAAGTCTTGTTAGTGGAGTTGGAAAAACCATTTTAATTGAATGTAAATTGGTCTTAAGTTCAATCCTTAGCTCTAGCACCATACTAAAATTTTTTTTATAATTCATTTCTCTTTACAAAATTTTGGGCCCAAATGTTTTTTCGCCCGAGGCCCAAATTTTTTTTGGCATTTTCGAAGACGGCCTTTGAGACCATAGAAAGATCCACTAATGTTCCTAAGGGTTGTTAAGTGTGTCTTGCAACTCAATGCAGTTTGTGATGTATTTAATTATTATGATAATTCTAGAAATTGGATGTTGCTAAAAAAGAAAATGAATACTTGGCAAGGCATTTGCGCAAGACAGACACAAATGGCCTTTGCAACTAAGCGAAAATTCGCTGTCAAACAGCCTAGGACTTCGTGACCACTTTGCCATGGGGCTGTTCACGAGCCGAACCAATCGAGCAGACGTTTGCTCGTGCTTGGCTCATTGGGTTGACTAGGCCAATAACTATAAATATAATTCTATATATTTATAAAACTACAAAAATAATTGTAATTAATGTGTGTGTGTTTGTGTATATATATATATAAGAAATTAATAAGAATTATATCGAGCCGAGCGGACCATTGTTCATGCATGGCTCGGTTACAGCCGAGTGGAAAATCGAGCGGGCATTTTCCAAGCAAATTCCATGCGAACGCCGAGCGAGCACCGAGCGGCGAGCGATTTGAACAGCCCTACTTTGCCACATGAGGTTACTTTGCTACCGCTAAAAAGCGACCTGTCAAAAATATTGCAACTGATTTGTGACCTTTTTTTTAATCATATGTTTGCATGAAAATGCATGGAAAACATGACGCGTGAAATTACCGGGTACGAAGTGCTCAACCGACACGGTCCTTTTGATGACACGAGGAGTTAAGAAATGAAAGTGAAATGGTACGTGTTGTTCTGATGATGATGAGAGAATAATAATGAAGGGTTTTTATAGTGGATTAAGAGAGGTCCCTGCTTGATATTTTTAAAAATTGGAGTCCCAAACTGAAATAATAATAATAATAATAATAATAATAATAATAATAATAATAATAATAATAATAATAATAATAATAATAACAACAACACGACTTTAATTGGAAAGGAGGATCGGATTGCTGGAAATGGTCCTATTCAACAGACGGTTTGTTCACAGTCAGGTCTGCAAAACACTTGCTTTCTGCCGCTTCGAACACAGGGCAGAATTCGGTTTTAAACTGGAAGAGCTGGGTGCCGCTTAAAGTGAAGGTCATGGTTTGGAGAGCGGGCCTAAATCGGCTTCCTACAATCGCCGAGTTGATCAAACGGGGTGTTATTATTCAAAATCAGTCTTGCAGCC
The DNA here is from genome assembly GCA_032199755.1 of Ambrosia artemisiifolia. NCBI lineage: Eukaryota > Viridiplantae > Streptophyta > Magnoliopsida > Asterales > Asteraceae > Ambrosia > Ambrosia artemisiifolia. The sequence goes on from CM063523.1 coordinate 465,842, forward strand.
TCTGCGCAGGTGAGACAGAAACGGCTATCCATTTGTTTACAGGTTGCGAGTATGCACAAGAAGTCTGGGTCAGAATTGAATCGTGGTGTCGTTTACGGCCTACTTTTCCTTTTGATATCTTGGATGTCATGTCATCAAGATGCCAGATACTCAGAATCTCTCAAAGAAAGCGGCCCATGTGTTGAGAGGTATCATTTATACGACTTTGTGGGTTATTTGGAACGAGCGCAACAATCGAACCTTCAACAACAAACGACGGAGACCGGTAGAGATAGTCGAATCTGTTAAACTCACTTCTTTTTTCTGGTTTTGTAATAGATCTAAGGGCCACGAGATAGAGTGGAAAAAATGGTGTATGTTTCCTTTGGATTGATTGCTCGTAGGTCCTCGCTTGAAGGACTTGCGGTTGCGGGTGTTGTTTTTTGATTGAAATTCTCCTTTCAAAAAAAATAATAATAAGAAAAAGTAAATATGAGGTTGTTACACATTTAAGCTTACATCTGAAACTACTCTTCAAAATTATGTAGTTTTGGTTTAAATTAACATCAAATCTGCATAGTTTTGATTAATCAACTTTAAACTAATTCCTAAATTCACTCCATTGCTATAAATACATCAACAAATAAAAGAAGTATATTCAACTGAAAGTTACGATGATAAAGAAGACATGATAATTTATATCACATGTTAATATGTGCATTGATAAAAAAAATGAGTCTAGCTAGTTATTGATCTGATGTTATACATGGCATTATGGCAATAAAATAATATTTCATAACCTAATAATTGAACACTGAAAGTTAATAGTTGGAATCGATATTGGAAACTGAAATGTAGATACTTAAGAACCGAAGTGACTCACTGACTCATATTGGAATGCAGCCAATTAGAGAAACTACTCATCATGTATTGTATTGTATTTAAATTTATGATGGAGTGAATTTAGGCATTAAGATTAAATTGTTGAATTCAAAAAAAAAAGATTAAATTTGATTAATTAAGACTATATTGTTTTGATGTTAATTAAAACAAAAGTACGTAGTTTTGAAGGGTTTTACATGTAAGTTTGTATGTGTAACAGCTCCATATTGACTTTATTGTAATAATAATAATAATAATAATAATAATAATAATAATAATAATAATAATTTTGGTACCAAGCTGTATCTAACATCTTATATCACGTGTTAAAAAGGTCGTTTTCATCGAATTTAAGTGGCTACATACTTCCCTTGATTTAAATTTAAAATTTCTAAATAAAAAACGTAGTATAGACGCGCCAATGATGAAGGTGGAGAGTGACTCAATTCCAACGTGCGTTAAATTGCAAATTTGTGGATGATTGTGTTCTGAGTCATCGCTGATAATATCCTGACTTTCGTAGCTGTATGCTTTTAAATTGTATTTTTTTAATGGTAAGGAATTACGTGCCAATCATCGTGAAACCAGGCATTGTGATAAGGTAGACTACTCGACCGCTGTCAAGCTCTTGGCCAGTGGCGAAGCTTAAGCGGAAATTTCAAGGGCTCGGAAGTCACCGGTTACAGAGGGTCGAAACCAGTGGCGGATCTAGCAAAAAAAAACTAGGGGTAACATTCAAACAAAAAACTTTGCCATAGTTTCATATAATGTAAACGAAACAAAAATAATAACACGATAATAAATAAAGTTAAATAAATACCTAATAGATTTCTCCTATTCGGTATTTGAACGCTTGAAATTGAGCCATTACATGCTCTTCTTTCACCTTATCAAAAGTATCCCTTTCGACCGCACAAATTAGCGCATTGTTCAAATACTCCTCACCCATTCGATTACGTAAATCCGTCTTGATTAGGTTCATTTTAGAAAAACACCTTTCAACGGTTGCAGTTGCAACCAGTAAAACCAACGCTAACTTTAATACCCGATAAACCAAAGGAAAAGTTTCATGTTTCCCGTTTTCCACTATCACACGAGCAAATATCACACATACCATTTAATTTTTGCAAATTTACTATCTTCCTTTAATGTGTGATAAAAAAACCGTAAGATCGCCCAAAAGACACCATATTTCCTCTTCGCTAAAAGCATTCGGATACATCTCAGCAAATGCCACTATCATAGATATGTCAAACTTAGAAAACAAATCATAAGGATTTAAACCCGACATATTTTCTATCAAATTAGTTGATACCTCATTGAATCGATTTCCATGTTCTTGAATTTTCAAATCCAAAACTGTATTAAAAACTTCAACTTCAAAATGATGTCGATTAGTAACGACATTCTTTCAGTTTCTTTGATTACCAAAAGCATCTGTCATTTCTACCATCCCAATCTTGGTTTTTTCACAAAAAGATGCCACCTTAGCCAACATTTGATTAAACCTGTTTTGTCTTAGATGATTCAATGCCCGCTTTGTTCCAGTTATCAAATGAACCGCTTCTAATAAGTCTTCACTTTTTTAAAGATCTATTGCTAAAGCATTTGTGAGGCCTAAAATCTCATCTAACAAATGCAAAATATCATCATTTTTTGGGGCTTTTCTTTTGAACAAATTACTAATAAGAACTTATTTTTTTTTACTAGAGCTTGGTTTTATTTTCACAATTACCCAAGCCACAAACCTAATCATAACAATAACATATTATAGATATCAATAATAATTCGTCTTTCAAATTTGCAATTAACACAATAACACAAGTACACAACATCTTAATAACTTAATTTATAAACAAAAACCCTCTCAATGAAACAAATTATAATACCAATTACCAACAAAACTAATTCGGTAACTAATAAAAAAAACCTTACAGAATACAGAGTAATAGGGAAGGGAAGAGGGTTTATTAAAAATAGAGAGTGGGTTTAGTCAATTAGTAGTAAGGATTTTCGTGTTTGGGCTAAAAGAGCGTTTATTAAAATTTCGCTTCGGATTGAACTTTACGTATAATTTATTTAGGGGGTAACAAAAATATTATTTAAAGGGTAACACAAATTTTTTTAAGGGGTAAAAAAATTTATTTTATGGGTAACATTTTATAAAAGACGTAAAACAAATTCTACTTCGACGGAAAAATCGAGGGGTAACGGATGCACCCCCTCCCTCTTTAATACATCCGCCCCTGGTTGAAACCATATATGCCAACAAATTCTATATGGATACTATATAATCTAAAATTCTAAGCGAAATTTTTTTTCTTTTTTTTTGGGGGGGGGGGGGGGGGGGCTCTCCCGCCCCTATGCAGTTGCGCCCTTGCCCTTGGCTCTCCCAGGGTCCCAGATGCGCGGAAACCCGACCTCGCCTCCCGTCTGAGTCGAACCTGTGCAGAAAATAATGGAAAGAGTGAAATTGAACCTGGATCACAAGGAATATAAATCTTTCCTCAACCACTCCACCACTACCTCATTCGCTTTAAATTCTCATCTTGTTATCCACAAACAACCCTTAAAAGGATATACTCCATATTAGTGGTGTACAAATTTGTTAAAGAGTTAAAAAAAACAGTTTTTTGTTTGATTCAAGACCGGTTTTTTTAAAACCGGTTCGGTTTTAAAACCTGTTTTTTTTTTTTCAAAAACCCCAAACCCATATAACTATAACCCTCAAATTTCACGTGCAGGGTTTTACCGCGAGGCACGTGACATACCATGATCCAAGTTAACGGTTCAAAAGTTATAAGGACTTTAGATGAATGTCGTTTATTACACATGTGATATAATGTAATATATACGATCTAAAACGTTAGTGTTCGTGTAGCATGTTTCTCCCCCAGCAGGAAAACAGTAAAAGAGACCGTGAAACTCACCATAGATTGCGTCTTCAACCAATAATAGACCAAACATATGTGATAGTCTGCACTACGGAAAACCTATCATAAGATGCCTATAAGTGGTTGACCGATAATATGTTGGTCTAGTAACCCTTGGTTGTTCAAATCATGACTTTGCATGTTTGCGTAAACGTTTGACTTTGACATGAGCACACAAGACTCGATATCCCATTGGTGACCCGTTATATCAGTTTATCATTTAAGTACAAGTTCTTTGATAACGATATGTAGATACATACCACACATAATGGATAAATCACAAAACCAAGCATATAGATCATGTAATACACATATGAGTCACAAAACACGCTACTGAGTCTGGTTTGGGCCGATTAGGTTTGATTTGGGGTAACAGAGTTCATTTGGGGGTGATTGACTTCATTTAGGGCGACTGAGTTTGGGTGGAGGCGACTAGGCAAGCCAGTCGCCCTCCCTGATGGGAGATTGGGTATGCCAGTAGCCTGCACTGCTGCCGAGTTTCATTTTTTACGCGCGAAACCCTCCGGATCAGGTCAGAAACTTGTTGGGACACTACCAATCAATACACAATCAATATCTAGTCTAACCTTGTCATTATGTCACAATTAACACCTTGTTTTATGCACAAATTGCAAGCTTTTTCCAAAATGGTTAATATTATGAACAAGTCACATCAATGCATGAAATAGTTTCCCCAAATGGCAAATAACCCGATTTAGTCACATAATCACATTCACAACATCATCATACTTCAAGATAATCGTTATATCATGAATCCTAACATCTTGCAAGCATCATACCATCATATCAAGCCCTAGATCTTACTAAAATTCTTAAACGGGTCAAAACTCATAAAACCACATAAACAACCCAAATATCATTCAATCATGTTCCTAACACCAAGATAATCATCATAACAACATCATAGCATCATTCTAAAATTAAACACACAAGAGACCACATGTATTAGATCACCAACATCATTCAAAGCTTGTATTTTTATTATAACTCATAGGTAAAGTTTAGATCTAGTTTAGAAAGGTTTTTATTGTTGAAAGCACACTAAGTTCAGATCTTCACTGTAATGCCCCGAATTCTAGTCCTAGTAATGTATGATAATTTCTGGTAATATAATCCTTAAACTCATTAATCTAGATATTGGCGATATTAATAGCTTGAACATAATAGAGGGACTGAAAGTGTAAATCTGCCAAACTAGGGTGTTTAATTGATCAAACAAGGGGGAGACTCTGTCCACCTCCTGGTGATCGATAAAACACAGAGACACACACAAACACCTCAAGTTTCACACACACAAATGAATCAAGCTAAAAATCAAGGAATTCTATATGCAATTGAGAAAAACTATCATCTAGGGCTATCTTAACCTTAAGGGAACCTTTAATTTCTGATTTGTTATGTGTTGATGGGTGGAATTTAGGGTGATTGTTCATAAACGAAAATTGATGCTTTGGGTGTGTTATACTGGATGATAGAAACATTATACTTGTGAAAAGCCACCATAAATCTGAATGGTAGGAATACTTGTAATATACCCATGCTATGGTTGGTGGTTTCATAGTGACTGCTCTAAGAAATCACAAAAACTAGTAAATCGGGTTGTTTCCTGTGAATTAGCTACAAATTTTGATAATCTAGATTGTGATTAACATGCTTGATTGACAAGTTATTAATTTGGAAAATAACACTTGATGCTTAGTCATGAAATAAACTTATATGATGATGCGCATATAAGGTGTTTGACAAAATGCCAAAATGCTTGAATGAAGTGTCAAGGCTTAATTATTATTATCATAAGCAAAAAACTATCCAAAACCGTAGTAGACAAGTCGCCCATTTGAATAACATGCCATGTGAAACTAAGTAAACAGTTATATATGGATGAAATGATACATATGATCACATGCCTAAATTAGAGTTTGGGCGATAAGCTAGCAAACAGTGATTGACCTTGTATGTAGGGCTTTGAGTCCATAAGGAACTATTGTGGTTTCTAACATCTACATGGGTCATTATTCAATAGGCAAGGAATACGAGTCATCTTCAAATCATGGTAAGAAGAGCTCTCGGGTAAAAGATCACGCCTAAGGTACGTCATAACTATGACTTGTATGTGAAGCTAGGTACACACTAGAATATGGTTAATTCGGTCTTTATATGTGTTGTATGCAACTCAAAATAAATGAAGTAAGTAAAAGTCGCCATAGCCTTCAATCCGGTTACATGGAACTATTGATGGGTTGAGGGTTAGACGAATTTGTTATATGAGGAGTAATGTTTGCAACCGAAGTTAGAAATCCAAGGAGAGGCTACCTGTTGGACGACCTTTAGGCGAGCCATCAAGACCCGAAATTGACCCGTTTAGGCTGCATATTAAGTCTAGTAAGTGCAGGGCATTATAGGAAACTTTGGTTGGAAATATGGGGTGGAAATGAGGCCCAACAGCAGCTAATGGTCGTAGCCTACAGCTTTAAGTGATAAGCTACGGCTCACGAGCCCAGAATGGGCAGAATGTGATGGCCGTAAGCAACGGTCACTTGACCATAGCCTACGGCGAGGCTGGGCCAGGAAAAACACAAGGGCTGTAAGATACGGTCCTATAGTCGTAGCTTACGACGGGGGTTTTCCCCAATTGTTTGTTGTTGTTGTTGTGTGGTTAATGTTATAGATATCAAAAGTCATTCGGGTCCTCTATTGGTTAATACATAATGCAGGTACACCTACGGAAGATGGATGATAATCACGTTTGTATAAATGGAATTGATGGCCGCTCGAATCAAGACGCTTCCGCTTAAAATCTTTTGTAAACATGTTTGGGTGAAGACTTTTGTATTTTATAAAACAATTATAGAATCTACGATGTGATCTTTTGATCGATGTCGAAGGACCGGTCAAAAATAAGAGTTTTAAAATGTTCCAACTACCTTATTAGATAATGTAAGTCGGTTGTCGAACCACGAGGAGTATTGCGGAAAGTGTTATTTTTAACAATTAAATTAAACTAGACAGAAAATGTAAAATTGAATTGTTTGATTGTTGATTAAGTGCAATTAATAAAAACAACGTAAAAGAAAGTTGAGTTGTAAACAATTAGAGAAAAGGTGACCTCTCTAGGATCCCGGTTAATCACTTTAGTCAAGGGTTGTATAATCGTTAATTGAAATCATATAGACATGATTTGTGGTTAGTATGATTGATAAAGTAAGTTGATTAATGACTTTGCTGACAGCCGATAACTAGACCGCGACTATTGACTCGGTTGATTATCTATACTATATTATAATGCATGAGGGAGAGGTATTTTAAGATACCCAAAAGTTAAGAACTAATTTTTCATTAACAACCCTAAAATGAGGGTAAAATAGTCATTCATACGTTATTTACACTTTAGTACCCTATCTTATTTACACTTTAATGTCTTGAATTTTACTAAACTTTTGCTTATTTAAATTATAGTAAACTTCTTTTTCTTGTTTTAAGCAAACTATCCCCCATGAGTTTTAAATAGTCATTTTTTTTCATACGTTGATACTTTAAAAAAAATTACATCATAATAATGAGCATTTTATTATCTTTAATTTGTGTATAATATTGTTATTTTTTGAATTTAAAATTTTTATGTGCTACGTAATTAACAATATTTGGGAGTGAGCAATAATTAAACCGTTAACCGAAGCCAAACAAAGAAAAGAGACAAAATTGAACCAAAATCAATTGAAAACTGAATTAACCAAAATTCAATTTAACTTAAATTGGTCATTTTTTTTTCTTTTTTTACCCTTAGTTAACCGAAATCAGTCAAACTGAAATGGAAGCATTCATATATTCATAACAACGTGCCAGCACGATGTAGTAGGGAACACAGACACTTTTAATGGTGCATGGTTGTGTTTGGTTCAGTTTGGTTATTAGCCTCGATCGAAACAAAAATCGACAGTATCGGTTTATCGATCTTATTAACCAACCGATTAATTGGTTTAGTCAATTTGGTTAGAAGTTTGGTTTTTGTTGTTAACCAAAATTAACTAAACCGGACGAAAAACCGATTATCTAACCATATAAATCGAACCAAATAATCGATTATTTAATAAGATCGATTAATTGATAACTTTGGTTTTAGTTTTGGTTTAGGCTAATAATCGAGTTGAACCTAACCATACACAATCTTAGAAGTGTCTGTGTTTCCCGCTGCATCGCGCGGGCACCGTACTAGTCACTTAAGAATATCTTAATGATGACTAGTAATATTGAAAGACACAACTTGAATGTATTCAATGACCATATATAATAAACCACGTTGGTTGATGAAATCCAAAACAAGCAATCATTCAATAAATGTTCAAAACCAATATGAGTTAATAGCCAAAATCGTCCCTGAGGTTTGGTCACTTTTGCCACTTCAGTCCAAAACCCAAACGTCTGAAATCTGGGTCCGCAGACTTTTGATTTTTTGCCACATTCGTCCCTGACACTAACCCAGTTAACTTATCTCGTTAAGTTAGGGGGTATTTCGGACTTTTTGCCTACAAAATCGAGGGCATTTTAGACATTTTGTATTTAAAGGCTAAATAAATATATAAAAAAATAAAAACAAAAACCCTTTTAATTCTGAAATGTTTTAAAGAGAGAGAGAGAGAGAGAGAGCAGAGATATATAGAGAGAGAGAGAGGAGAGAGATAGAGAGAGAGCAGAGAGGAGAGATAAGCAGCAACCACCGCCACAGTGGCCGAGCTTCGGCCATTGTCTCTGGCGGCACCAACCACAACCACCATCCCCATCTTTTAACCATCTCATACCCACCCCCAAATATCTAGAAGGAGAACCGAAGAAGGGAGATGAAAGATAAAGCAGAGAGAGAGATCAGCGAGAGAGAGAGAGAGAGAGACCGGAGATGAGGGTGGTTGTGGCGGCGGAGCTGATGGTTGTTTAGGGTGGTTGTGGCGGCGGAGCTCCTCCTCGATTCCTCTCTCCCTCCTACTTCTCTCTCAGATCCCTCTCTCTCTTTCTCCCGTCTGTCTCTCTCTCAGATCCCTCTCTCTCTTTCTCTCGTCTGTCTCTCTCTCAAATCCCTCTCTCTCTTTCTCTCGTCTGTCTCTCTCTTTCTCTCGTCTGTCTCTCTCTCAGATCCCTCTCTCTCTTTCTCTCGTCTGTCTCTCTCTCAGATCCCTCTCTCTCTTTCTCTCGATTCCTCTCTCCCTCCTCGATTCCTCTGCTCTCTCTCTATTCAGTATATGTGTGTGTGGTTTTGAAAGAATGGCAGGTGGTGGTGGGTTTAGGGTGGTGGTTGTGTGAGGGTGGTGGTGGTGGTTGTGTGAGGGTGGTGGTGGTGGTGTGTGATGATGGCAGGTCTAAATGGAGAAGAAGGTGGGGAGGTGGGTCCCACTTATTAAGTAAAAATATTAAAAAATAAAAGTGTAGGCAAAAAGTCAGAAATACCCCCTAACTTAACGAGATAAGTTAACTGGGTTAGTGTCAGGGACGAATGTGGCAAAAAATCAAAAGCCTGCGGACCCAGATTTCAGACGTTTGGGTTTTGGACTGAAGTGGCAAAAGTGACCAAACCTCAGAGACGATTTTGGTTATTAACTCAAACCAATATTAATATAAACCACAATTGAAATCGAAAGTTTAAACATTCAAAATCTCAATCCAATGTTTAACGAACACAAACCCTTGTTCTAGTAACTAATTATTCACCCGGAGAGGGTCACGGGTGGTTTAGCCACTCATCTTAGTGCAACATATATCGATGGATTTATTAATGCTGGGAATCATAATAATTCCTCAAATCCCAAGATGATTCGTATATGTATATGTCAATCCTAAATGAGTGGATTATTATCACCTGCAATAAAAGACTTCACCTCAAAACAATAATATCCTCGTATGACGGCACTTCGAATTCAGTGATGATTATTATCTTATGTTATAATAATGTTGCAGCACAAAACACTTCCCTAAGATGATAAACTCTCGACCAAAAAACGGCCCTCCTCATTAGGTTAAAATCTAGGCTTTTATAATCCTCAAAACAACCTTCCTTTTTTTCAGCAAATTCGCCGTAGGTTATGGCTGAATACACAAGCCTTATGGCCAGCCACTTCTGCCATAAATCATTGTTAGCTGCTGTCTCGTGCTCCTGTTCTGGCTCGGCGTACCTTACGGCCTGTGACAACCGTCACCCGCATCTTTTAGCAAGTTGCAAATTTTAGTCCTTTTATGTATTCAAATATTTCTATTTTAGTCCCTGTAGGTTTCGTCGTTTTCAAATTTAATTTTAGAGCTAATTAAAATTTTATCATTTATATTTGTTATTAATCTGGTATACGTTTTATCAAATGTGTATGTTGAACCGTCGTCCGGAATGAATATTATAGTGATTCCAAGTTTTATAAAGTTTTATGAAACTTTTTGGTCAAATTAGTTTAATTTGGTTAAGTTTTGTATAGGAAAAAGTTAACAAGTTATAATAAAAACTAACTTAATTAGTTATACTTGAGGGACCATTCCTGTCAATACATGAAAGTTTAAAAAAATCCAGCCCTCCTTTCCCTCTGGTCGCGTTTTTCCGGCAGCCTCCGGCGGCCGGAGTTCTTTTCCGGCAAGCATCATAATTGCAATTTAGTGATCTGTTTCAAATCCTAGTGAGTTCAAACGATTCCTCCATCATTGTGCATTAAATTCCAAGTGTATAAACGAGCGTTAAGTATTAAAATCCGTGTTTAATTTGGGATAATTTCTTGTAACCGATCGGACTTAATGACACCTTCAAAACGCTCGTTCTACTTGGCCATTATACAAATTGAATATACCAATACGTTCCTGCACTAATTGTCTTCGAAACCCACTTTTAAACTAGTCCAAAACATCCAGGAATCACTCAAAATTCTCGGTTGTATTTTTGAATCGTGCGGCTTAGTTTTCGACTCTAGAACAACTTTGTAAGTCCTTTTTCTTAATGCCGTTTTATTCCTCGTCCAATTCCGATCAAAAGCCCCTTAAATTCATAATCCAAATGTACCTGAGATGGATTATTGGATTTGGGTATAGGGTTAGGGTTCATAGGTTGTATTTAGGGAAGAAGATGAGTTGTAACTAATATCTTTATATTTATTTTTCTAATTAAAATTACAAGACTTATGGTGGTGAAGTGGTTTGTGTGTTGTATGTGTATCAAGTCCCCCTAGGTTCGAACCAAGGCATGGACATCTTTTTGTCTCTCCTTCTTTTTCTTCCATAGATTTCCTATTGGTGTACTTTTCCATTTTTTTAATTATTATAATATATGCAAATCTTTAAATATTCATAATAAATCCATTTTTGCTCCAAAAATTATGAACATTTAGGTGTAGCTTCTTGACACCTCATAGAAAATTGTCATATTTTTATTTTCTGAAAAATGTCTTATTTTCGTATTTTTATTGAATTAAATTGTTTTAATCATATTTAATTGATTAAAAAATTCATTTTTAATGATTTTAATCTCAAACTTTTTTGGGAAATTATTTCTAATCATTATAAACTGAAATAAAAATATTTGGTTTAGTAAACATGTATTTTTATTAATTTTCCTATTTTTAAATCATTTAAACATGATTTAATCTCATTAAATCAGTTTTAAATACAAATAAGTTTAGAAAAATTATGGAAAAATTATTTTAATTAATTTACATCAGAATGCATTCATTTCCTATAAAAATAATATTTTTGGATCATAATTTATATTTTTAGTCTTATTTATGTTTAATTAGACATAATTAATCATTTATTTATTTATGTTATTTAACATCTATTTTATAAATACTTTTCTTATAAAATAGAGATAGTCTTATGTTGAAGTCTTAGTTATTATTTGTTGGTTTATGGTGTAACTCATAATTATTTATTTATACATTTATGATTATTATATTTATTTAATTTAGTTAAAGTAATTAATTAAATTACTTTGTCTTAATTAATCAAACATATTTTTATCTAAATATTCAATTGGTAATAATTATATTACCTAAATCATATTTACAAACTTTGGTATATTACTTTTCAATATACAACTTTTATATGAATTCGACTTATCATAAAAAAAACTCTAATTCCCCAAATCGACTTAGCAAACCCTAATGCCTTAGACCCTAGTTACCTTAGACTCTTAGACTTTTCCCTTATTAGTATTCTATTACGTTATAGGTTGAATTCCTCGGAATTCCCATTACTTAGCTCACTACCGCTTAAGTTGGATCGCTTTTGCAAACTGTGAGTATATCTTTCCCCTTTTTCATGTTTTACTCTTTTGGGGCTATTCATGTACACTATGTCTAAATGTTATTCTTTCACTAAATGCAATTCTCATGTGTGTTTGCTTTATGTTAATTTGTGTGTCTATGACTTGTCAAAATCATTAATCTTTGAGGGCCTGGCATTTCAATGAATAGTACTATGGTATATACCCTTGTGACTCTGTTGAGAGTCCTTGTCATTGCTATGTATTTCATTACTACTAGCGCATACTATATGTATTTCCTTTCATTTCTAGGGTTGATTTTGACTGATACTACTTATTACATAACTGCAAATGGTACCGCACATGAATTGCTAAACACTTTTCTTACTATATGTATTCAAAACAGGGTATGCTCACCAATACATTTTTGTATTGACAAAATTATTTTCGTACATATTTCAGGTTGTTTTGAGATGCATTCTTTAAGCTTTCGGATTTATACTTAGATTTTGGATTCATTGTATTTCATTTTAGTGATATTTAGAATCGTTGTAATTCTTTTCATTGTAATAAACTATTTAATCAACGCATCAATATTTACACTTTTAGTCCATGAGCTATTGAACAATCGTCACTACGTGACACCTCGATGTTTCCGCCATCGGTTGGGGTGTTACACGGCCAGACCCCAAGGGGTTACGGCCAATAAGAACTGACCTGAATCACTTGTTTTGGCTGCTCCATGTGTCCCATACGGCTCATAGCTTCTGTTATAAAGCTTCCATTCCTCATAATAGGAACCATAACCTATGACTCTTTCAACGTAGGCTACGGCGAGATCTTCTACATCATAATATTTGATTTCCAATTTTGGAATTCGATCTGAACAACTTCTCGAGCTTCGTTCCTTCTCATCTGTGACCTTTATTAGCTTGGCTCCGCCAAACATCCCGACACTTCCATATCTTCGGTTTATCATCCACGGTCACTACGCTTCGTCACATTTGATGCTAATTCGGTCCAAAATCGCCATTGAACCTACGATCACACAATGTAGCGTAGTCATCTTATTCGTCCCACAAAACTATCCAAATCACTATAAAAATGACACACTTACGCACATTAATATTCATGTTTTACCCCGTTTATCATCTTCGTAGTAAGTATGGAACCTCGTTTTCTTTGAATCCACCTCAAGTGTGATTTTTATCGTAGATATGGTTTAATGGAATGTTTATTTATAACCAAATTAATTATCAGTCGTTTAATCACACGGGTCTTACATTCACACTTTGTGTTCATAATATCATCATAAAATGATTGACGAAGGATTTAAATGAACCATACACCTTAGATCTTCATTTTTTTTTATCATTTTAAAGGTTGTTTTTGGCTTGGAAATTGATGATTTCAGGGCAAAAACAGGTTTACAGAGGTTAGGGGTTGAGAGAGAGCACTTGGGGTGAGTTAGGGCTGCACAAATGATGAAAAACAAGTCAAGTATGGTATTTATAGTTGTTATCAGTCGCCCTACCCAATAAAGGGCGATTGGGTTTCTTCCCAGGCGACTAGGTTAGCCGACCACCCCCCCCCAGGGTGACTGGTTACCCAGTCGCCTCCCCATGGGTTTCCAACAAGTCATTTGCTTGATAAACACATTAATTCACCTATACACATATCAGCAAGTTATATAATGATCGTAAAACATCTAATTCCAGACAATTTACACTTATATATGTTATTTCACCACCCTCAGGATTCGAGACTCGTGTGCGTGTGTTTTCGATGGTTATTTTATAAGTATTAACCTGAGTTAGTCAGGTGTCACAATAACCAGTTAGGATCCGTTTTAAACCCGTTATCTGTAGGATCTTGGTTCAATAAGAATTGTGATATCACGCGCGTATCCGATTCGAAGGCGGAATCAAAGGATTTGCTAGTTGTTCTAGATGTAGGATAGTTTTAGAGAGATATGAAAATAATAAAACACACACACACAATATGGGCAACACCTTCATAATAATATGCAAAAGTTAAAAATAAGGTGCACCAAGGCTTCTATTTATAGTCTTGTGTACTACGCTTGGAAGCTTCCAGGCGTAGGACTCATATGCCTGCTTGTGTCAAGGCGTAGGACTCTGCTACGCCTGGAAGTAAACCTACAATACAAATTCGACACGTAAACACCTGAAATGCCACCCGATTACACCCGAAATCTATCAATCATTTTTACGACTAATATAGACCTATCACTAGCTGAGGACATACACGAAGTGCACTAACAATCTCCCCCATGGACCTAGCTAGTGATCTACAGACTAATCGGTCACTAAGCTCAGGATGTCTAGAAAGGCGTTCACAGATTCCCTCTTAGGTCTAGCTATTGATCTTCAATCTTCAAGTCTTCGCATCTGACGATCTTCAACTTGGGACGATATGTAGGTCGCTTTTCTAGAGATCTTCAAACACACAATCATACTAACACAATTACAAGACTAAAAAAATCTTGCATACGTAGATATCACACAAAGAACAATTGCTTTTTAACGTTTAATCTTATTGATTGAATCACAGATAACAATACAATAAGACCTAAACGTTAAAAAGTAATTGTTCTTTGTTTGATATCCGCGTATGCAAGATATTTCGCGTCTTGTATTCGTGTTAGTTTAATTGTGTGTTTGAAGATCTCAAGGAAAGGGACCTACAAGTGGTATTAGAGCTTTCGGGCTAGGTATCATTCAAGGAACGTGTTCGATATCACTTAGATAAATCGGTTTGCATTATTTTTTATTCTTATTTTCTATTTTATTATTAATTGGTATCATAGTTTCTGTTTTGTTTTCGGTTTCACGGGTGAGTTGAGTTTTTGCAAATTTTGCGTGCTTCGGCTTTGAAGTGTTTGATCAAGAGCATCAAGAAAATGATAACAATCATTAAAATTTGGTTGATTTGATTTTGTTTTGGTGTTTGTGAGTGTGTTTGTAGGTAATTAGGAACAGATTGAGAAAAGATTTGAAATTCCAAGCAAATCCAAATCCACTCCTAAACTTTCGGACAAAGCAAGCAAATCTAGAAACTCAAGTATTTTTGGAAACCATCCTTCAATCGGAAACAGGAAACTGTTTGTTCTTAGAATCATCATCGTCAATTTGGAAACACAATTGTTCTCGGAAACTCTTGACCGTTCTCGGAAACTTTGTTCCACTCGGAAAACACTTTAATCATTAAGAAACTCATCATTGGGAAACCTTTCCTATTTGGACTCGGACAATTGATTCGAAATTTTGGACTTAATTAATCAACATATTAATTGAATCTAAAAACTATTAAACAAATGGCACTTATAAATAATACGGTTGAGATGGACCACGAGGTGGGTAAAGTAAATTCTCTACATAATATGATCAGCGTGGACAACTACTTTTGGTGGGGAGAATGTTTTGAGGAATGGGCTCGGTTTATCAACTGAGAATGTGGATTTGTACTACTGATGGGTACTGGTGTGTGTTGGTTTTCAATAAAAACTTAACTTCTTTTCAAAAACGGCAAGTCCCGAGAGAAATGCCAAGAGTGGTGATAAAAAGGTGAATAAGTTGGAAAACAGTTAGACACTTGCAAGTTTTAAATTTATAAGTTAAAAATGATAGCTGCTCAACGTTTTAGACCCAACACAATAGGCAAACGCACCTATCGCGTATAGTGTAGAAATGTGCAAGTACCGAGTATTGAATCCGTGGACACGATTTTTACTACCCAGCTTCCTAAAAATTACTTAAAAGACTTTTAAACAAAGTGGAGAAAAAGTAGAGTAAAAAGAGAGATGTAAACTTTAAGAGAAATCAATGACAAAACAATGATGTTGCTTCGGGATCAGATGGAACCTGGTATGAAAAATAGTTATCTTTATTTTAAGTGGTGTGTTCGAGCTGCGCACTTATGCTTAACTTAGAATTGCTACAGCATTTTCTAGAGGTGACTGTTATCGCAAAAGTTGTACAAACAATTGTGTTCTTAGGGTTATTATGAGGGTCTCCCGACCTGGTAAGCTCACCCTCTCAACACTGAAAAGAAAATGACGTGAGACTGTGTCGACTCAACACCGAATTACCCGCCTCCCAATGTTACGATATAGACATCTAACTATTTAAACTTTTATGAATAATTTACCGGTGGCCGGAGCATGACGAATAAATTACCACTTAATATCATAGAAGGGTCGTGACCAACCGGCATACGTGCACCTTCTACTTGATTTAATTAATTTATCAAAAAGTGAGTGATCAATTTTTAACTGTGTGGCAGTATAATGATGAAAGAAAATAAAGATCGTTTTCTCTCAACACGGGTTCATCAAACCTTAAACTGCGCCAAGGCTATCACATAGACAATGAAGCCAAGTCGCAAGAATAAGTTTTTACTTATCACTAGGACCGAGTATAAAGACCGTACCGACCCTAAATGAGATCTTGATAGTAGAGGATTAAGCAACAAAGTGTGTGTATTTCTACCCACAAATGGGCTAATCACTATTCGCGGGAATAGGTTAGCTCACAAGTGCATGGGTTGTTACACCCCATGGGTACACTCATGAGTCCTCCCACTTCCTACCAAGACACCCACAAGACCAAAGACTAAGTGATTTATTAAGTAGATCATTAAACAAAGTTCAGAATAGTTAGAATTATTAAGAACACAAAACACCACTTTAAAATAAAAAGATAAACTATATTAATTCATACCCAGTTTCCATCATCACCCTATCAACACCAACAGAAATCTAGCCTAGCATGGTTGATAAAACAAGCTCACAAGGTTGGGTTTGTGTACAAGACATCATGAAGTTTGTATGAAGATTTCTAAAGGATTTGGGTGGTTTTGGTGATTTCTCTCTCTTTCAAGGTGTTTATGGAGTGATCGCAGGCTCCAAAGGACACCAAAGATCCTCAAAGAAGGTAGAAACACTCTGGAGAAGTGTGGGGTTTCGAGTGAGAAGGGATGTTTCAAAATGCGGGGAGAAGACCTATATTTATAGGCATTTCAGGTCCAGCACGCCCGTGCCATCGTTCTGGCACGCCCCTGCTCAGACAACGGGTACTGTTGCAGAGTCCTTGCATGCAGAATTGTCTGTACTAGGTCTGGCACGCCCGTGCTTACTCAGAACTATAACCGTCTTGTTAGTCTTGGTCGGTTTTTGCCTTGGAGAACACGCTGGATTAAAGCATGGCCATGCCATACACCAAAGCACGCCCGTGCTCTTCCGGAAACACTGAAATTGATCTTTTTTTACATGGAAATGTTGACTTGTTGACCCGAGAGGGTTGCACGGCCTTGGGCACGGCCGTGCCATGTCTGGTAGGCCTTCAAAGTCTTCAAATCTTCGTCCGTTCTGTGCCGTTTTGTGCGGTTTTTCACTTCTTTTCATCACCGGACCTCCGAATCTGCAATTATCGACAAAGAAACACAAATCCTGACAAAACAGAGATAAAAGCATGATTTTAGGTATAAAATGGGTGATAATCATAAGTGAAAACATATCAATTTCTCAACACATCATAACACCTCACACTTGAGCTTTTGCTTGTCCTCAAGCAAACCAAACATTAGCCAATTTTCTTTGGGATAAAAATTGTAAGTCTAACTTGATGTGCCGAACTCAACTTACCTCCTAAGAGTTTGACATAATAAACTCTCGGGATTTCGGGCATGGCTTAAGGTGAGACTTATTGAAACAATTCCTAAGGCGCCTCTTTTTCCTTTTTCCTCACGCCTCTCATTCACTCGGGTTTTATTTGGGGGTGATTACTCAAATTCAACCCGATGACTGACTCGAATCATAGGCTAGGGTGAAAATCGCAACTCCACCACTTTTATTGAGGTAGAGCGTGTGAATCAAAAGGACTTTTCATGGGTTATTTTTAGTGGGATAGTGGAAAATATGGTAGGAATGGAGTCTACCACCATGACTAACTTCGGGTTTAGTTCTTGAGGTATTGGTTGGAATCATTTGGCGATCTTCTAAGTTGGCTTTGCTGATCTTCCTTTGGATGTTATAGCTCGACTGTGGCCTTCTCTCGTGAATCGTTTGGCGCGAGGGCCGCCTAATAGCCTTCACTAGGCTGTGTCGGTCACTTCGATCTTTTTGGAAATCTTTGCAAAGCTTTTCTTTTGAAGTTCTCTCGATCCCTTTATTGGTTTAGCATCTTTATTCACACACACTTTTTTTTTAATAAATACAGATTTTACATGATGCTGGCTGGATGATTTCTTGATACTTGGTATGCTCTTTTTGATGGCTTTCTTTTGTAGCCTCTTCACGATCTCAACTCCGATTTCTTGATGTGCGGCCTATGCTTCAAAGTCCCAAAATTTCGAAAGAGCTTCTTCAATACCTCAACACTTCCCTAGTTTCGTCATGGCGGGGGCTAAATGGATGTAAGGAAATGAAAAAGGCAAAGGCTAAAAAATGGGTGGCTAGGTGTGTGGAAAATATCTGGAAGGCTAATGATAACGGAGTGGGTAAGTCCTAGGTGCCTAGATCATTTTCACACACTCTCCTCTGATGTGGTCTTGCCGCGTATAAGTCACACAAGTTCTAATCAGGTCATGCCAATCGGGAATATCTCTCAAGTCAAATGAACGAGCATGTATAGTATGTATGTGATGGTGTGCTCGTTAAGGCTCAATACTCACATGTAAGGGTAGGGGTTATTTAAGGAATTTGGAACACCTCAGGCTGTCCTGTTGTCTACTAAAAACCTCCCTAATCTCCCGCAAAGTCGTTGGGCTGACTCAAAGGGTTTGAAAATGTTTTTGTTTCCGAAAACTCTTTTTTTTAAAACATTGCCTTTTTATTATGGTTTACTGACTGCTTTGAGGTGTTTTAAATTTTACAAAAATTTTAAACACCTCACTCTTAATTCTTTTACACAGTTTTAATTTTATGATTTTATGTGTGTGCAAAGAAAAAGCGGGCAAGTCAAAAGAAACAAGTATCTCCCCCTTTTGTCTACCAACAGTCCACGTGCGGTCGATCCCTGCAGCTGCCTCTACATGGATACGTGCTCGAGAGAAAGCACTTGGCATGAACTTCAATAGTTTATTAGTACGAAAATAGAAATAAAAATAAAAACAAGCTACTGGTCCTAATGCCGAGAGGGCATACCTGGGTGAGAGTATCAAGAGTGAACGACCATACCTGATGGTTCTTGACTGACTCGTCTACCGTATGCACCAACCTGATGGTTCTCAACTTATTCGTCCTAATCTACTGAATCCGGGCTGCCTCCACGGTAGCACCACGTTTCACGTCTTTGGCTGGACAAAACGCGTGATGCTCAGACTGCTTCCTTCCCTGCCCCTGGGGCACTGACGGTGTTTTTCTTTCGTCCGTTCCATCTCTTCTGACGGTTGTCCCAGTATTCACCTATCCTCCTGGTATTATCAAGCATCACCGCCGAATCTTCTGGTGGTACCACTGGTGCACCTTTGGCTTTCTTCAGTTGATAGTCGAGTTGTCTATCAATGAAGTAGGCACATCAAACGGATCTTCAGGCGCGTATTCTCTTCCACCAGCCGTGTAGTCCAATTTATTACTCCCAACCTGAAGTATCAGAATCCCCTAACTCATATCTATGGTAGCTCGGGCAGTGGCTAAGAACGGTCGGCCGAGAATGATGGGAGCATGACTCTCGCCCATGTTGAGGATGACGAAGTCGATTGGAATGACGAATTTTCCTATCTTGCTGAGTAGGTTTTCAACGACTCCCTCAGGCTTCTTTATGGAGCCATATGCCAACTCGATCATAGCTGTCAACGGTTGCGGTTCTCCCAGATTGAGTTGCTTGTAGATAGATATAAGTGGGCATAACATTCACACTCGCACCCAAATCCGCTAAGGCATAATTCGTAGGCAAGTTGCCTATGGAGCATGGCAAAGAAAACTTCTCAGGATCAGTCAGTTTTGGAAGAGGATGTTGCTGGTGTAGTGCAGCACACTCTAGTGCGTTTCTGAATGACTTCTATGAAAGGCAAGTTGACATGGATCTGACTTAGGAGTTCGGTGAATTTCTGGTGCTCGTCCGTCTTTTGCCTCATCAATCGCCCGGGGTAAGGTATGTTAGGCCGATATTCCCTCCGTACTATCTTCGATGGTGGTTTAGGTGGTGGAGCAAGAGGGTTCTGGTTGACTGGGGGCTTCATTGATTGGCATTGGTGAACTGGCGGTTGAGTTTTCTGGTGCGGTAACATTAGGAACGGCTATGGTTGAAGTGGGTTCAACGGGTGGTGGGAGGGGTGGGTGTAACTCCTTCGTTGGCACGTACCGCTGGTTCAGGATAAACGTGGCTGCTTCGAAGAGTAATGGCACTAACATTGGCTTTTGGGTTGGTTTCGGTGTTGCTTGGAAGGCTTCCGACGGGTCTTTCTGCGAGAAACTTAGCCATTAAGCCCAGCTATAGCTCCAAGTTCCTGATGGTGGACTCGAGTCCTTGAAGTCTCTTGTCGGTGTTTTTGAACTTCTCGTCCATTCATGCTGCTGATCGGGCTTCAAGCTTTGCAAGTCCTTCATCTACGGATGGGTAACCGTTGTTTGGAGGGCGTTGCTGGTTGTTCTGTTGACTGAATTCGGGTGGTTTCATTGTGTTGTTGTTGTTTTTCCACTCGAAGTTTGGATGATCACGCCAGCCAGGATTATACGTGTTGCTGTAAGGATTGTTTGGCAGGCGGCTTGTACCAATGAAGTCAACTTGTTCCCCGGTGGCTTGAGGAAGACTCCCATTTTGCGGCTGCAACTCTATAGAAGTGATGGCATTGACTTGGGCTTTGCTCAACTGGTTGAGGCGAGATGATAGCGCCTCAATTTGAGCTTGCAAAGAGGTGGTGGAATTGACCTGGTAGAGGCCGGTCTTTGATGGCCGGCTTCGAGGGTTGTACCACTGATAGCTGTTAACTGCAATTTCTTCGATGAGATCATAAGCTTCCTGCGGTCGCTTGTTCCCAAAAATACCTCCTGCGGTTGCGTCTAGCGTCTGCCTTGCTTGGTTCGTCAGTCCATTGTAGAAGGATGAAACTTGTAGCTAAACTTCAAGACCATGGTGTGGGCATCTTCTCAGCATATCTTTGAATCTCTCCCAGGCTTCATAGAGTGACTCTCCCTCTTCTTGGCAAAAGGTGGTGATGTCATTTCTTAACTTTGCGGTTTTGGCTGGGGGAAAATATTTTGAGAGAAACTTTTGGGCAAGGTCATTCCAGGTGGTAATGGAACCTACGGGTTGTGAGTTTAACCATTATTTGGCACGATCCTTTAGTTAGAAAGGAAACATGCGAAGTCGGATAGCGTCGGGAGTGACGTTATGCAACTTAAAATTGTCACAAATTTCGAAGAAATTTGCGATGTGAGCATGGGGATCATTATCGGGAAGACCATGAAAAGTGCAGTTTTGTTGTATCATGTGGATGACATGGGACTTATGCTTAACTTAGAATTGCTACAGCATTTTCTAGAGGTGACTGTTATCGCAAAAGTTGTACAAACAATTGTGTTCTTAGGGTTATTATGAGGGTCTCCCGACCTGGTAAGCTCACCCTCTCAACACTGAAAAGAAAATGACGTGAGACTGTGTCGACTCAACACCGAATTACCCGCCTCCCAATGTTACGATATAGACATCTAACTATTTAAACTTTTATGAATAATTTACCGGTGGCCGGAGCATGACGAATAAATTACCACTTAATATCATAGAAGGGTCGTGACCAACCGGCACACGTGCACCTTCTACTTGATTTAATTAATTTATCAAAAAGTGAGTGATCTATTATTAACTGTGTGGCAGTATAATAATGAAAGAAAATAAAGATCGTTTTCTTTCAACACGGGTTCATCAAACCTTAAACTACGCCAAGGCTATCACATAGACAATGAAGCCAAGTCGCAAGAATAAGTTTTGACTTATCACTAGGACCGAGTATAAAGACCGTACCGACCCTTAATGAGATCTTGATAGTAGAGGATTAAGCCACAAAGTGTGTGTATTTCTACCCACAAATGGGCTAATCACTACTCGCGGGATTAGGTTAGCTCACAAGTGCATGGGTTATTACACACCATGGGTACACTCATGAGTCCTCCCACTTCCTACCAAGACACCCACAATACCAAAGACTAAGTGATTTATTAATTAGATCATTAAACAAAGTTCAGAATAGTTAGAATTATTAAGAACACAAAACACTACTTTAAAATCAAAGATAAACTATATTAATTCATACCAAGTTTCCATCATCACCCTAGCAACACCAACAGAAATCTAGCCTAGCATGGTTGATACAACAAGCTCACATGGTTGGGTTTGCGTACAACACATCAAGAAGGTTGTATGAAGATTTCTAAAGGATTTGGGTGGTTTTGGTGATTTCTCTCTCTCTCAAGGTGTTTATGGAGTGATCCCAGGCTCCAAATGATACCAAAGAACCTCAAAGAAGGAAGAAACACTCTGGAGAAGTGTGGGGTTTCGAGTGAGAACGGATGCTTCAAAGTCCTTCAGGTACAGCACGCCCGTGCCATCGTTCTGGCACGCCCCTGCTCAGACAACGGGTACTATTGCAGAGTCCTTGCGTGCAGAATTGTTTGTACTAGGTCTGGCACGCCCGTGCCACACTGTTTAGCACGCCCGTACTTACTCAGAACTGTAACCGTCTTGTTAGTCTTGGTTGGTTTTTGCCTTGGAGAACACGCTGGATTAAAGCACGGTCGTGCCATACACCAGAGCACGCCCGTGCTCTTCCAGAAACACTGAAATTGACCTCTTTTGACTTGGAAATGTTGACTTGTTGACCCGGGAGGGTTGCACGGCCTTGGGTACGGCCGTCCCATGTTTGGAAGGTCTTCAAAGTCTTCAAATCTTCGTCCGTTTTGTGCCGTTTTGTGTGGTTTTTCACTTCTTTTCATCACCTGATACGACAACAGTCAACAAACCAGGTCAACATCCGTACATTTTTTAATTCCTGTTATCATTTTATGTGCATCATTAAAGTTTTCTGTATACATTATACCCCCCCCCCCCCCAGTCTAGTGAAGCATGAGTTATTTAGGAAACTCAACAAAGGACACATGTTTAATCATACAACACCCGGAAAATCACTAAACAAGCATTCAGAAGGGTTGTTATACCCTAACACATGCAAATATCTCTTTAACACATGAACATGGAAACAAATAACTATGTTAAGATGCACAAAATACATGTTAATGTCATCATCAATTCCTAGTTAACACACGACACATGATCACCTACTTAGATGTTCCTACATCTAAAATAATTAAAGAATGATCAGACACGAACACCTACTGAATCTCACAACCTATTTCACCACCACTATGGTTAGAAAAGAGCCTCATAACTTGATAATCACATGGACTTATATTATAAGCAAACACTTGACAATGTATACATGTATATATATATATACAAACGCACGCACATACATCCATACATACCTACAAATCGGCTACCTATACATATCTACATATGACAAGACTTTTCCTAAAACTCTTGGAAGTTTCCTTCTTGTTTCTAATAGCCGCAAACCTAAGCCATGTTCCCACAAGTCCTTGTCTATGGATGATCGAAAACATACATGAAACAAGAATGATTAACCTCTTAAACATCAAGTTTTGCCAAAAAGAAACTTCCCAAACTAGAGGAGCATGAAAATTTGCCAATGATGAGGAAACAAGAAGCCATGGTGACTCAATGACAGTGACAACACCTTAAAGAAACATCCAAGATACCCTATGCTAGTGCTAGACCCTATGTTGCTTCTTTCCTTGAACCAATCAGCCGCACACACACACACTCCCTCACAAGTCACTATCCATGACAATTAGGAGACACTCTAGACACTTACACCTTTACACGAACATTCCAAAGTTCTTACACATGACACTTTGCCAAAAATGGAAGATCTTTGGTGGATATGGATTGGCCAAGAGCTCCAAGACAACAACAATGCATTAGTCAACTTATTTCACTAATTTGGTATGATGTACTAAGCATTGAGCACAAGAAAGGAGGTATAGAACTTGCCATCTAATGCACTATATAAGGAGACCCAAGGAAGCCTTAAACATTCACACCACCACTCGTCTCACCCTTGAAACACCTCTCGGCCCTCACCCTCTCTAAACCGAAGGCACCAAGGCTCGAGTAAGGAAAGCATGAAAACACCCAACGTCACTTTGGATCAACTAGGTAAGTTATCTAACCATTCTTTTCTTTCTTAGCTTAGAACCTCTCGGCCCTTTTGTAAACCCGATCTAAACCTTTGTTCTAATCGGTTACCATGTTTAATCCAACTATCTAATTCCTAAAACACTCTAGAGCAAGCACATATATCACAAACCTTGAACACATTGTTATATTTTATAACTAGTAGTCACTTGGGTAAACTATCACTTTTCCACATTATTAATCGGCCTTAACAAATCACCATCATTTGAGTAGTGTTATTCAAACATGAGAACAACAAAGAGATCCACTAATGATCGGTTTTTACAAACAATAACACAATCGGTTTATACTCGAAGTTAAAAGCTTTAATGATGAGTTTTATAATCGGCATTATCACCAAACACTACCAGAATGATTGGTAACCTTCGATGGTATCTTAACATGTTGAGAACAAGCCTTGTTTTTCCAAACACCCATCGAAATTGAAGCCTAGATGATGCCTTGTTTCGGCTAGGTCCATCTAACATATGGTAACATAGGCCGAAACATGTGTTAACTCCATGTTATGGTATATAGGGTAATAAACACACGTTAAATCTTGTTTCTTCCAAAAACCAACCACACATGACGATTTGGTGTCAAACTATAGCCCATGATGACATGTGGAGTCCATTTTGCCTACATTAGATATTATGTTTTGACAAAACACCAAAGTTTTGGAAATATATGTTTCATAGGACACTAACAAGTGTCACGTACACTAAAACATGACCCACGACCACTAAACACAACGGTCCACAAATATCGGGTGAACAACTTGTATGATAAATAACAACACTAGACAATTTACCATGTCCATAATGATCATAGGGTATCATTTAACATGATGGTGACCACCTACAGCCTCACTAGACCTCATACATCATTATCAGGTGAGTTTTACGGCCCCATTTTACTATTTTACATTTTGGGGAAATACATGCATCAATACTTGTGTCATTTTCAAGTGTGTGTACATTCTATCGTGACTACCATGTGGAACATGAGACATATTGGTTTATGAGCTCACTAGTCCTCATACAACGTTTACCGTAACCATTAGCTAAACATTTA
Source organism: Ambrosia artemisiifolia (assembly GCA_032199755.1). NCBI lineage: Eukaryota > Viridiplantae > Streptophyta > Magnoliopsida > Asterales > Asteraceae > Ambrosia > Ambrosia artemisiifolia. Next base: position 491,221 of record CM063523.1, read on the forward strand.
GCCATGGAACACTTTGATAGATCTATTGGGTTGACACCCCCACTCTTGGTTAGTCGCTCTAACCTGTTACATACAAAAGACTGTTAGTATTCTACTATACATACATTGTCTTTAGTGTACAATGCGCGAGGCACAACGGTCAAGAGGTTTGGTTATGGGACTCATGGTTTGCACAGTAATCATTCGCTTAACTAGCCTATGATTGGTCATACACGATTTACACATTGGTTTTACTTGTTACAATCAAACATGTGAACTCACCAACATTATTGTTGACAAAAACTCGTTATGCATGTTTTTCAGGTAACTAATGGATGGCCACAGAGATTTGAGGGAGGGGTTCGGGCAAGCACTACGTGGTACCACTTTGATGGGTCTTTGTCAACCGTATGATGTTTAATTTCAATTTCATGAGTACTAGACAATATCGCTATTTGCTAATGTGATGATGACACTTTAAATAAATTTATGACAATATCCATCATTTATGGTGGTACTATTTTAATAAATGTGTGTTGCTTGAACCTTGTGCTTGAAAACCTTTCGATCGTTGCATCCCCGTGTTTCCGCCTTGGCGGGGTGTGACACCTGACCTCTGAACCTGCAATTATCAACAAAGAAACATAAATCCTGACAAAATAGAGATAAAAGCATGATTTTAGGTATAAAATGGGTGATAATCATAAGTGAAAACATACTAGAAGAAATCCTCCATACATTCTGCAGAAACAGAAATCGAAAGACTTATGGGAGGCTTTGGAGAAAAGATACATCGAAAGTTTTGAAGTGCAGAAGAATAAGAAAGAACTGCTAAAGAAACAATTTGCAGTTTTCAAGCACTTTAAAGATGAGAGCTTAGAGGAGATTATCACCAGATTCTATCATCTACTAACAGAGTCGGGAAATCACGAGATTGAATTTTCGGACAGTGAGCTAAATAACAAGCTGCTGGATGTCCTACCTATGAAAGGGGATGTATACTCACTAATGATAAGAAATGGAAGTGATTACGGTACCATGTCTTTGGATACCGTCGTAGGGAAGCTAAGCCCGTACAGTTTTAATATGATGAGAAGGGAAGCAGGTTCTAAATAGGTATAGGACCCAGAGATATATCATGGAAAGACTGCAACAAAAACCTCATCAAGCAGCAGTGGCGTATCAGCATTCTTTTCAGGTGATGCATCGGGTAATATTATTCTTGATTCTGATGGTGAGTTTTGTTTTGTCTCAACCTCAAGTGAAACTGCGAAAGTAAAGGATATCCCGTCTAATGGAAAGATTTCAGGTGGATCATCTACTATGGGAGGCAAGTCAATGCCGATGAGTGTTAAATCATCCAAACAATAACTTGTTGTGCTGTCTTCCTTCATAGCTATGTACGAGAACTACATTCAAGGGAAGATCATTGATCCAGCACTGTTCAACGAAGATTATGACTAGATTGACCCTGATGACTTAGAGGAGATGGATCTACAGTGAAACTTGGACATGCTTTCATGCAAAGGCAAAGAAATATATGGAGCAGACCGGAAGGAAGCTCGTTGGTAGAAGAGCTGGATTTAACAAAAGCAAGGTGAAGTGTTACAATTTCCATTCCTTTGGCCACTTCGCTAGAGAATGTTCAAGACAATAGTCAGGTAACAACTCCAACACCACGCGACAGAGTTATTCTATTGCCTCACCTTCAAGTTCAAACAATTATAGTTCCAAGGCACTCATGGTTGCCAAACCTAACGGTAGATACGATTGGAGCTCTATGATAGATGGTGATAAGCATTAATGGTAGAGATAACCGAAGAAAGTGAGAAATTAGAATCATCTAATTCTGATAATGACACCGGGTCTGATACGGTCAATACTGAAAACATTGTGACTGAAGCTGAATCAGTCAATGCTAAAGATGTTAAAGTTGATGGAAGCACAGTGAAGTCTGATGTAGCTGCTATTGAAAAATCTGAAGAAGTTGAGTAAATCATCAGCGAAAAGAAATTGACTCAACAAATTCTTGATCTGACAACTGCTAATAAAGGGATGTCAACAGCGGAGTTCATTGCATTCATGACTGAACTGGACTCTGACGCCAAAAAGGTACACATTCCCTTACCTACTATAGTTGATGCTTGCAAAAAGTGTTTTGATTTTGTTGAAAAACTAGATTTCATTAATAAGGAACATGATACGCAAGTAAATTAGAACAAGGAACTCATAGTGCTCTACTGCTCTTAGAAGAGAAAAAGGGGTTAAATTTCGGTAACTCAAACAGAGTCGAGCCTTAAGAAAAAGTTAGAAAACACTCAAAAGGATCTTAAGGAAGTTAAGAGGCTGCTCTGTATTAAAACTGGTGATTGTGAGTTCCAGTACAAAGTTCTAGTGGAAAAAAGATGAAACAATAGTTAAAATGCAGCTAGAAATAGTAGAGAAACAGACATTACTGAGTTGCAAAAGAAACTAGATCAATGTAGGAGCACTAAATACATGTACAATAAGATTATGACTTCCAGGACTGAAACATCTGAAAAGCATGAGAATTCAGGTCTAGGTTATAATGAAGTTGCACCTCCTTTGAATGGTAATTACTCTTTTTTACCAAATAAAAAGGAATTGTCTGAAGTTGTCTATGGCCCACAGCCAGTAGACACAAAAGAAATAGAAAAGGCAACTTATGATGCCAGCAACAAGGTTCAGCATGAACTGGTTTCTGAACCAAAGGACCCCTAGCCTACTATAGAGGTCCAAGTGGTGACTCAAATAACTGATGGGTCGGTGGTGACAATGGCTCAGAATTCAAGAATAGATGCTTTTCAATTTTCAGCATAAGAAAAGGGATTGAGCATCAATTCAATGTTGCCAATGAGCCACAACAAAATGGAGTTGCTGAAGGAAGAACAAAGCACTGATTGAAGCAGCAAGGACAATGCTCGCTCATTCCAAGCTACCTGCCATATTTTGGGCAGAAGCTGTCACAACGTGTTTTGAATAGGGTGTTGACCATCAAGAAGCACAATAAAACGTGCTATGAACTCTTGAAGGGAAACAAGCCTAATGTTCATGTTTTTGAAACATTCGGGATGTCATGCACTATTTTGAAAAATAAAAACCAACCTAAATTCGGTGAAGTGGCTGACGAAGGGTTCTTACTTGGTTATATGCTCGGTGCACCAAATAAAAGGGTTTTCAGTAAAACAACTAGTCATGTAGAAGTCATTTTTTAATGTTGACATCTTAAGTTACAGACAACAAGATACTGCAAAGGCTACTGATCCCTACTGGCTTTTTTCCTATGATTCTGTCTTTAAATCATTTAATGTTCCAAATACCTTTAAAGCATATCCAAATGAGGTAGATCAGGAATTGATAATTGAAATACCTAATGATGATGATGATGATATCTCACCAAGATCAATCATTCCAATCTCTACAGATAAAGAAAAGAAAGATGTTGAAGCAGGAACCTCCACTTCTAGAGACAAATCTCCTACAGTCAATGAAACCGAAGAGGAATAATTTGCTAATCCATTCGGGACTGTAGACACTTCGGGGGAGATAGATTCAATTCTGGAGGATGAAATATGAGTTAATACTATTGCTCTAACTTGCACAAATAAAGATCATCCAGTGGAGAACATCCTAGGAGATCCTAATGCATGTGTCAAGACAAGAAGTACTATTTCTGAATCGACGTGTTTATGTGTTAGTATTAAGGATTCGGGCATCATAAAAAATGCCTAAATTGCTTCATCTCGCAAGTTGAACCAAAGAATCATGTAATAGCTCTTCGTGATAGTGTGTGGGTAGACGCTATGCAAGAGGAACTGGCACAATTCAGGAAACTCAAAGTTTGGGAACTAGTTGATTTAACCAAGGGTGCTCAAGAAATCGGTACCAAATGGGTATTCAGAAATAAAAGTGATGATAATGGGATAGTGGTGAGAAACAAGGCTCGCTTGGTAGTCAAAGGGTCCAACCAACAAGAAGGGATTGATTTTAATGAAGTGTTTACACCGGTGGCAAGGGTAGAAAGAAATTCGACTTTTTCTAGCCTTCGCTTCCTACAACAGCTTTAAAGTTTACCAGTTAGACGTGAAAAGCGCTTTCTTGTACGGTAAAGTACATGAGCTGGTGTATGTCTCACACTCTTGAAGGTTTACTGATGCAGATTATCCAGACCGTGTTTACAAACTTTATAAGGCACTATATGGGTTGTAGATGAAGAAATTTTAGCTAAAACAGGATTATATGATCATACAAGTCACAATTCCATGTGCGGAAACCCTAGAACTGAACAAAATGATAATACGCAAATCACAACACGTAAAATACCTTTTCAATCAACATTTCATAGATAACTTGTTTCAAAATGTTCATACAAAGACCTTTCAAGTTAATCTAAAACACTTTTACACGACTTTAATCTAGAGAGCAACCTGACCTCAATACACACACTTTCAATAACTGTTCTAACTTACAAAATGAGCCAAAACTATATATAGGACCTGCACATTCGCCCATTTCCAAGGTGCGAATGTGGACTTTGTCCACATTCGCCCTGTTACCAGGTACGAACATGCATTTCTTCTATCAGCATCCTTCCTTCGCCCTTCTGTATTCTTCCTTCGCCCTTCACTCAGTCACCTTCACCCTCTAAATCATACATTCGACCTACAATAATCACCTTCGCCCCTTCTTCAAAACACTCTAACATATGTTAAGTCACAATCCAAATCATTAGTCGCATAAAGTGCACTTACATGGGTTACATCAGGCACCAAGGGCATGGTATGAGACACTGACAACTCATCTCGTAGAAAATGTCTTTGAGAGAAGTAAAATAGACAGTACACTTTTCATAAGTAGAAATGGAGAAGATTTCCTACTGGTTCAGGTGTACGTTGATGACTTCATCTTTGGGTCACCTAACAAGGTCATGTGCATTAAATTTGAGAAGGTTGTGAAGAAGAAGTTTGAGATGAGCGCTATGGGAGAGCTGAAATTCTTTCTTGGCTTACAAGTAGATCAGAAGGAAGACCAGATGTTCATACATCAAACTAAGTATGTACATGACATTTTGACTCGTTTCAAAATGAATGACTGTTTTACTTATGCTACTCCTATACCAGTGACTCATGGACTTTATCCAGCTACTGATCTCCGGTCTTCATATCTGACAATCTTCAACATGGGAAGATACACCGCAGTGCACTAAAAATCTCCCCCTGGAGACTTGAATACTTGTTGATTTGAGTTTTGGCTGTGGCTTCGTGAGATCGTGTCTTGGTCTTCGATTAGTTTTGATATCTTGGGAGGAAACAAGAAATATCGGTTGTTTTGATTGACGATTCTTTGACGAAGACAGAGATCAACAACATCTACACTTTCATTTCTCGATTCTCATCTTCTTCAGCATCGATTGCTGGAGCTCTACCACGATCTGGTGTATCTAAAGAGGGAATACTGGTTTTTGTTGTTCAGGACGATCTTATTGTTAAGGTTTTGGTATTGTTCAACTTCAAACTTTGTCGTTTGAGTCATGATGTTTAGCTTCAAACTTTGTCATTTGAGTCATAATGAGCACGTTGGTTATTTTTGGTCCTTCAAAAAAAACTGCACACAAACTACAACTTGTATTAGATACAAAAAATAATCCTGACTCAATCAAATTCTTGAAGTTTATCATTTGATAAACTTTCAGGATTTATCCATTTTGACCACCATTTGGAGAAACAAATCTTTCTCCCCTTGAACATTTGAATTTTTTTAAATTTCACTGAACTTTCAAACTTGTCAATTTAAACCCTTTAATTTATGGAAGTTGCATTTTGACCCTTGAATTTAGAAAGAGTTTATTTTTATTGTGTGTCGTCTTCGCATCTAAGATTCCAGTTGAAGAATTTAGTATTCCACCATCGGTTAATCGAAAATAAATCGAAAATAAAATCGTTGTGTATTTATCTGAAATTTGAGTTAAAACACACCTAAAATATTTTTGAATTTTTGAATTTTCAATATCTAGGAACTTTAAAGCAGTAAACTAATATTCATAGACAATATTTTTGTGAGCTTGCTGATAAGAGAATCATATCAGTATTCGGACTTGCCATGATAACAATTGTTCATTAGATTAAGTTAGGATAACCAGTAAACAAATGATTACCAATATGGGATCCACTTAAACCTAAAAGTCATAAGTACTCGTTGGCAATTTACATACGGTTAATTGATTTAGACTTTCGGTCAATGGTCCCCACGCACACGACACATTCCCGTATCAGGCATTGCGCAAAGCTTCATCGTAACGTGTGAGTAAGCCATGACCATCCGTTTACAAGACACGAGATTGATTAAAACTCGTTAGGGTGAAGCAAAATACCGGAAACCAATTTTTTTTATACTTTCCTTAGAGGGGGTGTGCAATTCGAGTCATTATCCCAGTATACAATCGTCATAAGGTCAGCATTTATTCATTTATAGTACATGTGGTTGCTTTAGAAACAGAGCTTAGTGAGTGTGTCCAATCCAGGTCACTATCCCAATGAACAATCATCATAAGCGTCAACATTAGCTATAGTACACTCCACAAGTATGATGGTTACCGGTACGAATAGCTAGAGACGAAAGATACTCACACTACTCAGCTAATATTCTCTTACTTATGTATGAGAATAAGGGTTTGGCATAGATGAAACTTTTAGGACATTTAAGAATGTCTGGTCGATTTGATCGGAATTTGAGTAAATCCAAGATTCGACCAGTTGTTCCCAGATGTATTACAGGCTCAAAGACTGGAAGCCACAAATTTTGACAATCCATCAATCAAGATTTCAGTACTAAGACCATATGACAATGAGGTGGAATAGCCACTTGACCCTAAGTTGTTAATGTTTATATCATCGTGCCAACGTTGAAATGAGTTTCAAGCCTACCGGTATATCATTGGTAAGATTGATTATCAATTGCGATTTAAGTTTAGGGAATCAGATAATCCACTGATGCACTATCATTTTCTCGTATCCACACAGGAAAAACTCAATTTCATTTTTTTTAATGTGTTTGTGTTTTTCTGTAATTTTCTCCCCCTAAAATTCAAAAAGTTTAAGGAAATTGAAATCTTTTACGATTTTCTGAAAGAAAAATGGTTAAGCAAAAAGTTATTTTCTGATGAGGTTTACTAAGATTTTCCCAAAATGCCTTTTACCTTTCAAAGATAGTCAAATTTGCATTTGTCAAATGGTTTGGTAAAATTTTTGGTAATTAATTTGGTAGTCAGTGTGGACATTAGTAATCACTGGATCCTTAGTGATTGATATGGAAGTTACACTATCAATAAGAAAATGGAGGTCATAAGAAAATTCAAACCGTAGTCACGCATGTGTGTTGACGTATCTAAAGAAAAACCTGGAAATAGTAACTTGATGCAGCTACCCGATTCGGCTTTGTAGCTTGCAGGAAACACATGTGACGACCTCCCATGAAATGATATCCACTCGTTGCGGATTCGAATTCAACTTTTACCCACCATTGACAAAATCACTTCGTTCAACTAGATCCACCTTATCGCCAATAGGGTACCATAAACTTTCGGTCGGTAACCCTTTTGATAATGAAAGAACCGTTCGTCAGTAACCTCCCATTACATTCTTATTCATTACTGACACCCATTGTTAAGTCAAAACACTAGGTCATGAATTTAATGTCCATCAGACATTTCTCTTCTTTCTTCTTTCACAACAAACTCCCTTATTTGATTGGCTAAGGTTACATATCCTACAAATATGTTCTGATCAAGTTACCAGAGCAATTTGTCACCTATTTTGTGCTAAGATGCCCCATTGTCAAAAATCAATGACTACTGATAGTTCCACCTGGAACACCCTGCACACTCGTTCAAATATTAGTTCTGTAGGGGGACCCAAGCCTTGATGGTCTTTGGTCAGCCTAGGTCATCAATCATTGGTAGATCCATCAACCTATCGTGAGGAGTTGGAGTTAGAGTTGGATTGCTGGATATCGAATCCTCAGAAGAATTTACTTATTTAGGTCTCCAAACCTACTTAATGTTATCCTTGAAAACTCTTGGTTTTGAAGGTTTGGGTTTGGCCTTAGGTTGTGCTATTATACTTCCCTTTGGACTAGCCTTGGCGTTTGTCTTAGGCTTTGAGACCTTAGGTTTTACACCCTTCTGAGTTTTAGGCTTTGGATTTTCAACAACAATTCTTTGTTTTCTTTTAAGGGGATTTGGTCTCTCATTTTGATAATAATTATCATAAAAATTTCGGTTAGAGGAGCCAAAATGATCTTTATTGTTGTTTCTTGGGGGTTCAGAGTGCTAGCATTCCTCTTTCTCAGATAGGTACAATGAGATTTAATGTGTCCTACCTCATTGCATTCAAAGCATGACCTCCACTCTATATAGTATTGAGGTTCATACTGTGAATACCTTGACCTATACTAAGATGACCTTAGGCTAGAGCTTCCAAATCTAGTGGCACTTGAGGATGCTTCATGGTCATGAGATCTAGGTGCATTAAATCATTGATCTTTTTGTTCGAAATAAGCAAGATTCGAATGATTTTCAAAATATTGCACATGATTCATACCTCTAGATTTGACAAAATTCACTTCTTTAGTCTTAAGAACTGACTTGTTCTTCCCAGACTTTTACTTTGGAACCCAATTGATTTTCTTAGATTGATTTGGTTGGTTCTGCTGATTCTAATTTGTTTTCTGAGGAGCAGCTTGTGGTTTTACCTGTTGAAGTATACCATGCTGCTTTTTTACTTTGGGTTCAGGATCACATTCAATGTGTTTTTCAAGTGGAGCAACTAGTTTTAATCCTAAACCCAGCCTCTCAGTTTCCTCATCAGAATCTTCATACATTGTTCCAACCAACACATAATTCTCATCTTTAACAACTACAGTTTCCTTGATCTCAAATGGGTCAGCAATAAGTGGTGTTATGACAACAATGTTTGTGAGATCTATCTCCTCCGATGACTTGGAATAATTGTCATGCAAAGGAGGAGGAACTGCGTTGTAACCCAACCCGTTCATGATTTTCTCAGTTATCAGTTATCTGACTCTCAATGATATGATCCAACACATATTTTGAGTTAGAATGACTCTCTAGCCTTTTCTTGATGGTTTCATAGTCACATTGAACTGTTGTTAATGCTTTCTTGGTTTCTTGCAAATCAGTGATGTAATTGTTTATGGCATCTTGTTTGTTTAAAATTGTTCTTTTAAGCTCACTAACATCCTTCTTTAGAAAATGAACCATTTGTTTAAATTACTTTCATTTTTTTAGTGCTGCATTAGCATTAGTGCATGACCTCAAATCACACACCAAACTAGTGTTGTGTTCTTTGATCACCTCTAACTTAGCTTCATATTCTAAGCATTTAGCACAAACAATCTTAGAAGAGTTAGAACTTACCTGAGTATGCTGCTTAGTCTGATCTTTAGTTGACTGAATTAGAATGTCAGCATCTCTAACTTCTATCCTATCTTCCTCTGGATCATCCTTTCCCGATGTTGAACACTCTACATATATGTTGTTGGTAGACTCGAAACTTCGTTCATCAGCATATGATCCACTTTCTTCACCTGACTTGTCTTCATACGTCATAGTGCTTGAACCAGAATCCTGACTTTCCTCACTTAAGCTCTCGTCTGCTCCACTACTTTGTTCATCTGAACTATGATCCGTGTATGAAATTCTTCTTCATCCTAAACTCTTGTAACCCCTTCACACCCTTTATCCGCATGTTCAACCAATGCTTTGACGACAACTATATTTAACGGATCCTTGTACGGCTTCCTATTTCCCTCTCGCTCACATTGATCCTTTGGATGCTTGATTGATTCGCGGATGCAACGATTGCCCAAGGATCTTTCATGATGATTTGAAGTTGAGTTTGAGAGAATAGATCCCATGATACAAATGTATTGACCCACGATTGTATGTATATAACATAGATGATATCGTTGAACCGTCACTTAGATTTAGACATTTAGTTAACAAAAGTCAACTATGTGTGATGTTCGGATAAAGTCAGACTTAAAACGGGTCAAAGGTTGACTAAATCAGCCGTTCACACGTATGACAGCACTTTCCACATGTATGAGTCTTTTCCACGCATCAGAGGGTCACACGTAGGAGAGTCAGGCGTATAATGACCACCCGTAGGACTACCAGGCGTATGAAGACCACCCATAGGACTACCAGGCGTATGACTGTCCTACGCCTAAAGGGCACTAAGCATAGGAGTCAAGTCAGGTGTATGAAAGCAAAAACTCAAGAACATGGCTGATTTTGTTGAATTTTGTTGAAAATGAAGGTTTGGATGATTTGATTATCATGTTATGTGCGGGATTTGGTCTAGAACACGAATCTAATGCCCAAAACACGCAAAAAATATAAATTGTAATCCAAAATCATGAAAAATCACCAAGAACACAAACTAATGGGTTTTTATCAAAAACTCATATCTGGATTAATCTAACGTTTTTCATAAAATTTTGATTCACACACTTTCTAAAACTGATTTAGAGGCTAAAACAACAATCAGATCTAACAATTCAATCCATAATAAGAAATTCAAGCCCAAAAATTCAATATTTTCATAAAACCCAATTTTATCAAAATGATGAACAATTGCTTTAAAAACTTGGATCTGATGTACTCAACAATAACAACACGCGTGATATTGATCCATGGCTCTGATACCACTTGTAGGATCTTGATTGTAACACCCCAAAATGTCTAAACCATATTTTATGTTAATTTAAGCACACATGGCTTTTAAACTGAACCGCATGAAACACGACTTATGCGAATTTCCTAGTCTAGGGAAATTAAACCCGTCAACCTTGTTAGCTAAACAAGGCTTAAACAATCATACGAGACTAACTCGATTAGTGTCTTGAACTAGCATATACTTAACAAAATATGAAGGGGCTAACTTGCCAAGTAACCCAAACTTGAGTTTGGTTAAACATTTATAAAAAAAGGTAGAAATCAACTCATAACCCCAAATTCATTCATCAAGAACACATACACACACACCAAACCCTAAAACTCAAGAGTAAGCTTGAATCAAGGTGGAATCAAAGGGATTTTGAGTGCTATAGCCCTAAAACGAATCCTCCAATCCAAATACACACCAAGGCAACCTTTTATTTGGCTAAATTTGATGGTATGTTCATGCTTGGGTATGATGAAAATCATGGTTGTTATAAAAACATGAATTAAGGGCTTGTAATGGTTAATCTTGTATGAGAGAACCATAATACATGTTAATTTGTGCGTGTTAAGCAAAATCCTTGTGAGAAGGTTATATCCTTGTAGTTCATGTTATGAAATGAATTGGGTTTTTGGTGGATTGGTAGGAACCACCTTTAAACCATGAAAGCAGGAGTAGAAACTGCGGCAGTTAAGAAAAAATACTAGTTATAAACTATGATTAAGATGTTTATAGGAATGCTAGTATTCATAATCTTGATCAAAGTTGGTTCCAAGAGGTCCTTAAGTCCTAAAATTAAAGTTAAGAAAATCACGCCTACCAAGTGTTTGATAAAATGCCTCAACGAGAACTCAATTTTACTTGGGCATATATGATTTGTTGAAAACTTGTATATTGGTAAAACATGACCAAAAATGCATGTAGACAAGTAAGGAATAGGTTCTAACAACCTAAGTGATCTTTCACCTCATAGGTGCGAATACAAGAGACTTTGAATAGCTAAGGAGTCTCAGATTGAGGTAAAGAGGAAGCACGCATAAGGTAAGTCACTCGATGGCTTAATTCTTAATACGTTTCTAGTATGTTTATATGCTTAGTTATACCTTTGTATATGCATTTGGGAATAGACATCGAAATGTCACAAAAAGGAAGTTTAAACAAGATACACGATTCATAGAAAATGGCCTTAGATGAAGGTTGTTAATATCCCAATTAGGCTATCGGGTCAATTGGGTAAAATGCTAGATAGACAATAGGGCGCGAGCCAAGGTAAGTCATATTTATGACTTTGTAGGATATGTACATATATGCTCATGTAGGATGTGTAAATTGTGAGTAAATCTTTTAGATGAAATGAAGTTGTGATTTCTAAGGGTTATAAAAACATCATGTTTAGACCATGTCGCAAGTCATAGAGACCGATCGAACAAGACCGAGAGAAATGGCACATGTGGCCACGGACATGAAGCATCGCGAACACGGTACAAATGACTTGGGCGGAAGTCACCTAGTCAAGTTGAGGCTTGACAAGCATAGAAAATTGATCAATAGGCCTTGGAAATCATGAAATGTTATAATTTGTTATATGCAAAACTTAACGGGCAACATATTATGGGACATACAAATTATGATTTTGGGATAGAAATCGAACAAGAAATTCAAAATTTTTATTAATCATGTTTGTAGTTCGTGTGGGGACTTTTAAACGTGTTCCGGAAAGCCCCGGAAGTGTTTTTAAATTGACCTGAAAAGTGCCGCTTGGTGTAGCAACTTGGCTGCAAAATTGGCTAAGTAAAAAAGTGCAGCAAAAACCGTCATCCGGCCGTGTCAGATTTCACCTGGCCGTGTCAGATTTCACCCGACCTTGTTAATAAGATCCGAAATTCAACCCGGCCGTGTCAGATTTCACACGGCCGTATTAATAGGATCCGAAATTTCACTCGGCCGTGTCAGATTTCACCCGGCCGTTTTAATAAGATCTGAAATTTCTGGCCGCCTTAAGTTAAAGCCCGACTGTGTTAGGATCCTGAGCTAGAAAATTTGCGTGCGCGGTTTGCGGAGACGACTAAGATCGCCCAAACTTTTAATTTTCATTATTCTTTTTATTCTCTATCAATTTAATAAAGTTTAACGGGTTATTTTAATCGTGTATAACCCCCAGAAAATCAAGGACAAGATTCGGACGATGATGATCAAGGCTCGGACCAATAACCGAATGTACAAGACTCGTCCGCTTCCGCAACTTCTAAATAAAAACGTTTAAAAACTTGGTTTTTGGAAGGTGCCATCACTATACTTTTCACTATTAAATTCATCGTGCGTATGTTAAACCATGAACTGCATGTGCAAAGAAATTTGAGAAACTCGTGGGACATGTAATGTTTGAACACAAACTTCCAAACTAAGTTTATTAGCTCGTAAATCATCCTATAATACCGTTTTAACGGGGTGGGTCTTACAATGATTCTATAAGATTTGTGATATCACGTGCGTAGCCGATCCAAAGGCAGAAATCAACAAATTGGTTAGTTGTTATAGGTGTGGGATAGTGTTAGAGAGATATGGAAATGATAAAACACACACAATATCACAAACATAAATGGGCAACACCTTGATAATAATATGCAAAAGTTACAAATGAGGTGCACCAAGGCTTCTATTTATAGCCTTGTGTCCTATGTCTGGAAGCTTCCAGGCGTGGGACATTTACACCTGCTTGTGTCCAGGCGTGGGACTCTCCTACGCCTGGACCTAAACCTACAATACAAATTTGATGCGTAGACACCCGAAATGCCACCATATTACACCTGAAATCTATCCAAACATGCCTACAACTAATATTGATTTATCACTAGCTGAGGACATACACGAAGTGCGCTAACATTATCCTAAAAACTGGTTTTTTTTAGGTGACATACAACTAATATTGGTTTTTTTTTAAACCAGTTTCTTCCTAGGTGATGCATAACCGAAAATATCCCGATTTTTTTAAAAGCGGTTTTTTTAACCAGTTGTAAAAAAACTGGTTTTAAAAAAATCAATTTTGGTTATAATACCTTTTTAACCCTTTTTTGTATGCCTCTAGTCCATATTATAATTATTATTTTTTCATAAATAAAATAACATAAATTCTTTGACTTCACAAAGTATCTTCATCCACCGTCTATTATTTTGATGTTAAACTTGAGACAAGCCATAACCGAAAACCAACACCGAATACTCAACGACTTGCTAATACCTTTAGCGACTCTTTTTATTAATAAGATACGATACAACTGATTGAATATAACCAATACTTCTATCCCTATTTATAACCACACTAAACTTTTCATGCAAGACATAGAATCCTATTCTAATTCTAAAACACAGTTGAAAACTAAACATATGGATACACCAATATTCAAATTATAAGACTCCTAATATAATACGTAGACCAAATTTACTATTTTATTACTTTGATCCCTTGTCTTATGATCTTCTTTCAAGTCACCCTTTACTTCTCAACATTGCATTAACTTCAACACTCCCTCTCAATGTTGACTTGAGTAATTCTTCCACCAAGATCTTTCACTCCCTGTAATGCTCACACCTCTTTGAGCTTATATCTTGGATTCGCCTTTATCACATCAATGTTTGCTTTCTCAACTTCATGATCACACATCGTGGTATTCAAAGCAATTCTTTCATCCGCACTTGAAACACGCTCCCTCTCGAACCCAACTTTCTCAATTTTCTTTGATTCTTCAATGACAAAACCCGTGAAATAAGACGAAGCTTTCTCTTCATGCAATTCAACCAACGTGGTTTCCCTCTCGTCTAGTTCGGTCATGGTATCCATAATTACTTCTTATTTTCCCATTGCATCAATTAAGTTAGTCGCTACCGAACCACGTAGGCCTATTCCAGCGCCGTGACTTCTTTAACTTGGGCCATGTTCGATTCAACATCCCATGGTTCCTCGGTATAATTTTTACACTTGATCAATTTCACCTTTTCACAGATTAGATGATTCAAGCACCCGGGATCAATAATCCAACCATCTATACTATTCGAACGTGTTTCGGTTATTACGGTGAATGCGCTTACATCTTCTACTTGGGCTACAAAGGCTTCAACATCCCATCGTTCTTCAGTTTCCACTTCCGCACTATTACCTTCATCTTGTTTAGGTTTTCTAGAATCCTTTGCCATATGACCTTTGATCCCGCAATTATGACACTTGAATGGAAAGCGTCTCAATCGAAACTTTGATTCTTTTTCCCGGTTCTCTTCGCCCGATGAATCTTCATCAGAACTTCCTCTTTGGTCATCATGATCCTTTCTATTCCATTCTTTTTTCTTGGTCCGGTCACTTTTAACCCGATACTTATCCTTGCCTTTCTCGTCACTACGATCCTGATTTTTGGTGAACCGTTTCTTCTGCTTTCTTCCTGCATATAAAGCGGTTGCGGTCTCGGTTTTAATTGACACACCAGCAAGTTTCTTAGCCAAAGCTTCTTGTCCAGCAAGAATATTCTCGAACTCGGTTATACGCGGTTGGGTTGCCCACCCGTGAATAGTAGTAACAAAACTTTGATACTCTACCCTTAAACCGTGAATAACTATCCGCTTCATACGATCATTGCTAACCCGAGACTATCGATCAAGTTCCCCAATTTCACGACATAAGTTTTTAATTCTTCAAAAATATTGTGAAATCAGAAGATCACCTTGGGACGTCGTCATTAGTTCGCCTTCAACTAGCTGCAACCGTGCATCGTTCTTTTTCGTGAACAAGGTTTCAAGTGTATCCCATGCTTGTTTAGGATATTCAAGATCTTGAATATGATCAAGAATTTCTTCTTCAATTGTGGTTTTGATTATAAACATGGCACGCTCGGCCTTCACTTGCCACTTTGCGATTGCCCCGTTTATATCGTTCCCTGGTTGCCTTGTCTTGTTACCGTTCACAACTCGCCACAAATCTTGGCCTTGAAAATATGACTTGATGCAAGTAGTCCAAGTTTTGTAGTTCGTTTGATTCAGTTTCTTGATTCCACCTACGAACTGTAACTTTGCCATTGTTTCGGTTTCTTAGCTGATTCTTCACTGCGATCGGTTTTCTAAGACCTTGACTTCAATCGGTTTCTTCACTGTGATCGGAACCTGGACACCCACGATCGGAAACTTACTGTGATCGGAACCTTCAATCGGAAACACCTTTGAACCAGAAACAAATGGGAATACTATAACGGAAACGAGCCCAAACCGTTAGGCTCTGATATCACTTGTTAAACTTGAGACAAGCGATAACCGAGAACCAACACCGAATACTCGACGACTTGCTAAAACCTTTAGCAACTCTTTTTATTAATAAGATACGATACAACTGAATGAATAAAACCAATACTTCTATCCCTATTTATAACCACACTAAACTTGCATTTCAAGACATAGAATCCTATTCTAATTCTAAAACACATTTCAAAACAAAACATACGGATAAACCAATATTCAAATTATAAGACTCCTAATACAATACGTAGACCAAATTTAATATTTTACTGCTTTGATCCCTTGTCTTATAATCTTCTTTCAAATCACCCGTTTATTTCTCAACATTGCATTAACTTCAACACTTCACACGTCACATGTACTAATTCCGCAACCCTCAAGTAAAAAAATATTATGATAATATTGCTTAAAACGATGTTACTTTGGCTCATCCCACTTCCATGAAGAAAGCTTATCACTTTCTTTTCATCTCTTATAATATTTTTGTTGTGAAATTGTTGGAATTTAATCTTAACAAAGATGAATGTAAGTTGAAGAGTGAAAGTGGCAAATTTAATTAATTATTATTTAATTAATTAGTTATTTAAATGTTTTTAATTATACAATAGGTTTTAATTAGTAGAGATAATGTTTAGAGATAATAAAGTGAGTTGGTATTAGATCATAATCAGGATAAGTATTTAAGTAGGCTTATTATGGTTATGTTAGTATAAATAGATGGTTAAGGCATATATAATTTGGGTGTCAAGGTTTTATAATAAACAGAAAGAGTGGTTAGGCTCGTACTTGGGGACATAAGTAGAAGATGGATTGTAAGAAAAAGAGAAAAAAGAAAACAATTCTCAATTAATGCAAGAAGTGGGTCGGTGGAATTTGTTTCAAACTAGTTATTTACCCGTGTCGTGCGTTGCGCCGACAACGATGACATTAATATGACTTTTTATACGTGTGACACATACAACAAAACGGCACAAATGTTCCTAATTTATTCAAGCCCCAACAAATGATTTGCAATACGGTAAATTCAAATCTCTCCATAAGTTGCATTTCTAACAGGATTTGGTTCAGTTTTGATGCATAATTTGGTATGATAGTGGTAAACGTCTAAATTCAAATCGAGTTTCAATCAAATACAAATAATATGACATTGAATACCTAACAAACATTAAGATTACATGATTGGGTTACCGTCACTGTTCATCGCTCGTTGCACCCCCGCTAGGGGAAACTTTTCCATATCAAATGATGAACTCTTTAGCTAAAAAGGGAAAGTGCATAAAAATAATTAATAAACAATAGCTAGAGTTTTTGTTGTTTTTTTTTTAATTTGACTTTCATTAAAGAACGGGCGAGTCCTCAAACCGAGGGCCGCCAAACCAAAACAACCAACTTACAAGATAGACAATGGTGAAACAACCCACTCCTTCAATAATACATTTTTGAAACTACCTATATTTTGACCCATAAAAACGATAATGACTTGATACCAGAAACAACCTCGTGCACCTTCGGATCCTTGTTAAAAATCTTGTTATTTCTAGCACCTCAAAGCGCCTAAAACATAACAATAATTATGCCCCGAACTAACTTCCTTCCTGCTTTGTGACTCATGGTTTGTTTGTTCAATTCCAACAAATCCCCTGTTAACATAGGATTCGAAGTGTGTGCATATTGCATCAAATATGCTACCTTTCAACTTTCATTACCAAAAAAAAGTAAAAATAAATAAAACTTGTTTTGTTTGCAAACTTAAATGTGGATGTTAACTTTGAATGTTATCATTATTGCATAGATATAGTTACCTGAGAATAAAGTAGATGATGCGCCACACCATTTTTGAAAGATGCAAAGCTACAGATATAAAAAGAAGAAGAGCTAGTTTGAAAAAATTATTGACAAAATAATACAATACCTATTTATGTTTGGATTTACGGGTCAAATAAGTAAATTTGAAAGAAAACACAGTATATCATGTAAGTCATTGCCAAAGAAAATGATGATGCCATTAAATTAAAATGCAGAAATCTTTGTTACATTGTTTGGAAATAAAAATCTAAGTAATTATTAAATAGACTAACAATCATTTTGTTTGCAAAACAATCCATAACCACCCTGTTCCTTTTTATACAAATAACGTCTAATTAAATTTACATAGTTGATACCTAAGTATATAAGAACTATATATGAGGGATTTTTTGTTAGGTATCTAGTGGCGCAGCGGAATCAACACACACGCACAAACGATAAGACACACAAAGCAGAAAATATAAACGACACAAAAATTTTACGTGGTTCAGTTCCGGTGGGGAACCTACGTCCACGTACTGCAACTAGGTTATTTCATTAAGCTCAATGCACACATATTACAATACATGACTAAGGTATAAATAGAGAACAATTAGCTTACACAACTTAGGGAGCAAGAAACTGAACCAGGCGTGGCTGGTGTCTTCTAATGTAAACCCCAAAAATCCAATATCCAAGGACTTCACAAACCCAACAATCTCCCACTTGAAGACCTTGCGAAAAACTTCAACCTGCCAATAAGTAAATAACTTCCCAATCATCTGGTAGTCAACAATCTCAAAACACATAGAAACAGAAGTCTTCCAGGTCCGGTTCCCATAGAACAAACCAAACTTCAAACCTGTTCACGTATCCACCTAGTTGCACCGGCCCTTCTCATCAGTAACCTGAAAGGCCCATTGAATCTCTCAACAGCTCCAAAACGGTCATCACAAATCCAGTCATGGCAAAACCCGCTATAGACACATCCCCAATCTCAACCGGCCCTTATTTACTGAAATCACCAACTCTAGAGACTCCAAAGGAAATAATACTCCCCACTAGCACAAACTTCCCAGGAAAGATTTCATTCGGAACTCCATTCTTCTAAACCCAACGTCGATTTCCAGACAATATCAAAACAGTCCTTGTGCTCCCACTGCTACAAAAATCTTGTACATGTTTAGACCTCTGAATACGCACAAATAGATTACTTGAGGATCCTGTAGGAAAATTGGTTTGTGTGAGAAGTGTGAGAAGGATTAAGAATTGACATATAGCCATCATATTTTTGATTTTGGAATGATGTTTTGGGTTGCTTTGGCTTGAAAAACACTTAACATAACAATATGCAAAAATTTAAAACACAATACAATGTATTATAGTCATTAAATTTAAATTACAGATAAAACACCGTAGTAATTACTTAAAACACTCTGCTTAAATGATCTTGACATAATGTTTCAAGTTTTAAGCCTAAAATACATTGTTTTCGTTTATTAATTGTAATGTTTGGTGTTTTTCTAAGCAAAACAATCCAAAACATAATGAATACGTCTAAAAAAATGATACATACATATCAATTTTTTTCACACTTCTCACACAAACCAATTTTCCTACAGGAACCCTACCCTATATATAGGGGAGGATAAATTGAAAACCCACTCGAGTTAAGAAAACTATGAAAACCCTTGTAAAAACCATCAAAAAATTTTTTTTTTTTTTTTTGAAAAAAATACACAAGGTAACATACATGTATTAAAGCGTTTTGGGCCAAAAAAATAAAAAAAAAAGCGCCGATTGGATATTTTAAAAAAAAAATAAACAAAATTTGCACTGTTACATATGTAACAACTGATGTTACATATGTAACAACTGATGTTACATATGTAACAACTGATGTTAGATATGTAACAACTGATGTTACATATGTAATAGAGCTGTTACATATGTAACAGCACAAACTTTGTTTATTTTTTTTTAAATATTCTATCGGCGCTTTTTTTGATTTTTTTGCCCAAAACGCTTTAATACATGTATGTTACCTTGTGTATTTTTTTCAAAAAAAAATTAAAAAAATTTAGATGGTTTTTACAAGGGTTTTCATAATTTTCTTAACTCAAGGGGGTTTTCAGCTTATAATTTCCCTATATATATATGTATATATATTTGGTAGGGATCCTAAGAGAACCAACCCCTATTTGAGAACTGAGAGAACCATTCTGGGCCACACATTTCATATAAAGGCAAAAAAAAAATTTTTTTTTTTTTTGTTTTAATCGCACATTTTTATGCAAGGAAAAAAAAATTATTTTTTTTGAATTTTGTTTTCATTTATACATATGTGTATATGTCAATTATACATATGTGTATATAGCAATTATACATATGTGTATATAGCATTTTTCAGCTATACATATGTGTATATTTCAGTTATACATATGTGTATATTGCATTATACATATGTGTATAATGCAATTATACACATGTGTATACTGAAAAAAAATACAAAAAAAAATACAAAAAAAACATTTTTCTTACATATAAAGCAGCGATTTTTGCAAAAAAAAAAAAAAAAAAAAAAAAAAAAAAATTGCCTTAGAGGAATGTGTGGCCCACAATGGTTCTCTCAGTTCTCAATTTGGGGAAAGGTTCTCATTTGAACCAAATCCTATATATATATAGGGAGGATAAATTGAAAACCCCTTTGAGTTAAGAAAACCCATGAACACTCAAGATAAATAAGGTTTTTTTAAAAAAAAAATTATACAATGTAGGAAACATGTTTTTATGCATTTATATGATGTAACCTAGAAATTAATGTATTACAATATGAGAAAACAACAATTTTAATCTTGTGAATAAGAATGAAAATGTATATTAAAAATAAGTACGTTTAGATGAGGAGTAAAGCTAGAAACAACTATTAATGGTGTGGCTTCGGGTTTTCTTTTCCTTTTTTTTTTGAAATGAGTGGTTTTAACCTATTCTACTTTGGATGAAAATAAAATTCCGATTTAGTGTTTGAACATGATTAGTGACTTGCCTGGACATGATTAATGAATTATCTGAACACATTGTGTTTTTTTTCCTGTATGAACAAAAACCCACAAAAAAAGTCGTTTGCTTTTTTTTTTTTTCATTTTTTGTATAGCACTACGGTACTTGTTGGAAAGATAATTAAACAGTCCTTAATTTTGTGTAATTTTTTGTTTAAAAATTTTCGTATACAAAAGTTATTAACGTTTAAAAATTGTGGGGAAAAAAACATGATAGAAAAAAACTTTTTGAACGAAATAAGGAGGAGAATGCCACATGGCTCACACAAAGGGGATGATGGTCTCATTGAGCGTCATGTTAGCTTTAGTGCTTTCTTTTATTAATAGATATAGATATAGATATAGATATAGATATAGATATAGATATAGATATAGATATAGATATAGATATAGATATAGATATAGATATAGATATAGATATAGATATAGAAGTGAATCTATATTGATTTTAAGTATTTGTATAAATCTTTGTAAATGTAATTTTAGTAGGGATGTTCGCGAGCCGAGCCAAACAGATATTTGTTTGTGCTTGGCTCATTTACAAACCGAACCGAGCCGGTTGTCTCGTTTACAACCGACTGAGCAAGCGTTTTTTGAGCGCACTTTTTTTCAAGCAAGCATCAAGTGAGCGACGAGCAAGCGAGTTTTTCAGAAAACCATAAATTTGGAATGTTTCCTTTAACGTTTTCGCTGCCTAGTGATGACTGAGGTTCAATCGCCCGAGGATGACACTAAGTCCGAGGTCCGATTGTTAGAGAAAGAGGCTCAGGTTGAGGCCAGTGAAGCGACGAGCATACTACAGCGAATGATTGTCGCGTTGTGGCGTAGGTTGATAGCGGGAGACGATTGATGGCGGACAACTAATGAGAATAAGAAGTCAAGCATGTCTTTTCACGACTTAGGGTTTTACAATAAATATAATTGTATATGTGCATATTTGAGCCAAACCCAATAGAGTGGTATGTTTAAAACTACGAATATAATGTAATTGGGTTAACTAAGTCAGTAACAATAAATATAATTGTATATGCACATATATTGATCCAAACCCAATACAGTGGTATATATAAAACTATAAATATAATGTAGTTAATGTGTGTATATAGAATTATATATATAATAAACTAATAAAAATTATATCGAGTCAAACCGGACCGGGCGGACCATTGCTCTTGCTCGACTCGTTTACACTCTGTCACCTTTGTCTCAGCCTACTCCACCACTAAGCCACAGCCTCAATATTAGATTGATAATTATTTAAAAAAATACGCATATTTGTTGGATGTGTCACATGAATATGTAGTAACTGATTGTAGGGTACAAGTCATGTGAGCATAGCAGAAAGATCCAGGCTCAAATAGACAAAAAGGGCCCAACATGCTACGAGCGCCACTTGCCATGCCTTTTTCGCCACATATACGTTACCGATTTTTTTCTTCACAAATGTTAAATTCATTTACATTAATATTAATAAATAAATTTAAAAATATTCGACACATATACGTTACCGATTTTTTTCTTCACAAATGTTAAATTCATTTACAATAATAAATAAATTTAAAAATATTGGCCACATATACGTCCCGATCAACGATGGATGCATAAGATAATTCAAAAATTACACCACAAAGTTATTCACCAAATCTACTATTATTTCATATGAACATCACTTAACTAGTTTTTATAATAATAATAATAATAATAATAATAATAATAATAATAATTTATGATAGAATCTATTATGATGATGTAAACTTACAACCTTAAAACATGTATTAATTTTGATGTTTTTTAATATTACTGAGACCGTATAAAGAAAGAACTTCGGTAGTGATACCGTAAAACATCAAATTAGTTTTCTTTAAAAATCAAACCAATTACCCTTTTTATTTATTTAATATGATATAGGTTTAATATATTTAATAAAATTTTGAATATACCATCGGCATTTGCTTATTATTGTGCATGACTTGATAAAAAATTTATTCGAACGGATGAAATACACTTGATTCTTTTAGCGTTACTAGCCAAACATATATCGAACAAACAAAATTGGAACCGCTACTGCACGTTCTAAAACTATAAAACCAAAATAAAGCATGTTGTAAACCTACATGTTAGATCGCTTATCAATAATGCACTGATGGTTTACTTTATCACGCATGCACTAATGGTCATGTGGATTTGACAGTTTTTTGGAAATCACGTTCTTAATTCTTGTCAAGGGTAAGACATTTTCTCAATCCATGTAATCTCGCTCAAATCTCGCAGTGGATTCTAAATTACTTGAATTATGTAATGAAACGATAACCACCCCCTTCAACTTCCCTCCACAGCCGTCTTGCCACCATTCACCATCGAAGCATCAATGACGACAACCATCTGCACCACCTAGCATCACAACAACCTGCAACCAATCAAAGATCATTGTTTTTTTTTGCTATAACATGATCGAACGCCACCATGCCGTCCTTCACCACCAAACATCACAACCACCCTGCAAATCAATAAGAGATCCATGATTTTTTGTTGTAACGTGCCTGATTTTTTGTTGTAATTGAACACATGTTCTGATGCATTTTTTTGTACGTGTATTTCGTTCCTACACTTTGTAGGTTAAGACCCTTTGTACGCAATACTTTCTCTTTATTAATAAACACTCTTATAAGTTTCAAAATAAACACTCTTATAATATTAAACCGAACATTAACATTAATTAACATTAACAATCTATTAATACATGAGCTATTAATTAACAATTAACATTAACAATTAATTAACATTAACATTAATTAATTTAACAATCTATTAATATATGACTTAAAAGAATACTTGATAATAGATACGTTAAATAATTTTCCTTCGATAACCTTCTTTTTCCTTCCTTTTTTACCTTCCACCGATCTTTACTTCTTTACCGACACATGCTTGGAAATAGTGGCAGGCAACACATTATAAGAGTGTATATTAATGGTTGGACCACCAATCTCTACCCCACGTGTTGAAAGATACAATACATCCTATTGTCAATTTAATTTACTATTACATTTTCAGTTTAACTTGTACATTTTGTAATAGAATAATTCCATAGAATATGCCATTTGTATATTAGGCAATGATTAGGTACATAATTGTAATCAATTCATTCCCATACTTGATTATACCCTAGGAGCGTCCCAGGGTAAAGAAATCTAATATGACATGTCAATTTTACATATGAAATAGACTGATGCGCTTTACAGTTACATGCAGGAAAGTTTCAGGTAGCACCTACTCTAAAACAATTAACAATGTATATCTAATGTTAACGCCTAACCTTAAACAATATAAAACTCTAATGTTAACATCTAACCTAAAACAATGTATAACTCTAATATTAATACCTAACCTAAAACAATGTACAACTCCAATGCTAACACCTATTGAAAATAGAATTCATATTTACTGGTTTAGACATAATTAGTGACTTGCATATACATAATTAATGAATTACCTGAACATTTTGTGTTTTTTTCCTACCGGTTTGAACCGCTATACCGGTAGTTTTTGGGTTATTTTTAGATTATTTTTTATTAAGGAATAACTTTTCAAAAATTAAAAACTTTAGATTATCTTTTGGATTATTTTTTAATTATTGATTAACTTTTTGATAGTATTTTAGTATGTAATTATGTACTTTTAGATTATTTTTTGTGTTAATGTTATAATTTATGAAATTATATAGCTAACTAATCAAATCGGTTGAACCGCCCGATACAACACAGTTCAACCGGTTGAACCATTTTTTAGTTAAATCCGGTGTAATTAAAAAATCGGTTTTTAATACATTGACGAAACCCCACAAAAAAATAGTCGTTTTTTCTCCGTTTTTTATATAGCACTATGATACTCGTTGGAAAGATTGTAAACGCTCGTTGATTTGGTGTAATTTTTTTTAAAAAAATCTCGTATATCAAAAATATTAACGTTTAAAAATTAGGGGAGGAAACACGATAGAGAGAAATCCAATTTTTTTCCTAAAATCACTTAATGCCACATGGCATGCCATTTTTAGCTTGAATTATATATTATTAATGACATATCATTGCCACATGACACACTTAAGGGGGAGGATGTCCTTTTTAATGCCATGTAGGATTTATTGCTTTCAATTATTATAATAGATTAGTGGGTTTTGTATATTGTATATATTCTTAACACATCAATGAGAAGAGGCAAGGAATTATACCATATCTTTCATGGTATCAGAGCCTAGGTAACCCTAAACTCTTCCCCGCACACCCTTCCTCTCTTTCTCTTATCGATCACATCAGCTGATCATCCTCTTCCTTAACCTTTCGACTTCAGCCAATTCTTTTCTTTTCCTTTATACTTTCTGACCCCTTCTCAAACCCATAAACCATGTCATCTCACCCTATTCATCCAACCGTCATAGTCACGAACATCAAGAATTTTATTCCTTTAATTCTTGATCGACAAACTCGTCACTATAATACATGGGCTGAACGGTTTAAGATCCATTGCAAAGCCTACGAAGTCTTTGATCACCTTCAGCCTCGAACCACAACCGAACCCTCCACCACCAAAACCTACCCAATCTAAGTCATGGGAACGTATTGATTCCATTGTCTTACAATGGATTTACGGTACCATCACTCAGGACCTTTTACACAACATTATGAAAAATAACACCACTGCCTATGGCTCCTGGACCACCCTTGGAAACCTATTTCTTAACAACCAGGAAGCCCGAACCATTAACCTTCAAAACAAATTTGTAAACACCCGTCTCGACCAGTTTCCCAACATGTCTGACTATTGCTAAGATATGAAGCTCATCTATGACCAACTCACCAGTCTTGGCGCCAACATAAGTGAAAAACAACTTGTCATGCAGATTCTCACCGGCCTCAATGACCAATACGAAAACATATCACTTATCCTACAACAAACCGTCCCCTTACCTGATTTTTGTATTGCTCGTTCTCGTCTTTGTTAGGTGGAGGATCACAAAACTGCACAGGAAAAATTGTCAAGACAGGCGGCGGGCACCGCGTTAAATACCATAACTGATAACACAAACCGTACCAATAATGATACCTGTGACCGGTCCCATAATGACTCTTAAGATCAGAACCGGGGTCGTGGTCGAGGCAGAGGTCACCGCGGACATGGTGGTTCTTATGGGAGAAGACGATGAGGAGCACCAAACTCCTACAACAATTCAGGGCAATCTTGGCAGTTTCCCTATTGGGTCGGCCCACCTCCATCTTGGACTCCTTGGACACCTATCCCTTCTTGTCCCTACCCCACGGCCCAAACAGAGCAGCCCGTTCCTCCTATTATGGCCCATGGAATTCTCAACCCAAAACCAAGCAGCAACAGCAATCAGACCCAATCATACAATGCCGGTTACTCTCCTACAGACATTGCACAAGCCCTCTATAACTTAGAGCTGCATCACAACGACCCCTCTTGGACAATGGACACCAGGGCGTCAGGTACTATGTCTCCTCAACATGCTATGTTCTCATCTATTTTTAAAAGTATAATTCGTAACTTAATTGTTGGTGATGGTGAAACCATTCCGGTCTTAGGACAGGGTGATGTCACCTTACCACCACCTTTCCTACCCCTTAAACTTAAAAACGTTCTTTAAGCACTTGTCAAAAACCTAATCTCTGTCTGTCGTTTTACCACTGATAACCAATTATCTATTGAATTTGATCCTTATGGTTTTACTGTGAAGGACTTTCGGACCAAGAAACCTATCCTACGGTGCAATAGCTCAGGAGATCTCTACACTCTCTGCCCGTCCAATATCACTAAACTTTCTGCTGCTTCCACTTTTGCTGCTATTTCCCAAGATATTTGGCATCAACGGCTTGGTCACCCAGGCCTCGCTATTTTACAAACTTTAAAAACATCATCTTTCATTAAATGTAGTTCTCCTAATAATAAAGTTTGTCATGCTTGTATTTTCGGGAAACACATTCGTCTCCCGTTTGCTATTTCTTTTACAAAGAATTTAATGCCATTTGTTCTTATTCACAGTGTAGGGCCATGGTTTAGAGGTTTGCGTCTGTCTTGGCCCATTAGACGTTTTTGGGTAGTTTAGTCTATTGGGTTAGTAGGTTTCAGCCATTGGGCCTATTTACTCGAGTTGCCCTATGTGTCTATAAATAGGGGGCTCCAAAACATTTTGGGTTTGCTTGTTACTTTGCTAGTTTTGCTTTCTTTTTCTCTTGTACTCGAACCTAGTGTACCAGACGACTCTTAGTAGCCGTGTGCACTTTTTGGCAATACAATCATTCAATTTTGTTTTATTTCTTTGTTGTTCTTACATTCAATCTTGGTTCCGCACTCGATTGGGTGTGTTTGATACCCAGAGAGGATTCTGGACTTACAGTTGTAGATGCACGTTTTGCGACTAGTGCTTTGGATTGTACATAATATGATGTTTTGGTAAAAACGTGGGGTCGAAGGTGGCATTATAAAGGTCGAATGAAGATAAAGAAGGTCGAAGGAAGCTTATTATGGTTGAAGGAATAGTCTGAAGATATATGTGTTGGTTCGAGCCATGTTGATGGTCGAACGTGCACATTCGACCATGTCGTGGGGTCGAATGTGCAGGCCTATATAAGCTAAAAGTTTTGTTTTGTAATTAACTTTTGCCATTTTGCATGTGTGTGTCAACTAGGTTTTCTCTCTGAGTTCTAGAAGAGTCTGAAAGTTGTTTATTTCATCTTAAACCTATAATGTAAAGATTTATAACATTGTTTATGAAGGAAATGGATATTGAAAAAGTGAGTTACTGTGTTTCATTCCATTTCTATCATTTTGTAATTGATCTAGGGTTTCCGCACTTGGATTGATAAACTTGTATGATCACATAACTGTTTTTTGTTGAAAACGATCCTTTACAAAGTGGTATCAGAGCCTATCTGAATCATACAACTACAAATTGATAGATTTTGAACAGATTTTGACCCAAAATTGATCAAAATTTTTCTGTTTTGCATGAACATTGAGTTTGATGAAAATTGATTGATTCAGACTAGATTTTACGGATAAAATCAAAATTTCCTTTCATTAAAGTTGTTCTACATCTAATCCGAAGCAAAAGCTGCTAAAGATCATCAAAATTCATAAACTTTTGAAAAATTTGGATCAAAATAACTGATTTTCAAAGAATAACTGTTTTTCAAATGGGTCAGGTCGAACAAGAGAGAGTAGGGTCGAACGTGTAAGGTTTTGGGTCGAACCAGGTTATTTTAGGTCGAACGTGACTTTGTCTAGGTCGAACCAAGACTTTGTTTGTGTTGTGTTTGTTCGTTCGACCAAGTGTTGTTCCTTCGACCAAACGGGAGGTCGAAAGAGGGTTTATAGAGGTCGAAAGTGAGTCTAGTATGTTTCATTTTTACATTCGAGTCTGACTTTGGTGGTCGAACCTAGAATTACCTACCTTCGAACCCTCGATCATAATTCAGAGGTCGAACCAAGCATCATTTGGGAAATTTTCTAAGTGTTTTACATTTCAAACTTCATGGACAACATGTGGGGATTTCCTATTACGCCTAGGCCTACAACAACACAACAGCAACATGTTCCAATGAACCCATGGGCTGTAGCATCACAGAAGACGAACACTCAACCATCTCAACCGATTAATTACCTCGCCATGAGTAGTTCGATTCCACAGACTGTTACTCAACCTCTACAACAATCAATCAATCACTATTGGGGCGTTGCAGCAGCAGGGGTACACACTCAAACTACTAATGCTATTTCTACACTAATCAATGATTTATCTTCAGGTAGTGGAAACCGTCCACCAAAGCTGATGGAAATGGCAGAGTACAACCAATGGCAGAAGAAGTTCAAGATACACCTTGAGGGCATGGGAATGGAAGGAACGGAAGCTTGGCAGATGATTGCAAAAGGGTATGTTGCTCCGGTGCATGAGAATTCAGGAGAACCAATTCCACTTGATGGTTTATCTGAAGATGAGAAGAAGAAGTTCGCAGTAGAGAAGAAGGCTTTCTCGCAACTATCTCAAGCTATAACTACAGATCTACTACATCAGTTTGGATCATGTAATACATCTAAACAGCTTTGGGATATGTTGAAGAACCGACATGATGGAAATGAGAAAACAAGACGATTGAGAGTGGAAGAGCTAAAGAAGGAGTTTGAAAATTTTAGCTATGTTGGGAATGAGACTTTGAAAGAGCTTATTCCAAGATATTGTCATCTTTTGACCGAGCTGTCTAACTATGAGATTAGTATTCCGATGTCTGAGTTGGTAGATAAGTTTGCTAATTCTCTACCACCACATTGGAATCAACACATTGAAGTTTTGAAAGAAAAGGATGTGTATCAATATTGGACAATCAATGATCTCATTTAAAAGTTGGAGAATAAAGAATTAGAGGAGAGGAGAAAGGCAAAAAGGTCACAATTTCCACAAAATCCGGAATTGTCCCATGCTACTTCATCCTCATCTATGTCTAGCTCAAGTGTTGGCGGGAATGTTGCACCACACATAGCTTGTGACTTGTGTTTCTAATGTTGCAGAACCACCGAGAAACCCAATTAACTATCTTGCACAAACATCCACCTACACACCAAACTATTCAACAACATCTTACATTCCATCTCCACCTCAAATGTCCACAGCTTGTTACTCATCAAACATTAACACACCTCAACAACAACAACCTCCATCAATTTCACAAGCTTTTCCAAGTCAAAGTCCAATCGTGTTGGAAACTTCCAACATGAATAATGTTACAGTTGAAGTTGCTCAGCAACATATTGCTTTGGTTTTAGCAATGGTTGCTTCGTATAATGGACTTGTGGCTAGTCAGATCGGAAACAACAATCCAACCAATGAAGACTATGCCCAGATTGACAAAGAAGAGATGGAGTTAATTGATATTCAGTCGGCATCCGCAAGTGTTATGAGAAGAGCTACAGAATTCATTGAGAAGACAGGCAAGACTGATCTTGCTACCTCACCAAATACCACATATGGCTTCAACAACGCCAAAGTTACATGTTTCAACTGTGGTGGTAGAGGTCACTTCAAAAGAGAATGCACACAACCGATGCAGCAAGGTAACAGGAATCCTTTCAATTCCAATTATCAAAACCGCCAGTCACAAAACCAGGTTACCTATCAAAGCCAAAACAATAACAACTATCCTCAACAAAACAATTTCCAAAACCGGCAAAACACCTCACAAAATACCTCTAACAGACAAACAACTACACCCAACCAGACTCAAACTCAAACTCCACATAATTCAACCAGAACCATCATTCCTATTTCGAGACCAAATAGCCAACCTCAAACCGAGAATCAAAATCAGGCTTTCGTAATTCAAAAGGATGAAGGGTATGATTGGACCTCAATGCAATTGGAAGTTGAGGAGATCACTAGTGGGAATGTTGCATGTCTTGCGAAGGAAATGGTAGAGGAGTCGGTGATAGCTGATGAAGTTTTGGAGACTGAGAAAGTACCTGAGGTGGTGATTGAGGAGATAGTCGATGATAATCAGATTCCTGTTGCTGGTCAAGTTGAAGACACATTTTCTGAGAAGATTTTGGGAACTGCCATTGATTCTGTGACTGATATCTCTGATGAGCATGAATCTGTGTATTCTGATTCGGAGAGTGAAACGGATTCGGAAGCAAGTATCAACTCGTTGGATGATGAGATTGATCAACTCTTAGCCGAAGATGATTTTCTGATGACGAGGAAGTCGTGCATTGTTGATGATGCCTTCACCAAGATTGACTATTCAAAGTTGTTTGCTGGAAAAGAGGCTCATTTCGCACTAATGGCTATGACAGATCCACCGAAACAGGTAAGTTCTGAATCCACAATTGACATGAAAAGTAATAAGTATTGTGGCACTTGCGATAGATTGACTGAGGAAAACAAGCAACTCAAGGTTTAACTTGAGAGTGCTAGAATCAACTGTCAATCTTATCGTAAGGAAGCACATGATTTTAACAAAATACTTGATGGTTACAAAAAGGACATTTCAGATTTAAAGAAAACTCTTGCTTTAAAACAAATTGCTATTAATAACTACATTAATGAGCTTGAGGAAACTAAATTAGAAACGGCCACCATCAAGTGTTTTGCTGAAAAGGTCAATAAGAAGTTGGAAAGCTACAAACACATAGCTTATGTTGTTGACCATATCATTAAAGAACCATCACAACCCAGTAGTGCAAACTGCAAATCTGTTCCTTCTCCAGTGTTATTTGAGAATCATAATTTGCACTCAGTAACACCGGAAAGTTCAGTTAAATCAAACTCTGCATCGGATAATGAATCTAACACTTCTAGTGTTGGAGATCCACATTCCGATGTGAGACCGATTCTCGGGTTGAATGATGATGGGGTGACAGCAGTAACTGATGATTCAGATACTGAAGATGAGAAACCTAAGGAAGGTAGTAATATTCCTATGGAAAATCACATAATCACAAATGAACCAAGATTACCTTCTCAGGTTTCACATCCTCAGGCAAATGCACATCGAGTGAATCAATCAATGAAGAAAGATGAGAAGAATGAATCAGTTGACAAACCACTCGAAGTTTTCTATCGGATGGAATGATCCGATAAGATTATCTCTGATGAGGAGTATCCAATTAAATTTGCCAATTATTCAAAAATCGAGAAAATTTGGCAGGAGAGTACTATTTGGTTTCCTAAACATGAAAGGACCAATTACGTTACTCCTGAAATTTTAAAGAAATTATATTTGGATTTTCCTAAAGAACCAAAAGTTCATATCACTGAGTTCATCAAGCCTAAAGAAAAGGCTAATGGTTTTCTTGAGCCAGGTTACTCAAAGGACCTAGCTCCAATGAGTCTAAGACGTAGATGTGTTGATGATCAATATCTGATCAATTCCTACGCAAAGCCGAATGCTAAGAATGTTTTTGAGGAATACCGTGCATGTTTCAAATGCGGGGAGAGAGGGCATTTACTTGCTCACTGCTCATACGTGAGACACAAAAAGCACGAAGTTAAGAAGAGGCAACCTTATAGAAATCCAATTGATAATCATAGTTATCCTCAAAGACAGTTTGTCCCTCAAAGACCTCCATTTTATAATCAAAACAATTATTTTCAAAGGAGAGATGACCGTCAATTTACGTATGATCGTAGAAACCGGATTGCTATGGAAAAGAAACTGAAGAAACCTGTGGTGAACTCAACTAATGATAAACAGAAGGTTGTTCCTAAACCCGCTGTTAAGTCATCAGTTGGACCTGTATCTGTTAAATCAGATAAGGTAACTAAGAAAGTTTCATTCACATTGATATGTGAAGGGAGCTCCAGCTGGCCCTGTTAGCAGTTTTTGGATTGTCGACAGTGGAGCTTCTGGTCACATAACTGGTGATTTGACGCTGCTATTCGATATCAAGAATATTAATGGTGGGTATGTAGCGTTCGCAGGAAACAAAGGAGGTTATATCACTATGGAAGGGAATGTTAGCAATGGAATTGTGAGTTTTGAGAAGATTTCGTATGTGAAGCAAATCGACTATAATCTGTTAAGTGTCAGTCAAATTTGTGACAAACAGTTTTCTGTACACTTCGGTGATAAATCTTGTTATATCCTCAAACCCGGTTTCGTCATTCCAAAAGAATGGATCATGTTGAAAGCACCAAGAGTGAACAACTTGTACATTCTTGATATGAGCAAAGCAATGACAACTCAGGGCCAAGTTACGTGTTTTCTATCCAAAGCTATAGAGAAAGAATCGATAATATGGCACAGAAGGATGGGACACATTCACCTCAGAAAGATGAATCATTTGGTGAAGAACGAGCTAGTTGAAGGAGTTAATGTGAAACATTTTCATCTCAATGATAAGTGTGTGAGTTGCAAAAAGGGGAAACAGCACAAACAGTCCCACAAACCAAAGAAAGTAAACTCTGTAGAAATTCCACTTGAGCGTTTGCATATGGACCTTTTCGGACCTGTCAAGCGTAAAAGTGATTGTGTAGAACTTTACTGTCTTGTGGTTACAAACGACTATTCAAGATTCTCGTGGGTGATGTGCATGCAACACAAAAGTGAAACGTTTAACAACTTGAAGGTTCTGTCATGTGATTTCTGAAAGGGGTATGGAGGTGGACAAAGCAAAAATTCGGGTAATATCATCATTGCCACCACCGAAAAATGTTAAGGGGGTAAGATCATTTTTGGGACATGCGGGATTTTATAGACGCTTTATTAAAGGTTTTAGTGTTATCACCAAGCCTTTATGTAATTTGCTATTGAAAGATGTTCCCTTTGATTTTACTAATTAATGTTTGCAAGCGTTTAATGTTTGAAGGAACACTTGGTCAAGGCTTCTATTTTGCAACCTCCGGATTGGTCAAAGCCATTTGAAATCATGTGTGACGCAAGCGACACAACAATTGGTGCAGTTTTGGGTCAACGAATTGATAAGAAGCCGGTGGTGATTTATTATGCGATCAAGACTTTATCCGAAGCGCAACTGAATTACACCACAACCGAAAAAGAGTTATTCGCGGTGGTGTATGCTTTGGATAAGTTTCGTCCGTATATTTGGGGGAGTAAAGTGGTTGTGTAGTCGGATCATAGTGCGGTTCGATACTTGATGGAGAAAAAAGATGCCAAGCCACGCTTGATTCGGTGGATATTGTTGTTACAAGAGTTTGACTTAGAAATTTGAGACAAAAAGGGAAGTGAGAACATAGTGGCGGATCACTTGTCTCAAATTCTGGTGGAAGGGATTGATGATGTGGGTGAAATAAATGAAAGATTTCCCGATGAACAACTATTAGCCGTGTCCACTTTTGTTGCACCGTGGTATGCTCATTATGTTAACTACTTAGCCACGGGTGCCATCCCAGATCATTGAACCAAGAAAAGAAGACAATAATTTATGGTCCAAGTCAAGCAATACATTTGGGATGAACCAGACCTTTTCAAAATTGGGCTTGATCAAGTTATCCGAAGGTGTGTGCCCGAAACGGAGGTGATGGAAATTTTAACTCATGCTCATTCATCCGCTTGTGGAGGGCATTTTAGTGGGCATAAAACCGGCTACTGGGTTCTTTCATGTGGATTTTATTGGCCCACAATTTTTAAAGATGCATGTGAGTTTGCCCGGAATCGTATCAATTGCCAAAAGATGGGAAGTATTTCAAAGAGAGACGAGATGCCTTTGCAACCAAGCTTGGTTGTAGAAATATTTGATGTATGGGGCATTGACTTTATGGGTCCCTTCCCAAACTCTAATGGGTTCCTATACAATTAATGGCGGTGGATTATGTCTCAAAGTAGATTGAAGCTATTGCAACAAGAACAAATGACCATTCGGTTGTTTGCAAATTTGTCCAATCCAACATCTTTGCTCGGTTTGGTATTCCAAGAGTGATTATAAGTTATGGTGGATCGCACTTCAAGAACTTTAATTTTGGGAAATTGTTGAAGAGGTATAGTGTGAATCACCGGATTGCCACACCTTACCATCCACAAATGAGTGGACAAGTTGATGTGTGCAACTGTCAAATCAAAGAAATTCTCATGAAGACGGTTCGAACGGATAGGAAAGATTGGTCGAGAAAGTTGGATGATGCGTTGTGGGCATACCGGACGGCCTACAAAACTCCAATTGACATAACACCTTACCGGATGGTGTATGAAAAGGGTTGTCACTTGCCAATGGAGTTAGCACATCGGGCACATTGGGCAATCACAACGGTGAATACGTACTATGATGAAGCGGGAAAGATAAAGAAGTTGCAATTGAGCGAGATTGAAGAGATTAGAGATGAAGCTTATGAATGTGCATCGGCTTACAAAGACAAACTTAAGAAGGTTCACGATGCAAAGTTGAGGAAGAAAACCTTTGAATTGGGTCAAAAGGTTTGGTTGTACAACTCAAGGTTGAAGATGTTTGCGGGTAAGTTGAAGAGTAAATGGATGGGTCCCTATGTCATTCGTCGAGTTGGGAAGTTTGGTGATGTGGATATCTATGGCGAGCAAACCAACAAGCAACAAACGGTGAATGGACATCGATTGAAGGCATACTTGGAAGGAAACGACATCAATAACTTGGAGCTTGACAAAGCGGGCTACATCTTACGCCCGGTGGAGGATGAACAACCATGAGAGGCCCAGGTTTGGTAGTGTACATAGTCAGATTTTATTTTATGTTATTTTGTTTGATTGCACAATTTTCATTTTTGTTCGAAACCCGTGTTTGAAACAAGTGTGGGGACGTTCGGGTCACGAAATTGTTCTAGCATTGTGTTGAGGACAACATGGGATTTTCGAGGAGGTAGGGTAATTTCTATGTTTTTGAAATTACAATTTTTATTTAAAATTCCAAGTTTTTGTTAAGGTTTTACTCTAAAAAAAAGATGCCCAGGTGCCACCGTAAGCTACGGTGGATACCGTAACTTACGGTGGCCAAGGGAGTTTTAAAAGCAAACGGTGAAAAGCTACTGCCTTACGGTAGAGAATTGAGACATTTTGGCTACCGTCCCTTACGGCCCTACCGTAGCTTACGGTAGGGTCTGGGAGTTTGAGAGTTTACGTTTTACGTTATAAAAAAAAATATTTTTCTAAGATCACGTGAATGTCTCTAGCCACACACTTTCATCTTTCATTCTTTTCTTCTTCACATCACGCTCACAAGAACTTCCATAAACCTAAATCCTCTTCAACTTCAAATTCTCATAACTCTCTCAATCTTTCACCAAATCAAGTGATTTTTGGGTCAATCTTGACTAGAATTTCACGTAGTTTTTTATTTTGAGGAGAAAATTGCAAGATAAACCCGTTTTTGTAGTCGAATCATAAACCCCAGGTCCGAAAATTTTTGGGGCTTTTGCAAGTTTTTGTTTTTCTTGGCTTCTAGTATCATCAAATCAAAGGTATGTGATATTATTTTGCTATTTTTGATGGTGCATTGTGAAAATTTATGTTATTGTTCTTGTTTGTTCATACCCACTTGCTTGTTCTTAGATGATACTATGTAAAATGGTTATTTGATTAATATTATGGTAGTAGATGTAAGTTTAGATGCAAGTTGTGAACTTTTGGAAATGTTAACATTATAGAGGCATCATGCCCAATTTTTGTTAATCTAAGTATGAAATTTTTGTTCACTAGGATCTACTACCATGGTAACAAGCAAGTGTGGGGATTTGTCAAGCAAATGGGACTAATTTTGCTATGTTTTTGTTGTGTTGCTTGTTTGTGAATTGTGTAGGAAAATGGTAAGAACAAGTGAGCCATTGGAAGCGAGCTCATCTTCAAAAGCTCAAGGCAAGCAACCGGAAAAGCAACTGGAAAAACAATATAAAAGAAGGAAGTATGTTGGGAGAGATGAAGATACTGATGAAGATGAAGAAATGGTTGAATTGAACATGCATGACAAACCGAAATGGGAATCTGGCCCATTGAATGAGAAGCCGAGGGAGTGGCAAGCAATCTTATTCCATGATCAAATGAAAAAGCTACAAGATAGAGGTGGTGCATTTATTTGTGAGAGAGAAGTGAGAGAGATCGAATTCGGGTCGTTTAATGTTTTTGCTAGATTCCGAGCGTTAGGATGGGAAGAAGCACTTAAGTGCTATGACAAGGATAATAAGAATTTGTTTATAGAGGAAATTGAAGAGTGGATCGCAATTTTACAGTGCAATAGATATGATAAACCATCTCAAATGAAGCTAACCGGTCAAGTAAATGGGATCAAGGTGGAGATATCTTTTGAGACATTACGGATGTTAGCCAAGTATGATAGTTTGGGGACACGTGACTACATTATTCCAAGTTTGGATGATTTGTTGATAAAGCCGGATAAGCATCCAAGATGGAATGACACGTTGCAAGCTTTATTTCTACCGGGTACGTATCATGGGACATTGTACCGAACAAACTTGAAGATAGAAGAAAAATTGCTTTTGGCCATTTGTATTTTGAATGTGATACCAAGGAGGGCCGATAAGCAAGAAGTAAGATACCCGGAGATACTATCCTCTAATCATTGCTCAATGGGTCCCCACGTTTTCCAATTCGGTATTTGATCATGAATCATGTGTGGATATGCTAGAACAAGGTGGGAGCAGTAGCGGTGCGTTCGGGTTTGGAGAATGGAATGACTTGATGACTTCCGTTTTCGGGCCGCCTCAACCTCGCTACTACTGATCAGGTTGTCTTCTTTCGTGTATAGTTGTATATATGTGTTTATCTATTATGTTTTTGGTTGTGTGGATGGGCGGTGTTAGTGATGATGTTTTGTTTGGGTTGTGCTAGTGGTGGTGTGAAGATATATAAAATATATATATATATATAATGAAAAATACCAAAAAGACATTTCTGGTTTGAGATGAGAAGCTTTGGGTAATTTTTAAGAATTGGAGCGATCAATTCCTTTCAAAACCATACATTGGGGACAATGTATCCCAAGTGTGGGGATGGGGAAAATTTTTGAGGTTTTAAAATTTTTTTGGTAATCAAGCATAAACATTGTGAAAATTTGAACGCCTTGAATTAACCCCAAGAAACACACCGGCGACCCTTAACACCCTTTTATTCTTGATGAGAGTTGAAGCCACACTTGTAGAAAAATAATACCTTTCTTTGTGAGAGTGGCAATGGGTGGGGGTGCACTAGAACTTGTGCTTGAATGCGATTTGAGTCTTTAGTTGAACATGAGTGTAAAAAGGATAAGGGCATTTAGGTAGCCTCATCTTGATGAGTGTGAGTGTGGGATTTAGGGGGTTGGACCTCATGAATTACATATATGAGCTTGGTAGCGAGAGGGGCGGGGGTTTGGACATTTAGTTGCCCATGTTGTGGCTAAAGTCTATTGTTTGTTAACCCTTTAACTAGCTTCCTAAATTTATACCCGACTTGACTCGGTCTTTTTAGTGTTAGTTGTGTTTTAGTAGTGTTGTTTGAGTGTTGCAAGATTGATGTGTTCTTAAGTATGTGTTTCTTATGTTTATGTAGTGTGTTTGCTTTTATATATTAAAAAAACTAGTGGGATGTTGCGTTGCGCTTTGCGCAACTTTCTTCTATGTTTGTGAGCGACTAGGACCTGTTTACTATGCAATAGGTTTGTGGCCGAAAAACATTCATACATCAAGTTATTGATTTACAGTTTAAAAATAGGACATATTAGGTAGAAACAGAACAAAAATATTAAATGGTAGTTAAATTGTTGAAGCAAAGCGGTAATATCTGTTTCTTCGCCATTTGTTAGATGTGCCCACAGCCTAGCTGTAGTTGACCCTTATCAAGCAGCTTCAATAGTTATTGATTGCTTTTGGCTGCATCAAATTTCTAGGTGGGTACATATTAAAATTGAACGAAAACGAACTAACAGGTACCCCTTGCAATAATGTGCATTGAGGTATGTTTCTTTTGATTTTCTTTGCAGCTAGGTGGTCTTGCTGTCCATGTGGTTGTTTTGGTCAAGTCTAAAGTTTTTAAAATACACTTAAAACTAAATACAATACCTTAATTGAAATGGTGAATTATTGCGTTGATGAAGATTTTGCAAACTGGTGTGAAAACCACCTAAAATGAACAACCGATGTAAGTTCAGTAAACGCCCTGACCCGAAAACGGGACAAGTGAGATTGTGTGAGTGAGTGAGCAAAAAAAAATGGGCAAAGATGGGGTTGGCAGGTTGGCCTAACAATAGTGTAATGGTCTACTTTTTTATTTTATTTTTCGGTAAAATATACATATAAATATTTCTACAATTTTCTGCTAGTGTATCGCTAATCACGAAATAGCCCCTGCTATTTTATCACTATCGCTACTTAGCATATAGGTGGCTTGTCGCTATCGTCCACTGTTTGCTATTGACAACAATAATATATATGAATATGACCAACAAACATACCGCAACTTTGGTGGCGATAGATCCCGATATATTGTTCAAAAGCTGCTGACATTTCTCAAAGTTGCTGCTTAATTCACTAACCTTCAAGATGATCAAAATTTCATTTATCTTGCATAACTATCTAATAGTCTAACCAATAAAAGTACAATTGTCTAACCAATGTATCAAAATGTTGATCCCGGGTTCCATTCTCAATCGCATCAGGCAAATTCTCCACCAGCTACAACAATATATAATCAAAATTAAACGATAAAAAAATCAAATACATAGACTCTATGGTTAAGGAATTTTGTCAAACAGTTGGTAGGCATTAAAAGAGAACCACCTGAGACGCTATAAGCCGCCACCACATCTTCCTCTATCTGTCGTATGCGATCGCGGTTTTGGTCAGGGTTTAGGACTTATGTCTGTCGCACTGGTCGGTGGCCCAAAAGACCCACCGGTTGAACGACCCTCGCCGGTCCACCTCCTTCGCCATAAATTCGGGCTGGAGAAAAATAGAGGACACAGAATTGGGGGAGATGAATCGGTGGAGGATGATGGAGGGTTAGGATGAGGATTCTTCTCTGGACTCCCAACCTTCTTTCTTTCTTTCTTTCTTTATATGTTCACCGAATCAATTGAGGGTCTCGTTGAAGATTTGTGGTGGTGTAGAATGACGTGGGAGCACCGATACACGTGTATAAGGGGAAATAATAACATGTGGCGAAAAATTAATATGATATAATATGATTGTGATTGTAATTTTTAACCAAAAAGCAAACACACTCGCATGACTCGAACCTAGCTATCGCCCATAAACACACAACACGCCCACCAACTGATCTGGAAGGACTTTAGTTAACAGATTCATAACATACAATATTTAACATGTTTCCAAATCAGGAAAAAATCAAAAACACTATTCAAATCCCTTTGTCTATTAATATAGTGTAATGATGAAGAAAGAAAAAGAAAAGAAAAAAAATAGAAAAATGAAAAATGAAAAAAGAGGAAAAGAAGTGATGAAAAGAAAAAAAAAAGAAAGAGTATGTTTATGGTGTATATAGTAGTTTTGTTTCGTGTGTGTGTGTGTTCATTGTGTAATAAATGACCGGGTCAAGTCATGCGCTACTACATATATATCCCATTTCCTACCTTTTCACCTAGCCAAGTTACTACCTTTAAGTCCCTTTGATTTGCATTCATGTTTAGCATTTGTAAGAGGAGGATTGATTTAGGTACAAGCATATGGTTGTGCAACCACCCGTTTGCCTTATGTGTGACTAGCTCATATTTGCTAGTGCTTACTTGTTACCGAGGGGAGAGACATTGTGAGGGGTGTGTTGATTTGGGTGTTAAGAATGGGTTAGTAAAAGGATTACATGTTGATGCTTGATTTATAAAGATCGCTTGTGTGTTGAAAATGGCTTTTAATGGATTTCTTGGGACAAGCAATGGTTAAGTGTGGGGATGTGACGGGTGGTTCAAGGAACAACCCTTTATGATGCTAAAACGTGTGTTATACCCACATTTGATTATGTAATTGCTTGGAATTTGATGACTACGGTTACTTTGGTTGCTAGTATATTAGGGAGCTTAAAATGAAGAAAACGCAGCTTTGGACGGACCGGAACGGGATGGAACAAGAAAGATTGGAAAGAAGAAAAAAATAAAAAAGTATGGGCTCCACCATAAGCTACGGTGGCCCCTGGGTCCATTTTCTTCACCGTTCTCCGGTACCTCCTCACCGTATGCATTTTCATTCCACCGTACCTTACGGTGGCTACCGTAAGGTATGGTGGCCTCTGCGCGGTTTTTGTAAGTGCTCCATATAAACCGTTTTTGAGGGCCTTTTCACTTACTTTTTGATTGGGAAGGTTTCTTGAGACTTTGGGGGCGATTTTTGGCTGAGGAAATCATTGGAGAACAATTACAAACACTTTGATTATGTTTTTGATTTGTATGAACTTTATCATGGATGTTATGATGATTCACCAAGTGATGTACGGCTAAACTTTTGGTGATCATTCTAGGTGAAGGTTTCTTTTAAACTCTTGTGTGTTTTTCCTGTCATTTCTAGAATAATAACTTGGTATCTTTGTCTTGTTATTATGATGTTTGGACATTTGATTGTACTGTGTTGATTAATTTTCCAATTTCTAATCTAAATCATACGTTCTTGGTGTTGTTAACAATCAAGATATCACGGGAAGGATTGGGGTTGGTTATTGATTGATTGGTCATCGGGAAACAACCTCGCGTTAATATAATCCGAGTACTTTGTTCCCTTTTATCACAACGAATGTTTTTACATGAGTTATGTCTATGTAACTCTTTCTAGTTGGAATTTTTGCACAAGTGTTTAAGGAAACCGGAACCTAGGATGATCATTGCTTTCATAATTTGAAGTAACAATCCAATCTTAATCAGTAACTAGTTGTCAATTTAGTTTTAAATCAAAACAATCAAAACTCTTGATCTTTAATTTTTGTCTAGTAGTTTAATTGTAGTTAATTTGCAAAACTATAAGTTCACACATCTTCCACAAACTCCCTGTATTCGATACCTTTTTACTACTATCTATTGGTTGTAATTTGGATTAAATTTACGTGTACCACGACAGCACGTCACCTTCTGATTGAAGATGTGTTGTAAGCTCTTTGTGATCGGTGAAAATAGTGCACTTAGTGCCATAAAGGTAGTGCCTCCAAATCTTGAGGGCAAAGATCACTGCACCTAACTCTAGGTCATGAGTGGTGTAATTCTTCTCATGGACTTTGAGTTGTCGAGATGCAAAGGCGATGACCTTATTCCTTTGCATGAGTACACATCCAAGACCTTGATGAGAAGCATCGCAAAAAAACACGAAATCATTGGTACCTTTAGGAAGTGAAAGAATCGGAGCACTGCACAAACGGTTCTGCAAAACCTGAAACGCTTCCTCCTGCTTGATTACCCAATCAAACTTTTTGTCTTTCTACGTCAAGATTGTTAGTGCCTGGGCAACCTTAGAGAAATTTTTGATGAATCGTCAGAAATAGCCAGCTAGACCCAAAAATTGCCGCACTTCAGTTGGTGTCTTGGGCGCAGCCCAATCCTTGATGGCTTCAATTTTTGCGGGGTCAACTTGAATACCCTTCTCGTTTACAATGTGACCAAGAAAATGGACTTCTCGAATCCAGAACTCGCACTTAGAGAATTTGGCAAACAACTTCTCATTTTTAGCAACTCCAAAATCAATCGAAGATGATGTTCGTGCTCTTCTTTGGTTCGCGAGTAGATCAAGATGTCATCAATGAAGATAATCACGAATTTGTCCAAGTGGGGTTTGCAGACTCGATTCATGAGATCCATAAAAATAGCGGGAGCATTCGTCAACTCAAATGGCATGACCAAGAATTCATAATGCCCATAACGAGTTCGGAATGCGGTCTTCGGAATGTCGTCCTCTTGGATCCGCAACTGGTGATAACCCGAACGCAGGTCGATCTTTGAGTAGTAGCTGGAACCCTGTAACTGGTCAAACATATCGTTGATACTCGGCAAGGGGTACTTCTTTTTTATGGTCAGCTTGTTCAACTCCTGGTAATCGATGCACATGCGAAAACTTCCGTCTTTCTTCTTCACGAACAAAACAGGTGCTCCCCACGTAGAGAAACTCGGGCGAATGAATCCTTTGTCTAACAAGTCCTGAAGTTGGTTAGACAATTCCCGCATCTCGAAAGGTGCCAGACGATACGGAGTGCGAGCTACTGGAGCAGCTCCTGGGAATAGGTCAATGAGAAACTCGACTTGACGTGGCGGTGGAAGCCATGGCAAATCTTCTGAAAAGACTTCGGGATAGTCTCGCACTACCGATATGTCCTCGAGTTTCTGATCTTTGGCTTTCTGTTCAATGACGTGTGCCAGGAACGCGACACAAGCCTTCCTTAAACACTTATGCGCCTTGATGCAAGATATGACTCAAAGTGTAGATCCACATCGGTCTCCTAGAATCGAAAGGTTTTCACCATTGGACAAGGGGATACGAACCAATTTCTCATGACAGACGATCTCTGCACGATGTTTGGATAGCCAGTCCATACCAATGACAACATCGAAACTACCCAATCGAATAGGCAGCAAATCAATGCGAAAGATACGATCACCAAGTTCTAGAACACAATCCCTAACAACTTCTTCAGAGGAAATTAACTTACCATTGGCCATTTCTATGGTATAATGTGTGTCCAACTTAGTTGTTTCTAACCCAAGTGAATTCTTAAAGTCGGTCGACACAAAGCTAAAATCGGCGCGTG
Organism: Ambrosia artemisiifolia; assembly: GCA_032199755.1. Lineage (NCBI taxonomy): Eukaryota > Viridiplantae > Streptophyta > Magnoliopsida > Asterales > Asteraceae > Ambrosia > Ambrosia artemisiifolia. Next base: position 534,292 of record CM063523.1, read on the forward strand.
AATCAAAAAGAACTGATGCAAAATGGTTGTTAAGGAGAAACGTACCGGTAACCACGTTAGGATCTTCGCGTGCTTCATTGGTGGCCTTGGCTTTGCAGTTAGCGGTTTGGTGACCTCGACTGTTGCAGTTCTTACACAGGATACTTTCACACGTGCCAACATGATGATAGTGGCATTTACTGCAGTGGGGATGGGGCTCGTTATACTTGCGTTTAGGCTCCTCAGCAGTGGTGGCAGCAAAAACCTTCACAGTGTCCTGACGTTTGTGGGGCGAGTTCTTACCCTTCTTGGAGCCAGATCGCTTGTGCTTGTCTCCGTAACTCTCTCCCGCAACTACAACCTTCTGATTTAACGAACCCAGACGAACAGCATCATCGGTCAGATTGTGAGCTAAAGGAACAACATTCTGGATAGTGGTAGGTGCGGACGCAGTGACCATGCTTCGAATCTTGGGAGATAATCCCCAAATATACCGCTCAACTCTCTTGTATTCCAGAGTGACCATGTAAGGAACTAGTAGAGAGAGTTCGTGGAAGCGGGTAGTGTAAGAAGTCACTTTAGCATCCACCATGGAAAGATTCCATAATTCTGCTTCAAGCTTCTGCAGTTCGCTCCTTGGACAGTACTTCTCCATGAGTAGAGTCTTGAGATCAGCCCAGGTAAGATTGTATGTCGTGTCTCTACCCAAGGTCTGTACCTGAAGATTCCACCAGTTGAGGGCTTCATCTTGGAATGTGCAAGTAGAGTACTTCACTTTCTGGTCCTCAGAACAACCGCTGATGTCAATAACTGACTCAACCTTTTCGATCCAACGAACAATTCAAACGGCACCCCCGGTACCACAAAAGTTCCATGGTTTGCAACCATGAATGTTTTGTATGAACATCCCTGAACAGGGTTTTCAACTTCTGTGTATACAATAGTGAATATCATTAACACAAAGTTTTTGCGTAGGAGTAGTAAGTAGAGAATTTAGACTCAAAATTTCTACCGTTATCCGTTTCGCTTCCCTGTCGACGACCAATACCTCTAGAGCCTCCGCTGGAATCGGCTCGAGCAGCGTCATGTTGAGCAATTGCCTCGGCAATCACTCTAGCCAACTCAGTGGGAGTGGCTGGTAATGGTTTGCCATCAATAGTTTGTGCAGATTGTCGAGCTTGCAAGATTTCCTTCTAATATGACACATATCAAAAGTGTGAGACACATATTCTGCAAATATTGTCGCTCATACAAATATAACAACCAAATATAACCACGCATAGCAAATCAATCACAACCACAAGTCAAAAGAAATAAGCAACACAGAATAACATACCAACATAAACCATACATAAATCCAAAATGCATAAGTGTTAGTACAAAAGGCGGGCGATCGAACCGCAATAGTTTAAACTACTAGAACTAAAGATAACGCACCAAAAATAACAACATAAACATCGTAACAAAAGTGTAACAACATAAAGTACAACCACAAACAACCTAAGAAGATGGTGGAGCAAAGAAGCAGCAAGAGCAATGATCGCCTCCCTCATACGCTGGTCGGTTTCTGCCATCCTCCTCTCTAGTGCATCCAAGCGTCTCTCCGCCTCTGCTCTCCCGAGAGCCATCGCTAACCTCCCTCGCTCAGCCTCCTCCGCACCTACCTCCAGCTCTCGGATGCATACAACCATAGCAAAAAGTTGCGCGTCGTGGGATAGGACAACGCATGCTCAGTGTAGAGTGGCCTCCTAGATGATCTCCCCAATGTCATCGCCTCGTGGTCGTCCTCCTCGTCTCGATGGGCTAGGTCACCGGTGAGACTAGGGTGGTAAGGCCGCTTACGGGCCTGAAAGCACCTCCTCAACCTCGGTGATGGCTCGACCACCAGCACGGGTACCTCTATAGCATGTGGCTCTAGTATGGGGTCGACGGGCTGGGTAGGCTCGCCGGTAGGGACAGGGTCGGTGGAAGGGCAATGACCGCAGTCTATCGTATCCTTTTACGGGGAGTGTACCTCTGGAGGGTACGACTCATATAGTCTATGCGAAAGGATGTGGCCGGGCTCGAGGCAGTAGGGGCAGTGGAAGGGACCACCAGAGGGTGAACGTTGAGGTCTGCAAGGGAAAGTGGGACGTAATCCTCGGTGTCATCATCTGAGACACGCCTAACTAGGGGTGTTGGGTCTACATCCATCTCAGAATCCGAGATCCAACCTCCTCCGTGATGGGGGAAGTTAGGGGCCTCAGAAAGGATGGGGGCAGGCTAGGTGAGTGGAAGGTCCTCCTCTGGTGTGTCATCCACCAATGGTGATGGCCATGTTCCTGTTATATGCATGCATATATACGTAAATGAACATGTATGTATGTAAATAAATGAACTACTATACCCGTGTGTCATCGTGGAGCAACTTGAGACTTGATAGGTGCAAGGCGAGATGGTGTGGTACTTTGTAAAAACGTTTCGAAAATATTTTGGGTTATAGTTGACTCAAAAGAATCTTAGTTCGCTATAACCTTAGGCTCTGATACCAATCTGTCACACCCTGCCAAGGCGGAAACACGGGGATGCGACCTCGAAAGGTTTTCAAGCACAAGGTTCAAGCAACACACAAATTTATTTAAATAAGTACCATCAAAGGATGGATATTGTCATAAAATTATTCAAACCAACATAACATTGTATTGAAAACAAGAAATTGTCTAGGATTCATGAACCTGAAACTAAAACATCATGGGACTGACAAAACCCAATCCAAAGTGATACCACCCAGTGCATGCTCGAACCCCTCTCTCAAACCTCTGCTGCTCATCATCAATTACCTGAAAAACATGCATAAAAGGTTTGTCAACACTAATGTTGGTGAGTTCGCAAGTTTGAATGTAATACGTAAAATGCTTGTGTAATTCGTGTATGACCAATCATAGGCTAGCTAAGCGAATGATTACAGTGCAAACCATGAGTCATGTAACCAAACCTCTTGACTGTTGTGCCTCGTGCATTGTACACTAAAGACAATCTATGTATAGTAGAATACTAACACTCTTTTGTATGTAACCGGTTAAAGCGACTAACCAAGAGTGGGGGTGTCAACCCAATAGATCTTTTAAAGTGTTCCATGGCTTTCGATAGCTAATGGTTACAGTATAATGTAAGTACGAGGACTGATGAGCTCATGAACCAAATGTCTCATGTTCCACATGGTAGTCACGATAGAATATACACACCAAATGATATTGAACTAGTTGAAGCATGTTTGTCCCCTGAAAATGTAAAAATAGTAAAATGGGGCCGTGAAAACTCACCTAATAGTGGTACGTGTGGTCTAGTGAAGCTGAAAATGTGAGATAGCTACCGTCCAGACAATGGTTGCCCTATGATTGTTAAGAGCACGGTAAATTGTATGTTCTTGTTGTTTATCATACAAGTTGTTCACCCGACATTAGTGTGCCTTGGTGTTAGTGTATGTGGGCCAGGTCTTGTGTACATGAGGTTTATAAGTGTTTTATTCATATCTGTAAAGGGTACAGTTCTGGAAATCCCAGGTACCTGGTTGTAAGTGAACTCTTGATTGTAGCCAAAGTGGTCTATAAACTGACACCATGCCATCACGTGTGGTTAGTTTTTGGAAAAATATGCGTTTTAACATAGGTTTAAGCCCTTTTATTGCCCGAAGTAATATTAATACATGTTTCGGCCTATCTTAACATGTGTTAGAGCATTATAACCGAAATAGGTGTATTATGTAGGCATTGAAACCGATCGTGTATAGGTTCAAAATGAGTTGGCTTAGACCGATTAGGGCACAACCAAGACTATGCAATGTGTTTAATTGTGTATTTGTGTCAATGGTAAAAACCGATTATGAATCGTTTCTTGTTAAACCTTCATTGTCGAACATAGATCTAGTGTGTTTGGATTATGAAAACCGATCCATTAGTTGGTTGATCACATTGGTTTGATTAAAAACATTGCTCAAATCATCATAACAACATGAGGGCCGATTATTATTCAACAATGGGGTCTCTTGACAATGTGATCTCACTCTAATCGACTATGTGCAAACATAATGAGATGTGTAGTGCCTTGTGTGTGTAAGTGATGGTTTAGAGGGGGCTAGGGGTCGAATAGGGGTCGGGTAAACAGAAATAGGCCGAGGGAAATGAATTATAGGAGCTTAGAGGACTTACCAAGAGGTGTTGGGTGTTAGAAAGCCTTGTGATTGCTTCTTCGATCCTTGAGAGCTTGGTAGTCCTCGGCTAATGCTTGGAGACAACCGAAAGTTGATAGGAGATGCGGAGAGTTTAGGTGTGGCAATGGTTGATGATCTCTAGCTCTCCTTATATAGTGGTGTGAGTGGGTAGTAGACAAAACAAAGATGGCAAGCTTATCTTCTTTTTGTGGATCGATCAAGAGGATCTAGCACCAAATAGATGTTAATGTTGACAACACACTAATCTTGTCTTACTCCTCCACATTCGACCGATTCATGGGAATCAAAAAGGAGTATGGTTCATTCCTTGGGAAGTGGTGTGTCAACTTGTCTTTTGTCCAATTTAGTATAAGTGTTGTCATGCATGCTCCCTTCCTTGTGGCCGATTTGGTTAAGATTTGTTATGTAGGGATAGTTGACTCTTAAGATAAGATGATGAAGCTTTGTCTTATTGCCAAAAGGGTGTAAGTTAACAACTAAGTGCAAGCTCTTATGTCAAGTAGTTATCGGCCGATTATAGTACAAGGGAGTGGGTTCAAAGTTTGATGATAGTGATGTGTTGTTCTAGTCCCCATTCGATCGATTACTATCATAGGTTAATAAGGAAAGTTCCATGATGCAAGGTTTGTACTTGGGTGGATGATCAAGTTCCTATTTTGTGCAAGTTATGGACACTTAGATGATAGTGACAAGTGACGCAAGCTTTCTTTTTCCTTATTGCTTATCGGCCGAGAATTAAGACAAGAGAAGATCAAGGTAGTTTATCAATCTTGGGAATGGGGTATGGTGTGTTTAGGACCCAGTTTGGTATAATAAGGTTGTAGGATAGTGACTTGTGGGGTTTGTCTCATCTAGTTGTCATTGCAAAACTCATGTGCATGCTTGGGAATGTCTTTGGCCGAAAGATAGGACAAGCAAGAGTGGTTTATTGTGGTTAAGATCCTAACACAAAGAAATGAAGGTACATTATCATATCTTGCCTTATATGTGAATCTTTTGGACACTCCATGAAAGGGACATGTGAGGACATGTGAGAGTTGTTTGATGTTGGATTTTGGCCGATAGTGACACAAGGAAGAGTTCTAGGATCTTGCAAGATAAGGACATATATTGTATGTGTGTAGGTGTAGTCGAATGTGGGCATATATATATATATGGTTGTATATGCGTGCGTTTATATATATATATATATACACAAAAATCAAGTGTTTTAAATCCAAGATAAGTTTATGTGGTTATCAAGTTATATAAACCTCTTTCCGAATCGTGGTGTGATGGAATCGGTTGTGGAGTCAAGTAGGTTTATGTGACCAATTTATACTCTAGTCATCTTAGATGTAGGAACATCTAATTAGGCGGCCATGAGTCGTGTGTTGACTAGGAATTGATGACGATATTAACATGTATCATTTTTTTCTACTTTGTGTTTATGATTCATAAATCATGCTTGTGCGTATACATATGTTAGGGAAAGCTTACCATGTGTTAAGAAGCCTTGAAAGCAAAAAGGGCAACTTATGTTTGTTTCATGAGTTGTACAGGTGTTGTATGCATAAACAGGCAAATTAATGAATTTCCTCAATAATTTGTGCTTCACCAGACTATAGGTATAGTGTGTGCAAAATTTCTAATTATGCACATGATATGACAATAATGAATGAAATGCGTATGGATGTTGACTTGGATCGTTGACTAGTGTCACAAGTAAGGTCTGTTTAATAAGGTCTGTTTAGTAAGGTCTGTTTAAAACAACAAATGTTAGACATGTTCACTTGATCAGCTTAAAATATTCAAGAAAATATTAATATATCTAATATCTGTTAGTACATCAAAGCTTCAAATATTAATATATCTTACATCTGTTAGTACATCAAAACTTTAAATTTGAGCTTCAAATTCAAAATTCAAATCGAAACCCAGATATAAACGGAGGGAAAGAGAGAAAACACAATCATTTACCACCTGCTTTGTTATAGTGGTTTGGGTTGATGTTAATATAATAATGTATATTATAAATCATCAGTTTTGAATGTGGAATATAATTGATGGATACATGTGGATAATGTACAACCAATCTATTTGTTGACAATAAATGATGTAGACTTCCCGGGTTTTCACACGGGATTTCACCTAATAATAATAAAAAACACGTATTAGCTTAAAGTGGAAAACACGATACCCAACAGATCGGAGGAATCACAAAAATGCATAAAGAAACTATGAATGCTCCCTTCAAGAATGGAACTGTTTGCTTTTTTAGTTATATAAATTTAGGCTCAAATAATTATAAAATGAGGTCTAGATACGCAAATCACATGCCCAAGTCTTTAATGTCTAAAAAGTATTAATCCACACGTGTCCCCTCCCTCATCATCGGATCACACCATTTATAGTATCTTAACCATAATCTTGTTGGATCTCGACACGCGTCGTGCCACCACATAACCATTACTATTAACATTACCATTACCATTACCATTACCATTACCATTACCATTACCATTACCATTACCATTACCATTACCATTACCATTACCATTACCATTACCATTACCATTACCATTACCATTACCATTACCATTACCATTACCTTTACCATTACCATTACCATTATAAGTTATCAATCTATTAATTATGTTTAGGAATAGTATATAGGAATAGTTCTCATGTTTAGGAATAGTATCATCAGTACCACACATGCCCTGTTCCCTCCTTATTGGTATAACTTTATATCCTCACCCTCAAATCATTTCCTTCTCAATCATACACGATGACACCTCCTTCCCTCCTCAATCATACCTCCTTTCCTCCTCAATCATACAACACGCGTTCTTTTCCTCTTATCTTCATCAGGTATTTGTTTCCCATATTTACTTCTGAAGATCCAAAAGCTAGAACGTACCTCGTGTGCGAGGAAGAAGACGACTAACTTGGTAAAATCTTTGATGAATTGTACCTGCAAAACTAGCAAACCGTTAGGCTCGTCACAGGGGGGCAGGGAGGGCCTCTCTGTGACCACCATCCGGCGTGAGGATAAGTATTTGCTTGGTGAGAGAAAGAGATTTTAGAGAGAGGGAGGTTCGGAGTGTGTGTGTGTGTGTGTGTGAACGTGTCTTACTTGTACTTTTGAGGGGGTATTTATACTAGTCGGAATATTTGTACTTTATTCCGTCCTAGATGTACTGACCCTCGGAGTCTTTGACCTCCGGCTATGATCTTGGTGTACTTTAGGATTCATGTCATGTTGAGTCGCGTCTTCTTAGGAGTGGCCACGTCTTTAGGGTTGTAGTTTGGAGATGAGGTTCTATACCTCTTCATGTCCCCTTAAGTCCATAAGTTAGTTTATAACTTAGTGGAGTTTGGTCGATCCTTGTTACTGCTTGCCAGCTATTTTTATGGCTGCAGCACGTGGAGACGTCCCAGGCCATGTACTTTGGATGGGACGTGGCGGTTGCCTCAAGACGCTTCCAACCGTTAGATTATTTTTCAAATCGTTGGGATTTCGAAACTTGTCCTGACGTTAGGGTTTCTCTTTCTTTGTTATAAAAGGCGGTTTTTTCCACTTTTCTTTTTCATTTTTACTTTCCTCAGAAACTTTTCACTTTCCCCTTTTTTCACTGCTGTCTTATTCGCCTCAATTGATCCTCTGTTTCATCCATCCCTACAGGTTCGTCCCTTCCTTCTTTACTTTAAAGGTCTTTACTTTCTCTATCGATTTAGTATGGGGAAGGATAACATGAATGTCAGTTTTTCTACTTTAACCCAAAATAAACTCGATAAATTTTTGAGGGACTATAGGATACCCTTGGATTTAAACCCTGAACTTCCGGCCTCTGATCGTTCCATCTACCCTCCCCTCGCTGCTAAGTTTGCATTTTACACACGCGTGTGTGATTTTGCTAACTACTGGGTTCTCATGACAAAATTTTTATTCAAGGTTCTTTTATTTCATGGGGTTCACTTTTCCCAGATGAACCCTTTTAGTTTGGGGAGGGTTGCCATTTTGAATTGAAGTGTAGAGCTTTGAAGGCGAAGCCTGACATCGATGTGTTCCGAGCTTTTTACAAACTGAATCAGGCTGGTGACTGGTTCACTTTTGAAAAGAGGAGGAAAACGCCAGAGTGCCACAGCAAGGATACTTCCAGCCTGAAGAACTGGAAGACGCAGTTCTTTTGGTTGGACGATAGGTGCTTGCCGAAGGAGATGATATCCTTGTGGAGAAAGGCCTTCGAATCCACTGAGTGGGAATTGCCGGGTGATTTTGCTTGTGATGCCTCTCTGTACAATAGGCTTGTGACTCATAAATCAAACATTAAAAAGTATCCGGAGCACATTTTGGTGTTGGGAGGTATTAGTAGGGTATGGGACGAGCCTGATCAGTGGCCTATCATTTTGTATAAAAATAAGGGTGAGGATCGCTTCTTAACCTTTGGCCCATTTACTAAATATGGAACATAACTTTTTTATTTTTGTCTTATGCAGAGATGTCGTTGCTAGCTGCTTTGAAGTTTGAGGAGTATGACGATGATGATTTCAAGCTGTCCAGTGAGCCCGTGGGTACAAGTAAACCCATTATTGAGCAAGTTGGAAAGCTGTGGTTCCTTATTCGTCCCGAAGGTGCTGATGGCGAGGGAGTGGAGAAAGTTGGTGATTAAGGCCAAAATGAGACCGAAGGTGAAGGTGGGAGTGTCAAGGGTAGTGATCCTTTTGTTGGTGATGACAAGGTGGACGTAGGTAAAGGCAAGGAGATCATTAGTCAAGCTCCTTCAGGGTCTGTTGCTTTGAAGCTTTCTAGTTCTTCTAGTGTACTTCATACTGATGAGGAGATAGAGGAGGATGCGTCTATTTATCTGAACGCAAAGTCACGAAAGAGGAAATCCGAGGCTGCTAAGAAGAAGAGTCCGAAGAAAGTTAGGTTCATTCATTCCGGTCCTCCTCCTTCTTCAAAAAGAAACATTCTGGATGAGTTTGACTTGCACTTGGCCGGTGGTAAATCCTCTCAAGATAGTGAACCGGTGTATATGGATGTTCCAGAGGGTGAAGCTGATGATGGAGGTGAGAAGCAGGGTTGAGATATCTTTCGTGACATTGTCAATAGTCCAGTTCAACCGTTAGTGACTGCAGGAGTGAGTGACTTGTCCGGATCTCAGCATGGTATGTTTACTGGTCGTATCTCTACTTTTCGAACTAGTGAGGAGAATGAATATGGCGCGTCTTATTCTCCTTGTTGGTTCGAGACAGAGACATTGATTATGTTTAATCTTGTAGATCCATTGGACGATTTTATGGATGTGGATGCTGCTACTGCTGAGGATGTTTTTGTCCTGGACTGGGATTTAAAGAATGGGTCTAGGGTGGTCGATGCCTTGTCATCCAAGATGATGCTATTTAATTTGCATACTCCGGCTGATCATGCCCATTACCGGAGATTGAAAGATGATGATCTGGGTGATGCCTTGATGGTAAATCAGGCTCAATCTAACTTCTTGGTTTCTGAGATGTACCGAAGGTGGATTGATTCGGAATTTCAGCGGGGCAAATTGATGAGGAGGAATAATGCTTGTGATCATGGCAATGTGTTGGAGTCTTTGAAGACTAGTCAAGAACAGCTCCGGTCTACTCAGGCCACTCTTGCTGCGGCCGGGGAGGAGCGGGACAAGCTTCAAAATGAAGTTGATAGTTTGAAGAAGAAGTTGGAGGCGACTGAGTTAGCTCATGAGGCATGGAAAAGGAAATACATCGATTCAATCGAGGAGTTGGAGAAATTGATGGCGAAGACCAAGGATGGAGTTCGGTTTCGGATTATATTTTTCATAGGGGCTCTGTTATCCAATGGGGATGGAGTTGGGTAACGGACCCTTCTTCGCATTCTGAATGGGTTCAAGCTGCAAGTTTAATGAATTTGCTGCAAACGATGTGGCTTAGGCATGGTCAAGACAGATGGAGTTGGGCGCATTGTGAGGATGGCATGTTTTCGGTCAGGTCTGTCAAGAGGCAATTGGAGTTGAATAGGGCTGGAAATGGGCCTATAGTGAAGTTTACTTGGGTCGCGTGGGCTACGGCTAAGGCAAATTTCCTGATGTGGCGTGCTATAGACGGGAAGGTGGCGTCCAAAACGGCCTTAGTTGCTCGTGGGGTGGAGCTGGCTGATGTTCTTTGCCCTCGTTGTGGCTATTTGGAGGAAACGCCGGATCATGTATTCGTCTCATGTCTTTTTTCCAGATGTGTATGGTGGAAAATCTTTAGGTGGGTCAAGATCCCATGGCCGGAAGATGTTAGTTCGCTCAATTGGCTGCTCAAAATCATAACGGATTCCCCGGGCTGCAGTAGGTGGAAGAAAATAGTGCTTATGGTGGCGTTGGCAACCGCGTGGCGGATTTGGTATTCTAGAAACATGAAGGTGTTTGAAACGAAGACTATTCCGGTCCATAAATGCGTCGACTTGATTAAAGAAGATACATTTGTTTGGATTAATTGTAGAGCCAATGTCCCAACGCCTACTTGGGACGATTGGGCCACCTTTGATATAGTCTCGATGTTGTAATAGGCGGGCTTTGTTTTTGGGGCTGTTGTTGTTTTTGTTTTGTTTGACGTTTTGTCTTGGTGTTGTTGTTTGTTTGGGTCCAGCCCCTTGCTGGTTTTATATATATATATATAGGGTAGGGTTCAAATAGGAACCATACCTTAAGTAGGAACCATAGGAACCAATCTTAGCCATTGATTTCTAATGGCATGATTGTAATTAAATGCAACTTCATTTAATTAATTAAATTAGATTAAGGGTAATTTTGTACTTTTCACCACCCACCAAAATAGGAAGTTAATTAATTAATTAATTAGATTAGGATCTTTAATTAATTATATATATTTAGTTTTTGAATTCTTTTATTATACGTTTTTTTTTATTTTGTTTTTTAAATTTCAATTAGATAGTTTATTAATTCTTTTTTAAATACATTTTTTAAATAGTATGTGATTCATATTGTTATGCACACATGTATGTCAGTTTATTTTTTGTTTTTCATTCATCATCATCACCAACACAGATATACACTGATGTATATCAGTTTCTTTTTTTGTTCATTCATCATCATCAACGACACATATATACAATGGTGTACATCAGTTTTTTTTTTCCATTTATCATCATCATCATCATCGTTGACATATACATTGGTGTATATCAGTTTCTTTTTTTTTCTTTCATTCGTCATCATCATCACCAACACAAATATATATATTGGTGTATATTCGTTTGGTGTATATCTATGTCGAAATGTAAGTTAAATACATCAATGTACACCATAAGAGATGTTGAGACTACTTCCTTTTTGTATATGAACGAAATGTACATTGGTGTATATCTGGACTGGAAGCTATATGAAACTGAATACAGCTGTGTATATAACAAATACAAATTATTAATCAACATTAGTTAATAGATTTAACAGTATAAAAATAAATACAACTATGTACATCATTGTATAGATCTATAACATACACAAGTGTAAGTTTAAAACGTATCTAATGTAAAACCAAACTGAAAGTACACAAGTGTATGTATGCATACCCTACAATTCATGAACAAACTGAAACCCTAGGAGAGTACACAGGTGTATGTTAAAATATGTATCATCTTCAACCTCTAGCAATAGCGCATCAGTCCAAACTGAAACCCTATATTCCTTACAAAACAGAAATATTACTCATTCAATTTAAAGTAATAAACATGATAACAGATTGAATTAAAAGTCAACCAAAAATAAAGATTCAAAAGAAAAAAAAATAACAAAATTGAAAAGGAAAAATGACGGTTTACATCCACATCCATTACGTTTGTTAAGAATCGAATTCATAATCTTTGTTATTTGGGAATCAAAATCACAAACTATCAACCCATGTGAACAAAATTACACAGAAGCAAAACGGAGATGACGGTTTTCCTCAGAAGATTCCTACGCACGGATTTTATAAACACTGAATCACCAAATTCTCAAAGTAATGGTTCATATGCAGATCCATTAATGTTTATTCACAACCGAATACCAAATCTATGTTTTTCCTTTCCTTTTTTTTAACCAAAATCACAAACTTTTAACCTGTGTTCTTCAAATTATTTTGTCACCTCTGTGAACGAAATTAAAAACCTAGTGGCGTAGTGGTTTGGGGTTGTTCCATTGCTTTACTAATTTATGAGTTTTTGAGGTTGGGCAGACGGTTGTTAATATTAACATGATGACATATGTGGATTGGTGTTTGAATTGTGAATTGATTTGAAGATTTAATTGAGTGAGCTTTTTAAGGAAATAAAAAATAACTGATTTGATTATGAAATATAATTAAAGAAAATGATAATTATTTAAATGTTAAATTACACTCTTACCCTTATGATCAAGATTGAAGATGGATGGTCTAGATTGGTTTCCTAAGGTTCCTAACTAGGGTAGTGGTTCCTATTTGATCTCAATCCTATATATATATACTAGCTTTTATCCCGGGAGTGTCCCGGGGTTGAAATATCTAATATAACATAATAAAATATCTAATATGACAACATAATTAATGATTTGCCAATACATGATTAATGAATAATAATAATAATAATAATATTATTATTATTATTATTATTATTATTATTTATTTTAAACAAATTTCTGCCATAAGTTGTCATATTCAAATATAAAAAAAAAGGAATCTCTGCCTATGAAGTTATGTTTATCGTTTGTGATTTATTAGTAGAGTAAAATATATTTGAAAACAAAACCCCACAAAAATAGTTGTTTGTTTCCTCCGTTTTTTATATAGCACTATGGTACTCGTTGGAAAGATAATAAAACGCTCGTTAATTTGGTGTAATTTTTTTCTTTAAAAAATCTCGTATATAAAAGATATTAACGTTTAAAAGTCATGGGAGGAAACATTATAGAGAAAATTTAATTTTGTTTTTAATTTCTTATCTTTTCCTAAAATAATTATAATATATATAGATTTATTAAAAAAACTCAAAAATTAAAAAATCCTACATGATGCCATGTGGCATATTCAAGGAGGGGTTGAGGCCTCCATTGAATGCCACATCATCAAAGTTCAATTCTTTTATTATAAGTTATATATATATATATATATATATATATATATATATACTAGCTGATTACCCCGAGAAGGTCCCGGGGTTGAAAATTTTAAGATAACTTATTAAAAAATGATAAAAGAAGAAAACTCAAATCACGAATTACATATATGCACACCCCATTTCACAATAAGACCCAATGCCTTTTTCTCCGGTTGGGGATGACATTTGAACAATCTTTAACCAAATTCAGCAACGCCTGCAAAACCCATGTAAAAAGGCAATAAGTACACTGTAATGCTAATATTAAAGTTTTAAAAGTCAAGTACCTGCCTGCATTGCCCCTTTAGAAACCATATCTTTCCGGCCTAGCAGCAACAAAATCCGATAAATCAACTTCTGTGAGTTGACCATTTAAAGATACCAAAATTGGAGCCGCAATATGGGATGCATCCAACCACAAAGCTTCTTTTGCTAAAACATATCCTCTTATACTTGTTTCCAGGTTCTTGTAGTGGCTTTAGCAAGTCTTTCGCTTCATCTGCATCAATAAAGGCTCTTTTTCCTTTCGAAATGTCAAAAACAGCCTCGTGGTCTGATGTAACCGTTTTCATATATACTTTATAGCTTTAACACTTTTCATATAAAAGATAAGAAATTTACAGCATCTTGAAAAAATAAAATAAAAAACTAACAAAATGATATCCTGAGCCTATGTGTGGATCCTAATCTAAATAGCATACACATTTTTTTTAAAACATATAACTGTATGCGCTAATGCACACTTTTAAAATAACAATAAGGATCCCGTTTTTTGCGCAAACTTAGATCAAAACAATAAACATATAAATACTCAAACCCTAGCAACATAACCGCAAAATAACACATAATCCATCACAAATATATGCAATAAACCTTCTCATAAGTTAAATGAAGTCAAAATAGTATTAAAAACCTAATTCATTATTTATTTCACAACCGTTGTTAATATCGAGACACATAATAACCAACCTTTTTCTCTTTTTTTCCTTTCTACTTTTGACGCTTTCTTTCCTCTTGTTGTTGTTTCAATATTCGCTCATCAAGATCTAAACAACAAATAAGCTAGATAAGGTGTATATACCTCTGGTAAAGGCAGCAATGGTTTGCTATTGACATGTGCACAAACGACCCTGCAGAAACAACAGGTCAAAGCATTATGTAATATTTGATTACATAAGTAGTAATATTTGATTAAGCCTCGAACCTTAACTTCAAACCATGCGCAAAGTCAATAACCCACCAACGTCTACAGCGGTGATGACGTCAACATCGATTAATCTAACCACCACCTTCACCGGACTCTTCAAAGCTTCAAAAACCCTCACTTTCTTCTAACAGCTTCCCTCTATAATTTTTAATATGTAATTAATTAGAAACAGATAACTAAATTAGAGATAGAGAATAACATAACAAATGAGATAAATGAAAAAGTATTGAACTCTTACCTCTTTTTTTTTCGACATGATAGGTACACATCATCACCAGATTAAAATAAATGGAATCACGACTCTATCACGTGAACTCGGCTATCTCCATTACATAAATACACAACAATAATAATAATAATAATAATAATAATAATAATAATAATAATAATACGAAACGATAGTTTCCCTCTGTTTAGAACAATAACATCCCGTCATCAATATCTCAACCACCTTTCGTACACCTTTCTCCGCCGTTAGTTTCACCAGACGGAATCGGTTCTCCGTTAACGCAATGGCTGCCCCGACCCAGCAGGATGAGGAGTCCTATGTTTTGACGAAGATTCCTCCGGATAATCAAATCCCGGCTACTATTATTACTGGCTTTTTAGGTTCTGAGAGGAGGGGAAAAGAGGAGGTGTGAGATGAGTGTTGATTTTTAGGGTTTTTTAGAAGAGGAGAAAAGTATATATAATTTAATTTATTAAAAAATTGAATAAAATAAAAAAACGAAAAATTAAAAAAAAAATGCATCATATGATGCCACGTGGCACATTCAAGGAGGGATTGAAGCTACCATTGAATGCCACGTCAGCAACTATCAATTCTTTTATATATATTACTAGCTTTTATCCCGGGAGTGTCCCGGGGTTGTAATATCTAATATAACATAATAAAATATCTAATATGACAACATAATTAATGCTTTGCCAATATATGATTAATGAATAATATTATTATTATTATTTATTGTAAACAAATTTTTGCCATAAGTTATCATATTCAAATATAAAAAAAAAGAATATCTGCCTACGAAGTTATGTTTATCGTTTGTGATTTATTAGTAGAGTAAAATATATTTGAAAACAAAACCCCACAAAAATAGTTGTTTTTTTCTCCGTTTTTATATAGCACTATGGTACTCGTTGGAAACATAATAAAGCGCTCGTTAATTTGGTGTAATTTTTTTCTTTAAAAAATCTCGTAGATAAAAGATATTAACATTTAAAAGTTATGGGAGGAAACATTAGAGAGAAAATTTAATTTTGTTTTTAAATTCTTATCTTTTCCTAAAATAATTAAAATATATATAGATTTATTAAAAAACTCAAAAATTAAAAAATCCTACATGATGCCATGTGGCACATTCAAGGAGGGGTTGAGGCCTCAATTAAATGCCACATCATCAAAGTTCAATTCTTTTATTATAAGTTATAGATTAATAGATATATATATATATAATTTTCGCCGTTCAAAAAAATGGTCCTTGTAACTCCCAATTTAATGCTCCCATCTGTTAAAAGTTTAGAAATAGGAATTAAACACCCAATTCAATGTTAGATTAGTTACAAATTCCAGTTTCAACCCCCTGTCTGTCTTTATATACTCACATATTGACATATGTATGTTCATTATATAGACTACATTTTCTGTTCACCTCCCTACTTTCAGTTTACCTCTAATCTATTTGGTTTGATGATTTGATTAATGATTATTTCGTCTACTAGTATATATTTAATGATGATTTGATTAATTCGTTTTTTTTTTTTTTTGAACGGCAAATTTCTACTCCTTATGGGACTTGAACCCATGACCTCCCCCTTAGGTGTTCCTAGAAGCTTTGCTTCTACCATTGTGCCACCAACCCCAACGGCTGATTAATTCGTTTAGTATATAATACTTTTTTTACCATTCGTGCATTAACTCTACTATAACATAATTTTTACTTTGTATTAGTTCGTTTACTATAAGCACGCTTTTACTGTTTAGTTAAGAATTAGGATCAGCGATTTGCCGTTGCTAGAATTTTTATTATATTATGTCAACTTTATTCATAGTTAGGAGTAGTAAAACAACATAGATACTTTATGTCTAGCCTGGAGATGTGTATGAAATCACAATGTATAATGGTTGTGTTTCTGAAATTTGAATGCTTTTAGAGGTTTCTGATGAAAGGGTTGCTGATATACATACATACATACATATAGATATATATATATATATATATAATTATTTTGATCTTGAAAGGGTATTGATAAGAGAGAATCTGGTTGTTCTTAATAACTAGTATAGATTTGTGAATTAGAATTCTTTGTAAGTAGTTGTTGAGTTTAAAGAAGTTCGTTGCACACACTATAATTATTGTAGGAAACAAGAGTTAACTGGAATATTATCGTTTGTTTAGCGATTGGTGATCAGAGGTAACTAATCAAGATTCATTTTGTATAGGGGTTTGACCACCCAAGATTCAAGAACAGGGGTCTATTCTCAAGGTGGACATATAGTAGCTAAACCCTCCTTTCCAAGAATTTATCCAGATATAGTAGTTAGGGCCCAAGGCGCAAACGCCTCCCATGAGCCAAGACAAGCAAGTCTAGGAGCAGATGGTATAAAGGAAAATGTGTTTATTTACTCATGACCATGTTTTTTTAGTCCATATCTTTATTGAGAAAGAATGATAATTCTGAAGCAACATGCGCAAAGGAGTGCAAGGCATTGAGAGGGATAGAATAGAAAATTGCTAAAACCACTTGACAGATTTAGTTAATTTTGGACTTTTGTCATTTCATACATATTTAACAGATTTAGTTAACAGAGTTGTAATTTTGGACTCAATAGGTTAGTTAATTTCTAACCAGGGACTCAAGTAGTTAAAGTTTTAGATTTTGGATTCAAATAGTTAAAATCACTATAACACAGGACTCAAATAGTAATTCACTCTAAAAGGAATTAAATAAAAAAACGGTTGCAGAACAGATGCTACATTCAAGCTCATTTACATCTTTCAAACCCCTTCTAAAGGAAACAACAATCAACTAAATTCATGGATGCAAATAAACATTGTGGTGCAACATACAAAACATAACCCTTTTCCTCATTGATTCAATCAGCATTCTCTCCGATTTATGGATGTTTTCCAATTTTATAGCTAGATAAATTGAGGAAGTCTAAAACACTGGATTTTTTATTCATCTCCTTTCAAGTCCGAAACAATAATCAACTCCAATCATGGATCAATTCAATAGGGATTGATGATGGCTTAGAACTGGGCAGATTGGGTGGGTTTGGCACGAATAGCGAAATTGAAGAAAACCTTAGCCAAATGTCACCCTCGTCTCTGGATTTTGTTATTTCGGATACACAACCACAAGATGTAACCCCAAAAAAGCAAGGGCAAAAGAAGGCCGGGAGAGGTGGCACGACGGTGAGCGGTGGTGGGAGAGGTGGCACTGCGGCGAGAGGTGGTGGTAGAGGTGGTGAACTGCCCGAACAAGAAACACGTCCAAAATGGCAAGCGACGCAATGGACGAAATATGAGAAAATAGCGTTGTGTCGTGCGTGGGTTGAGATTCCCGAAGATCAACATGCCGGTATATTTTTTTATGTACATTTATATTTATTTTGTTAGTTAGAGTTTTTTTAATTTTTTTGTTATTATTTTTGTAGCCGACTATCAATAGGCGAAAGGTTTATGGAAACGAATCCGCGGAATGTTCTAAAAAGAAGTGAGGAGTGAAAGTCGTTCCCCCGATATGATTTCCAGCCGGTGGGCCAAAATTCGAAAATACGTGGGCTTATTTACAAATATTCATAACAGGAATGCTAATCGAATGCTAGCAAGTGGTAGTAGCGATCTTGAAGTCTGCAAGTTTACTTGCGACGAATGGAAGGATGAGGTTTTTCGCAAGTACATGACCACGTTGTGGAGAATTCTTCGCA
Source organism: Ambrosia artemisiifolia (assembly GCA_032199755.1). NCBI lineage: Eukaryota > Viridiplantae > Streptophyta > Magnoliopsida > Asterales > Asteraceae > Ambrosia > Ambrosia artemisiifolia. The sequence goes on from CM063523.1 coordinate 552,737, forward strand.
ATTGCTCGAAATGGGTCGAGCTAAACCTAAACGTTGAGGAGGGTGTTGACTCGTATCCACGTAGACCACGTGGGAGGGACAAGGGAAAAAAACATGTTGTTAATGAAGCCGATCTTGAATTCTCGATGGAGATTTCGAAGATAAGAAGTACTATGGAAATGACGGCGCAAGGGAAAGTTTCTAAAATAAGAATGAGGAACATGGACTTTGTTACGAAAGGCTTTAGCACCCTTCTCATTAGTCGTCGAACGATACTTGAACGAGAACAGTAGCGTACATAAAGGACAATGACGAGTAATTTTAGTAGTTTTTTATATTATGATATGTAATGTTTTTTTATTAATATTAATGTTTTATGTCATATTATTTAACTTGTCTTTCAATTCTATATATTATATCACATTTTAAATAAAAATATAATTAAAATCCGGATAAAATCACTACTCACCTTAAACCACAACATGATCAAGTAAGTGAGCTGCAGTTTATCACAACGTCTACTTTAACACAACACATAGAGGGTGTTTGGGATTGAGTTTCAAAACAACATATTGACTTATTGGCTTTTCCAAGAAGCCAATAAGTTAATAAGATGTTTGTGTAACCCAAAAACACTTTCTGTTTTGACTTTTGGCTTTTAAGGGTGGAAAAATTGTTTTTGAGAAGTTAGAAATCCTGGCTTTTGGCTTTTGACTTTTGGAAAAAAAATTACAAATCTACCACCCATACAACCAATATTCACAATAAGTTAAGCAAAACACTTAAAAAAACAATCTATTGACTTTTTGACGTTTCTCATCCAAAAAACTAATCCAAACACTTTTTGAAAACTCTTTTTTAAAAAGTCATAAGCCAATAAGCATTTCTGATCGAAAGCACTTTTGGATTTCCAATCTCAATCCCAAACACCCTCATAGTCTTACACAAACAACTTGTCCTTTAAACTCAATCCCAAAGACGCTTCTTGAATTGAATCAGGGGTGAGATACATTTTGGTAGTAGGAGAGTGATCTGCTTGGTGGATCGATCCATCTACTACTCTTCCTTCCTTGTCGCCACTGTTACATACATACATACATAGATCTCGTCCGAACAAGGTAAGCCCCTCTTCTCTTTTCTTCTCTTAAGCCCTAATCCTGTTGTTGCTAAATTATGTATGTATGTATGTTTCAGATCTAATAGCTTACTTATTTAAATGTATGTATATGGATTATCAATGATTCTCCTGACTGACTGACTGACTTTTTATTTCTAGATTAATCCCATCACCATCATCATCATTTGTTAGTAATTTGATGGAGAAAAGTTGCTCTCTACTTGTCCACTTTGACAAAGCAACTCCTGCCCTTGCCAATGAGATCAAGGAATCTCTCGAAGGCCACGATGACGCCGCTAAGATCGACGCCATGAAGAAAGCCGTTTCCCTTCTCCTCAATGGCGAAACCCTCCCTCAGCTTTTCATCACCATCGTCCGCTACGTCCTCCCTTCCCAAGATCACACTGTCCAGAAGCTCCTCCTCCTCTATCTCGAAATCATTGACAAAACCGACTCCAAGGGTAAGATCTTGCCCGAGATGATCTTGATCTGCCAGAACTTGCGAAACAACCTCCAGCACCCCAACGAGTACATTCGCGGTGTCACCTTACGCTTTCTTTGCCGTCTCAACGAGCCTGAGATTATTGAGCCCTTGATCCCCTCTATACTCGCTAATCTTGAACACCGCCACCCCTACATTAGAAGGAATGCGGTTCTTGCTGTCATGGCAATTTACAAGCTTCCCCAAGGCGACCAGCTTCTCGTTGATGCTCCAGAGATGATTGAGAAACTTCTCACAACCGAGGCAGATCAGTCTGCCAAAAGAAATGCTTTTCTCATGCTTTTCACCTGCGCCCAGGAACGCGCTGTTAATTACCTTTTCACCCACGTTGACCGCGTCTCTGAATGGGGCGAGTTGCTGCAGATGGTTGTCTTGGAGTTGATCCGGAAAGTGTGCAGGGCGAACAAAGGGGAAAAGGGCAAGTACATAAAGATTATTATATCTCTGTTAACCGTTCCTTCTGCGGCTGTTATTTATGAATGCGCTGGCACACTGGTGTCGTTATCGTCTGCTCCTACTGCAATTAGGGCTGCAGCCAATACCTATTGCCAGCTACTGCTCTCTCAAAGTGACAACAATGTGAAGCTTATCGTCCTTGACCGTTTGAACGAACTCAAAGTTTCCCACAGGGAGATTATTGTTGATTTGATAATGGATGTGCTCAGGGCTCTTTCAAGCCCTAATCATGATATTAGACGAAAAACACTCGATATTGTTCTTGACTTAATCACTCCAAGAAACATCAATGAGGTTGTTCTTACTTTGAAGAAAGAAGTTGTGAAAACTCAAAGTGGAGAACTAGAAAAGGACGGCGAGTATCGCCAAATGCTCATTCAAGCAATTCACTCATGTGCTATCAAGTTCCCTGAAGTTGCCAGCACGGTTGTGCATTTGTTAATGGATTTCTTGGGTGATAGTAATGTCGCTTCTGCAATGGACGTAGCTGTTTTTGTGAGGGAGATAATTGAAACGAATCCAAAGTTGAGGGTCTCAATTATAACAAGGTTATTAGACACTTTTTATCAAATTCGATCTGCACGTGTTTGTTCTTGTGCTCTTTGGATCATTAGTGAGTATTGTCTTTCACTATCAGAAGTTGAAAGTGGGATTTCAACCATAAAGCAGTGTCTTGGAGACTTACCATTTTACACGGCTTCAGAAGAAGGGGAAACCAATGATTCTTCAAAGAAATCTCAACAAGTTAACTCAATTACTGTTTCATCTAAAAGGCCGGCTATTCTTGCTGATGGCACTTATGCAACTCAAAGTGCAGCTTCTGAAACCGCTTTTTCACCTCCTACTGTGGTCAACACGACTTTGACGTCAGGGAATTTGAGATCTCTTCTTCTAACCGGTGATTTCTTTCTTGGGGCGGTTGTAGCGTGCACATTGACAAAGCTTGTGTTGCGGTTGGCAGAGGTACAGCCATCAAAAAGTGAAGTTAATAAAGCATCAACTCAAGTTTTGCTGATTATTGTTTCAATGCTACAACTTGGGCAATCTTCATTTCTTCCACACCCGATTGATAATGACTCTAACGACCGAATTGTCCTTTGCATGAGATTGCTGTGTAATCCAGGTGAAGAAATCAAGAAAATATGGCTGCAGTCTTGCCGTGAAAGTTTTGTTCAAATGCTTGCTGATAAACAACACAGGGAAACAGAAGAACTTAAAGCGAAGGCTCAAGTCTCACATGCACAACCTGATGATCTCATTGACTTCTACCATTTGAAGAGCAGGAAGGTAAGAATATTCTTCCTGTTCATTGTTTCTTTTTGTTATATGATCACATGTAGCAATTGGTATTTCACGAGGTTACAGTTTTTCTCTTTATATCCATCTTTAAAGTTTGTATTTGGAGTACACTTGAAGTGACTAGTTCCTTTACTATGTATTTTTTCACAAGAATTGATCAAATTCTCATGCTTAATTACAAGATATAACCGAATTCTCGTATGGTATTTAATTTGACCAACAGAACATCACATGCATTGTCACTATATTTGCCCAAATTCTCATGATTTTATTATTATTTTTAGTTCTTATGGGATTCTCATGTAGACCTATAAGTTATCTAACATGTATTTGGGAATTTCAAGATGTTGTTGAAATTGATTTGAGGCCTATTAAAAACTTTAGCTTTAGTTTTGTAAGGATGTTCTTATTGGGATTATGGGTATGAAGTGATTATCCGAACAAAACTTTGGTTCCACTTGAACATGGATTACACAAATTAGGTAAACCATTTTCTAATTGATCAGTCGAGTTTTGGGCTTGACCCGAATTACGCACACACCTACATGGCTACATTTCAATGAGTATAACAGAAGACCCGAGGAGCGTAAAAGCAAAAAAAAGAAGTCAGACAGACCTGACCCAAATGGGAATTTGATTCCAGTGCAGAGCGTGTGTTATATTTGTTTCAACCTCAGTATTTGTGTACTTTAACCAGAAACATATATCATCTATATGTATGTAGAAGTCCCTTCATTTACATGGTGTTGTCACTCGCTTTATCACTAGTTTGGTATTTATAGTTTAACCATGAATATGGAAGTCATAAACGAGTTTCAAGTTTAATTACACACTGTTTTATGGTTGAATTTGCCAACTTGTAGGGCATGAGCCAGCTGGAGTTGGAAGACGAAGTTCAAGACGATCTAAAACGGGCCACGGGGGAATTTATCAAGGAAGGAGATGCTGCAAATAAATTGAACCGTATTCTTCAACTTACTGGATTTAGTGATCCAGTGTATGCTGAAGCTTATGTTACGGTTAATCACTATGATATTGTGCTTGATGTAACTGTTATCAACCGAACCAAAGAAACTCTCCAGAATCTGTGTTTGGAATTGGCAACAATGGGTGACCTTAAACTTGTGGAACGCCCACAAAACTATACGCTTGCCCCTGAATCAAGCAAGCAGATAAAAGCCAACATTAAGGTGTCATCAACTGAGACTGGGGTCATTTTTGGGAACATTGTATATGAAACTTCAAATGTGATGGAGCGTACTGTTATTGTCCTCAATGATATTCATATTGACATTATGGATTATATATCTCCAGCTGTATGTAGCGATGCAGCTTTCCGAACTATGTGGGCTGAGTTTGAGTGGGAAAATAAGGTAATACTTGCACTTTAATATGTCTGGTTTCTTCACTGGTTAACTTATATAATTTACTAAATACCAGGTTGCTGTGAACACTGTAATTCAAGATGAGAAAGAGTTCCTTGATCATATTATTAAATCCACCAACATGAAGTGCCTCACTGCACCGTAAGCAATTATACTTACCAGTAAGCAGCATTATATATATAATATATTGACTAATTTGAATATTTGGTGTGGGGTGGGTAGGTCTGCACTGGAAGGCGACTGCGGGTTCCTGGCTGCCAACTTATATGCAAAGAGTGTATTTGGAGAGGACGCGTTGGTAAATTTGAGCATTGAGAAGCAAGGAGATGGTAAGCTAAGTGGATATATTCGTATAAGGAGCAAAACACAGGGGATAGCTCTAAGCTTGGGGGATAAAATCACTCTTAAGCAGAAGGGAGGTGCGTAAAATATATAGTTGTCTATTTCAAACATTTACATCTTTCTTGTGAGGTTTGTAACATACAGAAGAAGAAGAAGAAGAAGAAGAATGGTATATTTTTGTTTGGTTATTACTACTGATGTAAGAAGGTTATTTGTAGAACTTTATGATGTTATTGTTTGAAGTGAATTGCCAAAACCCTTTATAGGCCCTGCAAGGTTCACGCTGCTGCAACCAGTTGTTCATAAACTATACAAAACCTAAAGTACTTTTGCAACCATCTTTCTCCTAAAACAAAAGCTAGTTCCTCATGTGAAAAACAACTTTGACAACAAATTAAATCTGAACTGAATTATTTAAATTACATGTTAAAAACAAGAGAGGAATGCTAATAAAGAAAGCTCTTTACAAATATTATTAGTCCATATAACTACTCCACCACCTACTGTGTTGTGTTGCATTCTTTCTCCCACCTACTCAATTGGATGATACATACTCACTCACAAGCTTAATTGACAAGTTTTTATCGCATGTAATATATTTTAGTTTTTTTCTTCTTTTCTTTTTTACATATAGTATCAGTATTAATAAAAGTAGAAAACGACCCTTATAGTTTACTTTTAACTTTATTCATCATATACGCAATTGTTTTAAGCCCACCCCATACCATATTAAAGCCCAATACTCATTTACGCATATACCCCAAAGCCGGCCAGAAACACTAATCCTACCGCTGCTGCTCCAGCATCCCCAACTATCTGCCGCTTTCCAACTTGAACGGACACATAGTCCCCAACAAAGATGTTTAGATTGATAATTCAAATGAAAGATGTTTGGATTTTGAATCAATCTAATAAAAAAAAGTTCGAGGGCGCCTAGCTCAAACTGATAAAAAAAATATTCAATGAATTGAACCTACAATAAATTCCTCTTGATGGACGTTTAAATTGTCACACCCCGAGTACAGGGTGGGGCGTAATGTTTGACATCAACTCAAAACAGCATAAATCGATAATATATCACGAAGTCAATGATTACCCTAGGTTAATACACTTGCACAATTCTAAGTATATAATCTTTTATATAAACTAAAATTTGGGTGTAAAAAGTTGGCATCAATAAGTATTTACTTGATACTTGAACTCAGATCTTGTGTGCACTTGATTTTACAGAGTTTCAAATCCTAGACATAACCAACGAAACCGTGTGAACTTGAGGAAGAAATATATGAGTTTGGTGTGTTAATTAGTAAGCTTGATCGGTGTAATAATCAACGATCCACTCCACTTATGACTTCAAGGGATATTGTGAAGTATTGCAGCTTCACAAAGGAGTGTGTGAATTATTTCTATTATATAAATACTTAGACTATATGGTGCGGAGACCAACTCCCCCATATCCCCCAAATGCCATATAAGCGTCACATCATTTTCCCCATTCCCTCCCCCAAACCAAGGAAATGGTTCCCCCTCCTTCCCCCTTCCTTTACAAAAGATAATATAAAAACAATAACCAATCAAATGGTTCGGTGTGATCGGTGATAAGTCCCCGAAAAACAACCGGGGGGGGGGGGGGGGGGTTGTTGAAGCTCGGTGCCGAAGCCAGCTCATGTCCCCGAGCTATCTCCCCGAGAGCATACCCAACAGTCTTACAAAATTCATGCAAGGAGTATTGTGAGTACAAGCACACGTTCAAATCTTGACTTTGTGAATCGGACACCACTAAAGTTAATTATGCCTTATATTAAAGACATGGTTAACAAATAGAATAATGTACCATCATCCTAACTTTCTCAAGTTTCACAATCTTTATGGCTAGGAAAGCTTCCAAGGACAATCATAAGGAGAGTTGAATACTATTATTACATATTGTTTTAAGTGCACAGTAACAATCGTGATGGCGTTCACTTCCTAAGAAACCAAGAGACTCACATGGTCTACTTAATAGGAAAACGTTACAAGCAGAGTCGAGATAGACTAGAAAAAGACAATACTTTAAAAACCAATTTTCTTCTTACCCTTTTTCATCAACTCCAAGTTCCTTAAATATAGAAAATGACAACATTTAGTAGCCTGACATAACTTCTCACTAACCAAAGATAAACAAAGTGTACATAACCCAAGAGACTCACACAGGTGTTTGTATGTCAACGTGGGGGTTGAGTGGAGGTGATGGTGTGATACGTACTACGTAACAGAAAATCACCAAAAGTGTTGGCCAAATTTCAGCCGGCGGATAAAAAAGCACGCTAAATTTCAACCTCAGTAAGCGCTCTTTGTTTATTTTGGTAAGAACCAAAAGTTAATTTCATTTTGGTAATTTTCTTGGTCTAACATGTTCATTTTGGTTCCTTACTATCAAGGTACAACTTATCTGGAGTTTGTTTTAAGTGATGCAAGTCCTGTTAGGCATGAATGGTAGAATGCATACTTAACACTTATGGTCTTATAGATGGATGGATTGATAGTTTATGAGCTGTAAATGAATACCAACAGTATTATATTGAAAAGTAGGAAATCACTCAATGACGATCTTCTGCATTAGTCATCCCGTCCCCTTTATTTACTACTTACTAGTCTCATACAAAAACTGTGACAAGTAAAACAAACAAACCAACCTTAGGAGTCAAAATTTGTGCTCCAGTTTCAACCCACCACCTTTACCTCTGTGAATCAAGTTCCACAGAGCCGTTTTGGCTTCCTCAAGTGTTTCAACCCCGTGCCCTTCTTCAAAGGCTAGCCTCTGTATGTTAAACTGCCAGACGCATACCTGTTAGTATTACCATGTCATCCCTAACAGAAAGGAAATTGTTTACTAGTCAGTTAGTACCTGTGCACCTTGACGGACACGTATATCCGTACCCTTGCTATCTATTGATATGAGTGCTGCATCATCCACCTCTGTTTCCAACGATAACAGCTCCTTTAGGGGCTTTGAGAATATTGCATTTAGCTCCTGCCATTGCAATATGTGTAAACATTCTCTTCTAATGATATCTAAACAAAACAAAACAAAGGAAACACATTTATTGAGACTCACCTTGAGGTTATGCTCACCTCCATCAACAGCAATCTTGTCTGGTCGAAGAGCCTCATATTCTTTTACATTAACCCAAGCAACCGTCCCGAACCCTCCAATAAAATATATATCACTGATAGTTGAAAGAAACATAGAAAGTTAGAATATTGTGGTCGTCAAGACAAACGGGAACAAGTAAGTAAGTATATGGGAGACAACCTTATATTCTGCATTCTGAAGTAGTAAAAGTTACCCCACTGCTGGGAAGGCCCCTGTTGATGCTTTGCAATATACTGCTTATGAGCCCATTCCTAGAGATAACAAAACAAAGTATGTTAGGAAAGGGCAAAAGAAGACATGAATAAAGTATAAACAAAATGTGTGTATTGTAATTTGTATGTATAACCTGCTGATCTTCGGGAAGAGGAAAAACATCACCAAAAATAGTAACCCTTGCATTTGATAAGCCACTCCATCCAGGTATCTATTAGGAAAAGTGTTAGAAAGAATAGGAGGAGGGATGGGTTTTTATTCTTATTTATATAAAAAGAATGAATGAAGTAATTTGTAGGGTAGGTGGTAGTAACCTGAACGACAAGTGTACACCTTGGGTCAGCTAATAAGTTCCTAGTGTGGATAGCCAAAGGAGAAAAGGAAAATATTGGATCTGCAGAAACATACAATAAATTAAATGAAATGAAAAGATATGACATATGAAGTGATGAAAGAGGTGAGGTGAGGTGAGCTTACGGCCCATAGCATCGGGTGCAAAGTCAACAAGGGAACCAAAAGGGTAACCCTCACGGCGATGGTGCATACGAGACATGACAGTACACAAGTGAGCAAACCTGGCCTAAGAAATGGAAATATATGTATGTATGTATTAAAAGATGTAGATAGATACAAGTAACTAGTAAGTAGTAGAATGAATGGGAAGAGTAGGTAAGGGTACCTGTTCCATGAGATTGCGAACAGCCAAGGCGGGTCTAGGTAAGTCATGGACAGAGGTAGCACTCTGGACACCGCCAGAGATAGGGGTTCTGAAAAGCCCAGCCCTAGTCCCACTACCACCTCCACCTCCACCAATGCTAGAGCTGGTGTTGTTGGTTTTAAGGTCATCTTCCTTTTGCTTGAGAAAACCATCACTATTCATAAGCTACTACATACATACATCATTCAATGCATTATTAAAAGAACATTTATTTATAGTTTAACAGGTGGCTAGGCTATGTAATATGAGAGAGAGAGAGAGAGAGAATGATTTATGATACCAGAGGAGGAGAAGATGCAGATGCAGATGCATCATCATTATCATCAACAGATGATGTAGGTGGAGGTGGAAGAGGAAGTTGAAGGGGATGTTCATCGTCTTTTGAAGAAGCATTAGCAGCAATAATAATAAGAGGTCGAGATCCGAATGATGTAGGCAGCGTAATAGTACTAGTTTTGGGAAAGCAGAATTTATGAAGGTTGAGGTTGAAGGAGTGGATTGGGGAAGAAGAGCGGGGGGGCTCTTGAAACGATGGGACTAACACACAAGACCTTGAAACACCTTCCATGCTTCCTCCTTATATTTTCTTTTTTTATAACAACAACAATTAATTAACAACACGAAGCAGCAAAGTGAGGAAGAAAGGGAGGGTTTGCTTTTTGAAGAAAGGAAGGAAGGAAGGGAAAGCTGAAACGAATAAACAAAAAATCGGCCCGTTTATGTCTCTCGCTTTTCGTTTGGGCCTGGCCCACCCTTTTTCTCTTACTTTATAAATATAAATAAATATACTCTTTGTTTACGCATATGTTCACTTCACACCAATTTTTATCACAACTTCATGTCGCTCATAATCATAACCCAATTTTAGTATATTACCAACTACAAAGGGTAGTAGAATCATAGATAAACTATTCAAGTAAAATGATTCTGATTCCAACAAGCCAAAATACCAATTTTACGTCTATGGTTGATGTGCAACCATAATTAACTAAATAATGATCACATATATTTTGTAAATAATTTTTTAAATACTGTATTGCATATGTTGAAAAATACCAATTTTATCATTCAAATTCAAATCCGCACAAATATTTTCAATTAACATTTAAACATGGCTTAAGGTTGCGACACAAGTAATAATGGGAGGCATTTCTTTGAACTATTTTTTAATGGGAGAAACATGATTGTTTTTCATCCTTTGATGTATGTGTTTGACCAATACCCCGATGTTTTCCCAAATGCGATCTCAAACGGCTTGAAGAAACATACCACAATTCTTGCACCTAAGCCTTTTGACTACCATTTGTCATTTCCAATCAATTGACTCACTGAACGAAGCACCAACTTCGAACGAACCTGAGCATTAGAGTTGTCCATTGAGATTTAGGGGCTGTTTGGTTGATTAAGTGCTGAATCATTAAGAGCTCTGAATGGTTAAGAGGTCTGAATGGTTAAGTGCTGAATCATTAAGTTGGAGCTCTTAATGGTTAGCTTTCTTGTCCTATATTGGCATGAGAGTTTGATTAAGGTTCAGCCTAGTTCAGTGCTTAATCATTCAGTGCTTAATGGTTCAGCAACATCTCAAGTCTTAATGATTCAGTCTTAACTATTCCATTCAGAGGCTGAAACAAACGCGCTGAATGCTGAATCATTCAGCACTGAATGGTTAAGAGCCTCATTAAGAGACTACCAAACAGCCCCTTATTGTCCGCGGTTTCAGACTAGCCTAATATCTCAAAACCAAGTTCTAATTGCTATATGGCCACTTCAACGGTAATAAACGGCTAGTTAACGGTTCAAGCCGCAACAAATATCATGCATCCCCTATGTGGTTCAACAAATATTATGCATCCCCCCCCCCCCCCCCTAAAGTCAGGTCATCTCGATGCATTAAAACGAATATATTCTGATGCATGTGAAGGGCACTTTGATGATGGGGTACATTAGACTGCCTTATATTTGTATAATGTAAGCTTAAAATCTAAGATATATGATTGTCAAGTGTTAATATATATTGTATCTATCTATAAATATATTATATTATATTATAATATGTTAATGAGGCAACCCTATATATAATTTTCAAAAACTTGGGACTAAAATAAACATACCATCCATGTAACTGAGTGTTGAAAACAAGACAAGAAACAATTAAGGATGAAGATTGTTACAATATGGAAAACAACCACAGTTGTACCAGCCCTAGCCAGGAGCTTTGGTTAAAATGTTAGAACCAATATGCAACTTTCAGGCTCAACCGGTCTAAAGGAACAATGTTTTTCCATGCCGGGCCCAGGACTCGTCTCGCACCTAGGTTTGTTTGTGCATTTCTATAATGAAGTGTAATTGACTGGGAGATGTATACATTGGAATTTTGACATGCATTGAAGTTTTGAAGCAATATGTAAATAGATTTTGATTAACTTCATATTGGCTTTGAAGGATTTAACAAATTCTAAATCGATCCCCACACTCACATAATCACCAATGTCGACACCAAAGTGAATTCGGTACAAAATACATCATAATTAAATCTCATATCAGCCGGGACACCCGCAGCAACGCGCGGGCATTCACACTAGTTTGTATAATGTAAGCTTAAAATCTAAGATATATGATTGTCAAGTGTTAATATATATTGTATCTATCTATAAATATATTATATTATATTATAATATGTTAATGAGGCAACCCTATATATAATTTTCAAAAACTTGGGACTAAAATAAACATACCATCCATGTAACTGAGTGTTGAAAACAAGACAAGAAACAATTAAGGATGAAGATTGTTACAATATGGAAAACAACCACAGTTGTGAGAAGAAGAAAACTGCATATTTATAGCTTCTTCCTTGACCCTTTGAATTTTGTGGGTGTGCTCAAGCTGAGCTGCCGCTCTGAGTTCATCTGCTTTTCTATGAACAATTGCCATTTTTCTCATTAACTTCTCCTCAAATTTTGATCTCATCTTTTGTATTTTTACCTACAAATCCCAAATACATTGGTATTTCAAACCGGCCAAATGAGTAATTTTGCATTTTGGAGCTAAATATGTTAGTTATTTCAAACCAAAGCATCCTACTACTCCTGAAACCTTAAGCTAATTCAAAAATTATGCAAAGAAAATAGCTGCAGCAGCAGCTAGCATATATGTATTAATTAATAGTTACCTCAAGCTTTCGTGATTGAGCTTCTGCTTTTACATTTTGAAGGTCCACCCAAGCTTGAATTTTTGATTCTTCTCTTTGGTACCTAAATCCTTTATCTTTAAACATTAATAATTATAATAATAATAATTTGTAAAAGTAAGAAAGAAAGAGATTTAGACGACCTTAGACAATAGTTGTCCTGCTGTTGTTCCCAAGCAGATGAAATGCTTTTTCTAGAATAATAGTATTCATTATTATGTGTGAGGCTCTTATAGACGTCTTCTTCCTCCTCCTCTCTAGAGGTCCAGGTTGGCTTAAGCTTTGCCAAATGGCACTCCTGTATGTCTAACGACGATGATGATGTTGGTGTGTTGTGACGTGGCGGAGACAGTGTTTTAAAGGGAGTGTGGCACCTTGTAGTGGCGGAGCTTCCAAGGGGTGTCATTTCCGTCCCAATATCCCTGCTTTCTACCTCCTCTTTGAACACGAAACTTTCTACCTCATTTGTCAACTTATCTGCTATTTTTTAGCCTTTTTCTTTTAATTAACAAAATAAAAAATAGATTTGGAACACCATATCTATATATATATACCATGAAAGGTGGTCGATGACTTTTAATGAAAGATAATTAAGACGTTGTTTACCTTTGAGAAGCACATCTACTGAAAGCTTTTCCTGGGGCTGGATGTATGACTTTTTGGACACAAAATCTGTAGACTTGGCAAAACCATGAAGATGATGATTTTGATGATGATGGTCAGAAATGTGTAGCCATTTTTCAGCATCGTCCCATTTTGAAGGGACGGGCTGCTTCTTTCTAACAGTGCTGAAGCTGAAGACGGGTCGACCCGGCGTTGATGGAGCTGCTGCTGCATCCACCACATTCCTCTTTCCATCTTTTTTACCTGATGCTGCTGCTGTCTCCATCAGATTAAGCTTCCTCACTCCCTGCAACCCAAAACAAACTAATTTGAAACCACCCAACAAAACTAATTTAAACACTCTCCTAGTAGCTAGCTACCTAGATGAATGCATGTACATGTTGGTTACCTCATGAGAATGAGAATGATGTTGAATGGAGTTTGAGCTTTTGAGATCCATAAAGTAAATAAATCAAGAGAGATGGAGATGGATTGTATTGAGCTTTTGAAACATTGGATGACAGTGAGACTTTACCATCAAAAGAAGTGTTTTCTTGGGCACGTATTATCAAACCTTTTGTTTCTTTCTATACCGGCCTCTTTCATAAAAAAATACTATTATTGAATTTGAAATCTTATTAGCACTTGTTCCCGCTGCTACCCACACAACCTGAAGCCTCTACGCACGTGGTGACGGCCAACAACACTTAAAATTAAACAAATGAATTAATGAAAGGAAGGAAGGGGAAATGCCCCAATAACCATACATTAATCCAATGGACATAATCATATAGAAAAGAATACACTAACGTTTTGTTGGACTCTCTTGAAAGCAAGCACACATATTGCCTTCAAGTTGTGGATAACATGCAATCGACAGTTAGGTTCATTTGTGATGTACTTTTGTTATTGTCTGCAGCTTCAGAAGTGACGCAAGTGTATCAATCTCAACCAGAGAACCAAAGAGAGTAGGGGTGTTCATCGGGTTTGGTTTTCGGTTATCGGGTTATTCGGGTTTTCAGTTATGAAAATATTACCCGATAACCGACCCAATCTAGTTAAATGGTTATCGGTTATGAGGTTAATCGGGTTTGGGTTTTTCGGGTCGAGTTAAATGGTTATCGGTTTAGTGGTTCGGGTGTTTGAGTTAACATATTTCCAACCATTTGGGTTGCGTATTTTTATTATTTTGGGATACAATATGTGTAAAATAAAACCACAACATGGTCTGTAATATTTAGTTGCAAATCTGGCTACAAAAACACTACTCTAATATACATAATAATATGGAAACTGGATCATTTATTTGTTTTTGAATTATTCGGGTTATTCGGGTCAACCCGAATTATACAAAACTAATCCGAAGACCGACCCTAAAGACTCTATTCGGGTTCGGTTATGCACTTAATCGGGTTCGGGTTAATCGGGTAAGGTAGTTTCTCGGGTCGGGTCACTTCGGGTTCGGTTCGTTTATTGGTTATCGGTTAAAAAGAACACCCCTAAAAGAGAGTATAGTTCCCGCCAGTGTTTGTTGTATAATTGTAGTCTTAAACAAGAAATTCGAAACTCCATATCCAACTGAATTTTGTGAATGCTTAAATTGAAACTTGGATTAATCTCTTAATCGTGAAACACTATCAAATAAACCTATTTACGGGTTACACAGAATGACTTATTGGATTAAACAAAGATTTCTCTTGATGAAATTTGAATTTGATAGTTTTGTAAATTCTTTTTGTCAACAGTTTTCTTGTAACCGAATGTATGCCAATACTTTTATCTAATCAACAATGTATCAGTTTTTGTTTTTGTTTTTTTTCTTTCCTTTACTTGGGCCCAAACTTGTTTTAAGAACATAAAACAATTAATACTAGGTAGGCCCAATATAAAACAGTTAATAATAACCATGCCCAACTAAAATTAATCAAGCCCCATAATGACCATCAAGGGCGGATATGATATATGATGAGGGGTGGCGTCCGCTACCCCTCAACTTTTCCTGCGCAGTGTAATTTTTTAACGTATTTTTATGGTTTTTGAATTATATTACCCCTGAAAATTATGTAACGTTACCGCTCAATTTTTTTTAAAACCCAACACACTTTCAAAGTTTTAATATAAGCTTAACATAAAAAAAAACCTTATAGGCCCTATTCCATTTGTAATTTCTTAATTAAAATGTACACGCCCATCGACCATAGTTAAAATATTGAATAGGGGGTGCAAATGAGCCGAGCAACTCGCAAGCTACCAGAGATCGGCTTGATAAAAAGCTCGAAATAAGCCGAGCCTTATCGAACCCGAGCCGAGCTTGAGCCTAAATCAAAGCTCGTTTATTTCTTGAGCCCGAACACAAGCTTGGAATGTGAAACTCGTTGGGCTTGTCAAGCCTTATCAAGCCTAATATTAGTTTATTAATATTTTATATTATCTACCCCTCATTTAAAGTTGTTTAGTGAACGAGTCGAGCCGATTTTTCACTTATCGAGCTCGCGAGCTTAAACGAGTCTATTATTTATATAATTTATATTTAATATATTAACTAATAAATAATAAACGAGCCAAGCTCGAGCTTGAGAAACTACCAACGAGCCGAGCCGAACTTTTCATTTATCAAGCTCGCGAGCCTAAACGAGTCTATTATTTATATTATTTAGCCAAGCTCGAGCTTGAGAAACTACCAACGAGCCAAGTTGAGCTTTTCATTTATCGAGCCCGCGAGCCTAAGCGAGTCTATTGTTTATATTATTTTTATTATATATATATTAACTACTAAATATTAAACGAGCCAAACTCAAGCTTGAGAAACTACCAACGAGTCGACTTGAGCTTTTCATTTATCGAGCCCGCGAGCCTAAACGAGTGTATTGTTTATATTATTTTTATTATATATATTAACTAACTAAACGTGCTGAGCTCGAGCTTGAGAAACTACTAACAAGCCGAGCCGAGCTTTTCACTTATCGAATTCGCGAGCATAAGCGAGTCTATTACTTTCATTTAATAAATTAATTAATAAATATTAAAGGAGCCGAGCTCAAGTCTGATAGAGCTTGGGCTCGGTTCGTTTGCACCCCTAGTTTTGAATGGGTAACAATAAAAGAAAGGAATCAGGAGTGGGGAAAAAAAGCGTCAGAGAACCAGAGCACCCATTATAATTATCACCCTAATGGGCGGAAACGTTGTGATGTAAAATAGTTTGATAGATCATTGGTTAAAATATAGTACTAAACAAGAAAAAACATAATGCTTGTGAAAGTATGGTAAAAAAATTGAATATTATTTATAAGATAATTAATCATATTTTTATTTCGTTTACATTGTATAAAAGTACAGTAAAAAAATTTAAACGTTACCCCTAAAGTTTTAGTCTAGATCCGTCGCTGAATTGACCATTGATAAATGTACAAAATTGATAACCGGATAGTATTAACATAAAACGAGCCTGCAGTCATGCATCTCCCATTCTTGTTTATTTATTAATGCGATCAACTTCGTCGACAAGTTAATCTAACATCACTAAAATCCTTTGATAACACTTAATTACCAACATTCTTTCCCCCCATTTTAGTGATATCCATTATTAACTTAACCATCCTCACAAAACACAAATGTATGCATAAATGAAAATGTCCCACAAATTGAATTTTCACTTTAGTATATTACATGATACAAATATTAGACTAACGGGGTGTATCAATGGATTGAACCCATGTTATCCATTTAAATACATTTAGGTAATATACACATACGTTTACAAGTCAAAATTCCATTTGACACAATATTTTACTAGTTTGTGCCCTAATCCCTCAAAGAATATATCACAACAAAAGTCCAAAGCTTCTTTAAGAAGTTATATTTCAACCTCCTTTATCTTGCATTCTTGACACAACATTGGGATGATTATTCATGTGTTTCAGTATCTCTGTGACAAGCTTTCCACATTGAATTTTGCATCTAAGGTTGTTTTAGATTGGAATTGGGTGTCTTGATATAGGATATTAATGTGTGGACTTTAAATTCATCCCTACGACTGATTTATTCACGAGATCTCTCCTAACCCCTTAGTTAGATAATCAACCCAATTATACTCAAATCTTACAAATTCAACAGATATCACTCAATGCATGATGAGCTCATGAATCATGCTATGTATAACACACAACCGTCTAAACTTTTTATTATACACCTAACTATAATCCTTAATCAGAACTATCAAACCTGATAGATATAGGTGATATCGGTTTTGACAACAAACAGTTCTCAAAGATCAAAATTCTTAGTCATTCTGCTTATTTACTAGTTGTTGCTAAAGCTGCAAATTTAGATTCCATTATTGAATTTGTGATGCAAGTCTGTTTCTTTGAAGCCCATGAGTTAGCACCTACACCACAAGTCTTTTCGATTCAAATTCTCTATCACCTGCTTTTTCCCTGCAACTAAAAACACATACATTTTATTCTTCCGTTTATTAGCTACAAAAATAAATATAAAACTGGTCACATACTACAACACAACCAGCTGACTTTTGTTTTAGTTTAACATAATAACAGATAAACAAACGTCCATATTTTCCCTTTTTTTTCTTCTACTCCAACTAGCAGCAAACACCCTCATCTTGTTTTGTACGGAACTAGTTTGTATTTTATCAAACTCTTCCTTGATATGCACTCCTTGTGTATCAACCACCAACTATCCGTTACACCATCTTCAAGTCGCTAAACGACTGTGTAATCTACACCGGTTCAATAGCATGTTTCCAAGATAGGGTGAACAGTAGGATTGATTGAGTAACAGCAAGTTAAAAGGTTTCAGCTCTAGCGGGTCAAATGGTAGCGAAGACGTTGTGTGGCCAAATTAGC
Source organism: Ambrosia artemisiifolia (assembly GCA_032199755.1). Taxonomy (NCBI): domain Eukaryota; kingdom Viridiplantae; phylum Streptophyta; class Magnoliopsida; order Asterales; family Asteraceae; genus Ambrosia; species Ambrosia artemisiifolia. The sequence continues at coordinate 570,539 of CM063523.1, forward strand.
GGGCTTGTTAACCCAGTTTTGTTGATTGAAGGATGAAGAAAGGATCGTGTATTTTATTTTTTGGATACCCTTTCTTGCCTAGGGGAAGAATCGCAAGGAGGCGTCGAATTCTTATGATAAAAAACCAACAGGTATAGCATGATAGAAGCAAAACAGCGAGGTGACTAATCCTTCAATCAACAAAACTGGGTTAACAAGCCCGCTAATTTGGCCACACAACGTCTTCGCTACCATTTGACCCGCTAGAGCTGAAACCTTTTAACTTGCTGTTACATAATCAATCCTACTGTTCACCCTATCTTGGAAACAGGCTATTGAACCGGTGTAGATTACACCCTTGGTTCACTTACTACTACCTTTGATCACTACTAACAAACTTATCTTTGGTTGTCTTCTGTTGTTTGCTGATCTCCAGTGTTATGTGTTCAGTAACACCCCTAGTTTCGACCCGAACCTGCACCCAAACACACTACAATTGCTGACCCACCTTGCTTCTTCTGATGTCGCAGTCCCGCACCTGAAGGCTAATCTTCCCTTTGAAAGTCGACTCTTAAAATGACCCTCACTTAACCTTCAATTTGATACCAATTGTTGGTTCAGGCCTTCGCTAACATACACGCACTTGCAATGATTTTCTGTATATTAAACTTTAAAAGAGATTTACAAGTAAATAAAACAAAACAAAAAATCCACGTGATTGACCATGTACTATATCTTTACAACAATGGGATCCTCACGAGCATCGCCGACTCCAATCACAAAAGCTCTACCACGAGCTTGATTCCTTAACTTGGGACAAGCTTTCTTGAAATGATTAGCAACACCACATTCATAACATCCTGGTTTCCCGGCAGGATCACCTGCAGCTCTAGCACGACAGCGGGAGGTCTGATGGCCAATCTTCTTGCACTTATCACAACGAATACTTTCACACGATTCCACATGATGGTAATTACACTTGTTGCAGAGAGGATGCGGTCCATTATACTTCCTTCAAGGCTCTGCAACGGTAGTAACAAGAAATGCTTTGGCAACCTCTTGCTTTTTCCCAGACTGATTGCCACCATTCTTACCATGATCGTTATCAATAGTCCTTCGCCGGCCATTCCCACCAGATCCACCACTGGATTCTGCGCGGTTAGCGTCGTGCTACGCAATAGCTTGCGCAATCACGCGGGCTAGCTCCTCGGACGTAGTTGGGAATGGGCTTTCCTCGGTTTCGGGCGTTTCTTCGAGGAAGCATGACTTCCTTCTTATACATCATGTAAAAAGAATCAGACATATATTTATCGATAATATTGTCAATCATGAGCACTCGAATAAACAACCATGATATCCACAATAACTATGACATACACAATCATACAACCATCATATGCAATTATGACTAAACACAATCAAACAATCATACAACAAGAATAACCATACAACCAGAACATAAACAGAAAATAAAGAAAATAACTATATATCCGTGGGTCCAGTTCCTTTATGCCCAGCCTGCTAGGCTGTATGTGGGCAATGATTGTATTGGGGCTACCACCGGAGTGCAGCAAGGAGATCCTTTGGGGCCCCTTCTCTTTGCCCTTGCCTTACATCCCCTTATCATGCGGATTCAGGAACACTGTAACCTACCGTTTCATGCCTGGTATTTGGATGATGGGACGATTATAGGCAACGCAGTGGAGGTTGCTAAGGCTTTAGACATTATCAACGTGCATGGGCCATCTCTGGGGCTTCATCTCAATATTAAGAAAACAGAGGTCTTTTGGCCGACGTGTGACGGGTTGAAAAGTCAGGACGAGCTTTTCCCGAGAGGGATTGGTAGACCAGAGAAGGGGGTTAAGCTCCTTGGTGGGGCTGTTAGCCGAGATCCTACCTTTATTGGGGAGTTGGCAGGGCGGCGGGCTACGAGTGCGGTTGCCCTTATGAAACTACTGCCCCGCCTTAGAGATCCCCAAAGTGAACTCCTGCTGCTTAGGTCATGCATGGGGGTTGCTAAGTTACTTTTTGGGTTGCGAACGTGTCAACCCCACTTAATGGTGGATGCGGTATCCCTTTTCGATGATGGTCTCCGTGAGGCTATCGAAGATATAGTTGTGTGTGGTGGCCCCTTCTTCGGGGACCTCCAGTGGCGCTTGGCATCCTTGCCGATGCGTTTAGGTGGTTTGGGTCTTCTTTCAGCTCGAGATGTTGGGGTCTATGCCTTTGTGGCGTCCAGAGCTCAGTCTTGGGAACTTCAGGATCATATCCTCCGAAACAGTGGGGTCATTGGACTAGACCCAGACTATCAACAGGCACTCGAACGCTTAAATGTCTATCTCCCGGACTTCGATACTGGCGGTTTTTCTAATAAGGACACCGCCCCCTCAAAGCCACAAAAAACTTTGGCGAATGCTCTTTTTAGCAAAACTGCTCAGAGCCTGGGAGAAGTTTTTGAGTTGTCCTCTCGCCAGAAGGCGGTGATTGAATGCCTAAAGGGCCCTCACGCTCAGGATTTTTTGACCGTTATCCCGATTGAGGGTTTGGGTCAATGCATGTCTGCAGTAGAGTACAGGGCTATACTCAAGTACCGATTGATGATCCCTATGTATCCGGAAGATGAAACATGTCCCATCTTCCGCAAAGCTTGCATGGATAAATACGGGGAACATGCAATTCATTGCAAGGAGCTCCCCGGTTTCAAATATCGGCATGATTGGGTGAGGGACGTTTTGTGGGATATCCTGAGAAGAGCTGGGATTTCGGCCAAAAAGGAGGCCCCTGTAAACTTCCTCACAGACCCCACGGAAGGGAGATCCACCCTGCGACCCGCAGGTCTGCTTGTCTTTGGTTGGGAGAGGGGGAAACATGCCTGCGTGGACCTCACCGGGGTATCTCCTCTGGTTGGGTTAAGGGAAACAGGTTTCGTAGCTGGGCAAGCATCAAGAAAGGCGGAATCAAAGAAAGTAGATAAACACGCTAAAGCTTGTGCAAATAACCAACATGTCTTTATCCCTCTGGCCTTTGACACCTTTGGCTCCCTGGCGCCAGAAGCTATTCGTTTCTTGACCAGGGTCCAACGGGTCGTCCACAGCAATGTTTCATCCCCAGGGGGCAAGGATTTGTCTTTAGTAGACTAGGGTTTGCAATTCAGAAAGGGGTGGCGGCGCAGCTTGTTGCCCGTCTACCTTCTATTATGATGTAACTTTTGTATTCTGTTTTAAATGAAAATGAAATTATAAAAAAAAGAACAATGAGTTGATCAAAATATCATCATTTCATTAAGCCGTTTTTTCCTTGTTACATAGTTTTGTAGATGCTACAAAATAAGTAGGGTGTAAACTGCCCAGTACAAGCTAAAACATGAAATAACCCAAGCGATAATACTACTGGTCTAGATAACAACAACAAACAAACATCTAAATTACTGAGGAGGTGGGAATGCAACAGCTAAAGCAGCAACAACGACTTTCATCCTTTGATCCAACTCATCCACCTTGTGCTCAAGAATGTCCACGCGCCTCCATGCCTCTACTCATCCACGCTCGGCCTCCGTGCGTCCACTCTCAGCCTCATCCAAGCGTGCTCGCAAGCTGGTGAAGTTCTCGATGATAGCAACCCTCGTCTGACCCACAAAGTGCGCATCTATCTCAAGCTCATCCACTCGGCCACGAAGCTCCTGAACCATATCGTCATGCGCACTGACCATGCCTCACACAGGGTAGAGAGTGCGACGCATAGGTAATGACCCGAGAGGACCAGGCGCAGGAGGGTCGGCCGGGGTCTGTGAGGTCTCGCCATCGGCAACAGCTATAAAGATGTCATCGTCAAAGTCCTCGTCGATGTATGCCAAGTAGCCTGCCACTGTAGGTAGGAAGGCGAAATCATGATCCTGTCAAAATCCACATAAGAGTCGTCCTCTGAATCCGTCACGACAATCGGGTGCGAAGGCGAAGTCATGATCCTGTCAAAATCCAAGCATATATACATATATAAGCATCATGAGACTTATATACTATACTCGCGTGAACGCAATATGTAAAAAGACCATGAAACTTGGGCAGTGCATCGTGATGAAAAACATTTCATGTAATGAAAACTTTTCGTTTGGAAAATCGTTGTAGTTATAGTTTAGTTTTTAGTCAATACCTGAAAATCAGATTTTACAAGTGGCTAATATGACTACGGCTAAGGAGATGTAGGATGTGCTAAATAGCCATAATCTCAAGGTTGATCGGGTTATAGAAGCACAATTATAAACACTGATGTCAGATTTAAAAACTTGAAGATGAAATACCAGATTTCAATGGATGAGTTTGCAAGTTTGTTATCTGGGTTGGCGTTGAAATCGGCTTCTTTGGGTTCTACGATTGATGAATCCAAACTCGTGAAAAAGTTCCTAATGGACTACCGATGAAGTTTATTCGTATCATTTCTTCAATTAAATAAGTTGTTGATTTGAAGAAGAATACTTTCGAGGATTTGGTAGGACGATTAAAAGCTTACAAAGAATGGATAAAAGACGAGGAGACTCAAGAAAACAAGAGGTAATCTGATGTTTACTAAAGCTGAATCCTCACGTAATATTTGGAACTGTAATTCATATAAAGGGAAAGGAAGGGATCGAGGTAAAGGTCAAGAATGGGATGATGAGGACCAAGATGGAAGTCAAAACCGAGATGGTTAAGATTCACATGTTAAAGTAGACGGGTCAAAAGAGAACCAATGATCTTCAAGGTGAAGAAGGATAGATCACATATTTAGTGTTATCGACATCGTTGTGATAAATTCCGCCACTTTGCTTCAAGGTGTCCGGATCATATGAAGAGCAAGAAGAAGCTAACATAGTTGTCACCGATGAATTGGATCCATCTTTGTTTATGAAGAGTTGTGATCAAGAAATGGCTTTTCTTAATGAAGAATGGTCCTAAGAGTTTTGAGACCGAGCTAATGGAGAAAGTCACTTGACATCTCGACAATGGAGCATCGAATCACATGACGGATAATACATCTTACTTCTTTGATCTAAATGAACGTGTCATGGGAAAAGTGAAATTTGGATATGGATCTTGTACTAATATACGAGGAAAGGGATTGGTATCACTTGTAGGGAAAATGAGGGAGTTGCGCCTGTTGACCGATGTTTACTACATACTGGGTCTACAAAGCAATATCATGAATTTTGGTCAAGCAATGAAAGGTGGATTCGACATCCACATAAAACGTGATTTGCTAATTATTCATGACGATATTGGTAAGCTTGTGATTAAAGTGACAAGGACCAAGAACCATTTGTTCAAGATCAACATCAAGATAGCAAGTCGGGGTACACAAGCTAGAATGATTGGAAAAGATCTATAAAGAGTTGAACAAAAATATATTGCACCAAGTACGAGTTAGAATCTTTTCAAATATCCAAGTTCAGTAGTGAAACCCAAAATTCAAAAGTCTGAGGAAAATTGTTCAAGAGTTCAAAGAAAATGTCAAGTAAGAGATTCAAGCCCAATAAAGGATGCATATTGATCAAAATAAGCAAGTGTTTGTTCAAGCTAAGTGGAGCCCGAAGAACAATGCAAGAGATCATGAAGAGCCTCGGGAGAATCAAGTCGTTGAACTTGGGGGGATCAATATTGACAAGTTGGTCATAGTTGATTAACTTTCCTAATTATGTTATAATTATTATTTGGTAATGTGTTGGCTAGCAAGTTAGGCTTAGTCTATATAAAGCAAGTTAGGGCTAGACATTATTAATGAGAGAATAAAAAAATGAGTTATGGTTTAGCATCTACAATCAGTTTTTTAGGTTATATTTTCTTATTAATATATTGGAGTTATTCCATTTGTGTTCGTATTCTTATTATCTATTCTTGGAATTGAAAAGTTATGTTCTATGTTTTTAAAATTAAGAAAAAAATAAAGCAACAAATAGACACATAACTGATCAATAAGCAATGATTACTGCCGAGCTATAACTCTCAAATAGTCAAATCAAGCCACCAGACCAATTTAAAATTCAAAATAGAAGCACGAAACCTACTGAACAAACGAGCCTAGCAACAAAGCATTTTAGCAAGAAAGGAAATAAAGCCAAAGCATTCATCATTACGTCATAAATACCTTTAACTTGATTGGCTGATAACATTGGTGGACTCACCACAAGATATTTAAAAACCCACCAACTTCCAATAGCTCCAAGTGTAAAAGGTTAATGGCTTAAAAGCATCTTTTTGATGGGACGTCAACAGTGAAGTCCCAAAAGTCCGGCCATCGTACACAAATATCAATGCTCATTGCAGCACATGGTTGAATGACGGAAATCAATTGTCCAACTGTCAAAAGCCCCACTCACCTAAAAGGGCAAAGTCAAACTTGCGACTGAGAAATGAGAGAAGTGCCTTTACTCCTTTAAGCCTCTATGTTAGCCTCCAAGAGCCAGGTGGCTTAACTTGCTCCACTATGTAAAGATGCATTGGTTATCTCAGGTAACATACATTCATTCTAATTCAAACTTATCTCTCATACTAGTTCTTATCTAAATTCCTTATAGAATATCTAACTGATTTTCATGTCAGAGCACAAATGCCGGAGACCCCCTTCTACGTTAAGACTAATTTGTTTGTCTTGCAGAAACCTTCAGGCCTTTGAGTTCCAGAGACGTCTATATCATCCCCTACCGTTATTTGTTGTAGCAGTTGGTATCCAGCATGCCTAATTATATATCATATCCTAGTTTATTATTTAATAAGTTTAGATAGTTGGGTATTTATTAACTCACAAGCAATAGTTTAGTAATTAATTTATTGCTTATTCAAACCTTTTCTAATCTTCAGTTTTGATTTACATAATAGAAAGAAAAAAAATTAAGAAATAACTAAGGCTTAATAAGAAGGTTTAAGGGTAGTGACTTGAAATTCAAATTAAAAAAAAATGTTGAAGACTGATTCTTCATTATATATATATTTCGATTTCAATCGATGTCATTACTTGAAGTCAGATTGATCCTAATCCCTTCAATTCCTTCCTTTGACCATTAATTAGATGGACACTGACGAGAATTATTAACTAATTACGCATGATTCATGTGGATCTCATTATTCAAGTTTTATAATTGGAAGCTTTGAATACTAGCAAGTGCTGAGATAATCAACACCAAATGTCAAATAGGCCACGCACACTTATTCATTTCACTAAACCATACCTCGAATTTGTGAAAGAGAAACCAACCATGCACAACACAATACGTAGAGTGTTTTGATTAATTAGGTACGTATATGTAGTCTTTTGATATGGTTCTGAGTCTGACTATATATCCACCCATATGCATGCGTGCAATTATCTGTACGTACGTTGTTCCATATATGTATATTAGATGATCATATATATATGTAATGTAACACATGTTTTATAAAGGAAAGGGATTAGATGATCATTGTTAAAATATCTTGGGCCTCCTATATTAATTCAATTACTCATATTGGGCTTGATTAGTCTGATGATTGGTTATTGGGCTTTGGTTTAAGTCCAGTTCGTTATTGGTGATCAGGTTCATGAACCCTTTACTTAATCTTATTAAACTCTTGGTTGAACTGGTTCACTTGTACAAGTTGTTGAGATATTTTTGCAGGGTTTAATCTCAGCCGTTGGATGGTTTTAATCTTGGTCGTTGGATTGTTTCTCGACGTTTCTGAGCTGCTCTATATAAAGACTCTTTAGTCTTCGTTGTTTGTTTAGTCTCTCTTTGTTTTGTTATCACCTTGTCATAGTTCTCTGGTTATTGTATTAGGGTTTTGTTTAGGTATTATTCGTTTGTATTGTTTTTTGGTTATTTCTCTCTTGATTTACTGGTCTTACTAATCAGTAGATCTTGTAGAAGACATTGTATTGTTGTTTGATTTGATCTCAGTGTTTATCTGAGATCTAGGGTTTTGGTGGGTACTTTTGGGTTGGATAAATAAGATTTTGTCACCGTTGTTTTGTCGCCTACATTCTTTGTTCTTTGTGTTTATGGTTGTGATATTTCATTTTATTGTTTGTTGTTGAGTTCAAACCCTAAAATTCTACATGGTATCAGAGCCATAGGCTCTGGATCTTGGTTCTTTTGTGTCTTCCGCTGTTTGTCTTTCTGTTATTGTTGAAGGATCTGATCTAAGTAATAGATCTGGTTCTTGGTCTTATCATTTAGTAGATCTGGTCTTTTCTATAGATCTGGTCTATTATTTGTTTGTTCTTGGTTTGATTAGATTGAGCAGATTGTTTGGTCAACGATTGTTGGCTGGAGGCTTTGGTTTCTTGGAGTTGTTGTTGAGGACTGGTTAGCTGTGCTGTTTGCTCTCTGGTCTTGTAACCCTAAGTGAAGGTTACAGACTACGAGTTGTCTGGTGAGATCGTTTCATTCTCTTTAGTTTTGTTGTTGTTGTGTCTAGAGGCACTGGCCGAGTTAGGGTGGACCGGCATTGGCCAAACTACTTGGTGTCTTGTCTGTTGATCTAGTTGTTATTGTGTGTGATTCATTGTTTGTTGATTGGTTGTTTATATATATATATATAAGTACTATATATATAGCTAATAAAAGGGCTCCTGAGTTAAGAACTGGGTGGACACCATTGAGTGACGAATCCACTATCTGTAACACTGACTCAGCTTCGTCCTTCTAGGATTGTTTTCTGTGTTTGTTTGTTTGTGTGAATTGTTGTTTCGTTTGTAATGGGTGATGTTGTTAATCCAGCAGGAGGTGGGGGTGCCAACCCTGGTGGTGGGGGCCCCAACCTAGGTGCTGGAGATGCAACTCTTATTAGTAAATTGGATATTAGTGATCCTCTGTTCTTACATCCTAGTGACACATCTAGTCTGTCAATTGTTAGTATTAAACTCAAAGGAACAGAAAACTATTCTGTTTGGTCTAAAGCTATGAAACTTGCACTTCAAGGTAAAAACAAGTTAGGCTTTATTGATGGCACATGTGTTAAACCAGTAACTGATGATGTTTTAGCTAATCAATGGGAAAGATGTAATTCTGTGGTGTTATCTTGGTTGATTAACTCTGTTTGTGAGGAACTGTATCTAGGACAAGTGTTTTCTGAAAGTGCTAGAGATGTGTGGCTTGATCTTAGAGAAACTTATGATAGAATTGATGGTTGTGTCATGTTTAATTTGCATCAAAAGATAAATGGTATAACACAAAGTGGTAGTTCTGTGTCTGAGTATTATAATAAGTTGAATACTATGTGGAAACAATTTGATTCAATTGTTCAATTGCCTGTTTGTACTTGTCAAGCCTCTAAGGAATTCAATGACTTTAATAGCCTTATTAAACTCATGCAGTTTCTGATGGGGCTTGATGAGGTTTACCAACCTGTACGAACTACACTGTTAACCAGTGATCCATTACCTTCAGTAAAAGCTGCTTTTGCTGTTGTCTCTAGGGAAGAATCCCATAGAGGTTCAAGTAGTGGATCAAAGGGTAACAATGTAGCCTTTACTGCTAGAACTAGCCAAGCTTCTAGCAATAGGAAAGGGTTCTCTAAGGGACCTAATCCTAATTTGAAATGTACTCACTGTAATAGAGTTGGACACACCATTGAAAGATGTTTTGAAATTGTTGGATATCCAACAAATAATCAGAGAAATGTTGGTAATCAATCTGGTAATCAAGTTACTAACAAAAATAATGGTAATCAGTTTAATAATAGAACTCAGAGTAATTGGAGGTCTGGTGTGTCCAATACTAGTAACAATGTGAGTGCAAATGTTTCTTCTGGTTCACCTTTTACTTCTGAGCAGATCTCCAAGTTGATGAGTCTAATAAGTGAGAAATCTGGAGGAGATCCTCAGAATTCTAAAGTAGGAGGTGAGTCTGTTGTAGTTAATGGTTTTTCAAGTATGTCTGTGTTGTCTAAAGTTGCTAAGCTGTTTAAAAACTTTTCTAACTGTTCAAGTATGGTTAAATTTGCTTTGTTTTTTGGATGGATTATGGACTCTGGGGCTAATCAACATATGGTTGGGAATGATGAACAGTTAATAAATAGTATAGATGTGTCTCAGTATAATATGGAAGTTAAACACCCAAATGGTACCAATGCTAAAGTTGCTAAAATTGGTGATATAAAATTGGCTGATGGTGTTGTGTTACATGATGTGTTCTTTATTCCTGATTACTGTGTTAATCTTGTGTCTATACATAAACTTGCTAAGGACAACAAGCTAGATGTTTTGTTTAATGAACATGAATGCTTTGTTCAGGATTCCAAATCAAGGAAAATCCTGGTGACTGGTAGACAGCAGGATGGTCTTTACTTTGTTGGTAAAAATGTTAATTTTAATAGTGTGTGCTTTAATAGTGTAACTGATCATAGTCTTTGGCACAGTAGACTAGGACATCCTTCTAGTCAGGTACTAGCTGTTTTAAAAGACAGTTTGAATGTTGGTGAGTCTAGTGCTGAGCCTTGTGAGGTATGTCATAAGGCTAAGCAGGTTAGAGTTCCTTTTCCTCTTAGTGACCATAAGTCCAAAGATATTGGAGATCTTGTACATCTTGATGTATGGGGGCCTTATAAAGTCACTAGTAGGGAAGGAGATAGGTATTTTCTGACCATTGTAGATGATTACTCTAGATCTGTGTGGGTCTACATGTTAAAATCCAAGAGTGAAGTGTTTGAAAATATTGTTAGTTTTTATGAACTTGTTAAAACTCAGTTTTCAAAGAACATTAAGGTATTTAGAAGTGATAATGGTACTGAGTTTATAAATAAACAAGTAAATGATTTTTGTAACAAAAGGGGTATTCTTCATCAAACCTCTTGTGCTTACACTCCACAACAAAATGGAGTTGTGGAGAGAAAGCACAGGCATCTTTTAAATACAGCTAGGGCCTTACTGTTCCAAAGCTGTGTTCCTTTAAGTTTCTGGTCTGAATGTGTTCTTACTGCTGCTTACTTAATTAACAGGATACCTTCGTCTGTGTTAGATGGTAAGAGTCCCTATGAGTTGATATATGGGTTCCCCCCCGAATTAAATCACTTAAGAAACTTTGGTTGTCTATGTTTTAAAACTGTTCTAGATGGTCCTGATAAACTTTTTAGCAGGGCTAATAAAAGTGTTTTAATAGGTTATTCTTTTGTTAAAAAAGGTTATAAAATTTATGATTTGGAAACAAAAAAGGTTGAGTTTTCAAGGGATGTGAAATTTTATGAAAATATTTATCCCTTTAAAACTGAACATAAACAACTTGTGTTTGAAAAAGTTAACCATTTAAATTTCTTTGATATATTTGAAAATGAAGTTTCTTCAAGTGACAATCAAAAAACTATTTTTCAAAACCTTCCCAATGATGATGGGGGACCTGATGATACTCATGATCACTCACCTGGGAGACAATTAGGTGACTCTCCCAGGAACACTAGTGATGTAGATCATGATGATAGATGTGATCAGCAACCTAGGTGTTCTACAGGGAGGGGGGCTGATTGCACTGGGTTAGAGGGTTCAAATGATGAGTTAAGGACTCCTGAGGGAAGTAGGCCAGTTAGACAGTCTAGTAGGGATTCTGTTTTACCTAGGAAATTTGATGACTATGTTATTGAAGGTAGAGTTAAATATGGAGTTGAAAAAGTTGTTAATTACTCTAATTTGTCTTTTGAAAATATGTGCTTTGTTTCTAGTGTAAATAAGTCTATTGAACCTACATCTTACATTCAAGCTTCTAAAGATCCTCACTGGATAGAGGCAATGAATGCTGAGATGGAGGCTTTGTATAGGAACAATACCTGGATAGTCACTGATCTACCCCCTGGTAGAAAGGCTATCGGGTGTAAATGGGTTTATAAAATCAAATACAAGTCAAATGGTGAAATAGATAGATATAAAGCTAGGTTAGTAGCAAAGGGCTATAACCAAAGAGAAGGTTTAGACTTTGGAGAAACCTTTTCTCCAGTGGTAAAGATGGTTACTGTTAGAACAGTAATAAGTCTTGCTGTTCATAACAATTGGACTTTATATCAACTTGATATAAACAATGCTTTTCTATATGGGTCTATAACTGAAGATGTTTACATGAGTTTACCAGAAGGCTATGCCTCTGGAAGTGAGTCTAAAGTTTGCAAGCTTGTTAAGTCTTTATATGGGCTAAAACAAGCTCCTAGAAAATGGAATGAAAAATTAGTTGATGTGTTGAAAAATATTGGGTTTGTGCAAAGTGTTTGTGATCACTCTATGTTTGTTAAATCTGTGAATGATGTTTTTGTTGTCTTACTTGTCTATGTAGACGATATAGTTGTTACTGGAAATAGTAAGACTGAAATTGATAATGTGAAAGTGATGTTAAAAGAAAACTTTCAAATTAAAAATCTGGGAAAGTTAAAATACTTTCTTGGTATTGAGGTATTATATTCTGATCAAGGTATTTGCCTTAATCAGAGAAAGTATTGTATGGATTTATTAAGTGAGTTTGGGTATCTTGGTTGTAAGCCTGTTAGTGTTCCTATTGAACAGAATTACAATTTGTCCATTAAAAATAATAAAGATGGAAAATTTTTAGAAGATGTAACAGGATATCAAAAACTTATAGGAAAGTTAATTTACTTATCTTTAACTCGTCCTGACATAAGCTATGTTGTACAATTTCTGAGTCAGTTTATGCATAAACCAACTCAAAATGTACAGAAAATAGCCTTGAGATTGCTTAGATATCTAAAGCTTTCTCCAGGCAAAGGTATTATGTTTAAAAAGGGGACTGGTTTAGCTTTGTCAGCATACTCAGATGCTGATTGGGCTAAGTGTCTTGCAACCCGTAAGTTTGTTACTGGGTTTTGTGTGTTTGTTGGTCAATGTTTGGTGTCATGGAAGAGTAAGAAACAGAGCACTGTTGCTCGTTCCTCAGCAGAAGCTGAGTACAGAGCAATGTGCTCTACAACTTGTGAGCTTGTATGGATATCTAATTTGTTGAAAGAATTAGGAGTTGAAGTTAAACTGCCTATAGAGATGTTCTGTGATAGCAAGTCTGCTATTGCTATTGCAGAAAATCCTGTTTTCCATGATAGGACTAAACATTTTGAACTTGATTGGCATTTTTTGAGGGAAAAGATAAGTTCAGGGTTTGTCAATGCTTTGAAAGTGTCGTCTAATCAGCAAGTGGCTGATATCTTTACGAAAGGCTTGTTTAGTGCTCAACATGAATTGTTGTGTACTAAACTTGGGTTATCAAATATGTTCGGTAATTGAATTAAGGGGGGATGTTAAAATATCTTGGGCCTCCTATATTAATTCAATTACTCATATTGGGCTTGATTAGTCTGATGATTGGTTATTGGGCTTTGGTTTAAGTCCAGTTCGTTATTGGTGATCAGGTTCATGAACCCTTTACTTAATCTTATTGAACTCTTGGTTGAACTGGTTCACTTGTACAAGTTGTTGAGATATTTTTGCAGGGTTTAATCTCAGCCGTTGGATGGTTTTAATCTTGGTCGTTGGATTGTTTCTCGACGTTTCTGAGCTGCTCTATATAAAGACTCTTTAGTCTTCGTTGTTTGTTTAGTCTCTCTTTGTTTTGTTATCACCTTGTCATAGTTCTCTGGTTATTGTATTAGGGTTTTGTTTAGGTATTATTCGTTTGTATTGTTTTTTGGTTATTTCTCTCTTGATCTACTGGTCTTACTAATCAGTAGATCTTGTAGAAGACATTGTATTGTTGTTTGATTTGATCTCAGTGTTTATCTGAGATCTAGGGTTTTGGTGGGTACTTTTGGGTTGGATAAATAAGATTTTGTCACCGTTGTTTTGTCGCCTACATTCTTTGTTCTTTGTGTTTATGGTTGTGATATTTCATTTTATTGTTTGTTGTTGAGTTCAAACCCTAAAATTCTACAATCATATATATTGAAACATTTGGTGAATTGTGAGCCTGACGTTTCTTAATTTGTTTAAAATGCTAATTAGTACCCACAGTCTATATAAAAAGAAAGAAGTGAATGATGCTTGTAACATGCCCCAAGTTTGACCCGCAAAAAGGGGTAGGCGGGTGATTAATTGCAACTCCCAAAGTATATCATCAATATCAATATATTATTATAAGGCTTAACGTGCGGTGCATGTAATTTGACATTAGACGAATATCCAAACAACAAAAACACACACACATACATACAATGTAATATTAATATATATGCCTTTATGGTTTTATATATATATATAGGTATGAAAATAAGAAATAAAAGTATAAAATGCAAAATGTAGAATGAAAAAGGGCCGGGCCGGGGTACTTAATTTGAGAGAGAGAGAGAGGAAAATATAAATCCATCCATCCGTACAAATCAACTCAAAATAGAAAGAGAAAGAAAAATGTAGGCGGTTGGTTACAATTAGTGGTTGAGTCAGTCAACACCCTCCCTCCCTCTCTCCCTCTTCTCATATTAATACTAATTCATCATATATGTGTATGTGATTAGAATTAGAGAAAGATAATTAATTAAGCATGTCTCTCAGCTTCCTCCTCTTAATTATATCAGCATGTTGTACTACTACTACGCTGCTGACGATTAATCATGTATCAGCAGCAGGTGTGTTCGTGTTCGGAGACTCCATCTTCGATGCTGGGAACAACAACTACATTAACACAAGCAGCCTGGACCAGTCCAACTTCCCTCCCTACGGCCAAACATACTTTGGGTTCCCTACGGGCCGCTTTTCGGATGGGCGCATCATTCCTGATTTCATCTGTGAGCATGCCAGCTTGCCTCTCATTCCCCCGTATTTGGATCCCATCAGCCATGCCTTTTTCCACATCGGAGCCAACTTTGCATCCGCTGGAGCTGGAGCTCTCCTTCAAACATTTCAGGGATCGGTACCTACATTCCTTCCTTCCTTCCAAATGCACGCACTACCTACTTGTCTTTGTCTTAATAAACAACATATGTGTATATATATATATATATGGACTTTATATGTTATTACTTGTATATATGTTTTCTGTTTATTGATATATAATTCATCCTCTAAAAATTGATTAGCTCTCTCTCTCTCTCTTTTTTTCATTTCTAACATGTCGTAGCTATCTCATGTGAGGAGGTTAGTTATAAGTAGATAGAAAATTAGTAATTAAAAAGAAGGAAAGATGTGGCTTGTGAGGGAAAAAGGAAAGGAAAGTTGTCTAAAGATTTGGCTTTTTAACTCAACATTTTAATTTAGACCACTCATTATGTTGGGTCGGGTCTAATACCAACCAAACAACTTTATATATGCAACTTGACCCCCCCTACCTACCTGCTACTTTGTTATTTCTCTCAATTCATATTCAATATTCATCCATCTTCTTCTTTATGAATCTTGTGTCCACATACCACTGCTATATATACAAAAACATTATTCCTACCTATTAATTATTTATTTATTTTAAAGGGTATTAGTTGTTACTGCACATATGAATGCATGTGATCAGCTACAGACATGTTTCAGGCTAAATTCCATCACTAAAAACATATATAGGTGGGGCCTTCAATTCACATTTTTAGTCCTAGTAATATATACTATACTATACTATATATCATGTGAAGATTATTAAATTTTGTTTAACATGACTGACTCAGGGATGTTTTACAGGTAATCAGTCTCCAAACTCAATTAAGGTATCACAAGAGAGTGGAGAAGGTGTTGAGAAAAATGTATGGGAACACTAAGGCCAACACCATCTTGTCAAAAGCTGTATACTTGTTTAGCATCGGATCAAATGATTACACAAGCCCTTACTTGATTACCAATTCCACCCATTTCAACTCTTCATACTCCAACGCCCACCTCGTACGAATTGTTATTGGCAACCTAACAACCGCCGTCAAGGACTTGCATCATAGAGGAGCTAGAAAATTTGGATTTCTCAATTTAGGTCCCCTCGGTTGTTCTCCCGGCCTCAGGATAATTCTTAATCCGCCAAATGACTCTGGGGGATGTGTACAATCAGCTTCACTGCTAGCAACAATGCATAACAAAGCACTCACCAAGTCCTTGAAAAGATTAGCAAAGCAACTGCATGGATTCAGATATTCGTTATACGACTTCCATCACAACCTCAACCAAAGACTAAAGCATCCATCCAGATACGGTATAATTAATTAGCTTAAATTTTAAGAAAAGATAATAAGTATGGTGGCCGGTAATGTATATATATGTGATGTTTAGGTTACAAACAAGGGAAAACAGCTTGCTGTGGGACAGGGCGGTTCAGAGGAACATTCAGCTGTGGAGGGAAAAGGCCTGTGAAAGAATATTGGGTGTGCGAGAATCCTAAAGAGTATGTGTTTTGGGACTCATATCATCTGACTGAAAGAGTGCACAAACAAATGGCCCATCAAATGTGGAACCAACAACCCACCACAGGAACTTCCAATCTCAAAACTCTTTTTCAATCACCATAGCCCATAATATATATATACAGCTCTTCATTTTAGGTTGGTGCAAAGAAAGGAATATACTAAATGATATTGTTCAAGTCCACCAGTTATTAATTAATTAATTAAGTATGCTGATAAAGGTAAGTTGATTGTTGCAACTGCATAACTAACTTTATATTGTACAAGTACTTAGCTAATTGTTGTATATCTTCATAAGTTGCAATTGTTCTAGTTATACAAAGTTAACTGTCGTATATCTTCATGCACTATTTGGAAACTTTCTTCAATAGGTTATACGCTGCCGAATGTCCAAGTTAAGATTATAAACAAAATTGGCCATATTGGCTTTTCCAATCCTTAACAAAACAATTTATTTAAAATGTCAAAGGATATATATGTTTGTCAAAACTAGCCGGTTAGTGGCCAGAAGTTGTAATTTTTTAAATATATTTAGGTGTTTGTATAGTAGTTGAATCTTTTAATAAAATATATAAATGATCAAAATGGACATTATTAAATATAGGTTCAAGCTTTTTAGAAAAAGCTCATACTCAATAAAAAACTTTGTTTGGTTCAAGGGGTTTGAAGCTTTTAGGTTAGGCGAAAAAACTTCATATTGAAACGTTACTAGTACTAGCGTTTAAGAAAAAAACTCCTACTAGCTATAAGTTTTTAATGAGTAAATAACACAAATACCAATTCTACCATAAAAAAACATCCATACAAGCTTTTATTAATGCCCATTTTAGCTATTTTATGCATTTTATTAAAAGTTGCAGCTACTCTGCCAAACACCAAAATATATTTAAAAAGCGACAGCTATAGCTACCAGCTTCCAGCCACCAGCTAGTTTTGCCAAACATACCCGAAGTGTTTTTATCAGGTCAAAATCCATACTCTTCCTAGTCAAATCTCTAATTGTTATATAAATTAGACACTATTTTAAATGCATAAGTCCCCTAAGAAAGTCTAACAAGACCCACACCAATGCAATTGAACTCACAATATGGTACAAATATCCGATTTATCAGGAATTGGTGACGCGAGTTTAAACAATAACAATTTTTCCTTATAAGACCTACAAACGTACACGTATGATTTCCTATATAGATAATATATGTAAGAACTATGATCACTTTCAAAAAAAAATATTATCTAACTCTCTCTCTCTCTCCCTCTCTCTCTCTATATATATATATACATATACATACATACATACATACATACATACATACATACATATATATATATATAGGGTAAAAGATAATGTGGAAACCCACTCTTAGAGTGAAAACTCTGGAAACTCTGACTTCCCAATTTTATTTTTTATTTTTTTTTGAAAATTTTAGGGCATGTAATATACATGATTTTAAGCATTTTTTTTATTTTTAATCCAGATAAAAATATCATAGATACTTGGATTAGATACATTAAAACAAAATACGAAAGTTACATCACAATAGAAGGTAGACGGGCAACAAGCTGCGCCACCACCCATTTCTGAATTGCGAACCCTAGTCTACCAAAGACAAATCCTTGCCCCATGGAGATGAACTATTGCTATGGACGACCCGTTGGACCCTGGTCAAGAAACGAATAGCTTCTGGCGCTAGGGAGCCAAAGGTATCAAAGGCTAAAGGGATAAAAACATGTTGGTTCTCTACACAAGCTTTAGCATGCTTATCTACTTTCTTCGATTCCGCCTTTCTCGATGCTTGCCCAGCTACAAACCCTGTTTCCCTTAAACCAACCAAAGGGGATACCTCTGTGAGGTCCACGCAAGCATGTTTCCCCCTCTCCCAACCAAAGACAAGCATATCTGCTGGTCACAGGGTGGATCTCCCTTCCGCAGGGTCTGTGAGAATATTCATGGGGGGCCTCCTTTTTAGCAAAAATCACAGCTCTTCTCAGGATGTCACACAAAACGTCCCTCACCCAGTCATGCCGGTATTTGAACCCAGGGAGCTCTTTGCAATGAATTGTGTGCTCCCCATATTTATCCATACAAGCTTTACGGCAGATGGGGCACGTTTCATCTTCCAGATACATAGGGATCATCAACCGATGTTTGAGCAAAAAAAAAATCAAAAAAGCACCGAGCACTTTTTTAAAAAAATTAAATAAAATTTCGACTAACACATGTTAAGCGAAACTAACACGTGTTACCCATGTGTTACCCGAAGACGTTTTTTTTTTTTAAAAAAAAATCGCTCGGCTCTTTTTCAATTTTTTTTGGCCCAAAATGCTTAATATCATGTATATTACATACCCTAAAATTTTCATAAAAAAGTCGGGAAGTTAGAGTTTCCAAAGTTTTCACTATAACAAGGGTTTCCAATATAACCTTATACTATATATATATATATATATATATATATATATATATATGTATGTATGTATGTATATATGTCATATGTGTGCATGCATGGGAACTACTTGGATGAGCATATATATATATCTATATATATATATAAGGGAAAGTTAATTTGAGAACACCTATATTTCGTTATGATGTTCCTAGCCTTGTATAGTCAATTGTACGTTGTTTGTTTGTTATCTAGCTCGTTTAATACCTTAGAGATATTTTGGTCATTAGGTAAGGCCGAATAGGTAATCTATAAATGAATGGCTAAGGACGAATAGGTGCATTTATAAACCTATTCGTCCAATCAACCATTTGTGTGTAGGGAGCCATTCGTTTAAACAGTATATGCAAATGGCAGCAATATAGATACTTATTCTCATAAACCCTAACCAAGTTTTTGGTCACTTGGTTGTGTATATCTGATTTATTACCTTGTGAAAGTGTTACAATGAATCAGTAACAAATTGTAAAGTATTTCTTGTGTATTTTGGTGTCTGTGTGTGTAAATCGTTTTATTGTTGCAAAACTCTAACACTTGGATTCCGCAATTGTGTTTAGAGAAAACTCGCAAATATCGGATTCCGTTAGTGAGTCCATTGGTCCCACAATACATGGAAGCTGGAATAGATCGAAAAACTAGGATTATAACTAAATGACAACCACAAGACCACCTGTAGTGGCATCCAATTTGGGCGTGGAAGGGGCATTTCACGCCCAATTTCACGAGGGAACACCGCCCCCAAAGGCGTGGAACGCGCGTTATCATCCAAAGCGTGAAAGATTTAACGCTACATTTCATAATCACTCAACCATTCAAATGCTTCCAACGTGGATTTTCCATCTTGTTTGAGTTGTTCTGCTTACTCGGCTGCCGAATTCACGCCATTCGCCATCGCCGATCTGATTTATGTGACTGTTTAAGAGAAGGAAGGTAGCGACGGCGGAAAGTAATATTGTAAGGGAGAGGATGGATGGTTCTAGATCGACATTTAATATTATTGAAGAGGTATATTGTAGGGGAGTGTAATATTGTAAGTGATGGGTTGGTTAAAAGATGTGTATTAACACGTCTATAAATGAATTCTAAGGAATGTTAAGTTGTCGAATGGTATTACTTTGATATTATTATGTCATTTCAGGTTTTGACGACTAAAGGTAGCAATTATGAAGCTTTGGAGTTGCTCGGGTGAGAAACGGAAGCCTAAACAAGTTGGGAAATCAAAATCCGAGGCAAGAAGTCAAGTTGGCGTACCCTACGCCAAAAGTGGCGTAGCCTACGCCAATGGCGTAGGCAAAACCATCTTTTTTAGCGTAAGGCCAAGGGAAGTGGCATAGGGAAAACAAGGCTGGCGTAGCCTACGCCAAAGTTGGCGTAGCCTACGCCAATGTCTGGGCAAGTTCAAAATTTTCCTTATTTTTCTCCTTTTTGACGGGAGTTACGATTTGGGGAGATAAAAACGATTTACTTTGACCAAGAAAGGCATCTTTATCATTCCTAACAAGAGGCAATCATCCCAATCCATTCCACAATCATTATTTCATCATTTTCATGAAGATTGAAGAAGCAAGAACACAAGATTTGAAGAACTCTATGGCCATGCTTGGCTAAATCTTTTGTATCACACTTGGGGAGTAAACAATTGGAGACCTAGGGTTTAACATTGGGTATTTTCTTAAACTGTTAAACGTGTGTTTGTGTGTTTGAACTATTGTATTAGATTGTGATTAATCTTATGTTGAAGCCATTCCAGTTAATTGATCTTGTGCCAATTTCTAAATGTCATGAACATGTTTTCTTGCTCTAATACAAACATAGGGTTGTATGTTCTAGGTAATGAAGTGTAGTTTAGTCCATTGTTGAATGTTGATGAAACTTGACACCTAAACCTATTGAATAATCAATCCGTTAAAACCATTTGCACCATAATTGTTTGACCCGTTTGTAAAAACCTTAGACTTCATTTGTTGAAACCTTAGTGTGATCTTTTTAATCAATTGATTGCAACTTAATTTGTTTATCATTATTTCTATTAGTTTTCAATTCTAAGTTTTAATAATAAAAAAAACCCTTTTCAATCAAACTTCCTAAATGAACAAAAAGCAATCTTCATAAGTAATTTAACATCTTCATAAACAATATTTTCCAATCAACTAGACAATATCCACCAACCACAAACTTTTCGTGGATCGACACCCTATTATCACTAACTACATAGTTAAAGGTGATAGGGTAAACATATAAATATTATTTTTGACCGGACTGCGACAACCGATCAGTAAGGGAGAGGATGGATGGTTCTAGACGGAAGGTAACGATGGTGTAGGTTTACAAAATAAATATATGATGTTCTTTATTTAGTTTTCAATGAAATAATATATGTTTAAATTTCAAAAATAAAAATAAAATAATTGGGTGAACATTGCAAGGGGCTTTATGGGCTTGAAACCACTACACCATTTTTAATTTCAAGCCTCACAATGCCCCATGTAGGACCCACATGTCACACAATCTCCCATTATGATGCTTGAAATTTCAAGCCCACTATTCATGGTCTAATACATAATAAGGTTATGTTTGTGACAATTGAAATCCAAATAGAATTCCAGTAACCTATGAAAATCAAACAGACAAAATAAACATGAACTGAATGGTATGTTTTCGACATATATAATTAATACTACTTAACATGCATCTGAACCCTTAAAAATGGATACAAGCATGAAAAAACAAGCAAGATCTATCTCAACCTTTGGTCATTCAGTATCCTTGTTGTCTGAGAAAAAAACAAGGCAAGTTCGCCTCAAATATCAACAATTAAGCAAGAAAAGGATTACACCTCTTGTCTCTTTACAAGTTTGATATCTCTAGAACAATATCTGCAAAATGTATTGTACCAAAATCATCAATCACAATGGGTATACGTAAATTAAGGGAAAAAAAACTAAACTAATTTATACTTCCAACATGGACCTTTTTTCACGGTCAGATATGTTAAATGAGTTATTCGTTGATGTTTAAAAGAAGGATAAATATATGCCGTAAAGCATTAAGTTATGTTCTAAATTATATAATAATTGTTATTGAAAAGAAAATAAAATCTAATAAGGTCAAAACCCGTACGTAATTGTTTATCTTTTGACATTTGCCTAGCTAATTTTCAATTAAAAAACATAAAAAAACAAAAAGTAAAACTCACATTCGGAATCAGTTTTGACCCATTTTGACCCATTGTCATCCTCTTGAATCAAGTGCTTTCTTGGTTGAGGGTTGTTAATCTTGTTCTTAAGCATGGCCCTTAGTAGCTATACATTGTTCAAAAATCATAATAATAATAATAATGATAATCAGCTGATCTAAGTCAATAAAACATAATCAGTCGATCATAAACTAAGGTCGGGAAAAGATGTGGTACCTTTTCCATTCTTGACTCTGGAAGTGGATCACGAATACTAGGAATTGCTGAAAAGCCACAGCCGCATACCAACATTTTCTTGAAAAGAACAGAAACTGATTTCTTCTTCCCAATCGCCGCCTTTTTATCCTTGCATCTACCAACAATAGCTTTAACCGTGCGGTCAATGTCTTCTTCTGCTGTTTTGTGATCATTGGAAAGTCTGCGGTCAAGCTCTAAGGTTGAGGGGCAGTTAAGAAATCTATTCAATGGGAGATCATGAGTATCAGCAGGTTTACTTGACACAAGTTTTGTCAGCAGTTTTGCAACCTCCTCGGCTGTGTGTTCCGGTTCTTTAATTTCTACATTCTT
This sequence comes from Ambrosia artemisiifolia, assembly GCA_032199755.1. Classification (NCBI taxonomy): domain Eukaryota; kingdom Viridiplantae; phylum Streptophyta; class Magnoliopsida; order Asterales; family Asteraceae; genus Ambrosia; species Ambrosia artemisiifolia. The sequence goes on from CM063523.1 coordinate 593,023, forward strand.
AATTGGTAGGCCAAGCGTTCCAATTGTCAGCAAAAACTCTTGTTTTGGCTTTATAATGTCATCTACAAAATCATAAAATTTTCAATTTCAAACAGCATGGTTTATGTGTGGCCCTCGGGGGGCAAAAGTAAAGTTGCACTAGTTTTAACGTTATTTTACTAATTTCGTGAAAATAATGTTAAAAACGACGGACGGTTAATCATGCATCATGTGGTGGCGTTGATAGCCAAAAGACAAGGGGGTACATGCACCAATCGAGTTTGTCCCGATTGCTAAGTGTTATGTGCCTTATGTCCAAGGCTTGACACAAAACCACATCGAGCCGGGGGCCTCACTGGAAGCAGCCTCTCTATTCTCAGGGGATAGAGGTAAGGCTGTCTACATCTTACCCTCCTCAGACCCTACCTTAGCTTTGTTATAGGTGGGATTAACTGAGTATGATGATGATGATGATGATGATGATGATGATGGTTTATGAATGAACTTCTTGTGTAATTCTTTTAACATATTATAGGGCAAGTATGTTGGTTACTTACGAGCAACAACGTCATTTCCTCCATTGAATTTGTTATGCATCCAGCCGAAAAACTGCAACAGAATATATATGGATCTTTGAGTATACAAAACAAAACTAACATGTCTTAATTTCTTTAGCAACAGAAACTGCTTAATTACCTTCATGATGGTGGCAAATGTTATGCATCAACTTACAAGAGTTGGTTGAGGTTGTTTAAAGGGTAAGTGGGGGATTCGTGTCTCTATCCCATTTAATGTGCCTTTGTTGTCCAAGAGAATTTAAACACATTCTTTGGTTACAATATTACTACATTCACTCTTTGTGTACGACGGACGTACGTGTCATCATTCTACTCCATTGGGTCCATTTTCATGCTTCAAATATCTATTATTATTATTGCCAAATTAGAATCCAAGCCAACCACACATTTGTCTTTTTATCATATGATTAGTAGCCACTTGGTAGATTCACATGCCTCACCCTATGAGGTTCAAACCAGTGCAAGCAAGGGCGGAATTTATTTTCATCATTTATTATATATATAGTTTTATACAATAAAATTTGTAACATTTTACTTTTTTTTTAACTGAAAAACCAAGAATACAAATGGATTTCTTATGGAAATCTAGTGGTGAATCTTTCGGGATATATCAATAAACAATTAGTAGAAGTGCCCGTTGGTAATATGTCGATGAAGCAGCACCCCTGATATGTCATTAGAGATATCCAACTATATATGGTGTAGTCATTGGTGATGATTCCATCGGTGATCACTCGGTAGTCATTGTTGCTATTCCAAATTTGCATTTCTTTGTTTTTATCAAAATAGAGAATGGATTTAAAAATGTATGTACCAAGATATTTGAATCGTTAGCTTCCTAATTAAACCAAATGAAATGGAAGACTGGAAGTAATTAAGTTAATGGTCCTATGGATGATATGATATGATATGATGTAATTGCTTAGCTAATTAAGCCTCCTGATAATCATAGTTTTACTTAAGATGCACACTAATTATGGTATTTTGGTACCAAAAGTAAGATAATTAGCGTGCAGGAGCATCGATAAAAGAGACATTAGAATTAGATAAGGAATAAAGTGTGCGTGTTTTGATTTGATTCAAATAATAATAATAATATGGAAAATGCATGTCATGGATGAGTGGAGGCCACGTACGTAGTATACAGCAGCTTCTTTCAGTTCTAGTCTTCTAGAGATTGACAATCAAATTAACATTATTACTTCATCTTCTAATCATCATATCAAATAATATATACACACACATATATGATATATATAATCTTCCCTTGCTTCCACCTTAAACTAACTGCCCCCATCTTCTTGGAGAAAAGATAACACCTACCTACAAACACGAGTCGCGATTTCCTATACGATGGTCAATACTTTTGATTACAGAATACATGTAGACATTGTTTTGCTGCATGCAAAACATGTCATGCACTTCATCATCATTCATTAATTATTTGGAATGTGTACTTTTCTGTAGTTTAAATTTAATCTCATCAATGTCTTTTTATTAATTTACCTTTCAACCAAAGTCCAAAGAGGAAATAAATCAAAGCCACGTGATTCGATATTTTGCTAGGGAGTTCATTGTTCTTTCTATTCTAGATAATGGGTGTTCTTTATATAATGATTTGTCCGCTTCAGTATTTAAATAATACATGTCAAACAAAGATAACGAATCCTCATTACTAATGGAATCAAAATGATCTAAATTGATCAAAAGAACCTTTCAGTTGGCTAGAATCCCTTACTTGAACGAAGCTAAATCATGTGGAATCATATTGAATATTTGACAATACATTCCATACCTTACAAAAAAAATAAAAAATTGATCCTTGTTTACCAACCACACGTTGTCTAACCAAATCCAATTCTCTCTCGATACATTCTTTCCGATTGGGGGATTCTTCCCCAAACTAACGAAGAGATCTTGGCGGAATTGCCAAATATGAAATTGAGCACAATTTTGCAAAGAATTAGCCCACTTGTTTCTCGAGAAGAGATGGAAAACATGCTCAATATCATTTGATTAATTGAATATGTCTGTGAAGATGCGGAGTACATGCACCTGTACAGAAAGACCCTACGAAGCTTCACTGTTCCCTGGGATTAACTCTGGGCCTTTCCTGCACAGGTTAGGTAGAAGGAGAAGAAGGCCTCCTTCCAATGGGTCCGAGCCATGAGTGAGATATTACTCTGAAAGAGCTAAAACTCTAACCTTGTGTCAGGATGTACGAGCCAAGGAACAGTCTCAGGTAGACAGTTTCTATGGGGAGTAGACCTCCCAAGAGGTAACGGAGGTGTGCAAAGGTTTCCTCGAGTAGACAGAGATTGGCCCTCGAGTGTAAAGGGAGAAGAGAGCTTGACTGCAAGACCTACCTGTCTACCAGGGACGAAAGTGGGCCTTAGTGATTCGACGATACCAAATGGGGGGTCATCGCTTATTGGATAAAAGTTACTCTAGGGATAACATGTTGATCTTCCTCAAAAGCACACATCAACGAGAATTTAAACCCCTCCGATGTCGGTTCTTCGAAACCTGGGGCTATAGTATGGCCTCTAAACAAAACAGACATATGGTAGTATGGCTAAGTAGGATAGTTGGTTGATGACTTAGCTGAGTCGGTATGTAGTTAATTGAATTCTCTTCGTATATTCAATTACTTCAGTTGACAATAATGAGAACTTAATATATTTTCATAGACGTTCAGTAAACCATTATGCAGAAAGTTCATTTATGTTCATTTATTTGATATACTAACGAACATGAAAATTTTATTTTGTTCATTTAGTTAACTAGTTTGTTTAGAATGTTAACTAACATAAACGTATAGGATCCTGTTCATTTTCTTAACCAAAAAAAAACATGAATAAGAAGATCTGATCATATAAGCATTCACGTTAAATGAACAAACCCAAACATGCCCCCTTCGTTTTCTTGTGATTCAATTCTAGCCCGAACCGTACGACCATAAAAACAGAGAGTAAAAAAAAATAGCAACAATTGAGCTCCTAAGACATTGTTTTAAAGACCATACCGGACCGATTCAACCTATAATAATGAAAATCATCATCTTTATTACAACACACTATAAAGATTGGAGTTTATATATGTGTGTGTTCCTGTAATAAGTGTATTGTTCGTACAAAGTGTGAAAAATCTATACTTCTAGACATGAAATTTAAAACACACTGATTACTTTTTTCGCAAAATCGAAGCGTCGCTAGGAATTAAACAAACGTGGCAGTGTAAGAGGGCGGTGGTGATCATGGGCGGATCTTTGTTAGGGCTAGGCCGGGCTCCAACCCCCTAGTTTTTTCGATACGTAGAATAGATTTTAATGAAAATTTTCAAGAATTTTATATGTAATGAGCCCGGCTCCCTAGATTTTACCGAAAACTAAGTTCAAGATCTTCCAATGGTGATGGTGTTCCAGTCGTTGCAGGTGGTGGTGCTTTAGTCGTTGCAGTGCAACACAAGTGGTGGTGTGGCGTTGTAAAATGGAAGAAAAGTGACAAGGTCTTAGATCTGTGGTGAACACAAGTGGTGGTAATTGGAAGATCTGTGGTGCTCCGGTCATTGCAGGTGGTCGGGGATGCAAAACGGTGGTTGGTCAAAGGTGGTTAGGTAGTGGGTGTGAAGGTGCAAGTCGAAGGTGGTTATCGTGGAGGTGGTTGGTCATCGGAGGTGGTTCTTCTTCAGCAAAATTTTGTGGAGCGTTGTCGGTGAGAGATAGGAGGGTTTCAGAGTGAGAGAGAAGTGATGTGCATCGTGGAGGGAAATAGGCCCGCTAATCAACGGTCAATGTAAGTCTACTCACATGCGCAAGGATCACATGAGTGTCACACCCCTATCAGTTGCGTCGCCGCTAACGCTTCTGTTTCTTGTAGTGGGAATTATGAACATGACTATTCCATTCAATTGCTGTGATCGTAAATAACCAGATAATAAGTTATTTATCCAAACTTTAACAAAACGACCACAAGCCAAGATATTAATAAGTTACAACACAAAACGCTTTTAGGCCTGCAGCTCGTAAATATATGCATGTATACAGTGTACTAGAAGAAACTCACAACGTACATACCCAAGGCCAAAGTAACTAAGATGGTGATGCTCATCGGCCACCGGTTCCAATTAGCATTGATGAAGAGAGTTGTTGACAGCGTCAAATAAATATTTAGAGTTCATCATGCTTCAAAGTTGTTCCTCCTGTTGTGTTATACAATTAGTCATTCATCCAGCTTCTCTTTTCATGTTCATTACTTCTTCCGATGGAAAGTAACAACATAAAAACTATAAAAAAAAAAAAAAGCCTAATAGCAAAACCTTTGAACATATATTATCTGAAACATGGGAAGGATCAACCCAAATATAGTGGTAGTATTCATCCACTTAATGATGACTTTTCTATCCTGGGCTAGTTAACATGTTATTGTAGGGTTGCTAGGTTTTATAACAAGCTAATGATGATATGGATGTTTCTCCATTTCATAATCATAGTATCATACAACACAAGCTTTACTGGAAAAAAGAACACCGTTCTCATGCATGTCTAACTCATAAATTACAAAAACGTAATCAAGATTCGGATAAAGAAATTTCACCTGAAAGTGAATCAGGGAAGAAAAATGAAATTTCCCTTGCAGCTGACTCATGTGAATCTGAACCATGAACGCAGTTTCTTTCTAAATCCTCCCCACACATAGCCCTTATACTACATAGTACATACAACATAATGTTTTTTTAAAAAAATAACAAAACAGCGATAATGGGATTGAATCTAGAGAATGCAACATCATATGAAAGGAACAAACCACCTGTCAGGATGAGTGATTTTAGCCTTGCGAGCATCAGTTGGTCCAATAAGAGTACGCCAATCAGCAATGGCATTAACTTTCTCCAGAACCATTATCAACACTGGACCACTAACATATTTACAAGACAAAGATGCAGTATATTAGTTTCAATGGCCAATAAACTAAATTGGAATGTATTTCCTTGTGCTATCAAGATACACTAGTAGACTTCACCTTAAATCTAACTAAAATAAAGAATAAAAGGTATTGCCTAAGTATAAGCTAGACCTGTCAATTACTATTCGTATACACTTCAGAAATTGGATCTCCAAAATCAAGGATCCTAACGGAAGATTGCTTGGCAAGGTACGAATCACATCAAACAAAAATGTTTCCATTATAGTTTGAAGAAAAAGCTTCTTTAATCTCAAAATGTCATCACAACAACACACTTTCAGTTTCAGGATTTTAGCATAATCGGGTTGAAGTTTGAATACATAATTTGTATGCACTAACTAACTTAAATGTGTGGAAAAGAAACAGGTACATGGAGTGCCCTTGGCCTTGATTAAAAAGACTAATGACAAATGCAATCATTATGTAAAAAATTTCGACCTATTAATCCAGTTTCAAGTTTTATCAGCAGACAATGTAAAAAAAGTTATTATTGCATACAATCCTACCTATCACCTATAACAGGTATGGCATTACTAATTAGAGAAAAAGAACCTTGTCATGTATTTAACTAGGCTTGGAAAGAAGCTCTTGGTTGAGTGCTCAGCGTAGAATGCAGTGACAGTATGTTGATGAAGGTGAAGTGTAGCTTGTGTGTGGATGGTGAAGCCTGATTGAAGAATAATGTTCCTTATAGAGCTGGTATGATTACCAGATATCCCATCTGGTTTCACTATTGCCAGAGTCAACTCAGCCGCCGCCAATGATCTGAAATCATCATCATCATCATCATCAAATAATAATAATAATAATAAAATTAATTGGGAGAGATTAGATAACGAGTACTAAATAAAATAATACTAGATGAGGAGTACTAGATAGTTAAATTTGAAAATGTGGAAATTAATGTAAAGTTAAAACCCTAATAAGTAAGTAACCTGAAAGCAGGTAGAAGGATGATGGTTATTAATATGCACAAGGAGCCTAAACGGAGATTCATATGCATCTAATCTAATTATAAACAATGGAATCTCTTAATTATATCGACTGAGGTTTTGAGTTTAATTTTGGTTTGTATGTACTGAACTGAACCTTGTCGTTGAGGGTTGGTTGATTCGAGTTAGGTAAGTGTTGGTTTTTCTGTTGTTGTGACTTTTGTTGTGGGTGGATGGGCCGGGTCGAGTCACTTTGGTAGGTACTTATAATATTTTAATTACAATATTATTATTAGTCCAACTCCAACTAATTTTTTTTTTTAGATTGGGGTTGGTGGCCCAATGGTAGAAGCAAAGCTTCTAGGAACACCTAAGAGGGAGATCATGAGTTCAAGTCCCACAAGAAGTAGAAATTTGTCGTTCAAAAAAAAAAACTAATTTTTTTTATCACGCATAATTTAGCGGTAGGTATTTATAATATTTTGGGACAGAATGCACAAATCTCATAAGCTAATACTAGAAAATTACCCATTTTTCACCCAAATCAATTTTCATCTTTTTCCCAAGTGGCCAGACCACCCATTTTCCACGTTAATGCAAATAAGGATATTACTATATATATTAATTTAAACGGTTGGTGCAACAGTACCGAGTGGCGTACTTGTAATTTAGAGTGTGAACTGAGGGCAAAACTACTGTTTTGACCTGTATTTACTAGTTACATTTGAATTAAAAAAAGGGAGTGGCTGTTACCATTGCTTTGTCCACGTAGGTTATTCTGATTGAAGGAAGAGAGATGCACACAACGCGAAATATTTCACGCTTGGACGAATTGGCGAGGTTTGGCGCCCAGAGGGTCAGTGTGTGACGCGCGAAATGGCCTTTTAGCGCTCCACTACATACGGCCTGAGGTTATATGAGGCAACAAAGAAAAGAAAAGTCAATCATAAGTGTTCATAGAAGGATGTTCATATAAGCATGGAAGTTTGTCATATGGAGATATTAGTTTATCCCTCAGAAGCCTTCCAGGATAGACAAATCTAATATGAAGTGACAAGGTATGCATACTATAAAAGGAATAAACCGTTTCTTTCAAAAGAAAGAAGACATTTGTAAATGATCAACACTTGATTACTCATAAAACGTACTTATAATTCTACGTGTGTATCTCTTGCTCGAGCGGAGTCTCTCATGTCTCCACCATAATGCCGATTTTGGAACATGAAATAATATTATTGGTATTATGTTTCCAAGTGACAACAAACTTATACCGAGAGATAGGACTAGTTTTTGATAGATATGAAAGAAAGTAGAAGGACCATTAGTGTAAATAATAATAATAATAATAAATAGAGTGGAAGGAGGGAGGCGTGGGTGAAGGAAAGAAATAGTGTGGAAGGAGAGGAGAGGAGAGGAGAGTGATGGATTCGGACGTGGCTATGATAACGGTGGGGGAAGGATCATCGGCTTCTTCTTCTTCTTGTTGTAAGAAACCCAAGCGTTTCGAAATCAAGAAGTGGAATGCCGTCTCCCTTTGGGCTTGGGGTTTGTCACTATTTTAATCCTAACCCTAACCTTAATCTCTGTTTTTTTTTCTATTATTAATCTCTCATCTTATTTATTCAATTCATCACGCAGATATTGTGGTTGACAATTGCGCTATCTGCAGAAATCACATCATGGATCTCTGTCAGTCTTTTTATTTATTTATAAGAAATTAAGAAGAAGAAGAAGAAGAAGAATGGAGTTATTTGTTTGTTTGGTCTGATGTGTTTCTTTCTTGTTGTTGATTTAGGTATCGAATGCCAAGCTAATCAGGCCAGCGCTACCAGCGAGGAATGTACCGTCGCTTGGGGTATTATTACTATTATTATTTTCATTTTTAGGAATTTATTTATTTATACTAGTATCAAACCATTGCCCAATTGCCACATACTTTATACGCTCCTAAACTAGCTCACTACTTTTGATGTTTTTGTTGTTGTTGTTGTAGTATTGTACATTCATCCCTTATAATCTTTTCAACCACACCTTCTTATATCTCCACAGTATAGTATAGTCAGCATTAGTATTCTTCTTTAGTATGTGGATAATCAATATACCTTACCATTAACCCTTGTTAAATATATACACAGGTTCTGCATTGATATATTTTCACATCATATATGATGCATCATAACAATTAGCTGTAATGTTCCAAAGTGTGACCCATACTATGATAAAACCATACACTAATAAACACATGCCAAATGGGCTAAAGCTGGTGTTCATCCGAATATATAGCAGCAAGGAATGATATGAAGTGCATGTTTTAGAGCTTCTGATAAAACTCAAATTATCAATCTGTGTACCATACAACACATTTCAGTTCCAATCAATGATACCACATTAGTTGATTTTATTTTCTGACACAAGGTTTTTAAGTATGTATATGTGTGATTCATGCGGGCGCATTTGCAAACCCACATATCTGTTGGTGTCCGTATTAGTGTGATGTTACTTTCGGCGACAAATTACTTAATTCTTTGTGCTTTAATGATTTCTGAACTTTGCGCTTGGAGTTCTCCATCTGTTAATGACTGAATATACATACTGATACAGGTGTCTGCAACCATGCTTTTCACTTTCACTGCATCAGCCGCTGGTTGAAAACTCGTCAAGTTTGCCCCCTAGGTAATTACCATTATACTTCCTCTCATGGTTGTTAAAAAAGAACCTGAGTCTAAATTCTAAAACTGATTTTTATTTTTGCATTGAAATCCGCTTAAATATTCATTCTTCTGTTTTTACTCAATTTAAACATAATTTTAATCCTATTGGGTGAGAGAAACTGTTCCCACCATGTTATCGAACTAATACTTATGGAGGTTATTCACATATTTGAGGTTTATTGGAACGAGGCTATAAACTTTCTGGTCAAATCGCTCTCCTGGGATAAGATTTAAGTTAACCGGATTGTGAACATGCTTGACTAATTATTAATATTCGACTTGTTTTGTTTTTGCAGACAACAGTGAGTGGGAATTCCAGAAATATGGCCATTAGTAAAGTTACCAGAAGGAAAACATCTTGGGTTTTAATGTTGAGTTCCAGTAATCTGGTTTTACTTGTTTTCTTGTGTTGGTGATATTCTCTTACTGTCGGTCGGTTTTGTGTTAGTATATGATTAAAATTTGAAAGTGCTTATTGTGTTGTGGTATATCTTGTGAGGGGAAAACCAAATTCACGTTTGTTTGATCTGCATACGTACATGCCCAAGTGTCTATATTCTTGGTCCTTCACTTCTTATTGTACAATTAAATATACAAGACATTAAATGTCGTCTTCTGTAAAAAAGAAAAAAATGTTTTTGTAATTCTTTTAGCTGAAAATAATGATTTTTCTTGAATAATAAACAAGTTCTACTTTTACAATACCCACTTTCTACATCCAAGAACAAACAGAAAAAGAAAATTAGCGATCAGGAAATTTAAGATAAAAAAACTAAAAAGTCTGCGACGCCTGAGAGATTCGAACTCTCGCGGGGAAACCCCATGTACTTAGCAGGCACACGCCTTAACCACTCGGCCAAAGCGTCGCTAGTTGATATTTTTCTTCTAAAATTGATAATATCTTTCTTTGGTATGTGGGCCGACCTAGCAGTTCTTAGATTACCTGAAATGATTACTATCTTTATTATCATGAACAAAGTACAGAGGTGAAATGATTACGTGGTCGTGGGTTCGAGTCTCACGAATGGCGCCAATAAACAAACATAAGTCTAACCTCCGATTAGGGATGCTAAACCGATAATTCTACGAGCTTAATCCTTCGCTAAACACTTAGCACCGAGTGGAGAGAGTAACGACCTGAAAAAGATAAGTGAGGTTGGGAGGTGACTGCTAAGCAATGTTTTCAGGACCGGACTGGACGTCGAACCGGTATCCCTAACCGGATGATGTCATAATTATAATAAGTGTAATAATTATTTGTTCCACATCTTGTCCCTAAAAAATTTGTCCTCATATTTTCTTACCCAAGTTTTTAATATAGGCCCACAAAAATAGAAGAAAAAATCAAGACCAGTGCCACCAAGTTAAAACGATAATGTTGAACCCTATTTTTTTACTGTTACAATACATACACCTTTCTCATTATCAGATCTAACCATCGCCAGTATCCACTGCAGCCACATTCATTACTACAACAACTGTTAGGGGTAAGCATACGTAAACCGATAACCGAAAACAACCGAAACCAAACCGAAAATAACCGAAACCGAATTAACCGATCGGTTACGGTTAACATATGGCCAAAACCAAACCATTCGGTTACGGTTTCGGTTTTCCCTTCTTCTGTAACCGAAATAACCGAAACTGAACCGATAGTTATATACCTAAGTATTTTTCATACATATATTCATGTATTTGGAACATATTCTCTTGTATTTCCAATATATTTCATGTATTTTTCATGTATATCTATGTATTTGAAATATATCTTTTATGTAACTCATGTATTTTTCATGTATATCCATATATTTGAAGCATATTTTTATTGGTTTCCTCGGTATTTCATGTATTTTTCTTGCGTTTTCATATATATTTGTATTCTTGAAAAATATCCAAACACTTTACAAACTATTTTAAGTTTATAATTCTGTACAAGTTTTATGTTTGGATATTAACCGAACACAACCGAAACCGAACCAATAACCGACATATTAACCGAATTAACCGAACCGACGTAACCAATCGGTTTCGGTTATGGTTTTTCCTAAAACGAACTTCGGTTATCGGTTTCGGTTATACGTAAAAACCGAACCGACATTTGCTCACCCCTAACAACTATCCATGTAACAACTGATATGACTGGTGGTGTCCTCTCGTTTCTCTCTACTATCCCTAAATTTGATTCTCAACGACCATTTCAGTGCATATTTGACGCCGACGTAATTTTCCGGCTAACTTTATCTTACAATCTGGTAGGACCCAGACACTAGGCGTACGTTTCGTTAAAAAACAACCAGAACCGGCCGGTTCATTTCAGAAGCGGTCTGATGTGCTAAGTCGGACCGTTGGTACCCGCCGATTTCCGGTTAAACTGGCCAAACCAGCCGGTCTGGTCCAGGTTTAAAACACTGCTGCTAAGAACGAGTTTATCTTTACATACACAAAAATGGTGGATGACATGTGCTTTTCAGATGTTAGCCGAATATCTTGTTTAAGGAGAATGAGCTCTCCTTAAATATGGTTTGCACAGCACACTCACCCCTAACCTGAAATGGTCAGGCCTAGTTAGGGGTACCTCCACTACCCCAGCCCAAATTTAGTAAGAGGCAAAATGAATAATAAACCAGTCACGAGAGAGGAAAACGATACCGCTTCGCTAACCGCACGTGTTGGGCTGTGATTTGTAGTCATCAGGAATGCAAACATGTGTCATCCACGTGTCGTGGCTGACTGTCCTTTTCCATTTGTACTATTGTCTCTTCTGGCATTGGGCTTTAGTGAAGACCGTTAGTGATGTGGCCTCGTGCAAGTTGATTGGTTGAGCTGCTCATGCACCGTACTTGTTGTCCCCTGCGCACATGGTGCACTTGCGAGGTGCCAACTGTCATTGGTGTTGTTGTTCCTAATTGGTCAAGTGTTCGTTTCATGTGTACCTCTTGTCTCCTTGGTGCGGAAGGAGAAGTTAGGAATCTCCAGCTGGCCATTTCTGATTGGTCAAATGTGCGCCACCTTATGTGTCACACATCCCGTAATTCTAATTGGCTTATACGAATTTGTCCTTTTGTACTGTTGCCTCCTCGTTGTGTGTCAAACTTTACTCGCAAGCAACCTTGGAATGATAGTTGCGTATGACAGTGCGTCTGTCCTGTCTGCACGAGCCTGCACACTATCCGTGCATGTGCTCCAACGCAGTGAGACTTCTTTATTGTTAACTCTATTTGGGTCTTCCTGGGTATGGGCTTATCCTATTTTCCATACGGATTTAGACCCACATCCCTTCAATAGGCTTTAATATTTTGATTTTAATTGTTGGCCGTGAAATAAACACATATTTTTTTTTAGACTTTTGTATATAAACACGTGTGAAAGTCATTCAAATAATAAATAATTAATTTTCGGTAGAATTTTCTTTTATGTTTTTAGGCTATTTTTCTGAAAGTGATCCTATTTTGTTTTATTTCTTTTGGTAGTGTTTGGTATGAGGTAATCAATGGGGGAATGGAATTATTCATTCCGGGGTAATAAAAATAGGAATGTTTGGTTGGGTAATGTAATGGAATCACCCATTACAAGAAGGATTCCCTTTCCCTCAAAACATGTAGACACGATTCCTCCCTCACCCCCAGTTATTTTTTCATTCCGTCCCTGAATGGATTATGATAAATGTAAAATAAATCATCTGCAACATTGAAGTGTACATTCTAATTGATTATCTTTCAACAAAACCCTCACGTCTCGTATAATAACGTACCTCAAACGATCTGACTCCATTTGCGTCCCCCCCCCCCCCCCCCCCCCCCCCCCCCCCCCCCTTTTCTTCTCCAAGGGTACCATTCCACACTCATCTTAAATTTGATGAAAGTTTAATTCTTTACTGTATTTATTAATTTATATACTGTAAATTTTATTGAATCTATGTGCTCATATCTACCTGTGTAATCTAAAACTTGTATGATTTCTTCGACAGTGAAATTTACAGAGATCCATATACATCTGAATTCCTTGTATATACAGCCAACTTTAGTGGATATCACATGGGTTTGCTAAACCCTAAACGATTGTAAAATAGAATCATAACTATTTAATTTAATGGTTTCTTTTGGATTGATGCGTATGAATGATACTGGTATAGCTAGGTGAATAATTACTTAGCTGTTATTGTGAAACATCCCTAGCATTGACTTTCAAGAGTCAAAATTAGTTTATAATATGTGGAAACCGTTCTACCTTTTAATTCGATTGATACGTGTCTGCTTTGGGCTAAGCTTGATAAATGATTATGAATAACAATGTGTATTTTTGTATTTTTTTTGGATATAATTGTTCAAATGATGCCTAAGTGAATTATCCATTTCATAGGGTAACCAAACATGACAAATTGACAATGGAATGGTAATGATCCATTCCATTCTCTCATCTATTCCATTCCCTCGTCCATTCTATTCTCTCGCTCATTCCATTACCTCATACCAAACAGACCGTAAGTGTTTTATTATAATGAGACACTCTTTAGCTCCGGTGAAGTGTACTCTTATCATTATTACTAGTGTTATTATTACTACATAATATTAAAATTACATAAATAAAACTAAATTATAGGAGAGCCATGTGTTATTGAAACGTAGATTGTAGCATGTGTGTAAATGTAGTTAATTAGACACGGGTCGGAGGCACATGGAAACGTTAGCGACAGAGAGGGACATTAGGGCTGGGGAGGCTACTGCTCCCTGTTGGAGTTACCCCCAATTTCACAATCAATCCCCCACCTATTCCAACCCATAGGCTTGCCTACATAAACAAACAACTATGGAGGGAACATGTATATATGATTGATTACTAACTAATTTTAGATGCTGTTAAAAGAATAAAATAAAATTTGAAATTGCTAGTACAAACTACAAACCTAATATCTAGTTTATGTTAATGTTGAATAAACTTATAAACCTCTGTTCTACATTAACATTTGTGCCATTAGTTACATTGGCCATTTTTGTATTGTGCAATATGACCATAACATGGCATTGCTTGTTTTTTTTTTCGGACACCATCTGCAAAATATGGGTTCTAGTTTGTGTTTTTATCTTTGCTTTTAGGTACGCTATCTAAGACAACTATCTTTGACGTACATTAAAATCACCAAATTTATGAATATATATTGTCGTATTATGTTCTTTATCTATTGTTTTAGAGCTAGTTGCCGTTCAAAAAAATATTGGTACTTAGTTGTTTCATATGAGAAAAAACATAAGGGTGATGTATGCGTCTACCCAGTGACGTATCCAGAAATTTTTTTTGTTATGGTTTCATTGTTTTTAAATGCTCAAAGTTCACTGTTCTTAGCCCAAAAAATCACTTCACCCATACTTAAACGCTCCTCTTATTGGCACCTAGATGGAACTTATTTGCATATCCCTATATGGCCCGTATAGGCCTTTACTGACCGTTGAGGGTTCTATATGGCTCGTAGATGCCTATATGCGTATATGTTTCCAAATAATTGGCAATCATTGGCAATGATTGACAATCATTGGTTTGGGCACATATGGCCCGTATAGGCCTCTACTGGGGCTAGAGGGTTCTATATGGGCCGTAGAGGCCTATACGGATCGCAGAGGCCTATAGGCCGTATATGTTTCCAAATGATTGGCAATAGAGGTGAACAAATCGGTTTTTTTTGTGTAACCGGTTTCGGTTCCGAACCAGTACGCTACAGTGTCAGTTCCGTCCAGAACCGGTTCCGCCCCGAGTTCCTTCGGTTCCAAAGACCGGTTTCGGTTCGGTTCCGGTTCGGAATCGGTTCTTGCGCGCACAATTTAAAAAATATATATAAGCCGATGAGAAAAAAAAATAAACATAAAATTATGACTTTTATTATTTTTTTAGGATTTCGAAACAAGAAACATGGAAAATGAAATGAAAACATTCTACAACGTGTCTTTTTTTCGCCATAAGACACAAGTCGAAATAACCATTTTCGCCAAAAAGTTTGGCGTTTCTTGTCATCTCGAGAATTTGAACAATGGTAAGGCTCGTTTGTGGAACCGGTTTAGGATGGGTTTGAAGATGAAGCCATGAAATGATGTAGTAAGAGCAAAGCGAACACAATATTAAGTGTATACGATAGCGGTTTTTGCATTTTCGGGTCGTTTTTTTTTTTTGCGTTTTTGAGTGTTGTGATCAACCAAAACATCCGAAACCTATTTATACTAGACAAGGGTGACAAAATGGTGATTTTGGGTGGAAAAACGGCTAGTTAACGATGAAAATGGTGCCCAACGTTCAAACATTCGAATTTGGTACATTCTAAGGTTGGAACCGGTTCTAGGGCCGATTCTTGAGATCGGTTCCGGAACCGGTTCTGAACCATTTTGGCTAAAATGGAGGAACCGGTGCTGGAACTTATGGTTTCTAAGAGAAACCGGAACCGGTTCCACTATTTTCGGGCCGGAACCGGTTCGGGTGGGTTCCACCGGTTCCGGTTCTAGAACCGGTTTTTTTGTTCACCTCTAATTGGCAATCGTTGTCAATGATTAATTGCCCAATGATTGAGACCTCTACGGCCCATAGACGTTTGGCAAAAAAAACCATATACTGACTATTGGCCGTATAGATTTGTTTTTTCAGAGAGCATTTATTGCACTGACATCATATACGACCAGTAAATTCCTCTACAGACCGTAGAGAGATGTGCAACCCTAAAAGCAAACTAGGTGCAAATAACATGTACCTAATCAAAGGGCCATCAAAGACGTCTATCAAAGAACATATACCAGAAGAAAAAAAAAGTATATGTTAAAAAGAATTTTTCATTTTTACAGTAAGTAATATGAAAAGTAAGGTCGCATCACTAAAAATATTCAATGAGAAAAAAACCAACAATTCCAATATGAATCGAGACATCAACAATTATGAGAATCTCCCTGTACACCTTTTATACAATGTACAGCTGAAAATAAAAATCTCCTTTTTAACAGTATGTCTATAAATAAGTTTTAATGGTAATTCGGGAGGTTTGGTTAGCATTTGGGACCCGAAAGCTTTTATGAAAGACAAGGTGACTAAAGATAGCAACTTCCTTCACGTTGCGGGTTTGCTCATGGCAGGGTCGGTTAGAATTAACTTGTTAAATGTTTATGCTCCTCAAAAGAAAGATGAGAAAAGGTTGTTATGGTCAAAAATTGATAATCTTATTGGTACAAACGATGGGTGGTGGATCTTACTTGGAGACTTTAATGCGGTGCGAGATCGAGAAGAAAGAAAGAATTCCAAATTCGACAAGGTGTGCACTAGAGACTTTAACGATTTTATCGACAAGGCGGGGTTGCGCGAGTTCAATCAGAAAGGGTTTAGATACACTTACATGTCTTGTAGAAAAGGCGTTTATACATGGAGTCGTATTGATAGGTTTCTCGTTTGTGAAAATGTTTTCAACAAGTGGCCAAATGCTTATGTTCGTGTTTTGAATAGGAATTTGTCGGATCATTCTCCTTTGATTTTCTCGGTTGTTGATACCAATTTCGGGCCCAAGCCGTTTCGTATGTTTGACTCGTGGGTCGATCGCCCGGGGTGTATTGAAGTTATTAATTCAGTTTTTGATTCTTGGGTGGCTCAAGGTCTGGCCGATAGTAATCTGCTTAAAAAGCTTGGTTCCCTTAGAAACCGGCTGAGAGATTGGTTCCAAGAGGTTAGCACACTTGAAAAGTTGGAAGAGACTCGTCGGCGTGAAGAAAAAGAGGAGATGGATCGGATCATGGAGACCAAAGACGTGGAGGATTCCGATGTTTGGATTTGGACCGAATGCAAAGTGGCGTTAGAAAGTATTGAGTTCCATAAGGCTCGAGATCTTAGACAAAAGTCTCGAGTCAAGTGGGCCTCCCTGGGGGATGAAAACTCCAGATTTTTTCATAATATCGTGAACGGTAGAAAAGCTCAAAACTCTATTCCGGGTATGTTGATAGAAGGCGAATGGGTAACTAAACCGGCTATTGTGAAACGAGAAGTTTTACGATTCTATCGCTCTCATTTTAAAGAGCAAAACCCTTACCGGCCGAATCTTCTATGTTCGGGTATTAAGAAGATTAATGACACGGATTGGGTCTCTTTGGTTGAGGCGTTTTCTATACAAGAGATTAAAGCGGCGATGTTTGATTGTGGCTCTAACAAGGCTCCGGGTCCCGATGGCTTTAATTTCCGTTTTGTTAAGCGTTTTTGGAACATATTTGAGGATGATTTTTTTAATATCTTGCTGGAATTTCATGCGTCCGGCGTTATTAATCAAGGTTACGGGTCTTCTTTTATAACTCTTATTCCAAAGGTAAAGTCTCTAATGGGCCTAAAAGACTATAGACCTATCACCCTTGTCGGTATGATTAGCAAAGTTATTTCCAAAATTCTCGCTAATCGTATTAAAAGGGTGATGGGAAATATTATCTCTGAAGCTCAATCGGCTTTCTTATCGGATCGTTTTATTCTTGATGGTCCACTCATGGTTAATGAAGTTGTGGCTTACTTAAAGAAGAGAAACAAGAAAGCGTTTTTATTAAAGATAGACTTCGAAAAGGCCTATGACAATGTCAATTGGAACTTTTTGATCTCTATTATGTCTCAAATGGGATTTCCCTTGAAATGGTGTGATTGGATCAAAGGTATTTGCGCATCTTCTAGAGCGGCGGTTTTGGTAAACGGGTCACCTACTTTCGAATTTCAATGTGAAAAGGGTCTTCGTCAAGGTGATCCACTATCTCCTTTTCTTTTCTTAATCGTGATGGAAGCTTTGTCTTGGATTCTTGATAAAGCTAGGGATGTTGGGGTTTTTAAAGGTATTAGCTTGTCTAATAACGAGATGGATGTGAGTCATCTTTTGTACGCGGATGATGCTTTGATTATGGGGGAATGGTCGTATGATAATATTAAAAACATTGCTAGAATTCTCTGTATTTTCTATTTGTGTTCGGGCCTCCAAATTAATCTCCATAAATCTAATATCTATGGAGTTTGCACGGTGGATGGTGAGTTGGATAACATGTTGGACTACCTAGGTTGCAAACGTGGAAATTTTCCTTTTACCTACCTAGGTATCCAAGTTGGTGCAAAGATGACTCGTGTTAAAAGTTGGGACCCGGTGATCGATACTATTCGGAACCGCCTTGCCTCTTGGAAGGTTCGACATTTGTCTATTGGAGGGCGTTTGATATTATTGAAATCGGTCCTTGAAAGTCTCCCGGTTTACTATCTTTCATTATATAAAGCGCCTAAAGCCGTGGTAGATACTATTGAGCAGATTATGAGACGGTTTCTTTGGGCCGGTCCCGGTATTGAAAGTAAAATCTCGTGGGTTGCTTGGGATGTTGTTACGACTCCTAAGAGCAAAGGCGGTTTAGGTATCTCCAAGATTGAAGAGGTGAATAAAGCTTTGTTGTTAAAATGGATGTGGAGGTTCAAAAAGGAGGGTAGTAGCCTTTGGAAGAAGATTATATTGGGGTGTCATGGTTCAAGTAGACCTTGGTCTTTATTGCCATGTAATGCTTCATCGAATGGTTGCTAGAAATCCATTGTTAAAATCGGCGACAATCGCCTCCCTAACGGTAGGCCGCTGAACTCCTTTTTCGTTGGAAGGCTGGGTGACGGTAAAAATATTAATTTTTGGGGCGATACGTGGCTCCTTGATGTCCCTCTTCGCGTCTTGTTCCCTAATCTTTTTTGGCTTGAGAAGAACAAGTGGTGCAAAGTATGTGATCGGCCTGTATGTGTAAATGGAAACAAACAACTAAAGTGGGAATGGAGATCAGAGCCGCAAACCCAAGAGCAGATAAATGAATTATTCGATCTTCTTCAACACATCTATAATTTTGATTGGCAAGGAGGTAACGATTGTTGGAGATGGACCGAAGAAAAGGACGGGCAATTCACAGTGTCTTCGGCCAAAAGACTTCTAGCAAGCTCTAATGCGGGAGACGGCACTCTTGGGATTAAATGGAGAGGATGGGTACCGTTGAAGTGCAAAATTCTAGCTTGGGGGATTGCTCGGAACCGTATTCCTACTACGGCTGAACTCATCAAACGGGGAGTTCCTATACAACAAACCGATTGCAGATTCTGTCAGGAGGTTATGGAAACTACTTCGCATCTTTTTACCGGGTGTCGCTACTCGAATGAGGTGTGGTATCGAGTTGAAAATTGGTGCAAGATAAGTCATTCCTTTTTGTTTGACATCCCGGACTTGCTGCAAATACCGGAATCTCAAGACGTGTCTAAAGATTCAAAGCACATCCTCCGTGGTATCTTGTATACGACCATTTGGATGATATGGAACGAAAGGAACGAACGAGTTTTTAATGATAAGAAGAGGCATCCGGTTCAGCTAGTGGAGAACATCAAGGCGACGGCTTATTTTTGAATCCGTAATAGATCTCGTTGGAAATTTAAGGATTGGAAAACTTGGTGTAATTTCCCTTTGGATTGATGTATCTTGTTTTTCGCTTAGTCCTTGCTTTAAGGACTAGCGAGTTTTGTTAATGAAGTTTTCCTTTCAAAAAAAAATCAAATTGTAAAATATAATTTTGGAATCATCGATAAGATTCTAAAATTCATACAAATATGACACGTTTTTTTAAGAAAGCAATGTTGATAAAAGTAATAAGTTTGAAGTTGAATTCGGAAACAAGTCGGTCGTAGCGAAGATTATGACCCATAACACGTACACCCCGTCATATAGAAAGGAGTGACGGCGTAACTTATTGCTTGCTATCTTAGTGTAATTTTTTTTAATTATGAATGTATCAATATCATTTAGTTGTTCCAGTAATGATCATGATTCAAAAACAAACTAAAACCCTGCTTTCATTTTATTCTACTTTAATAATTTTATTTATCACTATGATTATTACACGTAATGTTAGAACTTAGCATATTTATACAACAACGTTTAAGTATGAAGCTGACACATTTATTATTTACGAAGACAAGACATATACTTTAATGTTGAGCGAAATATATAAATATAAAATATGCAAAAAACGTCAAAGTTCGACAAAAAATTCAAGTATAGGAACAATGAGATTTGTTTAAGACAAGACATTTATAATGACAGGCTACAGAAAATATAAGTTCACATATTATATATATATAACTGTAAATAAAATACAAAAGAATATTAAAAAGGTACGTAATATTTAGTTGATGATAAAAGAAATCTATAATTTTGTCGATATGAGCTAGTAAAAGTTGTAGTTGGGTATTGAGTTTGGCGTTTGAACAAGATGGTAGGACGTTCAACAACTCCGTCCACTACAACTTCCACAGTTTTCTTTCACATAAACAATGAAACAATATAATCTTCCTTAAATATTAGGAGTAATATTGAGTTAGTTTTCTATAAAAAACATTAATGTTTTCCCCGTATGTAAATAGCTTTTTCAAAAGCCATCTGATGTACTTGTAATTCTAAAGCTATAATTGATCGATCAAAACACAATCACATCATATTTTATATTATAACCTCTATGTAACACGTACGCCTTCATCAAACAAACTGAAAACCTTACTTTATACGGACACCAACACAATTAAACAACTAAAATATATATATATAGGTAATTGAAAATTTTTACATGAAGAGTGGATTGGTATCGAGTCGAGTTGTCTCGTATACAGGTAACTCTTCTCGATACCTACTAGCGGAGAGATTTTCAAGCTCAAAAAGGTCCGAGCTTGAATCACTTCGGGCATCATCTTCATCGTCGTCATCATCAGTTTGGTTTTCAAACGCATTAATATTCCTAGTTGAATCGAATTCAACCTTCTTTTGGTAGTTTTTCAATAGGTTTCTTGCAGCTTCTGAAATATGGCGGTTTTTATGAGTATCAGTCAAATTAAGTTTGTTTAAATTGGTTTGATGCTGGTGTAGTGATGGCTGATAGAACCTTACGGACCTTTTGCTCAAATTGGGTGTAGACGATGGAATGTTGCTGCTTACACGTGAACGGGAAACCGGAGACGCTGATGAACATGTGGAGGCATTTGCAGACTTTGATTTTCTACCTAAACCAGCATCATCCGTAGTTGGTTTCTTCTTCTTATTGTTATTATTATTAGGGAAGAAGAGTGAGTTTAAAAAAGTGGCTAAGCGACCTCCTGGAGATACGGGCTGCTTCGCCTTCTTTAAATCACCGTATAATATCTTCAATGCTTTCAATCTCGTCTTACCTTCATCTTTGGGTTTTGTTTGTTTCCTCTGGAGTTTGATAATCTCCTCGTCGTCGACGCAGCCCCTACGGATAGGGATAGGGATAGGTTTAGGCTTAATTAGCACGCCCGGCGTACAAAAGGATTGAGTAGCAGCTGCACATCGCATTTGGAGATCATCTGCGGCCGATTTTCTTCGAGTGAGCGGTTTTTTGTGAATGAAACAGGCGTCATCTTCAAAACTTGGTCGGAATTTGCTGTGTATGGATTGTTCATCATTATCGATGGAGCGGTACATCTGGTCGAGTAAAGTAGAGGAGAAAGAGGGATACCTTCGGGAAGCAGAATCCATTCTAGTAGTAGTAAGTAGTAGTTAAGCAATTAAACTAAGGAATGATTGATTAGAGTGAGGTGGAAAACAACAAGGCCGGGGATTAATATGTAGTTTGATTTTGATGAGTGAGATTATAAAAGTTACGCTTCCTTTCCATCCTTTATAAAGACGGGTGGAGGGAGGGAGGGAGGGTGGTTAGCTTCAACGTACTAATTGTTATCTTAATTATCATGCTTTCAACCACCTTTTCCCCCTAATTTACATACAATACCAGTGCTACTTATCTATTCAAGAGTTATGTAGCTTTCTAGGCTTCCTCACTAAAACGTACATCAAATCACCCCTTATTTACATTACATAAGAGTGCCCGTAGTGGGGCGTGATAGAGGAGAAAAAAAAAATAGCGTCCCCTGTACACCATTACAGGGGGGCTCCATCAACCAAAATCAGCAAAGGGCTCCATCAATATAACGCCATCACCTTTGTGCCCCCTCCAATCAGATGCCGCCACATCACCCTCTCTCTCTCTATATTATTATTTTAATTTAAAAGATATAATAAAATATTAATAGGGGCTTTATAAATAAAGCCCTACCACTACACCTCTTTTTCACTTTATCTCTCCATGCTGACTCAGCTGCCACGTGGACCAATCAGAAAGGCGGGCTTTATATATAAAGCCCTCCACTACACATGCTCTAATTACAAATATATGATAATTATTTAAAACTGATTTTGTATTTAATAACCTAATATAAAAATTCTATTTAATCTTAGAGTGGGAGGGGCACCATCACAAACTACACCCAACTATCTTGATTTTGTAGTTTAATTGGTAATTTACTCTTTATATAGATTGTGCCAGCTTCAGTTTTAATTTACTAGCTATTTGTTTTATAGCTTTAGTTTGAGCTGCAGATCGCACTCTGGAAACAGAGATACCCACATTAATAGCGGGTCGGATTCCAACATTAAATAGATTGGCAAATAAGAATATTTGCCATCAGTAATCAAAATTACATTCATAGGAATATAAGCCGAAACGACTCTAGATTGGGTTTCAACTATTGTTAAAATGATCATATTTCCTTCACCTAAAAGAGAACTTAATTTAGCAGTTTTTTTCCAAGTCAACGCTACTAAGGACCTATAGGTTCGCAATAATGAAAATTGGTTGTTTTGAAAAGTGGTTGCTGACCAGGACCAGGATCCAATTCAAATTTTGATCTTGACATGTTGGTGGATTTTAACAGTAGGCATTTTGCTAGGAAGTTGGTGGGCTCATCATGAATCGGGTCAGGCGGCTGGTGGTTTCGGGATACCGTGGGAAAATGCTTCTTTTATGCCTCGAGTATTAGCTACAACTCGTATTCATTCAGTAATTCTACCCCCTTCTTCATTCTTGGACATCGTTATGAATATTGTACGCGCTCAATTGGGGAAATTTTTTAATTGGATCGTGCTATTTTGAAATCTGATGGTGTTTTTCATAGCAGTCCAAGGGGTTGGTTTATGTTTGGACATGCTTTATTTGCTTTGCTCTTCTTCTTCGGACACATTTGCCATGGTGCCCGAACCTTGTTTAGATATGTTTTCACTGGTATTGACCCAGATTTGGATGCTCAAGTAGAACTTGGATACGTAAGTTTCCCTATATCTCAATGTATTTACCTTACATGCCTTAAATTTACAAATGAATCGGGATCCTAATCTTACTATTACAATTATAGGATCAGCTCTTATTTGCAATCTTCCTTAGAGAAAGTCAAAGGTAGTTGCGAAGGGGCGGGCACTCTTGTCTTTCAACCCCACTATACTATTCATAGTTGTAGGGCACTGTCTACTTACAGCCTATACGATAAGCAAGTGGATGGGGCTGGTGCATGGCAAACAGAACAGTTCTTCAAACCATTTTTAGCCTTCACTCCCTAAATAGGAATATAGCTACTTTACAAATAGGGCTAATTACTTTGCTCCTGACTATGATAGCCCTCTCGATACCTTATTGGAGCTTTGTAACCACAGCCGGTTCCCATCGCTAGGGCCTTTTTCCCCGTCCAAACGAGGAAGGTGTTAGTGTTTTATGGCATAATGTTAATCCCTCTTTTTGTGCTACTCCTACTCGTAGACAAAATTAATATATGAAGTGTCGTTTAAAGGTAGCAATATATATGATATAATTATGAATTAAAAAAGTTATCGCTAAAACTTCTTAAAGTGAAAACTTACACGTTCCATAATATAATAGCAATAATAATATTTTAATTCTTTTTACCAATCCTGCTCTTATTTATTTTTTAATTTACTGTTACCAGACAACTTCCCTTCCAAGCACACAAAAAGTTAGATCGTGATGACGTGGGTAGCTTAAAGGAAAAACGAATAACTAATATTAGTAAACGAACGCTTGAAAGGTTGGAGCCTACAAGGGTTCTACAACCGGTGGTGACACAAAGTCAAAAAATGACTTGTCACGTCGTCCCTTTCATCGAGTCAAACAAACAGGACTGATGGAGTAACATCAGCCTATAGACCGCAGGTCCATAGCATCCTCTTGCTTTTTGTGGCATGTCCTTTTGTTGCAAGCAGGATCAAGGTTTTATGCTTTCTTCTTTGAGAAGATCCTTTCTCTATAAAAGAGAAGCTCAGGATCAGATTTACACACACCAAATCTATCACTCACTTCTCACTCTAAATTATTCTCTTGGTCCCTCACGTGTGGAGAACAATTCTCTTCACTCGAGTTCCAAGATCCTCTACTTCTGATCTCGGGTTTATCTCAGATCAGAACCAAAAAGCATACATAATAAATAATCCAAGCCTTGAACCTCCTTCTACGTTTGCAACGTAGAAGGACACCACGACCTGCGTTTGGCAGATCGAATCCCTTGAACCTTTGAACCTCCCTTGTGACTCAGGACTATTGTTAGACAGATATTTGTTGTAGCAACAAGTTGGCGCCCACCGTGGGGCTGCGCCATTTTCCTTACCTGAAATAAGTTGTGTAGCTCCGACTCTCTCCATGTCTGACCCTGAGTCTACAGAGGAGGTCGACCAGATCTCCCCTGGCACAGATCAGACCTCTCCGGCCAGATCTGTGTCCTTTTCCACTCCTGGAGGAACTTCAGCTGGGACTCAGTCCCCACCTGCTCACACAGCATCTGCAAATCTGCAAACTCCACCTCCTACTCGTTCTGGGGTAATGTCTCCCCTCCCTGATCTTACACAAACTCCACCCCGTATAGATCTTACCCCTGAGGGAGTGGAGAGAAACTTCTTGCAGCTAAGGTCTCTCCTGAACCAGTACGTTATGAGGGAAAGAGACAAAGGAATCCGTCTCCGACTGGATTACGACGAGGAAGAGGAGATCTCACTCTCTCCTATACCTTCTCCTCCTCTCACTGCTACCTATGGGCGCAGACAGTCACCCAGAAACAATAATGCTGGACCCAGCAGCACTTACACTGCTTCCCACCATGAAACAAGGTCCAGTCCTACTGCGTTCCCCTTGTTCACCACTCAAGCCGCCACTACTGGCATGCCTTTGGGACACGAGCTGACTCTGGATCAACTCCTGCAGTCACCAGTGTCCAGTGTCCCACCTCCAACTGCTACTTCCTGGGAGCAGGCTATGGCCTCACTTCCCATGGCCAGAAGCGCCTCTATGAGTCTCCCAGTGGCTACCAACACTGTAGTATCCGAAGGCATTCAAGGCTTCAACCTTATGCCCTACATGATATCTCAAATGATGGCTAACTTCCCTTGGCAGCAGCTCATTAGCCAAGCCATCGCTGAACAACAAGGAAACACTGGAAGGGTCACCAACAACAGGGTTGAACATACCGTCAACCAACCCTACAAGCCGAACAGCTTGTCTTGCTTCTCACCTGAGATAGCAGATTATGATTTTCCCAACAAGCTGAAGATGCCAGCCCATATAAGAACGTACGATGGCACTGATGACCCAGAAGACCACCTCCAGATCTTCTCGGGAGCTGCCAGAATCGAAAAATGGGGTGACCCCGAATGTTGCTTAATGTTCATGCAAACCCTTGTTGGATCTGCACGAATCTGGTTCAACGGTTTAGCAACTGGAAGCATCCGAACCTTCGATGAACTCGGTAAAGGGTTCCTGGCCAACTTCTCACAACAAAGACGTTGCGTCAAGGATGCAACCGTTATCTTCCAGATCAAACAAAAAGATGATGAAAGCTTGAAGAGCTTCATTGAAAGATACAAGAAAGAAGGCCTCACTTATGTCGGTGCTGATGAAAAAATGAAGGTTGCAGGGTTCATGAATGCTATCAACTCGAAGTATTTAACTAGGGAGTTCAACAAAAGTCTCCCCAGAACCCTCGAAGAGGCCTTAGAAAGAGCTGAAGCTCACATTCGAGGAGAAGAGGCTGTGGACATCAAGGAACAAAGGAAAAGAGGTTCCAGCTGGAGGAGCAACAGTCCTTCCCGAAAAAGGAGCAATTATGACACATATGACAAAAGATCCAGAGGATCTGAGTCACGAAGGTCTGAAAGCAGGAACCCTCCAAGCAGAGACAGGAACGTCAATTTCACAGCACTCATCAAAACTCCTCAAGAAATTCTAGCAACTGAAGAAGTCAAACACACCTTCAGACCTCCTCGTCCCTTACCAAGAAGTAAAAGAAACGAGAACTCAAGCCAGTACTGTGAGTTTCACGAAGAGAAGGGACACCACACCAACGACTGCTTCCAACTCAAGAAAAGGATCGAGGAAGCTGTCAAGTCTGGAGAACTGGCCCACCTGGTCAAGGGTGTAAAAGAGAACATGGCAGATGGTAAAAAGAAAGATGTTGCCATGGTCTTCGTTGAGAATGAAACCCCAAGTAAAAGGCAAAGATTGGAAGATTGGGAACGACAAGGCATCTACTTCCCTTACACTAAGGGAGAAAAGCACTGTGATCCACTTGTGCTTGAAGCCTTCGTAGGTTCCACCAAAACACAAAAGGCCTACATAGACACTGGAGCTGCCACTGAAATAATGTTCGCCAAGTACTTCAACCTTCTAAGCCCCGAAGAACGCTCCATGCTACGGCCTGCTGAAGCTGCCATAAAAGGTATCGCTGACATACCTATCAAGCCTTTGGGCGAACTAACACTTGATGTAACCTTTTCTGATGGTCAACTACGAAGGACTGAAACACTCACCTTCGTGGTTTTGGACCTGCCATCTAGTTATGACGTTATCATTGGAAGGCCTGGGGTAGTAGTCTTCGACATGACTGTCTCCATTAGCCGAAGGAGTGCAAAGTTCCCAACCAAAGATGGTGTTGGAACCCTCCAACCCTCCACTACAGTACTGACCATCGACGAGGACCACAACAAACTTGGTCTCAGCATCAACCCCAGGTATCCTGATCAAAGGTTACGAGTCAACACAGCCCTTCCTAGTGACACTCTCACTAGGCTTGAAGGGTTACTAAAAGATAACATGGACGTCTTCGCCTGGTGCCCAAGTGACATGACAGGGATCCCACGAGACATTGCCGAACATGAACTAAGGATCCCTTCCAATGTCAAACCAGTTGTCCAAAAGAAAAGAAGTCTTGCTCCAGAACGAAGCAAAGCTGCATGCCAAGAGGTTGACAAGTTAGTTGAAGCAGGTATCCTTCGAGAGGTGAAATATCAATCATGGGTTGCAAACCCTGTGATGGTTAGAAAGCCTGATGATTCTTGGAGGATGTGTATCGACTTCAAAGACCTCAACAAAGCTTGCCCCAAGGATTGCTATCCTTTGCCTGAGGTTGATCTAAAAATAGACTCGCTTACAGGCTTCCCCTTCAAGTGTTTTCTGGATGCCTACAAAGGCTATCACCAGATACAAATGAAGGAGGAAGACGAAGAAAAAACTGCTTTCCATACTGACAAGGGTATATTCTGTTATAGAAAAATGCCCTTTGGTTTAAAAAATGCAGGTGCAACCTATCAAAGGTTGGTCGACAAGGCTTTTTCCCTGCAGATCGGCAAGAACATGGAAGCTTACGTTGATGATTTGGTCATCAAAAGCAAAACTGAAGATCAAATGCTTGCTGACATACAAGAGACCTTCAACAAGCTCAGAGAAATCAACATGAAGCTAAACCCTGTCAAATGTTCCTTTGGTTTCGAAGAAGGAAAGTTTTTGGGTCACGTTGTAGGGAAACAAAGCATAAAGGCCAATCCAAGCAAGGTTCGAGCCATCCTCAACATGAAGTCGCCTCAAACTAAGAAGGAGGTTGAAAGCTTGAATGGTAAGCTTGCTGCCTTGAAGCGTTTTGTCTCAAAGCTAGCTGAAAAATCACTACCATTCTTCAAGACCCTCAAAGGTTGCACCGATAAGAAAGGCTTCAGGTGGACGGAAGAAGCAGAGGAAGCCTTCAACAGCATGAAACATCATCTGGCTTCCCTTCCCGCCATTGCAACACCCGAAGCAGGGGAAATGATCTCTGTCTATCTTTCAGTTACTGATGAAGCCTTTAGCGCTGTTCTCACCATAGAAAGAGACAAAGCTCAGGTACCCGTCTATTTCTTCAGTAAAACATTAAAGTTAGCGGAGGTCAAGTACCCTCCTTTGGAAAAATTGGCTTTAGCCTTAGTGCAAACAGCCAGAAGGCTTCGAAGGTACTTTCAAGCACATCCCATACAAGTGGTCACGGACCAACCAATTAAAAATGTGCTTGAAAGACCTGAAACTTCGGGACGACTAGCCAAATGGGCTGTTGAACTAGGTGGACACACAATCACCTACGTCCCTAGAAAAGCAATCAAAGCACAAGTACTTGCTGACTTCATTGCTGAAATTCCAAAGGTGGAACTGGCTGAGGTTAACATAACCATAGACGAACCTATCGACCCTGAAACCTGGAAGCTGTACACAGATGGAGCTTCCAGTGTTGAAGGATCAGGGGCTGGCCTTGTGTTAATCAACCCTGAAGGGTTAGAATTTACCTATGCCCTTCGTTTGGAATTTCAGACAACAAATAACGAAGCAGAATATGAAGCCTTGATAGCAGGACTCAAGCTTGCAAAAAAGATGATGGTTCACAAGCTTCAAGTGTTCACCGACTCGTTACTTGTTTCCAACCAGGTGAATGACAGCTACATTGATAAAGAACCTAACATGAAAAAGTATAGAGAGAAGGCTAAAGAAATCATGAACACCTTCCAGTGTTGCAAGATCAAACAGGTCCCAAGGTCTCATAACAAGAAAGCTGATGCTCTTAGCAAGCTTGCTTCGTTGAACTTTGCTCATCTTACTAAAAAAGTGCTGGTTGAAGTGATCAAGCATCCTTCAATAGCTGAAATTGAGGTTCAAGACGTCATTACTGAAAGTGAACCAAGTTGGATGACTCCATTTGAAAAGTTCCTGCAAAGAGGTGAACTACCCCAAGATCTTGTTGAAGCTGAGAGAATTCGGATCAAGTCTAAGCAATACACAATTCAAGATGACACACTTTATAAGAAGGGTTACTTGGCTCCATTGCTTCGATGTGTTGGTCCTGAGCAAAGCAGGTACTTGATCAAAGAAGTTCATGAAGGAATATGCGGAGCTCATTATGGTCCAAGATCAGTGGTGGCAAAACTCATGAACCTTGGTTACTTCTGGCCTACTATGCATCGTGATGCGTTAGAACAATTGAAGAAGTGTGAAGCCTGCCAAATCCATGCACCAGTCCCAAAGAGCCCCAAGCATGATTTGGTTCCAATCACTTCGGCATGGCCATTCCACAAATGGGGAATGGATATCGTTGGACCCTTCCCACCTGCCAAAGGAGGGGTCAAATTCTTGTTGGTTGCTGTTGATTACTTCACAAAATGGCCAGAAGTAAAACCGTTGGGAAAGATATCCGGAAAGAAGATAATTGATTTCGTGTGGGAAAGTATCATTTGTCGATACGGCCTACCCGGGGTATTGGTCACAGACAACGGTAAACAGTTTGCAGAAAAACCGTTCAGTGCTTGGTGTAAAGAGTATCGGATTACACAAGTCTTCAGCTCTGTGGCATACCATCAATCCAACGGGCAGGTTGAGAGGATGAACAAGAGTGTGGTTGAAGGGATCAAGGCCAGGCTGGGTCGACAAGGGGGAAATTGGTTGGAAGAACTGCCAAGTGTTCTTTGGGCAATCAGAACCACTGAGAAGACAAGTAACAAGAAGACACCCTACAGCCTCACCTTCGGATCCGAAGCAGTCATACCTGCTGAGATTGGGGTCACCACACCCAGAACCCTTCATGTCGACATCCAGGCTAATGAGCATGAAACATCACTCAATCTTGACCTGCTGGAAGAAGCAAGAGACTCGGCAGCAATAAGAGAAGCCAAATACAAGCAAAAAATGGAGTCTTATTACAATGCCAAGGTCAAGCATGAACGCTTCAAGCCAGGAGACCTGGTCCTCAGAAACAATGATGCAAGCAAGAAAGAAAATCAAGGAAAGCTAGGACCAAAATGGGAAGGCCCCTACACCATCCTTGAGTCTCACAAAGGAGGGTCTTACAAGCTTGCCGACATGGAAGGCAAAAAACTCCCTCGTCACTGGAATGGTAAAAACCTTAAAAGGTTCTTTGTTTAAGATGTAAGACAAGTTGTTCTTTTCAAGAAAGCTATGTAATGCTATCACGTAATGAATGAAAGGATCCATGAATCCTCTTTTGAAAAATTTTGTCTTTCTATCCTATAATCAGGTTGAGTACCTAGCAATAAACTCCATGGCAAGGGCCATGTGAGGGGTTGAGCTCCCAGGCCATTTCGCTCAATAGGTTCGAGGGTTGAACGGACCTATATAAGGGGTGAGTTCCTAAATCAATTCGACTCCATGAGATAAACAAAAATAGTTTTATAAGTCTCATCGACAGGCTTGAACAACCTACACCAATCGTTCCTTAAGTTTAAAAAACAAACTTACGAAAATGACAAACACTTATATAAGTGTAAATAGGATAGCTGGTGACATGTTTGCCTAGACTACCTTAAGGATGAATGACTGCAGCGTTCAACCTTTGAAGGTGCTATCGGATAAACATTCCCAAACAATAACAAAGACAAACAAACACATCACAAAAACAAAATAAGAACGAACAACCATGAAACTTAAGCAAATAACCATAAAGACCTAACATTAACAGGCTTTATACAAAAGCCAAGCAAAGTCATAAATTGTTCAAAGGGCCTCAGCCCACAACCACCAACGAACCACCACGGGTTCAGACAAAAGATAAAAGTGTTTAAGACACAACGACATAGTTAATTGTTTTACAAACCACAGATGCTAAGAAAGCTACGAATAGAGGGTTCAGGCGTCATTACCAGAACCTGAAGGCTTGGAGGCTTCATCCTCATTCCTAGCCTTGACCACTTTAGCTTTCTTCGCTTTCTTTCCCTTCTTGGGCAGCTTCTCAACCAGACCAGCTTCGGAGGCTTCAACACTGGCATCCTTGGAAAGTGTATCAGTCATATCCAAGGTCTCTTCACTATCACCCGAGTGTGCTCTCTTCTTGGAAACAGCCTGAAGTACCTTAGCAGAAACGGCTTCATTCAATCCAGCAGGCTTTAACTCCTTCAGCTCCTGTAAAGGTTTCCCATAAAGGGAAGAAACTTGGGACACATAGGGATAACTGGAGTGTTCCATCTTGAGCACAGTCTCCTTGAAAACATCTAAGGAGTTGGGTTGATAAAGAGGAGATTCTTCCAAGGCTTGACCAGAACCACAAGCTTTGAACCCTGCAACGAAACCGGCATGCCTACCATGGGTCAACAGCTTGGTATACACTTCTCCAAGAGCTGAATTGAACTCCGCAGAATGAAGGAGATAGGTAACAACTTGCTGAAAACCTTCTTCAATCAACCATTTGTTGTCACCTTGAGCAGCAGCAAGAGAGACTTCCAGTTCCTTTTTCTGACTCTCAAAAGCTTTCCTCTCTGACTCCAAGGCTAGTTGATCTGCTTCCACCTTCAATCTGGCAGCTTCATGCCTTGCCATCTCAGCCTCATGCCCCTTCTTCAGCTCATCGATAAGGGCAATCAAGGTGACCTCCTTGTCAGCATACTCCTTAGCATCCCTTTTCATGTCAGCAATGGACTGCTTCATTTCCTTCTTCTTCTTAGCAAACTCACTATACTCACCCATGACCTTCCTAAACCTGCTAATCCCCTCTGGTAACATGGCTGCCAGATTACAGGTTCCCACCATCATCTTTGCTAAAAGGGCATCATCATCTAAACCCTCGAGGCAAGCCTTGGCACCAGGAGTAGCAAAGTGTGCCAAGACTTCCTCACATACAGCAGAAGACTTGAAGTTATCAGTCGCCTTCACATTCCACCCAGGCACATAAACACCCTCTTCATCAAAACTACCAGACACATCTGCTTCCCTCACCACTTTAACCTTTTTCCCCTTACTCTTCTTCATCACCACATCCACAACAGTATCATCCACCGTCTGATCCTTTCCATCCTCAGAATCCTCAATGTCATCGCTAACAGTTACTGCCTCAGAAAGGTCAGCAGATTTAGCAGCCTTTAGCAATCGCCTGCTTGACCTCCTTGTTGAAGCCTTTGAGGAACTAGCTTTAGCAAACCCCTTGACATTGGGAACGGGAACATAGTTGGTCCCATCATACCGACCCTTCTCATACTTGGTTAAAGCATCTTCACCATCCGCTGCCTCAGCATCAGTAAATGCAACACCAGAAGCATCATCAGCTTTAATAAAATCCAGAGCAGACATGACTGCAAAATAAACAAAGTATAAGAACCAAGCAAAAGGAAACAATGAAACCAATAACGAGCAAAAACTCATACCCCGATCACCCTTCATTATAACAGGATCTCTACCAGGCTTGTCCCAGCGAGTGCTAACACCAGATAATACTAGAAATGGTTCAGCAAAAGGACGAAGCCTTGAAGGACAAGCTCTAAGAGCAGTTAAAAAGCTATGATCAAGTTCAGATTCTGAGGGTTCTGCCTCATTTAAAACAGCCTCAGGAGACCTCCAAACAGGCTTAAAAGGGAAAATCGAATCAGAAACCCAGAAAAACTTGGTCTTCCATTGACCAACAGTAGTGACATGGGAAGAAAGGAGGTTTGTCTCCGCTGATGAACCCTCGAAGGTGAACCAGTCACCATTCTTAGCAAGACGAAAAAATCGCCTAAACATCAGCAAGGTAGGATCATAACCTAGGGCTCTGCATAGACATTCAAAATGCAACACACGGCCAACGCCATGCGGATGGATTTGACCAAGAGACACTCTATAATATTCAAGTACATTTAAGAGAAAAACAGAGAAGGGATGACGCAGATTTGCAAACTCAAAGTGACGACAATATAAAGCCACAGAACCAGACGGACAATCAGAAACAGCAAGTTGCTTGGCTGGAGCAACAGGATTAAAGGAAAGGTCTATGTCCCACTCAGAACAGAACGATTCAACCTCTTTCTAAGAAAGGGTTGAAAACGTAACGGCCATATCCTTCTTAGCACCCATTGTGCCTATGAAGGATGATCGGTACACTAGACAAGAAAAAAGAGAACTAACCTGATAATCGAAAAATGAAGAAACCCTAACAATGGAAGAGACGGTTATGAAGAAGAAAGTGAAAAAGTAAGAAAGGATTAAGTAAAAATGAAATAAAAAAGGGGTTAAAAAAGAAAAAGAAACGGTTATATTATTTAAATATAACTGTCATAATGACATGCAATAATACAGCCCTGAACAGACTGCCACATGTCACATCAGGGTCCAATCAAAGTTAAAACACTGAATATTAACCACCCAAATCACAGCGAACCCTCGAACCCTTCAAGCAAGGAACAAACAACAAAAACAGTCAGAAGCTTTCAAGATAACTCGTCAAAACCTTCTGACTTGGGGGGCTGATGACGTGGGTAGCTTAAAGGAAAAACGAATAACTAATATTAGTAAACGAACGCTTGAAAGGTTGGAGCCTACAAGGGTTCTACAACCGGTGGTGACACAAAGTCAAAAAATGACTTGTCACGTCGTCCCTTTCATCGAGTCAAACAAACAGGACTGATGGAGTAACATCAGCCTATAGACCGCAGGTCCATAGCATCCTCTTGCTTTTTGTGGCATGTCCTTTTGTTGCAAGCAGGATCAAGGTTTTATGCTTTCTTCTTTGAGAAGATCCTTTCTCTATAAAAGAGAAGCTCAGGATCAGATTTACACACACCAAATCTATCACTCACTTCTCACTCTAAATTATTCTCTTGGTCCCTCACGTGTGGAGAACAATTCTCTTCACTCGAGTTCCAAGATCCTCTACTTCTGATCTCGGGTTTATCTCAGATCAGAACCAAAAAGCATACATAATAAATAATCCAAGCCTTGAACCTCCTTCTACGTTTGCAACGTAGAAGGACACCACGACCTGCGTTTGGCAGATCGAATCCCTTGAACCTTTGAACCTCCCTTGTGACTCAGGACTATTGTTAAACAGATATTTGTTGTAGCAACAGATCGAAACAAAGACATAACATAGCATTTATTAGTAAAAACTGAAAAGTACCATAACTTAGGTGTAAAATAAATTGCATTTAAAAAAAAAATCAAATTGCTTGTGAACACACCGAATCATTAAAATTATTAAAATAGTATTTATGTAGGTCGTTAGTATAGTCATATTTAGTTAGTGTCTTAACATCTATAATACTAGATTAAAACCCGTATATTACATGGGTTTTAGGTTATCCACCTTGTTCATGTTCAATTGACATTAGGGGTGTTCTTTTTAACCGATAACCAAAAACCAAACCGAACCCGAAGTGACCCGACCCGATAAACTACCTTACCCGATTAACCCGAACCCGATTAACTGCATACCCGAACCCGACTAGAGTCTTTAGGGTCGGTCTTCGGATTAGGTTTGTATAATTCGGGTTGACCCAAATAACCCGAATAATTCAAAAACAAATAAATGATCCAGTTTCCATATTTTTATGTATATTGGAGTAGTGTGTTTGTTGCCAAATTTGCAACTAAATATTATAGCCCATGTTGTGGTTTTATTTTACACATATTGTAGCCCAAATTGTTGGAAATATGTAACTCAAACACCCGAACCATTAAACTGATAACCATTTAACCCGACCCGAAAACCCAAACCCGATTAACCCCATAACCGATAACCATTTAACTAGATTGGGTCAGTTATCGGGTAATATTTTCACACTGAAAACCCTATTAACCCGACCCGAATAACCCGATAACCGAAAACCAAACCCGATGAACACCCCTAATTGACATCCCTGGTTATGCTTTAATCCCTCCACATGCCCACCTAAGGATGGGGTGTGAGAGTTATGTGGCAATGTCAGTGTCTTGTATTTAGCCTCTAACCTTGTATAACATCAAAGAACCAAACATGTGGAAACATATTTGCACTTTGCAAGAGAAAGTGTTGACATTGGTCATGTTTGTCTTTTACATACTTCTCAACTTACTATTTTGTGGATATTTTCTTTAAAGGATTTACCTCTACAACTTTTTTTACTTCAGATTCAATCTCAGCATTTATGTAGTTTAAATCTTTTTTATTTTTCACGTATTGTATTATATAAATGTACGTAAGTAATACATAAACCCTAATTTGGTATTCCACAATGGCACAATAGTAAAGGCAGAAACCCATTTATCTGGTTCATTATATATGTTTGTTGATCATAACAAGCTCTTCGTTGAGCCATCTGTATGTTGTTCATCATCATTTAATTTGTATACTTTTTGATTGAATGATTTTCCTGTCAAACATAATATAATCTTCTTGAATAAGTTCCTATCAAACATGAGGTTATAAACATGAGTTTTGACTTGTGTTGATTATGTGGTTGGATATTGTTGAATATGCTTGAACACATGGTAAAACTTCCTTGAATACATTTTGACGAAACATGAGGTGTATATAAATATTGATTAACTTTGATCACTTTTGGACACGGATTCAAGCTTTCAATCTATAAAACACAATAAGATATGTTCACGCACTACAACATGTTAGAGCAAGTGCTCGCGTCGTTGGCATTATAAGGATGGTAAGATATTGAGATCGTAAAGGACACAAAGGCTTTATAAAAGTTTGAGTTAATTACACAAACGACCCCAATGGTTTAGCCAAAATAACAGGTTTTAATACTAAAGTTTTTTAGTTGCAAT
Source organism: Ambrosia artemisiifolia (assembly GCA_032199755.1). Lineage (NCBI taxonomy): Eukaryota > Viridiplantae > Streptophyta > Magnoliopsida > Asterales > Asteraceae > Ambrosia > Ambrosia artemisiifolia. The sequence goes on from CM063523.1 coordinate 628,889, forward strand.
TTAGGGTTCATGATTTTAGTTTGTAATAAATTTGGGTATTAACGCCAACCTCTTGTTAACTTATAGTTAAGTCTAGATAAATTGACCAAAATGTCTTTTCTTTAATTACTATATATTAATTTTACAACTCATTTGAATAATGATTCAAATGAATAGTAAAACAAATATATTTTATTTATATTATTATTTTATTTAAAAACTTTATTATATTATATTATATACTATTAGTATATTGTATTATATACTATTAGTATATTATACCGATCCCGACAATCAGGATCGGGACGGGACGGGATCTGTATTCGGCCTTGTATGCTCATCCCTAATTAATATATTATATGCTATTATTTTATTCAAAAACTTTTTATACCGATCCCGACAATACTGATACCGAACGGTATGGTATCGGTACGGTACGGTACCGGTATGGTATCAGTATTTTACCTTAAAATACCGATACCATACCGATCCCGTACCGATACCGATAATACCGAAACTGAAAATCCATAAATATGGGTACCGAAAACGATCCCGAAACCACTCGGTTCGGTATCGGTTCGATACGGTATCGGGATCGGGACGGGACGAGATCAGTATTCGGCCTTGTATGCTCATCCCTAATTAATATATTATATACTATTATTTCATTCAAAAACTTTATTATATTATACACTATTAATTAATATATTATATACTATTATTTTATTCATATTATTTTATTAAAAAAATTTATTATATTATATACTATTAATATAAATAACATAATCTTATGTAATTTCGTTACAAATTTCATGTGTTACCTTATGTGTAGATTTCTTTATTTTTTTAACGTTTAGAACCAAAATGGAATCTCGATTGTATAATTCATTGATTGATTAACACCTCATCTAAATCTCGATTGTAAAACGCACAACGCGCGTGATTTTATACACCTAGTTGTAATTTGTAACCCAATTCAATGTTTCTAAAGGTGGACACGTGCTAATTGTTGTTACCCCTCGAGAATTCTTGGGACTCATTTACATGGGTCATGGTTAATGCCCTCTAAGGGGCATTTGTCGCCACATCATCATCATAATGCCCTTTCAAAGAATGTGTAATGGTTAACCTCTTTTTAATGCCCTTTTAATAATTACTTTCCTTATTTTTCTCATCTTTGGGCATTATACTAGAAATGCCCCCTCATTTTCATGCCCCTATAATGCCCAGGGGATGGTGTTAAGGGCGTTATCAGGCTCATTCATACCCACATAATGCCCATTACACATGATCTTAAAATATCAAATAATTCAAACTCAAATACTTAACTTTTTTGATATATCGTCCTATTTTCAGTTACATTCCATTTTATTTTCAATCAGGTCAATTTTAACATTTTTAATTTTGATGGATATCGTCCTTAAATTCTAGGTAGGTTGTTCACTACCTTTGTATAGTTTTGAGTTACCATTACAAATTATGCTAAATCAAATTGTTCATTTCATTTATATTCAATCTACTTGTAATACGTTAATTATGTTGTTGATCGAATGTTTGATTATGAAATGTGGACTTGAATGCATTATGTTGGAACTCATGTACGACTCTTGATTTGTCCTAAATGGATTCCACAATTTGAAAACATATCAAATGATGAAATTGACGAAATAAAAAAGAAAAGGAAAAGAAGATGGAAAACAATAAAGGAAATAATAAGACACCTCGACTAGATAAGTATCACGTCTCAGTATCATCCTAAGTCCTAACAACAATAAATATATCATAAAAAATTTTAAAAAAAATCAAACCTTAATCGTCAACGTCGAGACTCGAGAGAAGATGAGTCTCACCATCGACTCCTTGGTGAAGATAATGAATCTTTCATTGTAATCAAAAGAGAGAGTACCTAAGCTATGATAAATTATAATTATTATATTGTAGTTACATACTACTGGCGATGCGGAAATTAGAGGCGAAGAAAGTTGAGAAGCATGCTAAAGCTTACAAGGAGAACCAACACGTTTTCGTACCCCTGGCATTTGATACCTTTGGCTCCTTGGCTCCGGAAGCTATCTGTTTCCTGACCAGAGTTCAACAGGTTATTCATAGCAGTGTCTCGACTTCAGGGGGGCAGGGGTTCGTTTTTAGTAAGCTAAGGTTTGCCGTCCAGAAAGGGGTGGCGGCGCAGCTTGTTGCCCGCTTACCCGCTATCTTGATGTAATTTTTCGCGACTTTTAATGAAATTAAGTGAATTGAGAATTAAAAAAAAATAAAAAATAAAAAATACTATATATATATATATACATCAAGAAGTTACAAATACTTAGACTAAAGGGTGTGGTTCGGGAGAGAGGTCGGGATAGGGTGATGTGGCATTTTCCCCAAGGGGAACACCGCCCCCTTCCCTTCCCCTTCGGTGTAAACGGGGAAATCTTCCCCTTCTCCCCGAGCTATATAATATTATTATATGTTTTGTCTTTTCTTCTAATAATATTATATATATATATATTGTCTTTTTCCCCTATAAAAAATATTAAAATAAAGGGAAGGGGAAGGGGAAAGAAGGGGGAACCATTTCCCCTAGAATGGGGAGGAGAAGGGGAAAATGATGAGGCGCTGATGTGGACAAGGGGAAGGAAGGGGGAAGGGGAACCACACCCCATAGTCTTATATTCTCATGAGCATGAAAATTATAATCTTATATCATCCTAATTCTATCATTTTTTTCTTTAAAAAAATTACGAAAATAATCATTTAAATTTTTATACACCCGATTAGATAAAATAAATGATATTGTTATAAAAAAGAAATACGTAAATAGACTATAATTGGGGATAAAAAAGGTTGAGAAGAAAGGAATTGTTCGTGCGGAAATGGGAATTCCCATGTTGGAAAGTGGAAGAAGAGCCAGATTCCATTCCACTTAAGTCATGATGTGATGATGGAACACAAGAACATACATTGTAAACTTGTGATTCCATTCAACTCATGGTTGTGGAACCCATGAATAACATAGTCACAAATATTAATATTCTCTCCAAGTATATATATTTCAATACAAAATTATTATTGAATTTATTATGTTATGCTTCTAAACTTCTCAATTACACCATCAACATTTAAAACCCTACTTTCTAAATTCTAAGTAGTCAGGAACAATTATTTGTGTAGTTACACTATCAACACATAGGTTAAAATGGGTAGAAGAACATTGTTTAAATAAAAAAACATATGTCAGAAATGTTAGTATAAAATTAAAAGTTGTATTTTTAATCATTACATATGGATTTTTATTTATAGGTTACAAGCATAACCAAATCATTTAGTTCGGTTGAAGTAACTTACAACCTAACCAGTGACTTGAATGAAGTAAAAGATCATAACTAATATATTATGTTTGGTCAATATAAGAAACATTCTAGACTTAGTTAAGGTAAATAATAAAACATGAATATTTAGCCTCATTTTAAAGTGGTTCATTTTGACCCAAATTCATTTTAGTCAGTGGCGAAGCTTGACCCGAAGGTTCGGGGGGTCGGAAGTCACCGAGGGTTCGGAAGTCACTGGTTTCGGGGAGTCGAAAACCAGTTTCGGGGGGTCGAAACCCTATATTTTCAAAATTTTCTATACGGATACTATATAATCGAAACTTCTGCGCGAAAATCCGGGGGGGGGGGTCGGCCGCCCCTCCCCGCCCCAACAAACCTGCGCCACTGATTTTAGTCATAACACATGGATCCGTCTATTAGAATATTAAATTAAATGTAAAACATTATGAAATACAGGCAGAGAAATATAGGTAACACATGAAGACCACTGACTCTCCTATTTAACCTACTCATATTCAAACTAGTAAATACCATTGACTCTCATAATATTTTACATTTAATTTAATATTCGAATACCGTCCTAGTGGGCTTGACCCTACTAGCCAACCTGATTCACAAATTTCCTTGGATTGGGTTTGAATATAACATGTACAATTTTAAGATTTTAAATAGGTAACAAGCTGTTATAGACACACGTCTTTCTGATCATACTATATTGATTGGAGAGAAAAATATCCCCTTCCACTAGTAGCGTCATATCATGGTAAAAGAAAGTCAGAATTCATAACCACCTTTACAACATTCCTAGAAAAGTATACAAGATTAGGTAACTTATAATATATGGTCTCATTGTTACTAGCTTGCCTTCTCGATCCGTTGTTGTACTCACATGGGCGGCCCAAGTGCATCTGTTTTCTTCTTCGTTTTATTACGGATTTTTCTAACACACAAAAAAGGGCCTACTATGAAATTGTGTAGGTAGTTTTGTTAAGGCAATTGTCACCACTCTTAACTCCAGTCCCCATATAAGGTCGTTTGTGATGGCTCCATGGCACAGTTAAATTAATCGAACTTGGTAATCATTAGATGTGACTGGTTAGTTAGGTTGTAATTAATAACTTAGTTCAACTATAATATTTCGATCATAGCAGCACCAATGTTAACGATTTGATACAACCATTTTCTTGTGCTCAATAATGGTATTCTCATGCATGCTTATGAATCCTTCTAAATATGTTTCTAATTTTCATATTTGGAAAGGCGTCTAACTAACTAACACATCCAAAATTTCTTGAAATTACAGATTACAAGACACATCTCTTCGTTATTTATAAACACGATGAGTGTCAACATGAAAAGAAGCTCCAATTTTTATTAAAAGTACAAAAAACCAAACTTTATTAAATAACATACATACATACATACGTTTAATATTATTCATGTGAGAGTTTGAACGTTTTTCTAAAACTAATCCCATAGTCGGTCCTATAACTATACTTGTATTTTTTTATTTTTATTTTATTTTTTGAACGGTTAACTTCCAATTCATTATGTTGGGTACAATTGATACTAAAAAAAACGAGAACACGATGATTTGTGGAAGAACAACCCACGACGTCTTTTTTCTTTATTGATTGGAAACTTAAACTTATGAGAAGCTAATACAAGGACTCATACTTTTATACTAGTTCATAACTTAGCATGCAAGCCACTTTATTTTAAATAAAATAAGACACTCCTACTCTATAACTAGTATTATACCCGTCCGCTGGGACGGGTTCCTGAAATTTACAAAATTCAAACTATGTGTATGTTGAAGATCCCGATAATGTCTTAACTGATAATAGTAGGTTGATTAATTTCCGTACATGTTAACTCATTTTTTGTTATTTAGTTGACACAATTTGACATATATGTTGTTGTGTATAATCCAGAAACTTTTACAGAAGAAACAAACAATAACGATATAGGTTCAAACATACAATATAATATCATATATGAAACAAAGACAACAACAAAAAACCGTAAACAAATGCGATTAGTAGGCACATATGTTTGTTGAGTCATGCATATGTTAGCTCGAATTTTGTTATTTAGTGCGTAATTTAACATCTTTGTTTCGATGTGTATAATCCAAAAATATTTTAAGCAAAAACAGACAATACGAAATAGCAACAAACACATAATGGCATATTTGATTACAAACTCATGGAACAAATACAACAAAAGAATGTAAAACAATAGTAATGTACAACTTTATATTACTAATTAGGCCATGTTTGGCTTTCCTTATTTTGCCTCCTTATAACTTATTGACTTAATCAAAAAGTTAATAAGGAGATAAGTTTGTTTGGGTAATGGGTTGAAAATGAGGTTTTTGTGGGTTGAAAAGGAGATAAGTTATAAGTAAGAATTTGTGACTTTTTGATTAAGGAGATAAGAAGGTAGAAGGAGATAAGAAGATAAGGAGTTGGAGACCCAAGCATGCTCTAAACATATAAATGATATATTTCTTTCTCACACTATATTCACTATATAAAATAATTGTTTTATATGAATAGTTATATACAACAATCAAAAGTTATGTATATTTTTCATTGAAGACATATTGTGAAAATAAATAAAATTCACATGACACGTACATATAGGGGTATGGTATTTTACTTTCATCACATTAAACATCAAACACTTTGATTTCAAATTATAAGTATTTTTCCATAGGTTAATATGTAAATTTAATTTCAAGATTGTATTGTAAGAGTGTTCGTTTTGGACCGTGAGCGAGCTCCGGCTCGAGGGAGGTTTCATCCCGGTGCTCACCCCCAGTCACAACAGCGTCACGCGAACAGCCATGGCGCGAGCACGGGCGATGGTGGTCTCATGCGTTAACAGAAGAGAGAGGCGATGTGGTTGCGCCGGTGCTCACCCCCAACCAAACGGGGTCAAGTGACCAGGTTACTTGAGATTAAAGTTTGTGACTCGCGCCTGTGCTCTCGCGGCCGGCAACGGATAGTCTAACATACCGACTAAGTATTTTATATTGACCTGCAAACAAATGCGATCTATTCATTGTTGATGAAAAATTTACGAGAAATGGTGTCAAGTGTTCAAACCTTTTATAATTCTGAAGCTATAGGATGCAGAACTTGTAAGACTCATATATGTATGATGAGGTAAACTTTGAAATATAAGGTTACAAACATCCCGGCATGAAAAACAGCTAATGCTTCTTTAAAAGATATAAATAATCTTTAGGCATTTGATCTCCTTTCCATACTTTAAGACAGATGATTAACTGAATTAGAATGAATCAGTGTCACATATAGTTACAACATCATTGTTATATACTTCATATCATATACTTACATGGCCTTACAATCAATGTTTTAAAACCCGGTTCAAACCAGTCGGTACCACCGATTGAATCACCCGATACGATCGGTTGAACTGTTTGTGAGCTCAACCCGATACGGTATAACATTCGGTTTTTAAAACATTGGTTACAGTATTTAAGAAACTAATGCATGAGTCCTAATACACACACAAATGAAAACTCCAAAAAGGCAGTAGCTAACAGGAACTTTGACAGACACTTGGGAAGACCTTCCAAACACATTTAAGCACAAAGCAAATGTTGAAAAAAGCCTCCCATAGCTGGCCTGAAGGAACAGTTAAAGCAAATAAGGGCTGCACATGCCCAAAACCTTTTCCTTCAGCCACGCCTTACTGTTTAGATGCACAGGAGCAAGCCTCTATGAGCTAATATTAGACAAGTTAAAACTTTGCCCCTTATCCCAATCCAAGTCCCCTTGTTTCGCCTGCGCCTTACCCAAAGCAGACTCATAGCTTTGATTTCCCCGATGATTTTTTGTAAAGAGCATTGCTTTTGATTCAATACCACCTCATTGCGATTTCCACAAATCATTGCGATTTCCATATACACCAAATCGCCGTTAGGAAGACCGCATTAAATGCCTTCTTTGCTTCTTTTGAACCTCCAATAAAAGTGTGCAGAACCAAGAGATCTCGAAACTCGAAAGCGAACACATTTCCCAAATTACACCATTCATTGATTCGCCAAATTCTAGTCGCTCATATATAAAAACACTGGAAGAAAAAAAACAAAAAATTGTAATCAAACGAAGAGAATTGAACTTACACAAATTCATTGGTACTCAAATCGCACCAGATTCTCCAATTCATTGCTCCATAAGGAACTTCAAGAAAACTGCCACAAAGTTGAATTTAAACCTGCATCAAATTCTTCTATGGTTTGATTGGAGGGTCAATTAAGATTAGTTGATTCACACACATAATTAACCATTCAGCAAACTATTAAATTAGACAAACAAAACATAAAGGTATGCAAGTCCCATGGAGCATCATAAACAGAATTCTAGATATAACACTTGAATAAAGAGGATAAATCCGCCAAGGATGCACACTTACCGGTTGCCATGTGAAAGTAGAGGCAATCGCATGACCAACTTGGATGCAGAAAATATCATCTTTAAGTGTTCATCATAATAGCCTCTTTCAAAATGGCCAACTAAAATAAAGTCAAAATCAGAGTTGAAAGAGTGAAAGACAAGTTTCTACACAAAATTTCAATCACCAATATAGAATCAAGATATCAAGCACAACAGAAGTTTATACATAAAAGTTCCTATAACTATTTTTCGCAATGTATATTTACGTAAATAACTAAAATATACTGCAATGTCTGATTCGCAAACTGTATATTTACGTAAAACGACCATAACAATTCCTAAATATGAACTTTACATGAAAATCCAAATTAACTTCCTAAAACTAACAATTGCACCTTAAGATGTTGACGATCTTGAGAGTTGCCATAAGCAAATCGTTAATGGAAACAATTGGTGATGAAACTTATCTTTAATCATTAAAGTATGGTGTGTAACCGTTAAAACAAAGTATAACTACCATAACAATGTCCCAACAACTGAACAACGTACATCTACAAACACCTTGCAAACTCAGTAATACGAACTCAGCAACATAGTTCAACTCAAAACGTAGATTAAAAAAATATATATGCAAAACACTAAACACTCAACTATGCATACAACTTGGATAATTTCACATACAAACTTAAGTAGAACCAACAAATGCATACTAAAGATTGAATAATAACATCCCAGGTAGTTTACTTTCAGCTACAATTAAAAAATTTTTGAAAACATGGTTCTCTAGAATCCTACTCTTCACCCAGTTCACCAACAAACAATTGAAAAAAAAAAACTATACTCTTAGTCTTTCAGTCAAACGTGTTGCTTAGCAACTTTTTTTTATCAAAGACAATTGTTCATAAATACATTTACAGTAGTGAAACATATGAAGCAAGGAGTAGCAAAACAGCAACTGACTACATTTTAATGGAAAACAAATTGTAATATGAAATAATAACTAATTAAATGAATTTATAAACAAAAAACCATAAATCTGGTTTAGGGGAGGAAGAGAACAGGGTAATTGGTAATGAATAGATGTTTATAAAAGCCATTAAACCTCTTAATAATAATACTCATCTGGGTCTCTTTCTTTCTTAACCTCTTTCACCTAACAAATCGGCCCTCTTGGAGCTGAAACGATCATTTCTTGACCCGTTTGGTTGTGGATGTTACAGCAAGAGAGGTGGTTCCAGCTTGGTAACCACGGTGGTGGTTGTGTTTGAAGGTGATGAAGACGGTGCGTAAAGTGACAGTCGTCGTGTTCGTAAAGAAAATTGGTGAAGGGTTGTGGTCGTGTTTTTTGTCTTTCTTAACCACAATACACAAAATACACCAAGAGTATAGAAATTTAAACATAGATACAGGGAAGGAGAGGGGAGGAGAGTACCTGTGAAACCCTGGAGCAGATGAAGTTAGCTGTCATTCTGATTTGGATTAGCAGGTATGGTGAACATGTCGGGGTGTTAGAGGAAGAGCCTAGAATAATGATACTTCGTTTAGATGGAATCGTACCTGTATGTGGAAGAACACCGTGTGGTGATTGCTGTGTGTGAAAGAAATAGCCGAAAGTTAGATAGGTAACAAACCTTCTAGAAAATTCCTGTGGGCAACGGATTGAGCCTGAAATTGTGGGAGAGTGGGGATAACCCTCTCAAAACTATACAACTGCTCCCTCAAGAAAAAAACTGCCAAATTTTTAGAGTAACCACCCTATTATTCTGGCTGAGATTTTATCTCAAGAATAACCACCCAACTTGAATGGTCCAGATCAAAGTGAAAACAGTTTTTTTTACCAAAAGTGAAGGTTACTTATGTGTTGAACAATATAATAATAATTCAAATAAAATAGATAACACTAAATAAATAAAATGAATAACCCATGCTTATCCATGCAAATTAATACATTCAATATCCCTTAACGTGCACACCATCCATATCATTTATCTTGAACCGTGATTAACCTATCAATCACCCCCTTAATCCAGGTTCGTTCTGCCAAGATCAATTACTCCGAGTAGTTCCCTCATTTCTTGAAATTTGATCCTTGGTAACGCCTTGGTTAGAGTATCCGCTCTTTGTTTATCACCATTAACAAACGCCACTTGAACTTCTTCTCATTCAATGCACTGTCGTATAAAGTGAAATCTGGTGTTTAAATGTTTGCTTCTTCCGTGAAACACCGGATTTTTCATTAACGCGATAGCGGATTGATTATCTACTCAAATAATAACTTTCTTTTCTTCGAGTCCCGTAAGTTCACTTAATAATCCTCGTAACCACAAGGCTTTAACTGTTCATTTAGGTTTTAAGTGAACAAACATAAACGAACACGACAAATTTATTAATGAACGAACACGAACACAAAAATGTGTTCGATTATGTTTTCGTGTTCGGTTCAAGTTAAATGAACAAACACAAACACGCCTGTTTTCATGTTCGTTCGATTTATTTACAGGCCTAGCCTGTTTCCCGGTTATGTCCCCTTCCCCATAAAAAAAATAAATAAGAAAATAAATAGAAATTAGTAGTGGTGGTTAAGAGTCAGGCGTAATTATAGGTGAAAAAAAAGATTCAAGAGGTGAAGATTAAGGAAACGTTACCGCTAATACACGTTTCAATCAACGGTCCAGGTCCTCCTTCTCTATACTAAACCAAACCAAGCATGTCTCCTCCGCCGTTACTTAATTTACATTAATTAATTAATGGCATTAATCCGGAGAAAGAAACAACCAACCTACGACAACCAACATTCTGACGACGACGACCAAACAATAATATCATCATCATCATCATCATCATTAGTTAAAAGAAGAAAAAGAAGGACAAAGAATTATTCATGTTTGGATAACTGCTGCTGGTTAATAGGATGCATTTGCACCCTCTGGTGGTTGCTCTTATTCATATACAATACCATGCCACCCTCTTTCCCTCAATACGTCACCGAAAAGATCACTGGACCTTTGCCTGATCCTCCCGGCCTCAAGTGTCTTAAACAAGGCCTGGGACCCAAGCATCCCGTTGTCTTTGTGCCCGGGATCGTCACGGGTGGCCTTGAGCTCTGGGAAGGTCATCAATGTGCCGACGGTTTGTTCCGAAAGAGGCTTTGGGGTGGCATATTTGGTGAACTCTATAAAAGGTACGTAATGCATTGCATTGCATGCTAATATATATATATTATCTTTTCTTTTGGTTACTTAGTAATTTATATATTTATTGCTACAACACATTACAATTTATTGTGCAGGCCTTCATGCTGGCTACAACATATGTCTCTAGACAATATAACCGGTTTGGACCCGCCTGGTATACGCGTCAGGCCAGTCAGTGGTCTCGTGGCTGCTGATTATTTTGCTCCCGGGTACTTTGTTTGGGCTGTTTTGATTGCTAACTTTGCGCGTGTTGGGTACGAAGAAAAAAATATGTACATGGCTGCATATGATTGGAGACTATCATTTCAAAACACCCAGGTACACTAGTTTTATTCCAAGATTTAGGTTATTAATCTAATAATAATCTTGTTTCTATAATCTAGGTAACGCCTTAATTATATTATATCAATTTTTATTAAATAGCGAGGACAAAAGCGTGTTTGCAGTCCAACCCGGCCTACCTTTTTGAACAAGTACTAAATAGTTTGACCCATTGCTCAACCCACGCATATTGTTACCTTAAAGAAATAGATTATTAGTGTAATAATTTTGTTAGTATAATCAAAGAAATTGAGAAAAGGCGAATAAGTGTTTAGAAGCTAACACAGCCCATCTAGTCTAGTACTAAATATAACCGGTTGTAACCTGAAGTTGTTTAAACTTTTGACCCTTTAAGCTACATGCTCATCTTGCTACATCTACTTATCTGTTTGCACTGGTTTACATGTTTATTGCCCTTGCTTAGTAGATGGAATTATCCAAAGTCATTTTTTTAATCTTTTGATAGGTGAGAGACCAGGCATTGAGTCGGTTAAAGAGCAATATAGAATTAATGGTTGAAATAAACGGCGGTGAAAAGGCTGTTATTGTTCCACATTCCATGGGTGTTCTTTACTTTTTGCATTTCATGAAATGGGTTGAAGCACCTGCTCCAATGGGTGGTGGCGGTGGCCCCGATTGGTGTGCTAAACACATAAAGGCAGTGATGAACATTGGTGGACCGCTTTTAGGTGCACCAAAAGCTTTAGCAGGCCTCTTTTCCGCTGAAGCCAAAGATATTGCATTTGCCAGGTTTATAGTTAAATTTCTAAGTGTAGTAGTCTTGGGTTCTTTTTATAGACGATTAAAACCCATTTACTTATGAACAGATCTATTTGGGTTACTAGTCAAATACATAAAATCAAAGAAGTTATTTTGAAAGGAAACATGTCAAATGGGTCAAGCGTTATTGTAACTAACAATATTTGTAAAGCATAACACTCATGTGGCAATTCATATCAGGTTGGGGTTAGTGGGTTTGTATGGCCTAACGGCCCTAACCCAATATTTGTGTCAAGATGTTGGACCCTAACCTGGACACCAGTGTAACCCGATTTTCTAAATGGGTTGATGGGTCAACTTATATAAAAGGGCGTTTAAAAACGGAAGCTTGAATACAGAACGGGTCAGATGGTTGAATTTCTAATTTTTAACCGGGATATATTGCCTCACACACCGATTTTGCTGCATTGCAGGGGCCTTGCACCAGGCGTACTAGACTCTGATGTATTTAACATTCAAACACTACAGCACTTGATGAGAATGAGCCGCACGTGGGACTCAACAATGTCCATGATTCCAAAAGGCGGTGAAACCATCTGGGGCGGGCTTGATTGGTCACCCGAGGAAGGATATTTTCCAAATAATACACGTAAAAATAAAACTTCAGTTTCTAGTCAAAATGAGTCAAATTCTGAAGCAAGAAATACTAATTATGGAAGATTCATATCCTTCGGGAGAGATGCTGCAGAGTTGCATTCATCACAAATCAAACGAATAGACTTTAGGGTATGTTTTTAAACAAAGCGTTAAGTATCATCAGTCATTGCCGTTTTTTAATGAAGTTTGTGCGTTTTTTTGTTGGTAGGATGCTGAGAAGGGTAAGAACTCTGCAAACAGTACATGTCGAGAAGTGTGGACAGAGTATCATGACATGGGGTCTGGTGGTATCAAGGCGATAGCTGAGTACAAGACATATACGGCCAACGACCTTGTGGATTTGCTTGAGTTTGTTGCTCCAAAGATGATGAAACGGGGCAACACTCACTTTTCACACGGCTTGGCTGACAATCTTGACGACCCAAAATACGCACATTACAAGTATTGGTCCAATCCGTTGGAAACAAAGTAAGAACTTATTATCTGCTTATTAAAAATAATCACATACTGTTTAACCATATGATCATTAACTTATAGGCTGCCAAATGCCCCTGACATGGAAATATACTCTATGTACGGTGTTGGCATTCAAACGGAACGAGCATACGTTTATAAACTCACGCCCGCGACAGAATGCTACATTCCATTCCAAATAGACAATACAGCTGGAGACACGGACCCGAACGTTTGTCTAAAAGACGGGGTGTACACAGTAGATGGAGATGAGACCGTTCCTACATTGAGTGCGGGTTTTATGTGTGCAAAAGGATGGAGAGGGAAAACAAGATTTAATCCTTCGGGGATCAAAACATTTGTACGGGAGTACGCTCACAACCCGCCCTCGAACCTTCTCGAGGGACGGGGAACTGAGAGCGGGGCCCACGTAGATATCCTGGGCAACTTTCAGTTGATCGAAGATATAATTCGGGTTGCAGCTGGTGAACAACTGGGTGGTGACAAAGTGTCTACAGATATATTTAAATGGGCCGAAAAAATCAACTTAAAATTGTAAATTATGTAACTTTATTTGTATAGATCTTTAATTTAATTTTGTGTACGTGTATGAGGAAAATGACAGGCCAACATATCATGTTAAATCACCAAATTTGATTCCCCCCAAAGTTTATATTATTATTTAGTTAATTATTTAGATTATCACTGTCATTAGGAAAAGAGATAAGGAGACATAATTATCGTTGGTCGGCTTTAACTACAATTTAAAGTTAAAGTGTTACTTATCCTTGATAATATTTAAGATAGATGTGTTACTTACATGTGACATAAAAATAGATTCAGTCCAGACTCCAGGCCTTCGCCTTTTTCCTGACGTAAGAGCCCAGATGTGTTATCAAATGAACTTTCCCATGACCCGCAGGACTAGAAACCAAGCTGTCAATAAACAGCAAAATCGCATTTTGGTGTCATTAATGCAGTGTGAGGATTTTGTTTAGCAAAGTGCCTGTAAACCATCAGTGTCGTCTGAAAACAGCTCGTATCCAACGCCTAAAATAAAAGAAAAAGTTATTTAGATATAACCAATCCACTCATAAATAGTTAAAAAAAAATAGAACAAACTTTCAAGAATCAAGAGTAAGAAAATACCTCTGCATGGTAACATTTCGAGCTCTGTTTATTATTTCTTTGTTGTATGTATTCACATCCACTACAACAAATCCAGCTCTTTCGAATAACTTTGACAACAAATCTTCAGAGAAGTAAAATGAACACTGCAGATATGTATTTCACAATAACAAAGATTACAGGGCTCTTCATACAAAAACAATAAGATAATGCCAACTAGGTGTTGGCGGTTAGGTTAATCTCAAACTTAACCTCGTATGTAGTTTGGCTGAAAGGTCAAACCTCAACCTAAGCCTGATATCACTTAGCAGTAAATCAAAGTAGAACAACTGTACTGGTGATTTCATTCAATAAATATTAGTAACATGAGCTTGAAAAAATTGAAAATATGTTCAAATTGGTTTATATAAGAGAGAATTTGGTGAAATGTTGGGATTACAACTAAAGAGAAATGAGTTTGAAGTTTGAACTCAAGCAGTGTATGAAGTTTGAGATCTTTTTATTTAAGAATTTTATTTCTATGATACAAAAATAATATATACTTCATTTTGTTTTCGGTTCAGTCTGGTTACGACTTGGTTTTTAACAGCGCTGATGTGAGAATGAAAATGAATACAATAACTACCATAAGTCAACAGAATTCTTACAGTGCCATCTCCACGAAAATAGAAGTTCTCGCTGATAACTTGATTTTTGTTCATAAGCATTATCTGCAAAATGGCCATGAAGTTATGGTAATAAGCTCATTCCATATTACAGTGATTAAAATGATATATAAACTCAGAATAAGATATTATAAGAAGCTTGGAAACTCATCTCTTATTGTTGATGGCAATTTGGTAATATGAACGATATATAAACGCTAATAGAAGTTATAAGAAGCTTGGAAACTCACTTGAGCATAATCCCCAATAGCATAATCCCGAAAAAGAACATGACCGTTTGGCTGCAAATACATACGGCATCTACACATAAGGAATGTGGGCTTATAATAAACACAAATAAAAAACACACAATTTAGTTTACTCTTAATCCATTTATGATACCAACTGTATTGAAAAATTTGCAATTTTTAATGATAAGTAAAATGGGAAAGTTAGTATATATGAAAAATATCAATGCGGACAACTATTTAGGACAGAGGGAGTAACTAACCAAAGCAAAACACGGCCAATTCAACTGATTTGAGATTTATAAGGTTCGGCCCACAGTTTGAAAAACCAGGAAGCCGATTTGGTTTTCTGTTTTCCGAAACTGTAGTTAGCATTTTGGCAGAGAATGTTCCTCAAAACCGACACAAGCTAAACTGTGAACACTTAGGTAACCAACACTGTTTACCCCTAATAACCCGTGGCCCAAGAGAGAAACAATAGTAGGGGTAATAATTGCCCGCTTCGACCACTGCTACAAATGGTTTTTGAAAACGACAAACCAAACCAGTCGGGTTGGTTGAGTCAGCCGAACCAGCCAAAACTGTTTGGCTTTGGCAGTTTATACTATTTTTTTACTTCAAAATAGTTAGTTTAAATACAACTTTTGAACAGGATGAATGTGGTTCAACAGTATAGTACATGCATATTCCAACATAAATTTAAAAAAAAAAAAAAAAGGTTAACCAGCAGGTTACAAGTTCCAAACCGTTGTCAGGTTAAAACGCCAAAAGCGAACCAAGGACCGAACCGTAAACCAGCAAACCGTCTGAACAGATCAATGTCTTTGGTTTGGATGGTTCAGTCCGTTTTAAGAGTTGATGAATGCCCAAAAAAGTTTAGTGAGAGTGACCTTTAGTACAAGTCTAAGGTTTTGTATGACAAATGCCATCTTCTCAGGAGAAACAGCAGATAATGTAAAAACCTGGTTGAAAATTACAAGTGATGTATCATAAAGAGGACGGACATATAATAAAAATAGAGAAAAAAGGAAGGAGGATGTAGTAAAGTGGATGGTTACCAATGTGACAATGTCAACAGATGCAGGCATAATATGATGACAAAGGTTTTCTTGAGCAAAATTGCAAACAAAGGCATTAATTTGATGTTTGGGGAAATTTGGATGTGACTGCATGCATTTGTATAATAAGAAGCAAAGTTAGCAAGAGAATTGAAAGAGGAGGGAGGGAGGCATATAATACGACCTTAAGAAGAGTGATAGCATGATGTGAGAAATCACAAGCATGAATATAAAGGTGGGGATATTTGTTGGCAAGTGGAAAGAGTGTGTTGCCAGCTCCACAACCAGCCTGCACACAATCATGAAGAATAATTAGTTTGCAACATATAATAATATAATATAATATAATAAGATATGATATGGATTCCTAAAATAATGAAATTAGATGAAAGTGAGAAGATAGGGTAGGGGTACCTCTAATAAGAAGATGAGATTATTATTTGGATTTGGATGATGAGGAGGAGGAGAAATAGAAAAGTAGTGGCCCCAATCCTTGTGCAGGTAATGTCGATCCTTGAAAAACTAAACAAAAAAAAAAAACAAATGAATTCTCAACAATTTGAGTTTCCGTCAAATTATTAAGTAGAGTAATATTAATGAGTGAGGGTGGAAGGGAAGTATATATAGATAGGTAGGTAGGTACCTTGTTTTGATGGCGTTGGTAGAAATTTTCCCAGTGGTTTCTGGAGGAGTCCAAACACTGTAATTTCACGCCAGTGGAACCTCTTTGTTTACGGATGTCCACGCCCCCGAATAATGCCCTCACCCCAACACCCACCGCCATGGATAATTCCATATACTCTCTCTCTCTCTCTCTCTCTCTCTCTCTCTCTCTCTCTCTCTCTCTCACTCGCTATGCTTTCTTTTCTTTTCTGCTTCTGCTTCTGCTTCAACGGCAACAACCAGTTTCATTCATTACCACCCCCTGTCCTTTGATTTTTCTTCATGTCTGCCCTACATAGATTACTATTTAGATTAGATTAGATTACCGAGTTGAACCCACCCAATTAGGGCTCTAAATGAACCAAACAAACACCAACAATGTCTCTTCGTGTTTGTTTGTTAAGAAAATATTGTGTTCACAAACTATTCAAAAACACTTACCATGATTACTTACCATAATTTTCTTGTCGGTGTACGAGGCGAAGGAGGGCAGCTATTGTGCGTCAACCAGCTCTATACGCCATTAAGGTGTTATACCAAAGGTAGTAGGTAACTGTACTCTTTATTTACTATGTTTGAGGTATTAGACTTTGCTCATTGTTTGACGAAAGCGTACTCTAACAATCTATTCATGTGTTTATTGTTGTAGTACAGGTTTTTCACGTTGGTAACACGCCTTATCACATCATCTCAGGCTGCAGATCTTTTGCTCCCTGCGGTTGTGGTAGGGCTACTGATCCTACAATCAGTTAGCTAATTGTGTAACGAGCATGTACTCTAACAATAACACGTGGGAAGCTGTCAACCGTGAGATAGCTACAGTAACACTCACTCACTTTGCTCATTATGTAACGAAAGCGTACTCTAACAATCTATTCATGTGTTTATTGCTATAGTACAGGTTTCTCGCGGTGGTAAAACGCGTTATTACATTATCTCAGGTTGCGGATCTTCTGCTACCTGTGGTTGTGGTAGGGCTACTAATCCTACAATCAGTTAGCTAATTGTGTGACGAACACATACTCTAACAATCTGTATGTATAGTACAATGCATTTCTTCATCGTGACGTCCGTACCACATGTTTCTGATCGTTTATTGCTACGTATAGCTTGGCATGCCTTGCAATGGTTGTAAGTTGGCATATTAATAGATTAACACTTGCAATGGTTTTTATTTGGTCGATTTATTTTTTATAAATATGAACAAATACATGTTGACTGAGTTTGGAAGGGCAGTTCCTTATAGACCAACTGAAGACATGACATATTAAGTTTGCAAAATTCATTCAAAGTGGTGGATTCTATGTCAATTATTATATGGTTAATTTAATCTTTTTGTTGTATTTTATTTTTCTTAATTCACCCTCACTGATAATATTGCATTAAAGTTTATTTGTTTATTTTTTGTAACAATGTCATCAAGGAACTAACTTCAGGCATACTGCAAGTGGCCTGTTTAATGCTAAAACCTCTTACCATCATGTGTTTTTCTTATGTATATGGTATGTTATAAGCTAAAGTTCATGGCATATTTGCATGCTTATCCATTATTTACAAATTTAGATTTGAATATAGTTAGATGAGCTTCTATTCGGGTCAACTATGGTGTATTAACGCACTTTGAGTTTTTATCGTTAATTTTCACATCAGGGATGATATGTTGCGTATGTCACACCACTAAATGTGTAGACTAATGAAAGAACTCACTATGAATTAGTTGCATCGTATCTCTTGTCATATTATTTGTGTGCTTTAAGGAGCAACTTCATATACTATATGTTTCTTGGAAAGTTTTGAAGTTACAAACTACATAGATTGATCCAAATCAATATGAGCTCACATGGTTCTTTCTTTGCTATTGATAACGATGCGTTTTAGATAGTCCAACCATCTATTTTAGAATTCTGAATACTTTTCTTTGTTATCTTTCTTGATAATGAGGCAAATTGGCAACAATGACTTTCAAAATGGGATAGGAAGCATGTAGTGATTAAGAGATTTTGTGATTAGTTAACTTGAGCCATTTGCAATAGGTTTATCACGTCATATTAGATTTTTCAACACCGAGACGTCCCAGGGTAATAATTAGTAATATATATAACAATTAAAATATAATCATTCTATAAACTAACAATTCAAATTGTAAACAGTTGTTATTCTCAATTTGTGGGTTTTGCGGTGACCTCGTGTGTTTCAACGTATGTTTTTGTACTAAATAGTTTTGGTGGAGTATCAAGTAAAAAATAATTATACTTCATTAGGTTATACTTGGGCATTTCATTGTACCCATATAGGTTTGATTCTTGTGCCAACCTCTCTCAAGGAATTTTTTTTACCTTTCTATTTACTATGTTTCTTCTTTTTTTCTTTTCCTTTTTGTATTTTTTTTTCTTTTCCACAGTTTTTAGGTTTGTTTTTACTCTTTCTTTTTACATTATTACTTTTGTTGTATTAATTAACATTAAACGCGATTTATGTAACCGCCGCGAAGCGCAGGTCATATACTAGTTTAGTTTGAGTACAAGGTCAATGGAAACTATTATCACCACGTTTTTTTATCATTTAGTGACTCATCACTTGCGCCACAACCGCCATCAACCAACCTCTCACTCCTTGTTGATTTTGGTGGTGCCCTGTTGGGAGGTGACAATGCCATCCGGTCAGGAAGGCGGACAAACAGCGGTCTGATCAAGACAATGTTATTTTAACATAAAAAGATACATTATTTAGTATTTAAAATCTATTAAAACTGAAAAAAAGAAAAGAACATCAAGCGAAATGACCCGTTGACTCAGCTAACAGATAAACAAACTTAGACCATCGCAAAGGCCAAATTTGAGTCGCTTGTTCTGGTCAGAACAGTTAACATGATACAAATCATGAACCGTCGGCCTTAAGCTGGAGACCGAAAACAAAAAACATCATCTTTTAACAAGTCAAAAGTCCAAAAAATGATATTATGTTAGTACTATTTTATTAAACAAAAAAAAAAGAAATTTAATGAAATTTTAAAAGATATATGTGAAATCAATTGATAAACAAAAGACCATGTTGTCAATATGGTTACATCAGGGTGTAGCTGAGTTAACCAGAAACAAGCTTCACAACAATGCAAAGGGAGTTGAGAATCATAAGCAGAACCCTTAAGTACTGGGTGGCGTAAATTACACCGATTATTTGTCCTTTGAGTGAGTTCCTTTTAACCCCAGAATATTCTTGAAAACTCCATCCTCTTGGTGCAAGAAAACGGTCCTCGTTTAATATTGCTAGTGCATTTGCGATAAGCAAACAACCCTCCAATAAAGTCCACAAACCCATCCCTTGAATGCTTGACTTAAATCTGTGAAGATTTTGTGACAAACTAATCACATAAGTTGTTATTTTACTCAGAAATAGTAATACTATAAGGAAGGCATGTGGCACGAACCATAAGTCTTTAAAGAGGATATCACTAAAACAATCCACAAGGGTGTGTTTAGTTGCAGAAAACCGTGTTTTGTAAAAAAAAAAAATCAACAAATCAAGAAAATCATGTTCAAACTAGGGATAACTAGGGATGATATAAGTGTGACTCGTATATTGAAACTACTTAATAGGCTGAGCAGAGCAGGTATGTGGTTGAGCTTGTTCTATAACTATTAAGCTTCAACTGTCAAATAAACATCCATTCATGAGGAGAGGCACAGACATCATGAATTCATGTCCAAATGAACAACATCACAGGGCTGTCTTTACCAAATACATCATACTGCTTTCATATTGGGATAGTGTAATCAGTCAAACGAAAATACAGAAACCCATTTAAAAGATGGCTTATTTAAACAGCTTTTGAATGTTTTCATAAATGAATCACAAAATAAACATATTAAATTATCAGACAGACAGACAGACAGAGAGGTATGCATACTAATAATTGAGGGTTGCAAATCCAGAAAGTACCAGTTTGCAGGAAGAAGATAGAATCTACGTTTGTAAGTAAGGGATGAAATTACCTCCGATTTGGATTACAGACAGACAAGAAGCGATGGTTTGAAGGAAGATCTAGGGTTTTCACACGGCCAAACAAAATCAATACAAATCGCTCGCGTGCGTCTTGTGTCTCCACACTTGATTACGGCTGTTGTTCATAGGGATGGAAAAAAACCCGAGCCCGCCGGGTATACCAGATACCCGACGGGTATGAAACGGGTTTGGTATTGGGAAAAAAATATTTTGAGAGTATGGGACGGGTATGGTATTAGGTGATACCCGACCCGATTATCCGAAACTAAATACACGTCTGCCCGAAACATATACCCGAAGACTTTTAAGTTTTATTTATATATATATATATATATATATATATATATAGGGAAAAGTTAATTTGAGAACACCTATATTTCGTGCGAACCGTGAGAACGCCGTCTAAAACCATTCAAATCAAAATTTTCTTTTTACACTTATCTTTATTACTAAAATACAATCCCAAAAACACAATTTACGCGTAAAAATTTAAACGTATACGGAAATAAATTGTTTTTACACATGTGTAAATTTACTGTTTGTACATGTGTAAACTGTTTCATTTACACATGTGTAAAAAGTTAATTCGAAAGTGTTTTTGCAAAAAAAGATGAATTATTTGGAAAGAAAAATCGTTTTTTAATGTTGTATTTTGATTATAATTAGGTTTGTATTGAAAAAAAATGATTTTGATTGGTTTTCTCATTTGTTCTCACGGTTCTCGCGATATTTAGCGTTCTCAAAATAACCCTCCCCTATATATATATATATATATATATAGTGTAAGTATTGGGAGAAAACCCTCATTTTCTGAGTAAACTCTCGAAACTCTAACTTCCCGAGCTTTTTTTCATCTAAAAAAATTAGGGCATGTAATATACATGTTTTAAGAGTTTTGAGCCAAAAAAATCAAAAAAGCGCCAAAGGGTTTTTTTTTAAAAAAATAAAATAAGTTGTGCATCATAACATATGTTAGCTTATTTTTTCCTGGTAACATATGTTATGATGAAAAATTATTTATTTTTTTTAAAAAAAACTATTCGGCGCTTTTTTGATTTTTTTGGCTCAAAACTCTTAAAAACATGTATATTACATGCCCTAATTTTTTCAGATGATAAAAAGCTCGGGAAGTTAGAGTTTCCAGAGTTTACTCAAATATTTAGGGTTTTCTACATAACCTTACCCTATATATATATATATATATATATATATATATATATATAGGGACAGGTTCAAATACAAAGTAATACAAACGTGCGAAGGATGCGAAGGATCACTTTGTACTTGATAATTACGTAATGATAATTACGTAATGCCTTCATGACTTGATAATTACGTAATGATAATTACGTAATGCCTTCATGATCATACAAAAACATTACGTAATTATCATTACGTAATTATCTTGTACAAAGTGCATTATAATTACGTAATGATAATTACGTAATGATAATTACGTAATGATTTCATGAACATAAAAAACATTACGTAATTATCATTACGTTATTATCAAGTACAAAGATCCTTCGCATCCTTCGCATGTTTCTTTTACTTTGTAGAATAACCGCCCCCTATATATATATATATATATATAGGATTTGGTTCAAATGAGAACCTTTCCCCAAATTGAGAACTGAGAGAACCATTCTGGGCCACACATTTCTCTAAGGCAAAAAAAAAAAAATTTTTTTTTTTTTTTTTTTTGCAAAAATCGCTGCTTTATATGTAAGAAATTTTTTTTTTATTTTTTTTGTATTTTTTTTCAGTATACACATGTGTATAATTGCATTATACACATATGTATAATGCA
The DNA here is from genome assembly GCA_032199755.1 of Ambrosia artemisiifolia. Classification (NCBI taxonomy): domain Eukaryota; kingdom Viridiplantae; phylum Streptophyta; class Magnoliopsida; order Asterales; family Asteraceae; genus Ambrosia; species Ambrosia artemisiifolia. The sequence continues at coordinate 651,525 of CM063523.1, forward strand.
ATATACACATATGTATAACTGAAATATACACATATGTATAGCTGAAAAATGCTATATACACATATGTATAAATGAAAAAAAAATTCAAAAAAAATAAAAAAATTTTTTTCCTTGCATAAAAATGTGCGATTAAAGCAAAAAAAAAAAAAAAAAATTTTTTTTTTTTTTGCCTTTATATGAAATGTGTGGCCCAGAATGGTTCTCTCAGTTCTCAAATAGGGGTTGGTTCTCTTAGGATCCCTACCCTATATATATATATATATATATATATATATACAGTACAGGTTAATAGGTGAAGGACACTATATTCAAGTATATGCAAAAGACAATTGGCGTGTTCTTCTACCTTTTTCAGGCGAAGGAGAGACCTTAAAGATAAAACATTTCATAAACCTTGCAGAAGATGAGGATTTAGAAGACTGTTCAAGTCCACAGTCGATAGAGAGTACACACAGAGATTTCTGAAAACAAACGTAAGCAATGACGTCACACAAACATGGAAGACAGTTGTACAACGAGACACAGAGCATCAAAATAAATTAAAGTCAAGAAGAGGCCAATAGGTGTGTCAATAATGGCCAACATGAGTTGATTAGTTTTTGAATTTTGTAAAAGAAGTTTGGCGTTTATTTTCTTTAGTTGATAGCCATACATGTGTGTAATAGCTATAGTGTTTAGTTTCCTTGTAAATTGCCTATATAAGGCAACTATCTCTTTCATTGTAAGTACACCAAGAAATCCATTGAAAGCAATAGAATTTTAACTTTCATGGCACACTAAACTCTCTCCGACGCTCCTTAACTAAACCTTCTTATTCTTCAGTTTGTCCAAGATCTTCATATTATATTCCAACAACTATAAAATATATATATATATATATATATATATATATATATATACTACTACTACTACTACTACTAATCCACCGCTACTACTACTACTAATCCACCGCTGTGCATATTCTCTACCATCCATCCGCTGTGCAAATCCCACTGTAAGTATTATGATTATTTTGCTTCTTTATAATATTTTAGTGTTAATTCTACTTTATATATGTATTTATTTAAAAAGAATTAAGTTTTGTTTTGTTTTAAACATAGTCATTCACCACCCTCTCTGATATATATATATATCTTTTTTAACGATTTTTAGCAATATTTTATTCTAATAGATTTATTATTTGAAAAATAAACTTTTCGTCTAAAATATATATTCTAATAACATTATTATTTATATGTATACGCTATGAAATATAAAAATAGTTTTCAAAATTCATACTATAATATATATTTGCTTTTTGAATGTTTCAAAGATTATTATGGTGATAATGATATATATGTTACTTATTACAATTTCATATGTTTTAGATTTTTTTAAAACATAAGAGTATAAAAGAAAATAAAAAATATATAAATGCAAATACCAATGGGTATACCCGATACTCGCGGGTATGCTCTTTACCTGACGGGTAATGGGACATGTATGGTATGAGATTTTATAACCGGGTATGGGTATGATATTAGCAAAACCCGACCCATACCCGACCCGTTGCCATCCCTAGTTGTTCATGAAAAAAATCGAGCCGAGCCAAGCGAAGCAAGTTCGGGCTCGGCTTGGCTCAAATTTGAAACCGAGTTGGCTTGCAAACTTTTAGGCCTTTGTGGCGAACCACGAAACAAATCACAAAACTTACGAACGATTGTTTTGCGGACTGTCAAACTCAAGTTGCTGATTGATAATTCAAAGTATTCCAATCGAAGACATAATCAAACCGGAAGCTTCAACCAAAAAAAAAGAGGTAAATCAACGAAATAAACATCTCAACAACCTTACCAAAATTTAAAGATTAAAAAAAAGTAGGGTAGTCGATAGAGATTAGAACCTTCACAAATAAACATATCATGAAATATTTCTTTTAGACAAAATTGCAGAAAACGTCCTTGATGTTTACCCAAAATTGCAGGTTTAGTCCTTTAACTTTAAAAGTTGCAGGAAACCTCCTTTATCGAACTTTTGGTTGCAGGAAACATCCTTTACACTAACGCCGTTAAATTATCCTGTTAAGTTACCCTCACATGCCAAGCATGTGAGGGTATTTTCGTCAATTTGTATTTAAAGGACCTTTTATGCAATTAAAACAAAATTAACAACATAACAATAAATGAGGGACTAAACTTGTCAAAGTTTGGAAGTTTTTAAAGGACCTTTTCTGCAATCTCAGACTTGTTTTTCCGGCGATGGTCGCCGCCGGCGACCACATTCCGGCCAAGTACTCCGACACAACTATAACTTGTGTTAGAGAACACACACACACATTATGCCTATTATTACAACACAACTAACAAAGTGCCAAAATACCCTCTAAAATAGCTGCTAACAGTAACAGATTCATTCACACACACACACACTTCATAAAGATAGAGAGAGAGAGTATGAACAGGAGAGAGAGAGAGGGGAGCCGGAGGTCTCCTCCACCTCCGGCGAGGCTCCGGCGGCGCAGCTCCACACACCACCACCCTCTCACCTCAACTATTATACCGATTATTATAGAGAGAGAGAGAGAGAGAGCAGAGCCGAGAGGAAGAGAGAGGGGCAGAAGAGAGAGAGACAGATTGGGAGAGATATTTAGAGGAGAGAGAAAGGAGACTCAAGCAAGGAGGAGGAGGAACCATGGTGATTCCAGTGGCGGCGCCCCTGTCACCAGATCGGATCCTTTTTCAGACCAAGGTAAAACCCTATCTCGTTTTCTACTCCTCGATTTCAGATATGAAGATGAATGATTGAAGGTGTGATGGTGGTTTCGATGGTTCTTAACAGGGGTTGTGATGATTGTTGAAGGTGGTTTCAGGTGGTGGTCACAGTGGTTCGGGTTGGGTGACAGTGGTGGTTGCCGAGTGGTGAGTAGTCAGTGGTGATGGTGGAGGATTACGGTGGTAGTTTAGCAGACACCATTTTTTTTTGTTTGGTCTTCTTCCTCTGGCTGTTACTGGTTTTCTTATCCGAAATCTGGAAGGTACATTCGCGGGAGTGTTTGTGGCAATTGAAGGGGTTGACATTCTTTCATCTTTTCCCTTTCTTCCAAAAATTTTTAGATGTTAAAAATGGTCTCTTGAATTCTGTATCGATATGGCATAGTAATTAATTCATCATACAATTTGTTAAAAATGTTCTAATAAACTTCAAACTACCATTTGCAGGTACTCCATAGAGTTTGCTGAAAATTTATGTGTTTGAATAAATGTGTGATATTCCGACTCTAATTTGAATGGTTGTTAGAAAGTCTAGGTTGTTAGAAAATTTGAATGGTTCTAATTTGAATGGTTGTTAGAAAATTTATGTGATATTCGGAGTACTTGGCCGGAATGTGGTCGCCGGCGGCGACCATCGCCGGAAAAACGAGTCTGAGAGAGAGAGAGAGGATGAGTTTGTTTTAAAAACTTTCAAACTTTGACAAGTTTAGTCCCTCCTTTATTGTTATGTTGTTATTTTTGTTTTAATTGCAGAAAAGGTCCTTTAAATACAAATTGACGAAAATACCCTCACATGCTTGGCATGTGAGGGTAACTTAACAGCAGAATTTAACACCGTTAGTGGTAAAGGTCGTTTTATGCAACCAAAAGTTCATTAAAGGATGTTTCCTGCAACCAAAAGTTCGATAAAGGAGGTATCCTGCAACTTTTAAAGTTAAAGGACTAAACCTGCAATTTTGGGTAAACATAAAGGACGTTTTCTGCAATTTTGTCTTTCTTTTAAATGAGCATAATCTAGTTTATCAAACAAATCTTAATGATCGATATAGTGAAAGTAGATGCAAAATTTTAATAGAAAAAAATACTATTGGTGTCTAAATGGTCGAGTTAGGCGGACTAGATAACCAAACAGGGAATGTCGACCCAAAACTAATTTCGGGCATAAGTTTCAAAACTTTTTAACAAAAAACTAGTGTTAGATATCATATAACAAAATTAATTACCCTACTTTGGTGTTAGTCAATTTTTGCATAGTATTTATCATCTTTACTTACGTGATAGATTTCATTTTTGCAAACCGTATAGTAGTATAATACACGGGTTTGTAATTCTAGTTTGAAATAATAGGGTTTTCGAATTCAATGTTTTGGCATATAGATTCCTTTCATTTATCTTTTTTTTTTATGACAAGAACAAAAAGAGGTGCATAATTAAACAAGATGGACATGCCAAATGCATCATTCCAATTACCTTTTGATAATATAATCCAACTCTAAAAGCAACTTATGAATCTCATTGATAGATACATCACACAAAGAGATATATATCAAATTTATTCTGATTGTTATGATTTTAAATCAATTTTATACTTAAGTGAATTCCTAAAAGTTGGAGAAGAAACATTGCAAAAATAGTAAAAGTCAATGCATATGGACATTGACCATTTTCACATTGCACACCAACCCTTGTTAAATTCTACATAACAATGCCACTATACTTTCTTCATATATCAACAACGAATCAAAAAACCATTAACTCACCAAAAAAAAAGAAAAAAGAAACCAACAACAAAAAAAAAAACCCTACACATATATAAACATTTATAAATGAACCCCAACCCAAAACGAATATGATTGAAAAATTAAAGAAAAATTCTAAGTTCGTGTTGCAGCCAAAGCAACACGAGGACTCAACACGGACGATTTCTTTTGTAACATTTGTTTCAAATTTCTAATCTTGGCGTCAACTCGTGCACTAAACCCGATTTTCGTCTCTTGTCTAGCTTTTGATCTTTCCCGGGTCCACATATGTCGATCTTCAACGTCTTTCTTATAGAATTTGATCTCTTGAATCACATGATGATCCATTGGATTGAAAGATCTTTGAAAAGAAATATGAGCCAAATAAGGGAGATTACATGCAACCATCACTAACAGTGTGCTCAACCAGAATATTGGGGCCGGAGCGAGGGCTTCCACAAAGATTTTATACGCGTTTCCAGAAAGTTCTGGAGGCATCATCCCGTATAATATTATAAACACATACCACGCAATGATGCTGAAAGCAATCAGAAAGTGTTGTATCCATGTGAAGTGGCTCATTGTGAGGGAGATTTGGCAATTTACCGCATAGATGACACATGTGAACATGGCTGTCCCCACCACCGTCATGTCAGCTGTCTGCCCGCCTGCCCGAAAAGCTTGGTCGTAGAATATTATAATGTTGAGAAAAAAGACGATAAGGGAACAGTAGAGCCCGTTCCCCATCCACCCAAAGATTCGGTACCAGTCAAAAAATAGGTTTCTTGGTCCTTGTTGATACAAGGCTGGAAACTGCATTAGCATTCAAGAGGTGTAAATGTTAATAAAAAAGAAAAAGCAATGATTTGGAGTGAAAATTTACAACCCGTTATACGGCTTTTATTTTAATGATAACGGGTCAAACAGGTAAAATACGGAAAACACTAGTATTTTAACAATATGACTTATTTAATCATATTAATAAATTTGTTTTCTTTAAAAAAACATTTACAAAAAATGGATCTTTCAAACATGTCCCCTCTTTATCTGATATTGTTATCAATAAAATCCAACCCAAATCGTAGATATGGAAGCTAACCTGTAAGCAGATCTCGGAAGATACATCTTGTTCAAAAACACCAAGTGCAATCACAGGCAAGGATGTAAGAACAACATTGAATAAAAGCATATACCAATCATCATATACTGATTGGCCCGAGAAGCCTGTGAACGCCTCAAAGTAGAACAGTGTAAGCCCGAATGCAATATTTTTGTAGAAGAAATAACATATCTGCGTTTTCAATAATCAATATAAATTACATTAAAAAAATAAATCCAAATATTTTTTAATTGTTGGTTAGACATAATGTAGTTACCATCTGAGCGATTCTCTTATAGCACCAATGACCATGTACAACCAGAAGCCTTTCCAGAAACCGGAACTGTGCAATAGCAAAGTCACTTGCCATCACAGCCTACACAAAAAAATTATCAAGTTTGTAAAACCCCATTTTACACAACAATTTCTAGAAACATGCTTATGTTTTGCTTCAAAACCAATTTCACACTCAAAACAAGTTTAAAAAACCAAAAAAAGATCAGACACATTTGCATAATATGACAAACCTGCATCCCTTCAACACCACTTATTCCAATACCAATATCTGCCTCTTGAATCATCCCGACATCATTTGCACCATCTCCAATTGCTAAAGTCGTTTTCCCAGAGCCTTCTTTCACCAATCTCGTAACCTAATTTCAAAAATAACATCAATAATGTATGCCCTATGCATGAAGTCCAATACACAAGATCAGGGCCATTTCAACCCCTTTATGTAAAAATGCAGGTTGTATTTTCTTGCTAACAGGTTTTAGGGTCAAATGGGTCCATCAATTGGGTCTAGTTTTATCTCAAATTGGTCGAATATAAAACATTGGGTATAATGGGACGGCTCAAATCGGTCCAACGGGTCGAAACTCAAAGTTCCCAAAAGTGTATATTTAATGCTAGCAACCTCCTAAATCACATTATTCAATGATTTAGACTGTTGTAATCATCCCGTCTATCTTGCCACTTTTATGTTAAGAATGAACAAAAAAGTGTTTGTGTGAGGCCCAACCTGTTTTGACCCGACTCAGTTTTGACATGTAACCTAACCTGCCTGACCGGCCCATCTTGCACCTCGGTGTTGATAATCATTAAAGATGAAAAAAAAAGTCTTTGTGGGTCATCTCAACCCGCTTTGACTTGTTAGTTGTTACCCAAGTGGCCCGACCCGTCTATCTTGTCAACATTAAATTTATCTTACCATGGCCTTCTGCTTAGGAGAAACACGGCAGCATATTACAGAAGCACATCCAACTGCTAAATTCAGAAACTGATGCTTCAAATCTTCCTCCAAAGCATAAGTTAAAGTCTTCCCATCGATAATCAACGCAAATGCAGCATGTGGATCCCTTTCAACTTTTATCATTTGATATGCATTCATGAGTTGCATTTTAACGTTGTCCTTTACAGCCTGATCAGTATTAAAATAACAATTAACTGCCTTTTACACACAATGACGTTAATCTTGCAATCTTAACTACCCATGTGGTTTAAGTGAAAAAGATTCATTATCCTTACATAAGTCATAAAATGACATTAAATATCCATTTTTAACTACCCACATAGTTTAACTAAAAGGTTCTATAATTTGTGAAATACTTGAAATGCCCTTCAATAAAAGAGGGAAAAGAACAATTTTTGTGGACTCAAATCATTATTATCATTTTAACTTAACCTTGATAAGTACCTTCTTGGAATCTTGGTTTAACATGTCCACACTCGTTGATATACATATTTGTTTCATGCCCTGCCGAAGCAAACTGCATGCAAACCTGCACCAACCAAGCAACATTAATATTTTTTTTTTTTTGCAAGACTGTGCACAAAATAATTATTGTGAGTTGAAAAATTAGAAGCAGATAATAAGATAGTTACATTTTTTTTAATAGTTTAATATTTATCTTAATTATCATAGTTCTCTTACAGCAATTTCTTATATACTTCTACAAATCAGATTATTTTGACTCTAAATAACCAATAGAAACCATAACCATATTGATTTTACACAAACGGAAAAAAGTCATGATTATAAATTTAGCGGGTGAGAGGCATTACCCAATGTTGATTGCAGTTTCCATTTTATCACCTGTTAAAACCCATATCTTAAGACCAGCTTGTGCCAATTTATCGATACATTGAGGCACCTATACAAGAAAAAGGACAGTTAAACTAAGTACTACTACATAATAATGACATATATGAATTATAGGCTATAGCGTGGCGATTTTGACTCATTTACTTCATGAATGAGTCGATTTCGGTTATGTTTTATCTATGACAGGTCAAACATTCTCCATATTTCAGCTTTGGCCCAACCCGGCAAAACCAATCAAATTTCAAAGACTTTACCATGATCCAACCCAGCCCGTTTTGTCCTCAGCAAAAACCACCCATTTATAACCCATTATCCAACACCAATAAAAGAACGATGTGTTCTGACCCTGATCTAGCCCGTTTAGACTCAAATAAAGAACTACCCATTCACATTTTGTTACCCAATCCACGAGTCAACCCATTTTGTCCCTCAAACACCTCACAAGAATCGAGTAATAAAGGTCTACCCCTTGCTGCAGCTTATCCTCTACAGCAGTTGCGCCAACAAGAATCAAATCCTTTTCCATCATGTCAGAGACCCGTTCAAGCATGGCCTCCCTGTCACCGCCAATTGCAGTTTTGGCTTTTATAAATTCTTCATTCCATGAAATGTATTCTGATTCATCAAGTTTTTTATAAGCGAGTGCAAGTGTACGCAAACCGGCTTCCCCGTAATCATTTAAGTGTTTTGTGGTTGCCTCTTCAAACATTCTTCCATTTTTTGATAAACGATCAAAAATAATGCTGCAAATTAATCAATAATGTCAAATATAGCTGGTCTATTACATCAAAGAAGTCACAATGAACAGTTTTTTTTTATATTAGGATAGACAGATTCTGCTCTTGGTTATCTAAATGTTTAAGAGTCAAATAGACGTACTTTCACAAACTTACAATTAATTTCATAAGACATAAGATTATTAAGTGTTCAAATAGTAGAAGCACATCCAAACACTATTTTCCGCAACCAGTTTTATTACAGCTGATTATCTTATTGACTTATACTGATTATTTAAATTCAAAAATTCATTTTTGAAAGGCACACACAAACACCACCTTATACACGTGTCAAAAATGAGAACTAGTAACCAACCTGTCAGCGCCTTTGCACAATAAAAGAATCTGTCCAGTCTCGTCCTGAACTATGACAGACATCCGTTTTCTTTTGCTTGTAAAATCCAAAAGATTTAGAAGTTTGAACTCCCTGGAAAAAAAGAATATTACAATAAGAAAAGATGATTTAAACAACGAACATTAATATAACTAAAACAGAGTCATGTCCAGACCTTTCAACAAATTCTTGAGATGAAAAATTCCTCTCACGAACAAATATACTTGATTGCGTTCTTCTACAAAATTCAAACCCGAATTCTCTTGCAGCCACAAGAAACGCGCCTTCATCAGGTGATTCTGCCTCATAACTATAACTATCAGTTTCTTCGTTAAACTCGGGAATTGCCGTGTGACAAAGAGCAAGAATCCTAAAAAACAACAATAAAACATCTGGATTCGCCTCCCGAACCCAATTCCCGTTCATTAATCGATTGTCTTCAAAACTAAACCCCTTAATTGGTATTCCCAAACTTTCTTTAGAAACCGTTACCGCCTCTAACTCAATCTCTGATCCGTTTTGTACACTGGACCTTGTAAAAGGATTGTCATGCCCTTCAAGATCCATAGCCATTTGATTAGCAGCAGCCAGCTCGACTTCACTTGACCGGACGCCATATGGGATTCCCGCAATCGAGCATTTCAAGAAATCCATTTGATTACATGTTAAAGTCCCAGTTTTATCAGATAAAATCGTGTCCACCATCCCTAATTCTTCATTCAAATTTGACGTCCGGGCTTGAGCAGGAGTGCCCGTTTCTTCATCATACATGTTTAAATCATGATTTATAAAAAGCGCTTGTAAAACTTTCACGAGCTCGATAGAAACATAAAGTGAGATTGGTATCAAGTACCCGTAAAGAATTAAAGCGGTAATCAGATGATAAAAACCCGATAATGCAGCATTTTTGGGATCATATAAACCTTCGTCGTCTGGGGCCCGCATGTACCACCAGTTCGGCATTTGTGTTTTTGTCTTGATAGCAAATCCCGTTGAGCTTATTAATGAAATTAACACCAAAAGGGTAAAAAGGACATAAATAATTTTGTCCATTTGTTTCTCAATTGTACTCCTTTTTGAAGGTGATTTTGTAGCATTTTGCATCACTTTACTATCGTGGCCCGAAAATATAACCACCCCGTAAACATGCCCGGTGTTTCTAAGCTTTGAATCCCTAAGCAAAATCTGACTAGGATCAAGCGGATACACCTGGCGTTCATATTCAAAATTCCCGACAAACATATAAAGATTCGGGTTCGGGTCCTCACATTTAATTGTTCCTCTAAAATCTTTAAAACTGGAATCATCATCTAAAGATAAAGTTGATTCTAAAGATCTTTTAACTTTTAAATTCGTCTCACCATCTAAATTCATAGTTTCAACATAGCAAATCCCGTCTTCATAGCTTGATGATAATAACAATAAATCAGCGGGGAAAAACTGATCCTTTTCGACTTTTACCACATCACCAACCCGTATATTCATCCATGGCTTTAAGGAAAACACACCTTCTCCATTATGAACTCTAACTTTCCTCATATTTACCTTCATGTCCTGCATGAACCGGTGCCAATTTTCAACCGCTTCTTTAGCCATACTGAGCCCCATTACAAAAGCCAAGGGTGCAATCATGCTATAAGCCGAAAAGGGAGAAACGGGCGTCAATGATAAGAATGCAGCAAAGAGGAAATACACATTAGCCACACGTCTAAATTGCTCAAAGAGAGCTTTGGGTAAAAACGTAATGGCATTATACTTGGTGGTAGAAATGTAATTTTTGCAGTATTTGAGAGGTTTCTTTTGGTGTAAATGAGGTTGGTTACAACAAACGTGACGGGAAAAACCAGGCCCACGAAACTGATGAGGTTCATCTGGTGAATCAACAGGTGGTCTTATGCATCCAAATGTGTAAAAGCTACTTCTCTTTATCTTAGCGCGTATTCTCCCGTGGGCCATTTGCGTATTATCTTCTCACAAGAATCACTAAAAGCACATCCCTTAAAGAACCGTCCTTGTGTGCGTGTTAAAAATTAGAAGAACACAACTGAAAAACCAGAAAAAATCTGCGTTAATATGATTCCTCTAATTAAACAGTAAAAACAATGATTTACATATAACCAAAGAATACAATATTCGTCACACAAAAAGGGATTTATATTTACAAATACGCAAAGCAATAGAATTAATAATTCACTGGAAATCAATCACCTAGCTGCATCTTCAACAAAAACATACTCATTCAGTAGTAATCCATCGATAGTATTCAGTGATCAAATCTAAAAGTCCGAATAGGTGCTTAAGCACTTGCATTCAAGAAAACAGTAGTATTTAAATTATATAATAAGTAGTGTTTTCAAATTAGATATGCATAGACTGAAAATACTAACAGAAAGCAAAAGAGTTAACAATTTCTTTGAATTTGCAGATGGAGAAATTCACACATACAAAAACAACAAGTAATTCCTTTGTTCAAACATAATAGTCCTAATTGATGGCTAAGCAAGGTTGTTGATTGTATTACAGTAAAGGTTTCTTTGAAAGCAATAGAAATTTCTTGGAGATTACACAAACCTAACTTGATCCACAAAAAATAAATCCTTTGATCAAATTTAAAAGGCCCAATTGGTGCATAACTTTGATCATGATCCCTAAAGAGAAATTTTTGTGTAAATAAGACAATTTGGAAGTCTTTCTTTCTAACTTACATTAACCAAAACAATAGAGTAGACATTATACATTATATATATAGAGAGAGAGAAAGGGTTATTGTGTTTTCAATTAATTCGATAAACAGACATTAAATAAGTATGAATATACATACAAACAATCATGAAAACATAAAATTGGGGGAAAAGGAACACCTTTGTAAAGGACAGAGCATATAAGTGAATAATAATAATAATAATAATAATAATAATAATAATAGTAAAGTTGAAGCCAGAACAAAGTTAAAACTAGAAGATCATACAAAGAAACTTTAAAAAGTAAAAAAGAGATGAGGTAAACTAAACTAAACTAAAGTATAGAAAAGAAAGAGGAAAAGAATATACATTGGGGATGGAGTGAGTAATTATAATAATAGTAATTTAATTAAAGAAAAAGACTGATAGCAAATGGAGAAAACAAGGTTTAAAAAAAAAAACCCAAATCGTTAATAAGAAAGAAAGAAAGAAGAGGTGGAATTATGTATGTACCTTGAGGCAGATGAGAAATGGATCGATGAGATCAGAGAATGCCAGCTGGATATTCGACTCAGATCTTGCCTGCCGATTAACAACAACAACAAGAAGATGAAGAAGAAGAAGAAGATGGTTGTTGTTCAGGTGAACAAGGGAAAAACAAAGAAACCCCCTCTTTTATTTAATTTAATTAATTTAATTTGTTGTTTATATATGTGTTGGTTCTTCTGATGATTATTATGAGAGTATGTATTACGGGTAGGGCCGGCAATTTTGTATACGAACACGATTACCTGACACGAACCTGAACGATCTTAATCGGTACAGATATGGCTTTAACAGGTTTCGTGTCCTAAACAGGTAGACACGAATTTACCTGTTAATTTTCGTGTCGTGTACAGATAGTCAAGTTTCGTGTATCGTGTCTTAACAGGTTCGTGTATTAACAGGTCATGTATACACAATTTGTCAGCCCTAAGTATAATGTTCACAAATAGGTACTAACAGGTACGCAAACAGATATTAACAAGTACACAAACAGGTATTAACAGGTACGCATTATCTAGGTCTTTGGTGAACTTTTGGAAATTTTCTCTTACTAAATAGGTTCGTAAACATGCGATTAATATAATGGTTACAAACAGGTATTAACATGTACTTTTCGTGTATACCTGTTAAAAAAATTAACAGGTTCGTGTATAAAAAAATAGACACGAAAAATTATCGTGTCGTGTACAGGTAGTCAGGTTTCGTGTATCGTGTCTTAACAGGTTCGTGTCTTAACAGGTCAGGTATACACGATTTGCCAGCCCTAATTACGGGACGGCCCATTTGTCGACACTCCAACCCCCCTGTAATCTGTATTCTAGTTTCTACAAACTAATTATTAATTAATTAAATCCCTCTTTCGTCTTTACAGGTAACTCAGTTGGTGAATGCATCAGGGAACCCTTTTAGGGGTCCTGGGTTCGATTCACACGAGGGACATAATGAGAAATAATGGATGACCCCTGGCCTATGGTCACGAGTTCGAGTCCTGATCTCACCCGGGTTTTAGCAATCCTTCACCGACATGCCTACGGGCGGGTGAGGGGTTGGGATTTTCCCGGTTTCGGGAAGTGCATGGGCGGGCCTGACTACGCCAGCCGCCCGAGATACGTATGGGCCCTCCATTGGGTTGGTCGTGGGGGTCTGTCCATAGTGTGGGGACTCCCCTGAGTAGTCGGACAGAAATGTTTGTTGGCCGTTAAAAAAAATCCCTAGGTAAAACCTTTAGGTTTTCGCTTTGCCCCAATGGGGACTCCCCAATATCGCTTTAATGAGTTGAATCAAAGTTTGTTTGATATTCTTCTTACGATTTCCTATTTTATTTTGACAATATATTTGATCATAACACATAAAAGCTAATATATGAAAACGTATTAAAAGTAGGGCTGGCAATGGGTAACCTGTTAAGACACGATAAGACCTGTTTGACTGAAAAGTACACTATTTGATTTTTTTGACTTTTTTTAATACTTAGAATTAAGAGGCAAAAATCTTTCATTTCCCTTTTTTGGTACATAAAACGTAAAACTGTGTTATAAACATGAGATATAAATGAGTTAAACGAGTCGTGTTCATGTTTAGAACTTGATTTGTTCGCGCGCGTCAGAGACCTGTTAACCTGTTAGGGACACGATTTGCCAGCCCTAATTAAAAGGTACTACTTTTTTTATGAATAACATGTCTTTATTTAAATACTAGCCGATTATCCCGGGAAGGTCCCGGGGTTGAAAAATTTAATATGATTTAATAAAAAATGATAAAAAAAAGAAAACTCAAATCACGAAAAGAGTAAATAACTTAAACATAATCAATCTTAGTTAAAAAACATTTATTTAAAAAGTTTAAAAAATAAAAAGCATAAATTGAGTTATTAAACATAATAAAGTATTAAAAGGATAACCTTCAACATATAATCATCTTCACGTAAATTAAAATATGTTACAATTTGATTAATGAATAACCTGAACACTTTGTGTTTTTTTCTGTATGAATATAACCCCACAAAAAATAGTCGTTTTTTTTTTTCGTTTTTATATAGCACTATGGTACTCGTTGGAAAGATAATAAAACGCTCGTTAATTTGGTGTAATTTTTTTATTTAAAAAATCTCGAATATAAAAGATATTTATGTTTAAAAATTATGAGAGGAAGATAAGAGAGAAAAATTTTAATTTGTTTTTAAATTCTTTTTTCCTAAAATAACTCAATTTAATTTTAGTAATTGAGAATTAAGAGATAGAGAGATAAATTTAGAAAAATACTCAAAAACACAAAAAACACTCAATTATTAAGCCACGTGGCACTTTCAATGGGCATATATGCTTTCTTATATATATATATATATATATATATATATATATATATATATAGATACGGAATATTGTATTTTCTAAAATTATGAAATTCCTTTGGAATTTTTTGGCAAGCTGATCCCTCACCGAAGCTAGATGCAAGCCTTGTTTAACAAGTCAACGCGGCAGTTTGATATTTATTTGAATATATATATTTCCATGTGCGTGTAGTTGGGTTAGTGATGATAACAACATTCATGTCTTCTTCCGATAAATATAAAATTTCAAATTTGAAATGGAAATTAGTACATATCACTAAATCTATATATCCTCAAGTTTGAGTTATCCTACAAAAGTTTTAAAAAATGAAAAGGGTGATACTCCACTTAAAAAGTAACATCTTAGGAAGAGGTAATTTTGTTAGAGAGCCCGGGCACTCTCAGCTTCACCAAATCGGCTTGAGATTTCATGGGCTACACCACTCCGCCTTGTTAGGCTAGCACATGAGGCTTCATTTAGAAGCTTTCTCTGATACATTCGGCTTGGGCATAAGAGGATTTTTAAATTATTTTTTTGGGTGGGACCATTTAATGGGGTGTGTGTGATTGGTGAGTATGGTAAAATGGTGGGGTCTTTGGTTTGAGACTACTTTAGGCTTGGCGTTTCCAATGTTTATGCTAGTTTAGGGTTAAAATGACGTGGCACTATGTGATTGGTGGGCATGAGACTTGTGTCCCGCCCTCCCTTAAGAGAGAAAAAAAGAATATGCACAATTGCTCATACACGTCACATGCTATTTTCATCCTATTTTTAAATATCCGTAACTTTTTATAAGTTATTTTTTAAAGAAAAACTAAACAATAAAATCGAGCGTTTTTTTATCTTTAATATAAATACCATATTGTTATACTTTTGAGAAAGAAAAATTGAAAACCCACTTCTTTAAGACATAATGGAGTTTATTAAAGTTTAGAGATAGCAAAGTAAATTACTAAATTCGTGCGAAGAAATGTGTCGTTGCCTGTTGCGACACGCCGAAACGTGGGCTTAACTCTAGTTGCTTATAACTATCATCAATCAATAATGTTTGTAGATTTACTACATTTGTACCACAATCACAATATGTCATCACCATTAACAATTTTCTTGTAAACATTTGGTGAGTTAAAATAATTATCATACATGTTTTTTAGTAAATATTTTGTAGCAATTTGAAAAATGAAAAGGAGTATGTATAAGTAAACGTTAAAGACATGATTCGGCGTAAACGCGTGGGACCGATAATCGTGTTGCCAAGTCACCAACAATGAGCCGTCTAATCACCACCAAACAAATTCATTTTATAATTATAGTACCAACATCAACAATATTATCAGGGGGATGAGGCGCCACCAGCAAAGCTCACGGGTACTCCACTATCAGCACGGTAACACCGTCGTCACCAGTGCTGGTAGGGGTCCCGTGAACCATTTGCTGGTTCTAGTTAACGGGCTGGTAACTATTAATAATAATTGCAACGGTCAAATTTTAGTATTTATTTTATTACTTTTTTGACTGTTTAAATAAATTTAATATAAAATGGTAACAATTTTTTTACTGTTATTTAATATAAAACCCAAATCCAAATCCAATCTCGCCCCCACTAAACCGTTGATCAAAATATTATCAATTTTCCATCTTCAAGTTGATCACAAATGGGAAACCAAAACCCAAATCCAAATCTAATCCCACCCCCACTAAACCATGTGCGACCACCAATTTGGAACGTGGATGATGAACTCGCCTCGGTGAATAGCTATATTGCTATTCAACAGCATGGAATGGAGCCAACGCAAAGTTTTTGGAAAGCGGTTGTCACAAGATTCAATGAATAAATGGGTGAAAACAATCGTTCAACGGACGCGATATATGAAAAGTATGTATCTTTAAAGTCGAAGTGCACAATATTTGTGCAATTCTTCGTAAATGCGGTGAACGACAATCCGGGTTTAAACGAAGATGAAGCAATTGAAGAAGCCCGTAACCAATACCGAAACATACACAATGATAACTACCTGAGTGTTGAGGTTTGGAGAGCTATAAGAGGACGATTTCTAATATAGTCGTGTTTCTACTATTTTGTTGTGTTTTTAAATAATGGTTTGATGTTATGGATTGATGTTATTTTATGTTTTTTTTATGTAGCGTTTACTTTAATATTATGCAATGTAGTGTTTTATAATTTATGTGTGTTTGCATTTCTATGTTTTATTTAGTTTTAATATTGTAAGTTTATTTTATTAGTTTAATTAATGTTTCTTTAAAAAAATACTAAAATATAAAGATTTCAGTGAAGTGAATCAGTTAAGTGCTTCTTTTAAAAAATGATTCACTGAAATAATGTGACAGTGTAGGATTGGTTAAAATCAGTGAAAGAAAAAACATATTCTAGTAGTGCCCCTTATTATTATTATTTTAGTTTTTTATTTTTTTCTTAACATGTTACAAAACAAACAAACAAACAAACAAACAGATATCTATGTTCATGTAAATTACACATATATGTTCATGTAAATGACACTAATGATTTCTATGTCAACTCAAAATTTAACTTTTCGTTTTAAACTTGAGAAGTTATGCATACGATTCCGGAAAAATTAAAAAAAATTAGTAGACATCTGGATATAGCTAGGGGCCCGAGTGGATGATGAATATGGAGATTTTTTAAGTGTGAAATAGACGGTTTATCATCTTCAATAATTAACAAATCATTTGTAGCAATCAGTTCCAACGTTACCTTCAATTAGAAAACGACAATGCTGCAGGCAATGCACAATATTATTGTAACAACTATATATTATTCAAATACAACTTCCAGTTTACCCGCCAAATGTACCTAAAATTTGTTTTCTTTTCTTTTTTTTTTTTTTTCCAAATTTTTATACCGGAGTGGCGGTCTGTTTACGCCTAAAACTAAGGCAGAAATTGAAAGAGATAATCGCTTGTTATTACAGGAGTGATGAATGTATTGAAGAAAAAACGTCTTATCTGAGAATCGATCTTGTAAAATGTTCACGAGTAGTTGCTAAGGCCTTAGAAAATGTCTGCAATAATTGGAACCACACATTTCAATATAACATAAGGATAATAAAAATGGACTTTGTCAGTCGTTACACATGTTGGAATATAAGCGTCAATTTTGACTCGCATAAAAAAGGGTTATGGCGCATCTTGTTGCCCGTTTACCTACCACTTTATTGTGATTGGCCTTTTCTTAATTGAAATTAATCCAGGAATCGAATGAAAAAAAAAATCTTATTTTTCAGGAAATTCCTTTCGTGTAAAAAATGTTTTTTTTTTCTAAACAAAGTCATTCAAACAAAAATTAGCTGAAAGGGGAACATAGAAATACGTCAAAGTTGTCTAAAGTTTGATATAACTAAATATAATTAACATCTTAAATAATTTTATCTGAATATTAGGCTATTATTGTAAGGGAAGTGATTTATAGTTGCTATCCATGACTGAAGTGGGCACACAACCTTTTGACAAATACCTTCACACTTAAACTACTTACATTTTCTTATTATGTGAGAGTGTGACATGTATATCTCGTTTAATTAGGCATGTCATGTCGGGTCAACATATATCTTTAACCTATTTATTAAAACACCAAAGTACCAAACCCATTTAACATGTTTACAACTTGATTACAACCCGCCTACCCGTTTGACTTATTTAGATAAATAGGTTTTTTCGGCTTTGTTTGGGTTACACAATTATTGTAGAAAATATTGGTTTGAACACAAACAACTCAACAAACACTCATAGAGCCAACACAAACTCAAGATCCAAAAAACGACAACAGATGTAGGCGACAAAACATGACAAAATCTTATTAACCCAAACCAAAACTTTACCCCCCAAATACCCTGAGTCTCAACAATAGATGAGACTCTGAATCAACTGATAATATGAACCGAATGATTGTTCAGATCAGACGGTTCACTCAGTAATAACAATAGTACAATACTTACAGACCAAAGAAGACAGATCGTACACAGACGATTACACCAAGATTATCACAGGATGATAATCAACCAAATACCAAGACCAAGAACCCTAATCTGCTCGAGAGTATCAAGAAGACGAGAGAAAGACAAATACATATAAATACACAGATAAACACCCAACAAGACTGTCTAGACAATACTCCAGAAATCCTTACTCCAGAGAGGATATTTCTGGAATACCAAGAGAAAGAACTGTGTTGAAGAAACGATTTTGGGTTAAAGAAGAACACTACACGAGATGTTAATCAGATGAACAAACATCGACTAGCAAAACCCCTTTGATGTTCAATGATATTCAATAACCCTAATCGCCCCTTTTTTCTTGTTGTAGAGGAGCAGCACTGCCTTGAGAATGAGACCAACCTTCTTTATATTAAGTTGAAGAACTCCTCATTTTAGGCTTGTAAGGTCACGGGCCTTAATATGGAGCAACAACATTCACGGGCCAGATTATAAGCCCATTTGAGAAAGCCCACAAAATATTATCTTTAAATCCAGCAATTAGCTTTCCAAACCCATTAGTAAAAAACAACTACAAGCCCAAAACCACACGACCACAAGTTAACCGAGCACTTTGACCTGCACAACCTTATGCAACATGATAAAACACAATGTAAACCACGACAAGTAATAAAATTGCAATTAGAGAACTATTATTTTTAACATCCCCCCACAATTTTATTACTTAAACACGTCTAAAGTTTTACTCAATTCACATATGTTGATATCTTGCGACAACAACACCTTTGAAGATAAAAGCTCTTATCATGATGACTTACTAGAATTCCATAAACCCAGAACTATATTATCAATCATACTATCTTAAACAAAAAATGTCAATCCCCAATCTCTCCACCTAGTCACTAACACAATGGTTTATTTCAATCAACTGAACAAGAAAGCAAACACTACTGTGAAACAAGTTTATTATAATCCAAACAACAAAAAATAGCAAGAATCAAACAACTTCAAAGTGTAGAAAAATAATCACATGATAAAGAACTGAAAATCAACCTGCACTTGTAACGCTTAGTCGGTTACAACACTAAATAATAGCACATGTCACAGCCCATATGGTACAATACAGCATTTAGCTGTAGAATGTTAAAATATGGACTGTTTTCTTTTCTTTTCCAAGTTTCTTAAGATGTACAAGAAATTTACAAAACACTTCCCAAACATATACCTGACAAAAAAGCTGTAGAGTATGAAATGTTTGCTAAGCAACAAGCATATAACTTTAACCACCAAAGTTTAATAACAAAGCATGTTAGCAAAAAAACCTTCATATTTAACATTAACAGAAGAAAATTATATGATTTTAAATCAAATCCAGTCAAAACATAAAATCTACAATATTTTATTGAAAACAAACATAAACTTTCGTGAGTTAAACATTTAAATGTCTAGGAAATGTTAAAACAAATCTTAGACCCCTTTTTATAAGAAACTTGGATTTGAGAAATACATTTTGACATCTCATCCTTTCTATATCATGTGACAACTTATTATTCATATGAACAACCAGCATAACAATCATGAAAACATCTTTCTACAGACCATGAAATCTTTCAACCGTTAAACACCACTAAACTTATAACAACATAAAGAAGTCGATATTAAATTAGAGACTCACAGATGAATAAGATCAAAGAGAATCTGACTCACAATAGAATGATTTAACTATGAAACCCAAAAGAGTATTGTGGAACTCTCTGGGTAACAAAAGAGACACTAAAGCTCATCCTTCTTTATGACTTAGAAACATCGGCCATATGTATTTAGATAGAGCTTGATTCAAACAGAATGCCCAAAAAAACAAAGACAAATGATATGAGTAACTCAATAACTCTTGACAACAAGACTAGATTCACATATTATCGTCAACAACGACCATCAACTAGAAGGGCAAAAAACATTAGAGCAGATCATAGCCTCAAATATGTATAACACAAATTTTGAAGACAAATAGATGAGAGATATTATTACATATTTGATTTAAGCCAAAAAAAACAAGACGATGACCTTTATATTCAAATTAAACAAGACAATTGGTATATGCCAACAAGAAAACTATATAACCATACAGACATATAACCAACTCAACTTATTACGAGTATACCAGAAAAACCTTCCAAGATTTCTTATTAGAAAATCACTTCTGATGATACACAAGTCACATGACTTTAAGACTTTTTAAAAAAACATACTTGAATAAGACCTGGCCCATGACATACAACTTGTAAAGTGCATAAGACCAATTGATTTTACAAATTCACAAAACTTTTACATATCATGCACCATAAAACCCCAGACTTCAAAAAAACTAAGACATTGAATCACACGATTCAAAAATACAGATATGAAACATATAGAACCATATAAACATATAACAATCATCATATACATATCTGATGACATATACTCGTGACGTGAATTCAGAACACGTCTGAAAGTAACAATACTCGTGAAGAACTTAAACTTATTTTACTTGATCAAAACTTTTACAACTTTACAAGAAACATATCGAAAAATAACTTGTAAAAAACATAAAGACTAATTGAATCAACCAAATGTTTATACCTTCACACAACTAATGAATCACATGATTCAATAAGACTGATTCAATAAGACTATCAGAAACATATCTGATAAGACAAAAGATCACACAACCTTTTAGATAAGACCAATCATGATATTCAATAAACAGTTTGATTTCACCCAAACCAGACCATAAGACAGAGACAAACAAGTTCCGATTGAACAAAAAACCATATGATCTTCAATCAGACTAGACATTACAAAAAATATAAGACGGAAAAGACATTCAAGAATAAACTTGATCAGAAATACATCAACCACATGGTTAGACAAACCAGAAATAAAGATTTTAGACCATACAACATACAAGTCAAGCAAAAGACTACAATATGATTTCAAAAAATAAAACCACCAAGACACGATCAAAGTAGAAAAATACTTTTACCATTGTTTGAGACAGAATTGAATTAGATAATTCAAAAAACGAAGTTCAAGACACATAGAGTATTTCATAAAGACTGATTTAAACCAAGACATAACCCGGACAATCATCCGTACAAAAGAAATAATAACCAAAAAACTATTCAGATTCTTCTGAAACAAAAGAAACTAACAATCAACCATATAAAAGTAACCAAAGAACAGGCAACGCCAAGTTAGAACAATGATTTATACATTTTTTAATCACTAGACTCAACAGATTGCAAACAAGCTATATGACCGAATCACTAGCAGGTAAATACAGTTGATAATTAGCAAGCTGATTTGCAAATTAACGTTTCAATAATTACAAGACATCCGTTATTATTATCATCATTATTTCTAGTACTATCGTTATAACCTATAGACAATCAATTCTATTAAAGGAAATACAATCAAGCAGTACTAGAAACATTAACCCATCAAATAACATAACAATCAAATAACCATTCACAGAAACGTCAAGACAAACAGTATCAGCCATTATTTAATCAAATGTCAAATAACAATCAATAACAAAATATGACACAACTTAAACACGGCGAAGCCAAGTCAGTGTCCTGGTCGTAGGTTCATCACTCAAAGGTGCCTACGCAGGTCTTAACAAGGGAGCCTGATTTTTATTCTGACCGCACCAATTATTGAGCCAATTCCGGTCCCCCTAACCCGGACAGTGCTCCTAGACACAACATGAAACTAAAACAGAGACAAGGAACAATCTCACCGGTATGGACCCAAGTTAGGGTTTCGCCAAAAAAACTCACAGTATGCAACCTTCACTTAGGGTTGCACACTGGAGAGCAAACGTGAATATGCTAATCTCCAATGACTCCTGCACAGCTTCTTGTTCCTCCAACCCAAACCCTAGATCTGAACGATGTTGCAGATCCAGAATTTTTCTAGTTTTGAGCTCAATCTGATCACTTCTGACCAATATGACCAATGAAGACTCAAGAACAACAAAAAAACCATAGACACAGATCTATACGATACCAACAATAAACTTCAACTCCAGCAAGAACAATCAACGGCCTCCTTGGCAAGATCCACACCAGATCTCTTCAACCAGATGAGAAACAATACAATACAACTAGATCTAAACCCTAGATCTAGATAGACAAAGACAAAAAAAAACGACGAACAACATACCAGATCTATAAACAGATAAGATCTGTTTATCAAAAATACAACTAAGAACAACATCTATTGATTAGATGAAATCCTTGACGAATAGACACAAATTTGTTAAGAGTTTTGACAGACCTTTCGAATACAATCAGGATCGAGAAAACAACCTAACAATACAACGACAGCGGAAATACAAAGACCAAATCACAATATCAGAAGCCTTGGCTCTGATACCATGTAGAAAATATTGGTTTGAACACAAACAACTCAACAAACACTCATAGAGCCAACACAAACTCAAGATCCAAAAAACGACAACAGATGTAGGCGACAAAACATGACAAAATCTTATTAACCCAAACCAAAACTTTACCCCCCAAATACCCTGAGTCTCAACAATAGATGAGACTCTGAATCAACTGATAATATGAACCGAATGATTGTTCAGATCAGACGGTTCACTCAGTAATAACAATAGTACAATACTTACAGACCAAAGAAGACAGATCGTACACAGACGATTACACCAAGATTATCACAGGATGATAATCAACCAAATACCAAGACCAAGAACCCTAATCTGCTCGAGAGTATCAAGAAGACGAGAGAAAGACAAATACATATAAATACACAGATGAACACCCAACAAGACTGTCTAGACAATACTCCAGAAATCCTTACTCCAGAGAGGATATTTCTGGAATACCAAGAGAAAGAACTGTGTTGAAGAAACGATTTTGGGTTAAAGAAGAACACTACACGAGATGTTAATCAGATGAACAAACATCGACTAGCAAAACCCCTTTGATGTTCAATGATATTCAATAACCCTAATCGCCCCTTTTTTCTTGTTGTAGAGGAGCAGCACTGCCTTGAGAATGAGACCAACCTTCTTTATATTAAGTTGAAGAACTCCTCATTTTAGGCTTGTAAGGTCACGGGCCTTAATATGGAGCAACAACATTCACGGGCCAGATTATAAGCCCATTTGAGAAAGCCCACAAAATATTATCTTTAAATCCAGCAATTAGCTTTCCAAACCCATTAGTAAAAAACAACTACAAGCCCAAAACCATACGACCACAAGTTGACCGAGCACTTTGACCTGCACAACCTTATGCAACATGATAAAACACAATGTAAACCACGACAAGTAATAAAATTGCAATTAGAGAACTATTATTTTTAACAATTATAAGTGAGTTTGTGTTAGGGTTGATATCTTTGACACAAATAAATATATGGTTGTGTTCGTGTTCAATGAGTTATCCTTTCAACCCGCCATGACTGACACTCAGAATCCTAATTATAACGAATTGTAAAACGTATACCTAAACTGAACACTTTCTATCGCTGTTGTGGGTTTTAGAAACCGTCATGTTATGGATATCAATAGATGATAACTAATTTTGGAACCTACCATTCTTTCAATTTAAATCTTTAAACAAACACATCCTAATTACATGTACCTGTTCAGACAATGAAGCCCCATCATCCAAGTTATGTGTAGTTACTTTTCCAGCAATCATATTACCATCTGTTTCAAGAATCACCCTGCCACATAATGTCTTTACAAAGTCCAAACATAACTTTTATAAATAGGTGTAATTATATACAAAGTTCCAGTCAAAACTAGCATGCCCAAAGTTATATTAGTGACAAAGTTAACTTATATAAATCACTTTCAACCTCATTTGATCACCCATTCCTCCTTTAGCCAAGTTTTGTTGACTTGACCCGTTCGAGATCAAGCATAACCTAATTCAATTAGATCATAAGTAAATGGGTCAAAATGGCTATATCCCCCCCCCCCCCCCCCCCCCCCCCCCCCCCCTACTGTCTGACTTGGAAGTTCAAGAAGGGTCAAATGATCATGTACCATAATTTCTAGAGTTGTTCTATAATCTAACATTATTGATTATTGTTTTTCTAATCAAGACCATAATTGATTAGAACATGATCAAGAAAGTAACGAAATGATACTAGAGTCAGTGATATAAATGTAACCGAATAGTTCCCTACCCTGCATCAACAATCTCATCAAGGCATAAAAACAATGTATCTAAGTTTTCAAGTGCCTCCCTTTGATCAACATTACCCCTGCATCAACAACTTAAAAGAATCAGACAACGAAACGCCAAACATACAATATTACCAACATCTAACTTGAGCAACATCTTTTGTTCTCGAATAACCCGAGTAGAAGGGTAACTGCATCAGAAAAGCCCTGCAGGACTGTGGCCAAAGCTAATTCATTTTCAGAATCATCTCCAGTTACAAAGAAATGCAGGTCTTGTATCAACTTATACACTACAACATTATTCTCAAACATCACTATTTCTGCTGCACATACAACAAAAAAGTACACCAAATCATTGTTTGTTTAACTATGTCGTAAAATGGTATTCGATCAATAAAAAATATCTTAGCAGGAAGTGTGACAAATAAAAGTTAGTTAATAGCGATACCTTCAGTCCTTGCATTAGTCTTGTGTGTTTTATCAACAAGCTATGGATAGGAGTTAGCAGCAATACAATAGCTCCCAAAAATACGAGATACCTGTGTGCTACGTCGCGATAGTGACGAAATATTAAAATACATGTTATCAAGCAGTGGTGATGAGGAAAATACAAGTTATAAGACCAAGCCCGAGGTATCGGGATGTGGAAAAACATTAAAAAAAATAAAAATGCAACAATTTATTGTTATATACTATGTAGCGACATATGACCTATACGTACGTTGTGTAGCGCGCTGTAGCGAGGGCTACTGACAAACTATGATGTATCTAAACTTTCACTGGAACATTATGCATTACAACTGTTATAACTACGTACCATACAGCTAGTGATTTGTGTGACGTAACTAATAATTTAAGAGTAAATTAGAAATTTAGGTCAGAGATCACGTAAGCAAGCGATGTAACGCAAACGTTACATTTGAGGATCATGTGGTCTGTTAATATAACCGATACATATGAAAGACCATATACGTACCCTACGAGCGGAAAACGCCATTGATGGAGAGCATGAAATCACATTTTGCTACAAAAATTGGAAACTTTATAGGTTGGGTTTTGGACCTAACTGTTAACTTTAATCAATGGACTTAAATTAACTAAGCAACTGGGCCTCTTATTACAATACCTAAATAATTAATAAATGATCCACTAAACTAGCAATTCGCTATAGAGTTTGCTAGGTTATGACATGATCGGTATATGTGATGTGAGTGGCCCGAGCAATAGGTATTATCAAAATTATTCTAGGTTGGTCAGAGGTTTTATCTTAGTGGACCTTTGAGTGGTGGGTTTCATTTGGATTGGTGAACGGCCGGGTCATCAACGTTGTCTACGTTCACGGGCATGGGTGGCTTTTGCCAATTATGGGTTACCCGGGTGATCGGGTTTTATGTCATTAAATACTTTATTGAATATTGTATCATTAAAAATTATGTTTGTTTAATATTTCATTATTATCACAAGATAGACAAAATGGTAAATAACAAGTTATTTACTCATCAAGACTTGTACCAAATGCATTGTAAGTTTTCTGAAGTGTTTAAACATTGAAGTTAAGTCGCACAAGAGTTCCTTTATATATATAGTAGTAAAGATATGCATAACTATAGATAAAAAAACCTAAAAATGTTACAGGCAACATAAGACTAGTGTTAACAGTTATCATAATGAGGACTGATAACTTATTGGAGTCATAACGAGAGTGTACATATATGATTTAGCCAAAATCACATAAACAAGTGATCTAGTTTGGTTTGCTACATGTTACTCGGTCTTTTAATATAGAACAATCATAGAGCCAAGAAGCTATGTAGTTTGAATTATGGTGTTCAGTGTGTCAAATTAACATTTTGGCTCTGTGGAGATCAGTGACTTGATAGCTTTGTTTTGTAAACATTGTCAAATCGATGATACGTTGATGATAACAATCTGGTTGAGATCTAACATAATCCGACATTGAATCCACATACTAATATATTAATTTTCGCTAACAGTCCATAATCGATTCAAGTTGTATCATGCTGAATATGCGTTGAGCTACGAGTGTGGATTGAAAACGTTGACTCGAGTCAACTTGGTTCGTATGGTTAATTAATCAAGTCTGTGTTAATGATGACTCCACTCGAACTCTTGACCAAAAACACATGCACCATATAATACTACTCATCATAAATACTTACATATTGTTTACAAACCTAGTTATGTAGCTAAATCATAAAAGAAAAAAAAATGGCAAGAATTGAAATAAAAAGCTAAGAGCCTAGCTATGTGGGATTAATATAATATAATATACTATAAGCTCATGGGCTATAAAAAGTGGGGCCACACTTGCATTTCCAACCCTCAGGCTCATAGTTTGTATACTGGATCCCCACATGGCTGATAATGGGCACTTGGGTGGGTTCACATGGGCTACACCCATAGCACTTGTGTTCACAACTTGGTGGTCTTGATCCTATCCTGTTTTCATTCCCTCTTCCATATCTCTCATCTTCATTCTTCATCATATCTTCATCCTACATTCATTATGTACATTACTCACTTGCTCAAATGACTAAATGAGAGAGAGAGAAAGAGAGAGTAATAATTAAATGCAGGGACGGATACAGGGGGTTTTAGGGGGTTCCCAGGAATCCTTCGGTTCGGAAAAAAATGAAAAATTTAGTGAAAATTTTTGAAAAATTAGTGAAAATCTACGAGGAACCACCTGGAAATCCGTCTTGGATACGCCACTGATTAAATGGCTTGTTAATATTTGAAAACTATACCTTTGTGGAAAATCTTGAACTTGAGACTGATTTGGAGGGGATGCTAAATTGAGAAGAAATAATGTGTGTTTGTATGCCTGTTGATCAAAAGATTGCAATGCATGAGAGTATTATCTACATTTGGTGGATTTATTTTTGTATGAAAAGCTACTTAATTAATAAGTAGAGACAAAAAGAAAGTAACCTTGTTTTGGAGGGACAAAGGTTGGAGGGCTATGATTTGGTCCCAAAGGCCTGCTAATTACTCCCATTATACAAATCATTATCATAACAAACCTAGACAATCTTCCCTTCATGATGATGAAAATGATGGTGATGGTGATGGTTTGTTTTTGAATCACACCAAGAAAGAAAGAGAGAAAGATGATTTACTATTTGACAGCATACAATGTATATATATGCACACACTATCAGGAGGGTGTAAGTAAATAGCCCCTACACAACATCATATACAAGAAAAATCCAAAAGAAATTATTGGGATTCACATAGTATGTTGCTTCACCAACAAGTGATTATATCTTCTTTCTAAACAGCAATCTTTTACACTTTGACAGCTCACTTGAATGTGGGTGGGTGTGTGTGAGAGAGATAGAGTGATGAAACTAATTCTGCATGGAAGAAGCAATTTTTTAGCTACTTGTACATAGACTGAAGAGATATCTTTTAAAACAGAAACTTTCATGCCACAAATGGAAGTAAAGAAATCAAGTAATGAGAAAGAGAATCATACTTTTTACCTTATATTGTGATACCATATCAATGTCATCAATGAGTTGGTTTTAAAATAATTAATGGGGTATTAATTAGAAAAAAAGAGTGTACCTGAGTCAACAACTCATGGAAAATTTGATCACATGATATGGTTGTAGGTGCACCCTTTCTTCCAACTTATAATCTTGGCCATTGATTGAGTTGTATACCCCACTTATGACAAAGTATTAATTTAATAGTAGATGATGAGTATTCATTGCTCTTTGGGTACCACCATGTATGTGTACCAAGTATAATTAATTAAGAATGTACTCCATTCATAAGTGATTTGAAAATTCAACTATGCATTTAGTTTCAAGTCAAGTTATGTTATGCAATTTTGTAATCTTTGTATAAACTAATGTATACTTTAATGAATACTCTCTTCCCAACTAGATATCAATTTTGCCATTTTGGTTTGATTTCAAATTCACTTTAATGAATTCAACATTAAAATTTCAAAATTTGTGACAAAAACTAAACTACTTGGTAGAAATGATGAGGTTGCACATAACGTACAATATGCTAACTTTTTTTTTTTTGAAAGAAACGGTTAGTGTAATTTGTAATATTAGTTGGGTGTTGGGTAATTTTGAAAGCGCGCAATAATGTCATCTTTAACGGGGTGAGAGTTTCCTTGGACCGGATCTTGGGTGAGACACAATCCACGACTTTCTTGGGGTTGAAAAATAGAGCAAAACGGCATGACTTGGATTTGGAGAAGTGGAAATCTTTTACGGTCCCTTTGTTATTGTGGTTATGTTAGTGTATGAGTGTACGGGTGTATGGGGTGGGATTGTTTTGGGTGTTGGTTTATACTAGCGTCTTGCTAATACACTGTTTGTAAATACTTGGGTGATGGGATAAAATCGTTTTCCGTTAAAAAAAAAAGATTACAAGATATATGTGTGTATATTTGGATGATTTTTGGATATATAATTGTAGTTACTTTACAAGTAAAAACTTATAATAAATGTGGCATGACAGAAGAACACATAAGCTAATGCATTGGACTGAGTGTAAAAAAGGTAAGATAAACTATAGATTCACACTTGCGTGAAAAACTGGCATTAAACCTGAGAAGAAAGAACAGGCAAAGTTTAGTGCACTACTTTAGAGACTGATTTAGGGAAAAGTCAATGAATTTTGATCAGATCAAGGAGTGCTGTAAAAACTAAACATACAACATCGAACCATATCTTTATTTTTTTTTACATTATTTTAAGTCCCAAACAGTTTTATTTCAAAATAAAACATGTTACTGTAATAACTACATATACTCTTTTAGAAAATATTTTTTTTGGATCTCACTACATCAAACATTATGTGTGTGTCAGTGTGTGCATAATGAAGTTACGTCGTTGAAATGCGTAAAAAATAAAAAATTGCTAACTAAGAAATATGTAAAAAATAAAAAATAAATAAATTTATAGTATCCTTACACCGGTGTAAGGAAAAGTGAAGTTAATGAAATTAGTCGTCGAAATGCAACGTAAATATACCCTTTGGTATATATATCTATTTGTTAGCAGGTATGCATAAGACAATGTATGTTAGCAGGTATTCTAATGAGGGTTCGTTTTGTTTTCCTTGTGAAGTTGGTTCTTGTGTGAGTTGTCTGCCGTAAATTAGAAGTGACATGGGAAGGAATCTGATGGATAAGTGAAAGATAGATGTTTTCTCAACTATCCATCCACATTTGCAATGACTTGACTTGCTCTCTCATTAATGCTATTCTTATGATTTTGGGTCAGACCCCTTCAGTCATTAGTAGCTGGAATGGGTCAGCAGTCAGATATTATTGGTAACCATAAGCTCAGACCCCTTCAGTCCTTACTTCCCCTACGTTCTGTATCAAATTAACATGCCATTGTTTTACATCATTTGCTGCCCATACAAAAACTTATGGACAATGTGATCAACATTTTATCTTTTTCTTTTAAAAAAGTTTAGGGCCTATTGTAACTCAACTTCAAACTGCTTATTGTTGTATCAAAACGCAATAATCATGTACGCAACTGATTCTCAGATAATCAAATTATCAACTACTTTCTATAACTTTAAAACACAAAAACTAGATAATAAATTCCAAGACCCAGTGCCAAACAAAACAGAAAAGAAAAAAATTAATCAATAAAGATGATCACGAGCCCACATACCAGCTACAAAATCCCATACAACAAACATAGTTGTGAAAAAGTTACTACGTCTATGATAGCATTATTGAAGGACATGAGTAAGTTATTACCGCTTGAAGATTTTACTTTTTAGGGTTAATTGCTTCGACAACCGCTTCAATCTCTTCCTTAGTTCTTTCAAGAATACCAGGTCCTTTGACTTTTTCTACTGGCGTGTCTTCATCAATGTCATTGCTTGTTCCATGTGTTTCCTTATCATGGCTAGCTGATTTCTTGACTTCTTCCTTGCCTTTTTCAATCAAGTTTGGGGCTTTTGCTTCTTCCTCTTCATATTCAAAAAATCCAAAATGTAATGTATTAATACATATTTATATGTAGACGTATGTGTATATATGTATGCACATAGATATATATCCGCATACACACACACACGTGTATTTATATAATACACGTATCTAATATACTTTTGAGTAGGCAATAATGGAAGAAGATTTGACCAGTTTATTATACTTCCAGAAGATATTCCATATACCACATATATGTTTAAACTTTAATGCATGATGCATTTTCAGATAGAGAATCAATGAGATCCTTTTACAGATCATAAAAATATCTTGAAAGCATGTATTTATATTCAAATAATTTCAATATTTACACAGGTGAGTTTGATGTATTCCATCAATGCGATAAATAAACTCAAGACATGCTTACCATAGCTGTAATTTTCATTAACACATAGATTGAAACAAATATAAATTAGAACCATCAAAAACTTAAATAAAAATCTTGTGCAAAAAAATAAAAATAAAAAAAAAGTCCTTTTTTTATTTTACAAAAAAATTGATTCATGCTGAACATATGACCCTAATACGAACCGATTTGTCCGCTTTTGACGACTACAACTCACAATTTTGTTCATTGTTACTTGTTATTCCGAAATTTCTGCCATCAAAGTGTTACGCAGTGTAACCATTGCAAGGTCACATCATTTATATGGGCAACAAATGTAGGTTTATAATCCTAATGAGCTCTCCCACTTATTGGACTAGTCTTTTGGGTCGAGTTCTCTTGTTTGAATGGTAAAAAAAACAACATTAATCTGTCAAAGAAATTTCTTAAAACAACACATCATGTCACATGTCCATAATGCACCAAATCTTGTATATAATTAATTTGAATTAAGTTATTTGAACACAAGTGCACAATATAAGTTGGATAGTTTTAGAAAGACAGGACAGAAGCTTAATGCAAATGAGGGTGTAGTGTAGTGTAGTGTATTCAGTAGTCTGGCAAATTAGTTAAAATTAGAATTAAAGTTCTGTTACTCATCATTAAAGTGCTATAAAACAATTATAGGTCTTCTGTTGCTAACCCTAGTTCTGAAGAAAATTAATTGTGAAAACAACGATTAAAGTTATATGTTAGCGATCATTAAAACGAACCCTACTCCTGCAAAGATAACTGAATCTACCAGTATAAATAATAATAATAATAATAATAATAATAATAATAATAATAATAATAATAATAATAATAATAATAATAATAATCTAAGTTTTGTTATAATGAATCATCAAAAGCCTAATAAATTGAGTCATTTGTGAAAAGGAAGACAAAAGACTAAATGAAAAGAGGTAAAATTATATACGAAAATAGATAGATATAAAGGGGATTTGATTGAGGAGGAACCTTGAGATTTTGTGGGTTCAGATCGTATGTCCGCCATTGCAATTTGCAGTTTCCTTTCTTTGTGTGCCTTCACTGAAGAACCACTCAATTGGACTTCCTTACTTGGGCTATCGTTAATCACTGGCCCAATTAAGCTTTCAAGACTAAAGCCTTACAAGTTATTACACCAGCAAGTTTTTTTTTTAACTCCACCCGTGACTAAAGGGTGTGGATCGGGATAGGGCTTCCGGATCGCCTGACGTGGACCTTCCCCGAAGGGGAACACCCCCCCCCCCCCCCCCCCCCCGTTTCTTCTTCGGTGTGCTCAGGACTTTTCTCCCGTCCTCCCCGTCCCATCTCCTAAGGATTTTTTGACCGTTGCTTTTGTATACCTTTGCCCCAACGGATCTTAAAAAAAAAACTATTTATTACTTTAAATAGTAATAAACCCAACCCGAGCACGATTTTGTTTCTTTGGGCTCTCACGTGCCCGAAACCCAAGTCCCTCCTCCCATAACCGAACCGGCCCCTACAAAAAAAAGGAAAAAAACCTGGTCCAAGATGAAGGTCCTAGTACGAGGGCGGATCTCGTTCAATGGACGCCAAATGAGTTGGAGGCGTTAGCAAAAGCTTGGGTTATCACCTCTACCGACCCAATTCCCTTTTTTATAAAAAAATTTCGGATAAAATTTGTTTTTTTAAAAAATTTCGGATAAAGTTTGTTTTTTTATAAATTTCGAATAAAGTTTGTTTGTTAATTTTTTTAACCTATTGTTTTGTTTTTTTTTTGTTTGATATTTTCGGTTTTTTTTTAACTTTCTGTTTAATTTTTTTTTTTAACTTTGTGTTTATATTTTTTTATGTTTACTAACTTTTTAATAATATTTGTAGCTACAAATCGGAGAAGGGATGGTTTTTGGAATCAAGTTGTTAAGGAATTTTTCAACTTGTTACAACGTGAACAAAATCGAACCACGCACTCGGTTAGTAGCAAGTGTCGGGAAATGATGGGAAAATGTCAAGGTTTTGCGGGTTACTATCAACATGCTTGGAATAATCGTACGACGGGTCAAAGTGATGATAACGTGTTGAAGTTGGCTATTGAGAGATACACCGAGAAAAACGGGGCGTTTGGGTTGATGAAACCGTATGAGATTTTCTCGAAGTGTGAAAAATTCAAAGTGGTGCCCAATGA
Source organism: Ambrosia artemisiifolia (assembly GCA_032199755.1). Classification (NCBI taxonomy): domain Eukaryota; kingdom Viridiplantae; phylum Streptophyta; class Magnoliopsida; order Asterales; family Asteraceae; genus Ambrosia; species Ambrosia artemisiifolia. Next base: position 684,586 of record CM063523.1, read on the forward strand.
GGTGGAAAAAGCAAAGAGGTCGAAAACGAGCACATCGGGGAGTTATAGTGGTGGTGGGTCGGATGCTTGTTGTACTATCAACATAAATGATGACCCGGAGTTTGAAGACAAAACGCCTACACCACCATTCGTGAGGCCGCCTGGAAGGGACCGCGCCAAGAAAGCGGCCTCGAGCTCAAAAGGAAAGCGTATCGATACCGGTTCTGGTTTCGGTTCGAAAGAGTCGAAAGATAAGGTGGTCGAGAAAATTGAGGAGTTGCTTCAAAACTTTAACGTGGTTAAAAAGGAGCAAACGGAGAGGTACTTGGAAAGAAAGAAAGAGAAGGAAGAGGCGGCGGCGAGGGATATTGAGAGGCTAAAAATGGAAAAAAAGGAGAAGGAAGAAACGGCGGCGAGGGAAGCGATGAGGCTAGAGTTGGAAAGAAAACGCCTCTAAATGGAGCTTTTGAGACAAGAATCAACCGAATTGGCGTTGATGCAAGCTCCTCTCGATAACCTTCCGGAGGAGGAACGTGCGGTGGCGGCGAAAGTAAAAGACAACATTATCAAAAGATGGCTCGGAGGATCGTTTAATATTTAGTTTTTTTATTATGTATTTTCGGTTTTTTTAATTTCTATGTAATTTTCGGGTTTTTTTTTATTTTATATGTAATTTGTTTTTTAACTTTAATGAAAAAATATTAATGAAAAATAAAATCTATAAAATAAATAAAAAAGAAAAATAATAAAAAGAAGGGGGAAGGGGAACCATTTCCCCTAGAAGGGGGAGGAGAATGGGAAGATGATGTGGACAAGGGGAAGGAAAAAGTGAAGGGGACCATACCCCATAGTCTTAATATAGTTATTTAATAACCTACTTAAACACTAAGGGGCTGTTTGGTTGATTAAGTGCTGAATCATTAAGAGCTCTGAATGGTTAAGAGGTCTGAATGGTTAAGTACTGAATCATTAAGTTGGACCTCTTAATGGTTAGTTTTCTTGTCTCACATTGGTATGAGAGTTTCATTAAGGTTCAGCCTAGTTCAGTGCTTAATGATTCAGTGCTTAATGGTTCAGCAACATCTCAAGTCTTAATGATTCAGCCTTAACCATTCCATTCAGAGGCTAAAACAAACGCGCTGAATGCTGAATCATTCAGCACTGAATGGTTAAAGAGCCTCATTAAGAGGCTACCAAACAGCCCCTAAACCTAAAGTGACATGTCAGCGTTGGCGCAATATAAGAGGATAAAGCTTGTGCTCATGGGCGGCTTTGGCCCAACCCGGGAAGGCCATCCGACTTGGGCCCATTTTTATCAGGGACACAATTTCTTTTATAAAATTCATATATATGTGTGTGTGTATTTTTAAAATAGAAAACTCATTTAACACTTAAACGTTGGCCCAATAATAATCAATTTAAAACATAAATATTATTAACTCAAAGCACATAACATTATAGCACAATACCTATTTAACCTACTAAATAAAAAAAATAAAAAAAAAACAACGCTTAATTCTGTTAAGAGTTTAACTTATTTGACATATCACAAAAATTTAGCGACCATATAGATGTTTTAGAGCATACGAAAGAAGAATGTTATTTCTCAAATGCGTGCATTGCATATAGAATGTTATTGACCATTCCAGTCACGACGGCATCCGCAGAAAGGAGTTTTTCAAATTAATGATGTTGAAATCATACTTACGATACACAATTTCCCAAGAAAGACTTAGCGGTTTAGCGATGATAGCTATCAAGAAAGAATCATAGATTGTATAAAGTGCAAAGAGTTGATCCACCAATTTGCTAGCAAGAATATTAGAAGAGCTTATCGAATCGTCGGTTAGATGCTAGTCTATTACCGTTTGTAATTTCACTCATTTAATACTATTATTTTGCAATTGTTATGTTAATTGCTACACTATTGATCCACATAACATTCCGTTAAATTATTTAATTCATTAAAGATTAAAGGGCATATTTTTTAATGGCTTGAATAGGACACGTAAATTCTTGGAGACGTCTCAGCTTGTGCTCACCTTAAACCACACCACCCAGTCTTATCGGTTGATCACATTTGGAAAAAGGTTTGTTTTTTTCTTTTCAAATCATTATTTCTTTATTTCCAGTAAGGTTCTTCACATTTTATTTAATGTTTTTTATCTTTTCATTTATAAGTATTTTATACAAAGATAAAACCAATGAAATGCATGTCCAATGAGAGCAGAGTGTCACACTATGCAAGCCTTTTGCTAGGTTTCTATGATTCTATCATAGTCATCCCACATTTAATTTTTCATTGTTAATCAAATAATATTAAAAGAAATTATTTGTACTTTTGTTATTGATATAAACTTTCTAAATGAAGTGGGGGATCTCTTCCATCATTACTAAAATATTGATGGTATGAAGATATACTATATAAGGAGTTAATAAAGAAAGGTTTTCCTAAAGTGTTCAAAGAGAAGGAGGAGAGAGACATGGTTGATTTCAAGAAATTGTTTCTTTTTTTTCTGTTCCAAGTGCTTTCATTTTGTTTGGTGAAAGATGGAGTCCATGATTTATCAAATTGATTATTTATCTTTATAATGTTCATTGCTTATTCAGGTAAGATACGATTCAACGATTATGATATGTTATTTTTTTTAAAAAAAGTTGTACTTAATATTGCAATTTTTGTTTTCTTTTTTATGATATTTTATGTTTTATGCAACTTTAATTGTTTAACCCGTGTATCACACGGGTAGATAACCTAGTATAATATATATCATAATTAAATAACAAAAAATTACCAAATATCTATAACTACATATATAAATACAAAAAAAAAATATTAACACCTATTATACCGGGTGTTACAATATGTGTGTAAGCTTGCGTAAGAGTGTGAGTGGGATAGTATTTGGAGAGAATTAGGGGGAGGAAACAATCTAGTTTATGTTGAGGGGGAGACTTCTATTTATAGAAGGCTTGTGAGCTAAACTCTAATTGGGTTTGTCTAAATTAAAGTTATTGATCGTATTTGGCTTTGGTCCATTTGGGAGCGTACCTCTACACTAAGTTTATATTGACAAGGTGGGTTTGATAAAACCTACAAGCCAATTCGAACACTTATCTTTATAGCCAATTCTAATGCAGAAAGAAGTGATTAAGTTTATGGTGTTGGTTTTCTAAAAAACACGTCACCACGAATGGAAGTCGAACATGATCTCTCTAAAAATATTTTATTTTTAATCTTGTATAGAGAATGGTCTTTTTTTTGCACATGTATGTAGGTTTTACTTGTGAATTTATGATGAGATCACTAGGTCTCATGCATGATGCGTAAAGTTTGCAAAACAATGACACATTACCAAAAGTCTACTATTTTTGTCCATGGACTTGACTTAGATTCCTACATTTGTGTCCGATAACAACAATGCAAATGTATTAGTCATGTTGATGTTATATGACTTCATTTAAGATTCCCAAAATTCAATATCGTCATCATATCGTCACACAGACACGCAAGCCTGACACACTCACAAGTATATATTACATTATTTTCTTGCCAATGATCACTCATTCATCATTCAAGAACTATGAACAACTCGCTCAAAAAAGGATTATGGTCTCCAGAAGAGGATGAAAAACTCGTTAATTACATTTCTACCTATGGTCTCCATGATTCTTGGAGCGTTGTTCCTAAATTAGCAGGTCTTTTTATATCTTGCTAGAAGCCATTATTATTGGTTTTTTATATCTACATGTTCATGTCAAACTCCTGAATATTTTCACCAAGTCTTTGATCACGTTTTTACTTTTACTCACCTAAACTTGTACACGATTATTAAGTCATTATTAATGGAAAAAAGTCTGAGATGATAATAAGTAGATACAAGACATGGTTAAATGAGTGATTTATTTTTGACATGGCTATAAAGCACTCATAATTAAAAAAAAAATGTTAACTTTTGTAAATTAATTTCTCTTTAAACTTGTTTAATTTGATTTACTAATTTTTTTAAAAGCAGGGTTAGAAAGAAGTGGCAAGAGTTGCAGATTAAGATGGACTAATTATTTAAGACCGGGTTTAAGACAAGGAAACTTTTCTGATGAAGAAACCATGCTCATAATCAATCTACACACTATCTTCGGAAACAAGTACACGATCGATATATGCTGATGTTTGGTATATTTTAATTATTGTTCTCTTAAAAATATTGATTTATATTATTGTTTGTTTGAGAATTAACAGATGGGCAGAAATAGCAAAATACTTGCCAGGAAGAACAGATAGTGCCATTAAAAACTTCTGGAATTCCAACATGAAAAAGAAGCTTCTTGCTAGTCACCCAAATCATAATAAAAACATTAATATTGCTCCTACTTATGATCATCATGTTTTTTGTAATCAAAACCTTAACTTTGCTCAAACTTGGAATCCAAATGATCTGATGATGCAATTCCAGACAAGTGAGATGAAGGGTATGGATTTGGTTAATGACGGCGAAACTGATCTTCCTCCTCTTCCACCATCATTCATGGATGATTCATGTTCAGTTCTTGATCATCATCCACTGGAGAACTTTGACATGATTCTTTGTCAAAATTCGGATCAGAATAATCTGATAATGCAGTTCAAGCCAAGTGAGATCGATGACCGGTATGGTTTTGATTATTGATATTGTTAGTCAACCAAATATTCAATTATCTGATGTTGTATGTTAAGACATTCACCACCATATCTATTTACTTGATTATGATATAACCACCATATATATTAATAGCCACGGTATATATTAATATGGGCATCAAGAAGTTGCAAAAAATAGCTCAATTTATGTAAAATTGAGTGAAATAAAACTTGTTGCGCCTAATAGAGTAATGTTGGATCCGGCCTAGTGTCCGTTAACAAAAAAAGGGCTATACTTAAAAATAAATAGAACCCACTATTGTCGGTGTCTAATTGTTCTACATTAAATTTATAAAAAGCCGTACGTATCAATCTACAAACATTTATTTTAAAACATTCTTTCTTAAAACTTTTGGGTCACCATACTCAGAAATTAATTATTTGTCTCGATAACTTTTTTTTTGAACGGCAAATTTCTACTCCTTGGGGGACTTGAACCCATGACCTCCCCCTTAGGTGTTTCTAGAAGCTTTGCTTCTACCATTGGGCCACCAACCCCAATAAAAAGTTAAAAACCTACTTTTAAATAATTATAACATATAAGAAAATGAAAAAAAAAACAAAATAAAGCGGTTTGAATTGTATCAATGTAAAACTTGAAGGAGATTGTACGTTCATTAAAATTAAAGAGAAGAAGGATACACTTAGCACCACCCAACTTATTAGGGGGGACGGGGTCACGGGGCATAACCAGAATTGGTCACGGGTACCCTATTACCAACACGGTAACATCGTCGTCACCCATGTTGGTAGTGGTCCCATGAACCAACATCTGGTTGTAGTTAACAGGCTGGTTCACTGATGTTCAGGTTTTCTTGGTTGGACATTAGAAAAAAAAGAATAAAGAAGGTAGAAGAAAGTTATAAGTGGTTGTGATGGTGATTACAGACGTGTGAATGGTGTTAATTATTATTATTATTATAATAATTATATGTGAAAATATCTGATTGTTGGGTAAAGAATCAGTGAAGTGTTGTTTTTAAAAAACTGTTTTAGTGAAGTGATATGACAGTACAGGATTGATAGAAATTAATGAAGTGAAATTTTTTCCAGTGAAGTGCCCCTCCCCCCTTATTAGTTTTTCAAATAAGTTAGCTAGTGAAAAAGATATTGTTTATGTTTATGTGTGTTCTTCATTTAAAATGAATAGCTCATTACTCGTCTCTAAAATTAGTTGTTTCACATGTAACTCTTAGACTATGCGTTGTGGCTCACCTCTAGCCAAGACTTTATACTATCAAAAAAAGACAACTAGGCACTGACGTGGCACTGGCTAAAGTGTTAATCCTGCTCACTTGATCCTGTTGTGACTCACCTTGAGCGACAACTTTATCCTGTGTTTTTGTTTTTTTATTTTTTATGTTTTTTATTTTTTGTTTTTATAAGACATTGCATAAATATTAAAATAAACATTACATAAATATTAGAATAACATCACACCAAAACATCAAATAAATATTAAAAACCATAAACAAAAATTGGAAACACGACTATTGTTAAAAGCGTGGTCTCATAGCTCTCCAAACCGCAACGATCGGGTAGTTATCATTGTGTATGACACGGTACTGGTTACGGGTCTCTCCTCAATCACCTCGTCTTTGTTTAAACCCGCATGTTGTTCAACGCACTTACGAAGAACCCCTCAAATATTGTGCACTTCGTCCGTAAAGCTACAAATTTTCCGAGTCCCTTGAACGGAAGTTGTCACCCATTTGTTGATGGAATCTAGTCACAACCGTGCTCCAAAAAGTTTTCGTTCTCTCATGTCCTCCTTCTTGAAATGTGGTAAACTGGTAATATAACTGTTGACCAACGCGAGTTCTTCCTCCACGGTCCAAATTCGTGGTGGGATTGGGTTTTGTGGGGGCGAGATTGGGGTTGGATTTGGGTTTTCGTTTGCTATTTGAGATCGGTTTGGTAAAGATGATAAAATGCTTTGGTTAATAATGTTTAATAAAGATGATAAAATACTTTTGTTGATAATTGGTTTGTGGTTATGACAAAATTATTTATAGAGTTAGATTGGACAAGAGAGATATGAGACTCATAGTCATAACTAATGGTTTGACATTAAATACCATAAAACCTTTTTGAATGTTTAGATTTTGTACGAAAACATGGCTCAACACTTGAAGCATGTGTAAGAGATATTGAATAGTATACGAATGGCTGACCTAGAAATCAACAAATGATCACATGATTCTTTAGTTGCATCATGAAAATGTGAACTAAAGGGTACTTCATAATCATATAAACCAAGCCAACTTTGTAGAGCGCAGGATAATTGTACATGTTACTACTAGCATACAATACAATCATATAACAACATAAAAACACAACATATATCCTAAATGACAGACTTTAAACCAACAACTACTCACCCAAAGTTTCATCACCTTCATCACCATCTTCTTCACTATCTTCATCACTCGTCGCCTTCTAATTCTTTGCATCATCTTTGACACTTTTACTTGCACCCGCACCCTATCTGCCTTTATCTTTCGACCTAGTCATATACTTGGGTTTGGGGCCATTTCTCAATTAAATTTCTTAACCAACTCAGCATCTTCTTCGCTCTCACCCGTCCAAACATCATCATCCCTACTTCCACCCTTCTTCCTCTTCTTTCTTGATTTTTTTTCTCAACTTCTTCATTGATATCCTCGTTAGTCTCTTCAAGAAACAAATACCAGTTCCTTAGGTCAATTTGCTTTTAAGTTATAATTACGGCATCAATAACCGGACAAAAAATTTTATATAATTTTTTTTATAAAGAAAATCACATCGAGGTTCTTCTTTTTTTTTTCATTGACAAAAAATGGTAAATTACATAAGGATGGTAGGTAGGCGGGCAACAAGCTGCGCCGCCACCCCTTTTTGAATAGAAAATCCAATCTGCTAAAAACAAAACCCCGCCCTTAGGGGTGGAAAAGTTGTTGTGTACTACTCGCTGAACCCGAGCCAAAAACCGCACCGCCTCCGGTGCCAAGGTTAAACGGGTCAACCCGCCAACCCATTGGGTTGACCCGAACCCGTTTAGAGTAAATCCACACGAATTTTGTGTTAGGTCGTGTCGTGTTTTCTGTTCTGGTCGGAAATTCACACACGTATGAACAATCAGAGCATTAAACAGGTTATACACTCAAATGCAAAATGTCAAAAAAGATGTGTAATTTCACACATAATAAGAAACAATCGTTTAACAAAGTCAATATCTGGTAAATGCTCTTTTTCATTGCATACATAAGACAAAATGCTACAAATTGTAAGTCACCGTCGTGTGGAAACTAAATGATTTTATGTTATTTATGATTATTTAAAGGAATATTGGATTTAAATACTCTCAACTTTCAGAGTTTGGCCGGCAATACTTCTAACTACGAAAATGTTTATCAGCACTCCCAACTTTTAAAGTATTTTTCACTGGCACTCCCAAACTAACCCAGTTAGTTTGTTCAGTTAGTTTGCTGACGTGGCCATTATTGCTGACGTGGATGACACATAAGATGACACATCATCTTCCACAGCATGCCACGTCAGCATGCCACGTCAGCAAACTAACTGGGTTAGTTTGGGAGTGCCAGTGGAAAATACCTTAAAAGTTGGGAGTGCTAATAAACATTTTCGTAGTTGGGAGTATTGCCGGCCAAACTCTGAAAGTTGGGAGTATTTAAATCCAATATTCCTTATTTAAAAGCACGGAAAAATGAAGTATCCATGAATCAATCCAAAGCATTTAGGATCTTATGCAATCTCTGTTGCAAAATAAGGCCGAGTTGATCGATTACTCCCTGAGTACTTGCTTAAGGGTAGGTCGCTGAGTATAGCCGAGTTGGTCGAGTACTCAGAGTACTCCCCGCCTAGGCCGATTTGACTCCCGAGTACTCCCCCGATTAGGCCGAGTACTCGCTCCAGGGCAGGTCGCCGAGTACAAGCCCAAACCGAGTTTTGCAACACTGTATGCAATCACCAAGAACATGATGTCCCATTTTCGGTCGAATAACTTTTTTTACGTTTTTCATGATTTTTAAATTAGATTTAACAATTCATCAATAACAATTTTTCTCACCTAGATACCATCTAATCTTGCACTTGCAACAATTTAAAACCACACCACTTTTATAGAGGACAAACATCGTACCAGTAAACCACTAGATCATTGGTAATTCATGAATAATTGATCGAACAGAACCCATCCCTTAAAATTATCCATCTAAACATGTCGCACATTTACATAGGGAGGGCAGTTGAGCCCGGATTAGATGGGCGAACCCGAGACCTAAAACATTTGGGATGAATAATCAAATGACTATTCATGTACTGACCGGTTTATGAGATTGGTAATTTTTTATGGGTATGAGATTAGGTGATACCCAAAATTACGCGATAGCATATAAATCCATTTACCCGTACTTTATAGCCATAAAAATAATAATTTCTATCATTATATCCCTCCGACCCTAGTCAGGTTTTGGTTCATTCTAGCAGTTTCATTATGTGAATGAACTTTTCTCTTATGCATTTGATAATATTATTTATATTCTCATAAAAGTTACATATTTAGATATTTCAAACCATTTGTGGTGATGATAATATGCATGCAAATTATCATATTTTAATTTGTTGTTAAAAAGCATAAGATTATATAAAAATTCATTGGTAAGAAAAAAAAATATCTTTCATAAAACTAACACGTTTAACCGTGAGTGCATAATCCAACGAATGGAAGAAAGAAAAGAGGAAAGCTCCCTTTCTATTTCCTTTCTTGATGGTCTCGGCAGACGTAACAAGTAATTACATGACATATACGCAATAGGTATTGGGTTGGTTTTCTAAATGAACATGTCACCTAGAATGGAAGTCGAACATGATATCCTCAAAAATATTTTTTTTAATCTCGTATAAAGCGTTGGGTTATTTTTGCCCATAAGGCTAGTGGGTGTGGAGACACCAAAAATGCGATGTCTCATTGTCACCCAGGACATGGTTTATGTTCTCTTGTTTGGGACATGAGTGGGGTGTGGAGAAATAAGATAATATTAAATGCAATAATAATAATAAAAGTAAACAAAAACAATAATATTAAATCATGATTGACCGTCCCTTATGTCTCTGGAGAGACATGAGAGACGGAGACATAGGTGGGAGGTGGTGTTTGGGACGGGGACGAAGGAGAGAGAAGGTAAGACATGGGATGTTAGTCTTCACACCTATAAGCCTAAGAAAGCCGGACTCATTTATCCTTCATGGGTTTATTATTATTTGGGAAAATGGATTTAATTACTCCCAACTATCGCCTGTTGGCGGATAATACTCCCAACTATCACTTTGGCCATTAGCACTCCCAACTTTCAACTTGTTGGATTTTATCACCCACAAACTAACTGAGGTCTAACCCAGTTAGTGTTTGTGGCCAAAATGTAAAAAACTAAACTTAAGGGAAAGTTTACGTGGCCAAAATATAAAAAACGAAACTTAAAGGACTTTTTTGAAAATTTTATATTATTATTATAAATCCCAACCCCACCCCCCCCCCCTTCGTCTTCTTCTTCTGCACACCAGCCATCTCCACCACCACCCTCCACCACCACCACCCTTCACCACCACCACCCTTCACCCTTCACCACCACCACCCTTCACCCTCCACCACCACCACCATCACCCCCCACCCCTCATTCTTCTTCTTCAGACCACCCAAGCTGCACCCCTCCCTCGTCACCCCCACAACCATCGTTTCCCCCAACGTCACCCTGGACCACCCCAAGCTGCACCCCTCCAATCGAAACCCTGGAAGCTCCGATCGAAACCCTGGACCACCCCAAGCTGCACCCCTCCAATCGAAACCCTCAAGTGATGTAGATTGTTCTTCTTCTTCTTCATCAAGTATAATTTGGGGGTTAGGGTTAGGGTTACGGCGATTAAGAAGGGTTTTGGAATGGGGGTTAGGGTTAGGGCTAGGGCCGGTGTGGTGGAAGGTGTGGTGGGTGGTGGTCGATTGGGTTTTGATTTGGGTGGTGGAGGGCTAGACGGACCTGTGGATCGTTAGAGAGAGAAGGTTTATTGTTATTGTTTGGTTCTGAGTTGGGTTTGGGTTCGGGTGGGGATGGATTGGTGCAGGCGATGGTGGTGCAGGGCGGTGGTGGTGCAGGGCGGTGGTGGTGCAGGGCGGTGGTGGTCGGTCAGTGGTGGAGGTGAAGGGTGGTGGTGAGTGGCTGATGGAAGAAGAAGAAGAAGATTAGGTTAAAGGTTGGTGAAAGGTGGTGGTGGGCTGAGGCTGATGGCAGATGGTGGTGGTGGTGGTGGCGGGGTGGTGGTGGGGGTGGCGGCAGATGGTGGTGGTGAGTCTCTCTCTCTCTCTGAACTCTCTCTCTCTCTCTGAACTCCTTCTCTCTCTCTGTTAATATATATAGATATAGATAATAATAATAATAATAATAATAATAATAATAATAATAATAAGTTTCAAAATGGTCCCTTAAGTTTAGTTTTTTACATTTTGGCCACAAACACTAACTGGGTTAGACCTCAGTTAGTTTGGGGGTGATAAAATCCAACAAGTTGAAAGTTGGGAATGCTATCCGCCAAAGTGATAGTTGGGAGTGCTATCCGCCAACGAGTGATAGTTGGAAGTAATTAAATCCATTTTCCCTTATTATTTTAGTTATGGTGAAAAAAAGAAAGAAAAGAAAAAAAAAGGAGATACATGGTTCTGACGGCAAAATGGGATGAAGGAAACCAAGATGAATGCGTGATATTTTTATGGGTATTTGAGCATTCTCATGATTCCATCAAAATTTGTGAAGAAGCTTTTTACTTAAAAAAAAAAAGTAGTTTGAATGGTTGTGAATTGTGAGTGAAGGAGATAAAAAAAAGTTATTTTTAATCTGTATATTTGTAGGACACTGTCTCACCTATATATTTTAATATTTTTTTAAAATGGTTGTGAGCTGAGGAGTAAGAAAAGATAATGATAAAGATATAAAAAAGTATTATTTAATTGAAAAGAAGGATACGAATTAGTGACTTTTAGAGTATGTTTGGTGGCTAGACTTTAAAATATATTTTAGTATTTAGCAGAGTAGTTAGAGCTTTTAAAAAAAATGTATAAAATGACTAAAATGGGCATAACTAAAAGCTTGTATGCATGTTTTTTTTATGTTTTTTTATGGTAGAATGGGTATTTATATCATTTTACTCATTAAAAGTTTGTAGCTAATGAGAGATTTTTCTTAAACGCTAGTACTGGTAGCATTCTAATCAGGGGCGGACCTAGTATGGGATTAGGTGTCGCGCACGTTGCGGCTCAACTTCGCGCGCGTATCGAAAATTTGGTTTTTTTTACTAAATTTGGAAAACGTTGCTACTAAAATGAAAAAAATGAAAAACGTTACTACTGAAAAACATTTCTATATCCGCCACTGATTCTAATATGGAGTTTTTTCTCCTAACCTAAAAGCTTCAAGCATCTTCAACCAAACAAAACTTTTTATTGAATATGAGTTTTTTCTCAAAAGCTTGAAGCTCCTAAAAGCTCCTTGCCAAGGGTATGTTTGGCAAAACTAGCTGGTGGTGGGAAGGAGGGGGGAACCTTTTCAAGCCCTCAACACCATCCCGTGGTGGCGTGGAAGGGGGGGGGAGCCCTAAGGGCGGGGAGGCGTGGGGCGGAGGGTTGGACCAAGGTGGAGTTTTGTGATTGGTTTTTTTTTTTTTTTTAATCTTACAAACAATAATATTATTCTCTCCCCCTCCCCTCCCCTCCCCCCCCCCCCCTTCCACTCTTCAAATTTTCAGTATCATTTATTAAAAACAAATAAATGAATCAGTGAAGTGTTGTCTCTAAAATTGTGTTTTAATGAAGTAAATTAAAAAAGTAATATGACATTAAAAGATTGATAAAAATGATGGTGGTTCATTGAAAGAAAAAACCCACCCTCCCTTAGAAGTCAAAACAAAAGGAAAATTGTGGTGAATTTTGGGCTGCCATTGAGACATTCAGACATAAAAAATTAAAAGGATTTATATTTTCTTTTCTTAGTGAGCAAGTTCACGTACACAAGACAATAAAAATAAAAGGTGATTTTTTTTTTGTTCATATTCTGAAGACGCAACAAACAAGAAAATAAGTTTTTGCATTGTGGTTCCTCTATATCTATATTACATTATAAAGAGGGAGAGATGGGTAAAAAGGTCCAAAATGTCAAAGTTAAGGTGGCAACTTAAAAGTCACAAGTGTAATTCTCTAAACTTGACCACTTTTCTTCCTTTTATGCCCTTGTCATGCATTAAGATGCTTGTACCATGTGATGCATTAAGATGCTTGTACCATGTGATGCATTAAGATGCTTGTACCATGTGCTTTAACAATTTTGGACATTCAATACTAAAAATCTCTTCCATTCCCTCCTTTTAATTCTCAACTCCTAAAGCTTCTTAATTACTTAATTATGATTAATTACATGTTATGGTTAAAAAAAATTATGATATATAAACAACTTATAAATGGTTTACGTGAGTGAGGAATAAACTATTATTTGACTAAAGATGGGAGCGACTGGTCAAGACTATTGAGTTTGAGACGTAATTTTCAATGTCTTGACAAGGGTTCACATGGCACTTGCTTATTTCTTCAAAAAAAAAACAATAATATATAAATGTATTAATCAAGTCTTGGAAAAATGATTATTTTTACTATTATTTTTATTGCCATTTCAAATTTCGGAAAATTTTATTTAACTATATGTAATAATTTATTCTTAGGTACATGTGGTCCTTTCCAGTCGATAATATATATTTATATACGTGTGCTGTTTTATTAATTTTTAATTTGGTGACCAAAGGTTTGAAATTATGATTAGTGATTAATACATCTATACTTTCAGTGTGTTCTACGACTTCTTCGGTTCACTTTCTCCCTAATCATAATAATTGTCCATTCAATGTCCTCACTCCTATAAACTTACTGGACTAAAACATCCCCTCTTGAAAATCAATCAGCTGTAACTTGCAATATCATTAATTCGCCATTCCACCGGCGGTTCACAGACTCTTCTCATCTTCCCACTTCAGCTTCTATCTACTTCATGGTAATTTAAGTCTAGCGTTTGAATCGCATTATATTTAAAGGCATTTCCTTTACTTCGCCTTTTGAACCCACCCCTTAAAGATCTGCACAATGGCACAAAATCGGTATGCATATCAAGTTCCTTTCTTCTTCCTCCCTCTAATTTGATTTTCATTTTGTTTGTTGTTTAATTTAATGATGTTTGTTAATTATATGTTAGGGTATTTACAAGGTCCTGAGTATCACGTTAATCTACATTGTGGTGTTGTTTAAATGTTAAAAGGTTTGGAAAATGCACACCATCGATTTTGTTGGTCTGCTTATGAGTTATGATTATTTGATTATGGTTCCCTCAATTGACATTGAATGTACATTAAAATTGAAGGTTTTTATAATACTTATCTATACTCTGAGAGATGGAGCTGTGGCCTTTTGCGAAATGTTAGCGAGCCATCTCTCTGGCGATGATGCTTGCCAACAGAAATAAGAAGGCTGGGGTGGATTTTAACTCCACCGCCAGTGGAATACGAACCACCATCGGATTACGACGAGTGATTCAAGATCTGACGATGGAGGATTCGGAGTTCTGTCGCATACCGGGTTTGATTTAATATTTTGAACTATAATCACTCTCTTTCTTCTTATTTTTATACAAAAGTTTTGTTTGATGCATTAAATTTGATCTTAATTTTGTTTATTGTTAGAATGGAGGTCTTGTCACCACTTGATGAAGATGGAAGTCTCACAGCGATGTCTTGTTGTCCAACGGTTAGACATACTGCGATGTTCATGTTGGTTTGTTAATAGATTTATGTTACATCTGCCAAGTTTTTATTCTTTAATTTGTTAACTTACTGTAGTTTGAACTATTCTGTTGAATATGAATTTATTACTTGCAGTCCCCCATCACGATTCATTGACTACTAAATTTAGACTGTTCTGTTTGTTTTTCATTCTTTTACTATAATTTTCAAAGTGCCACTCATGTTTGCTAACGTTTGACTCATGTATCTTTAGCTTGGCTTTCATTTCAGTTTTGGGCCTTACCATGGTGTTTCTCTTTAGCTTAGCTTTCACCTAATTCTTTATATATTTTTTTAACTAGACACACATTAAGTTTATTGTGACAATCCATCTTGGCTAAAGAAACATGATGCTATAATACTATTTTTATCTTAACAAAATTAACATATAAATAAAATGGTACGGTTGTAAATCCATAAATGCAAATGTGTCATGGCAAGTTATGTGAACTGTATTTGATCTAAATACCTTTATGAAACGAAACACATTTGGTTGGTTTTGTTCAAACCTGCTAAATACTTTTCTAAATTTGTCTTTTGTTTCTCTTCTCACTGTACTTGAATTGATAGAATGTATAATGAGCATCTTCTGTTTGTTAGAATAGTGGTTCCCAGAATCATGGGAAAACTTCTTGTTTGGTGTAGTGTGGGGATTGTTAGACTATACAGAGTGGTGGGGGGAAAGAGGGGGATGAAGCGCCATGTGACACTTTTGGGTCTCACGTAGAGGGGGGAAACTGTGGGGAGTGGAATGGGGGGAAAGAGGGAGGGAGGAAATAATATTATATTGTGTTAAAGTTAAAAAAAACAAAAAAATAAAAAACTGACCAATCAAATAGTGCCACATCACCCTACAAATTTGCCCCACGCCCGTTGAAATATCCCCGCCCCTCTCCTTCTTGCCCCTCCACGCCACACCCGGGGTGGTGTTCCCCCCCGCCTCCCTTACCCGCCCCCATTCCGGACACTCTTGAGTTTATAGGATATTAATATCAATTTGGAGTGTTAGTAGTCATTTGAGAAAAACGATTGAGGAATCACATTCTCAAAATATAAACAAAATGGCCTTATTGACTTGTCAATACCAGCTTATATTGGTAGATTAGGTTTGCTTGTTCTATTAGGGAGTTTGGCTTTTTATATTTTGAATCCCGCTGCAACGCGCGGGTAAACCCACTAGTACATAAAAAAGACGGAAGAGCCGAGAAGAAAAATCAAGAGTTTCATTCTTGGGTGTGTTTTAAAGACAAGAGCCGTTCGATCATATAATTCCTTTGATGATACCTTTTACTTACTCATCTTCAATTATTCTGATTCCATGTATTTGAAGTAATTTGTTCCAGGGCCGTCTCTGAAAACGTTAAAATTTAAGCCTTGGGCGGAAAAAAAATTGGACCCAAAATTTTATAAAGAGGAATGAATTATAAAAAAAAATTAGTATGGTGCTAGAGCCAAGAATTGAACTTGAGACCTCTACATTAAATTAACATGATTTTTCCAACTCCACTAACAAGACTTTAATGTATAAACACAAATATATATATACTAAATATAGAATTTAATATATATATATATATATATATATATGTGTGTGTGTGTGTGTATTTTAAAAAAACGTTCGGGCCCATTTGAGGGTCGGGCTCTGAGCCGGTGACCACCCCGCCCACCCTCGTAGCCGGCCCTGATTTGTTCCAAGTATATGATGTTTGGTGTATACCTCTATTTTGGTGATAATGGATTTGAGGTGACTCTACTATTCCCATTGGTTGTTTTTACTCTCATTCTTGAGAGGTTTTCTACGTTTAAATCTTGTGTGTTTTTATTTCATTTAGTATACCTTATTTGTTTGCATCATCACACGTTCATTCGGATTGGAAATTTTTTTTTATCAAAGATAATTCCGCATTTGTTTGTTTACCTTTTGTGACCGGGTTGCGTTTTCCCCATCATAGAGACCGGCCTTTTTTTTTTACCGTGAACTATGATGGATTGGTGGGGCTGCCAAATCATTCCTAGATGAGATCATCATGCCTGGCACATGATGGGTAAGGTTTGCAAAACAACTTTTATGAACAACGACATATTACCAATAGTTTACTATTATTGTCCACGGACTTGACTTAGATTCCTACTTTTAGGTCCGATTACAACAATGCAAAATCTATTAGTCCCATTGATGTTACAACTTCAGCATTGTAATGATTTCGAAGCATCTTCATCTTACTTTGTTTTTTATTAAAATTACCTGCAAGTGAAGTGAAGTCCTACGTTTTACATTATCTTTTTACTTATTTGATTCCCAACATTCAATATCATCATCATTATTGTAACAGTACGGTTACCAGACCCAAAAATTTTTCATGCCTAAAAATATTATAACGAATGAACCCTTAGTTATGTATAGTAAAATACAAAGCCGAATCGATGAGTTACATAATTATTTAAACAAAAAGAATAATATTGTACCCGTTACGTGACCGGACCGACACCCGATAACGAACCCGCCCAACACTCCTTGGTGAGTCACCAAAGGAGGACACTTGTCCTCCCCTTGTGGTGACACCTCACCTCCCAAAACCAAATGCTTGACAAATGGTTTTGAGAAAACCATTTATCAAACACAAGTATAAAAGCCCCAAACCACCCTCCCAACCCCTTTTATTCTCTGATTCAAGGTTTTCAGAACCGGACCGGACGTCGAACCGGACCCCCGGCCGGTTCACCGGTTTGACCGGTCCGACCGGTTCGACCGGTCCAACCAACCGGCCCAAAAACAAAAAAAAAATAAAAAAAATACAAAAAACCGGTCCAACCTTCCGGTTTTCCGGTCCGACCTTCCGGTTTTCCGGTCCGACCTCCCGGTTCACCGGTCCGAAGCCGGTTCACTGCACCAGCGGTCCGAACACCCGAACCGGACCGGTCCAGGCCCCAGAGCCCGGTCCGACCGGCCGGTCCGGTCCGGTTTTCAAAACCATGCTCTGATTAATAACACACACATATGAATACTAGAGAGAGAGAGAAAGCAGCCGGAGGAGGATCTCCGGCCACCGTCCACGGCGGCACAACCCCAATCACTTTCAACCACCCCAAACCTCTTATTTTATACACCCGAGTATCTAGAGAGAGATAGAAACAGAAGAAAGAGAGAGAGAGAACCGAGCAGAGAGATAGAGAGAGAGAGAGATCAGGGGGCCGTAGAGAGAAAAGAGGAAGAAGGAGACGGCTACGGTTCAAGGCGGTGACAGTTGTGACTGTTCCAATCGGGTCAGATGTACTCTCTGGTCAATAAAGGCGGCAGCTGTGGTGGTGTTTGGTGTTGCTGGGTTACGAGTGAAGATGGGACAACGATATGGTGCAGGTTAGGTTTTTGACTATCAAGAGATGTATTGTAAGTAATAGTAGTCCAGATCTGTAATAATAAGTATAGATAATTGTTGTTGATGGAGGCGGCTGTGGATATTTAACCAAGGATGACGGTGGTGGGGTTTGTATGGGGTCACGGTGGTCAGTCATGGCAACAAGGGTGGCTCCTGGAGATGGTGGAACAAGGTAGTGCTGATGGTGTTGTTGGGTTATCTGGGTTAGTCAAGGAGTCGGGTCTGGGGTTCGGGTCAAGGGACGAGTTAACAGTCAGCCAGAGTCAAAATTAGTCAAGAGGACGGGTCAACAGAAGTCAACCTTCAACCGAGCAGTCAATCAAAGTCAACTGGTCAACCGAGTCAATGAAAGATTGTTAGGTTCTAAGACTATACGTGAGGTATAACCAAAACCGATAATTATATTTATTTATTTATAAAGTAATTTGATTATAACTTGATGTGTGGGACTTGACGAGCGTATCAACAACTTCGGACATAGAAGCATATTGAGTATCGACTATTGGTTTGGACATTTTGGACTCGACATTAGGAGCCATGGCATTGGGATTTGGTATTGGATATAAGTGATTCAAATACGGACACTAGCTCGCGAGGAAGGGACCTTGGACCATTAGACCTAAGCTTGGATTTATATCTATACAATACTTTTGACATCAAGAACTCGACGCTAACACTAGATGGTTGTAATGGAAGGATAGGACGTAGATTAAGACATACTAGACATATATATATATATATAATAGAACGAATATAACCTTGACACTTGAATATGGACTTGAATAATCGGACTAGCCATACGAACATAAAGAATTAGTCTAAACAAATTGGATATAAGATATAGACTCGACAGTTGAGACATTGAACAATAATCGCTAAGATGACGGTAGGAACCTAAGACACGGACGTGATTAGAGTAACATACATTAAGGAATAAGTGTACATATATATATATATATATATATATATATACATATACACATATAAGTTGGAACTAAATGATGGTAGCGATATTATAACGTAAGATCACTTGGAACCTTAGACGTTTAACGTTGAGACTAGGGTCAAAACCCGACATGTACGACTCGGACATAACTAGAAATACTAATAGATATGATGAAGAGACTTCAATATTAGAACCACTACATATGAGATGTTGGACAATAATGCCAAAGCTTTGAATTCGGAGATTAAGACATGGAACCGTATTAATAAGAAACCATACGCTTGAGCTCGTCCCACACATGAAACCATTACAAATGAACCCAAGACTAATAATATGTATCGACATAGGATCTTGACAAGTGATTGATAAATGGATCTTGACTCGGGATGCTATAAGACAATGTAACGTGATGTGAGACGCAACCAAAGGTGAGTTCCGTATACCACTCCCCTTTTTTCTGTTTTATAAACGTTTTGGGGTGAATGCATGCTTGTGTGTGTAAATTGTTTTGTATAAACTGTTTGATGTGACAAGATACAGACTGCCGGATAATACTGACACTCATTAACTTAGAGATAAGCCACTTAATATATGGGTAGTACTACTTGGGGAATCCCCCACGCATGGTGGACTCGGGACTTAGGGGCCCGGGAAACCCTCCACTAAGGTTTAAAGACCATTGCGGCATATATTTTGCCACTGGATCAATATGGCAGTTATTGATTCTTCGTTTAGGGTTGAGGTGTCGCTTGTACGTCACGTGTGTTAAACTGTTTGAACTGTGTGAACTTGTTTATGAACTGATAAACTGTTTTCGGATCCACTTACTACTTATACGGACTCACCAGCGTAATTGCTGACCCAAACTCTTTTAAGCATGTGTTCAGGTACTGCGTTTGGATGATCGGGAAGACGAGGTATATGCTTACTTGTGGGGATTAGAGATTATCATGTTAGAAGATTCGGACTATAAGCATCGCGGATTAGAGCTTCTAGAGTTGTGTACATATAGAGATCGGATTGACTAGTGGATAACGACCCGCCAGCTGCTTCGACGACCGCCGCGTCTCGACCCGGCATAAATATTAGTTTATTTATTTAAGTTATGTAATTATATTTTTGAATTAGAAATTGTAAAAATACTAAATATTAGTTATCGTTGCTTCCGTTGTGCAAGTCTGATACCAAATTATCGTAACGTCTAGCCCCCTCCTGGTCGGGTTGTTACAATTATCATTATCATCATCGTCACACAAGGCATACAAGCGTGCACGCGTACAAATATATATACTACATTATTTGCTTGCCAATGATAACTCATTTACCATTTGAGAAAGATGAACTCACTGAACAAAGGATTATGGTCACCAGATGAGGATGAAAAACTCGTCAATTACATTTCTACCCATGGTCTGCATGGTTCTTGGAGCGTTGTTTCTAAATTTATTGGTTTTTTCCTATCTCGCTTATAATTGGTATTTAGAGTTTGTTATCTCTATATGTTCATGTCAAAACAATTTCACGCATATAGTCATAAGAGACTTGAATCTCTGATCACGTTTCTACTTCTAATCGTCTAATCACATAATAATATTTTTACTCTATACACGCATAATATACATGCGTGAACTTACACTTGATGTTTGAAGTCACTAATATGGAAAAGTAATTAAAAAAAGTCTCATACGAGAGTAAAAGTAGATACACAAGATGTTTAAATGAGTGATTTATTTATGGCATGACTACATATGCATACCAGAGTCAGAAAAAATGTTTTAACATTCAGTTGTTATATTAATTATTGAGATACTAATTTTTTTAAAAGCAGGGTTAGAAAGAAGTGGCAAGAGTTGCAGATTAAGATGGACTAATTATCTAAGACCAGGTTTAAGGCAAGGAAACTTTTCTGAAGAAGAAGCCATGCTCATAACCAATCTAATGAAAACTTTAACTTTGACTTGACTCATGGTCAAAGCTTGAATACAGATAATCTGATGATGCAATTCCAACCAAGTGAGATGAAGCATATGGATTTGATAAATGACAGTGAAACTGATTTTCCTCCCCTTCCACCATCATTCATAGGCGATTCATGTTCAGTTATTAATTATCATACACTGGAGAACTCTGACTTGATTCATGGTCAAAATTGGAATCTGAATAATCCGATAAAGCAATTCGAGCCAAGTGAGATCGATGACTGGAATGAATTTGGCTATTGATACTGTTGGTCAACCAAATATTCAGTTGTCTGATGTTGTATCTTAAGATATTCACCATCATCATTATTTCATTATCTACTTTATTATGTTTGGCATCAAGGATTTGCAAACAACAGTCCCTCTTAATATAGTCTCCTTTTATGTAAAACTAAGGGCTGTTTGGCAACTTTAGAATGGATAACTGCAGAAGTAAGAGGTCTATACCACTAAGTGCAGTATAACTCTTACTCATTTAGAGGTAAATATTTAGAGGTAAATGTCTAACTCATTCAGACATCTGCTCGCGAAACAAACAGTCTGAATGAAATGTCTAACTCATTCAGATATTTGTCCCATTAAGAGCTCAAAACTTGGTGTGCAAATTGCAAAATATAGTAAAATAGGATCCATTTACTAGAGCCAACTTGCTAATAAAAAAATGCAAGCCCTCACAGTTAAAGCATATCTAAAAGACTAAGAGTAGTATCGGAATGGGTGACCTAAAAATCAACAAACGATCACAGGATTCTTCGGTTGCATCATGAAAATGTGAACTTAAGGTACTTCATATATACACAAGTCAAAGTTGGCAGAGTACAAGATAATTATACATGTTACTTGCTGCTAGCATACAATCATACAACATAAAAACAAAGAACATCCTAAATGATGACTTTAAACCAACATCTACTCATCATCCTCGTCTTCTTCGAATTCTTCCTCTTCATCCTCCTCTTCGTCTCCTTCGCCTACATCTTCATCATCAACTATGAACCCACCCAAAGTTTCATCACCTTCAACATCATCATCATCTTCTTCAACTTCATCACTCGCCGCCTTCCTCTTTGCATCATCTTTGGCGCTTTTACTTGCACCTGCACCCTTTCTGCCTTTATCTTTCGATCTAGTCGAATACTTGGGTTTGGGGTCATTTCTCAATTTCTTAACCAACTCAACATCTTCTTCGCTCTCACCCGTCCAAATATCATCGTCATCATCATCCCTCCTTCCACCTTTCTTCCTCTTGTTTCTTGATTTTTTCTTACCTTCTTCATCGCTATCTTCATTAGGCTCTTCAAGAAACCAATTCCAATTCCTTATGTTGCTGACCAATTTCTTCGAATAGCAATCAAACTCGTGTCCCATAACAATAAAATTGAACTCTGCAAACACCAATTAAAGAGTTTAATAAACAGAAATACACATTTAAGAAGTTAATTCACCTCCATAATTACAGATGCTCAACAAAAAGTTGCTCCTTGAAAGCAGCCATTGATTCATGAAAAATAAAGGCTGTGTTATACTGGTCGTTTTCGCAGGTTGGCGGTTTCAAACCGACCCGATCTGAAAAATTTACACGAACATGAAAATTGTGACACGACCCGAATTGTTGCTGGTTGACCCGAACACGACTCGTTTGAACTGAAACTTTTATATTTTACAATTTTTTTTGCGTATAGTATTATCTTAAAATTTAAAATTTTACAACAAAAATACAAATTTATATAAAAACTATTTATTGTAAAATCTTATGTCAATTCTTTTTTAAGTTATAATTTTGGTATAAAATAAAGGACAACAATATTATATAATATAAGTAGGTTAAACGGGCTTCGTTTTAAAAAGTGTGAAGCGCACAAAAGCGACAAGGTCTAAAACCGAGGCGCAAAACGCAAAAGCAGCGGGCTTTTCGTATGTGAGGCGCAAGGTGATTGTATAATTTCTTTATATATCCCATAGGTTTTTAGCATCCTTTACCCGAAATATAGATATAAATAAGGTTTATATATAATTTAACTTAAATGTACAACCTTTTTACACTTTGAAGCACAAAAAAACCCCATGTACAAAAAGCTCGTGCGTTAGGGGAATTTTTTCCCAAAAAGGCTGGCTCACTTTAGTTGCGCTTCTCTGAGCGCCTTATGTCACACAAGGCACAGGACTTCACGCCTCAAGTAGGCGCTTTTTAAAAGCAAGTAAACAGGTCAACCAGTCCATTTAGACTAAACCCAAACCCAAGAATGTCGTGTTAAAATTGACACCCGTGTTATCTGAAGAATTACACAGCAACATAATATTATGGCCTTGAACCCTAAATGAAATGCACATAGTAATTGATAAACAAACCTTTAACAGGATCGATATCTGGTATATCAGCGGTGGTCTCAAATTCTTGATGATCAACCCCTGAAATATCTCCTCCAAATGCTTCCTCATATCTATTGGATTCATCTTCATCTTCAGATGTGATTCTGTTCAAATGAAACCAAACAGGGTCCTTGGAGGACACACAGAAGGAATCTCCAATCTTTAAGTGACCTTGTTGGGAACGTTTGTAAACAGTAATGCTGTGGGTTGTGGAATCGCGTACCCATATGGGGTTTTTGCCTTTAACTTGAAAAGAAACAACCATGGTTCCATCATTTTCTTGGAGATTGAAAGAAATATGACAACGAGAAACTGTTCGGTCACTAGAATCAAACCCTAATGCTCTTCTGCCCAATTCTTGGTTTTCTTGGAGTCGGATTTTCGACCCGTTTTCGCTTTTGATTTCCATTCTATTTTATTTTATTTTTCAAATGCCGACTGACTAACCAACCCCACAGAACCCCTTTCCCTTTCGAACAGAGTTAGATATGGGTTTGGGTTTGGGCCTGGGCTAAGGGTTCGAACATGTCTTTACGTCACCTCATGTGAACATACCGGTTTTTCTTTTTTTCACAAAAACAATTTCAGTTTGAAGCCGGTTTTGACTTTTGACCGGTTTCAAGCCAAATCGGTTAGGTTTCGCCCTACTTTGGTTGGTTGTGAATCGTTTTTTACCCGATTTCAGTTTCGGTTTTATTCTAGTTCATATACACACATTTTAAAATCATATAAATTAAATAAAATATAGCTTTTATTACTCCGTATATTCTAGATTTTTAAACAAGATATTGAAAATCAATAAAAAAAATATAAATTTTATGTGTATTTATTGTCAAATCGTTTTTTTTCCTACACCGGTTTCGGTTTTTTGACTCCAACTGGTTTTAGCGGTATCGGTTTCGGTTCATTTGCAAGGTTTTAGCCCTGAAATCAGTTTCTTTCCGTACCTGGATCAGATTTTTTTCAGCACCCGAAATACCCGGTTTTTATACCTGGTTCTAGTACCCGTTTATTGAAGAACTGGTTCCATACCTGACAAGGAACTAGGTTCACCAGGTTTGCTTTTCTAGGCTAGGAACCGGTTCTAATACCTAGTTTAAGTACCATACCCGGAATCGGTTCCATACCCGGAAATACCTGTTTTCTGCACCTCTAGACGTATGTATTGGCAATGTAATGTAGTATCACATGAGGGATGGTGATGGTTTGTATGTGTTCCATCACAACCATGTGATATTTGTCGTATTTACCTATTTCCATTATTGATCCAACTATATTCAACATAGCATAGCAGTTTGTTTCCATCTTTGTTGTATTACATATACAATCTGTCTGTTTTCCAATTTGTTATGTATCATTTCTGGTTGGTGTTTGGAAGAAAAGACTTAGGGGATTCTTATAACAATAATAAACAACTTAAAGCAACTTTTCAACAGATTAACCAATTTCAACTCTTCATTTTCTAACACGCCTCCGTTTAACATGCTCAATCCATACGATATGCACCATAACCAATCAAACGCATCAATAACAACTAAACGGATACAAACTGTTACCTCTGTTATCTTTTTCAAAAAAAAAAAATCAAGAGGATCTCTTTAGAGTTTAGACCAACACAACATTATCATCTAAAGAGCGACCCACTTCATGTATCTTTATAACAACAGAAACAAGTAGTCATTTCATCCGAATGAAAACCATTCTGAAATTTTTATGCTAGGATTAAACCCTCAAAAGTTCATAAACTATTAGAAGACAAGCCACCTTATCTACTTGTATAAAGCCTTCATTTGGCTGATTGGTTTGTGTCTTGTTTTGACCCAGCCATGGTGGCACTAGCGGCAGCTGTCACAGCAGCTGCAGCGGCACCCAGTTTAACACCACCAGCAGCTTTAGCCGCTCCTGCTATCTTAGCAAAGGCGGCTATACCTCCAACCAGCATAGCTCTCAAGGCAACTGTTGGTTTTACACTCATATCGTCTGTAGCCTGC
The DNA here is from genome assembly GCA_032199755.1 of Ambrosia artemisiifolia. Taxonomy (NCBI): domain Eukaryota; kingdom Viridiplantae; phylum Streptophyta; class Magnoliopsida; order Asterales; family Asteraceae; genus Ambrosia; species Ambrosia artemisiifolia. The sequence goes on from CM063523.1 coordinate 709,770, forward strand.
AATAGACATATACCAGTTTCAGAACCAAACCTAAAAAAAGTTTTATACATGTTAAAAGAAGATGCAGTTTTGCCCATCTCAAATTGTCCTTCATAAGACGACATCTTGAAAAGACCAAAGACTATTAATTGTAGTGCTGCTAGTAATTTCCCTGATGCTATTAATTGTATATCAAATCTGCTAAAAAGAGGCTTGATGACGAATATAACCTTAATACTTTAAAAAAAGCAAAACACCCTAAGTTGCGTTTTCTGTTTTGTAAAGTAAAGTATGATCGAATGGACAAAAATTTTGGCAGGGAGTTTAGAAACTGTCCCAGTAATAATCTTGGTTTTAAAAAGCGATAGGCGCACAAAAGCGACGAGGTGCGAAGCGGCAAGCGCAAAAGCAGTGGGCTTTACATACCCGAGGCGCACACTAATTATATAATTTTTTTTATATATCCCATAGGTTTTTACCTTCCTTTGCCCATAATTTAGCTATAAATAATGTTTTTATATGATTTTACCTATATGTACAAGCCAAAAAACCCAAGGCACAACATGTTTCTGCATAAAATCTCATGGAATACGAGAGGCGCTCGCCTCAGGGCCGATTTTTAAAACCAAGGTAATAATCGGTATTCTTACATAAACTCTATATTTGCTTCCTCAAGTCTGATTATTAACCATAAATACTTAGGAAAGTGTAACTATAATCATTTTCACCAATACATAAATACAAACTATGAAAGTTCGAAAAATGCTTTTTAAACGATTCCCATAATTAAATCTTTGGAGCAAGACACCCTGGAAAGCTAGTTCATATAGTGTTTATCTAGATTCTTCTATAGTGTATCTTCAATTCATATAATCTCCTAAATTGCTCTACTTAAAGATTAAGATTATAAATGAAACAATAGTGTGTTTGTATTTGTAGTTAATAGATCAACTATTTATCAAGGACAAAAAAGTCTATGTGGATCACCGAGACCAGTTTGACATGAGACCCAACCTCCCCACTCAGCCATGTTGGCACATTCAGTAGTATTTGTATATTCCAAACGGTATCATAAGCCCAATTGGAGCAGTCTAGGGCAGGGGGAAAAAAACGCTCTTTTCCCCTTACGGGACAGAAGCATGCTTTTTCCCTTCCCCTTGGGTATTCTGCAGCAGAAAACAAGACAGGCTCGAGAGGTTTAGGGTTTTCCTGGCCTATCACCCCTTGCCCGAAGAGGTTTTTCATATAAACAGTCACTAAAACAGATTCACAGCCCGAATAAGAAAGGATGTCCTAGTGTTGCACAGAATCTAATAAAACAACAAAGGGAAATGATGTGTGCCCATGTTCCATTACAAGCCAAGCCACGTATTTTCAATTCCAAGTATTTAGGAATAGTTTAGTTTCATGTGATGTGTTTAATAAAGGAGTAGTGGGGGATGCTACATACTCCACGTACATGTTTCTTTCCCATGTTTAGGTTAGTGGCTTAGTGGTGGTTTAGTAGTTATGTAAGGCTATATAATAGCCATAGGTTTCCATTTTCATTTATGCAGAAGAAGTTATTTTCTATAAATTCTCTCAAGTTCCTTTCTTAATTTCTGGCCATTGATCAGCTCGGAAACATGAATCGATGTCATAAATTAACAACCAATGTCCTGAGCACTCACTCATGTGATGAAAACAACAGAATAAGCTGCTTTTAAAGGTCTACAAAATCTAATAGAAACAACACCTTAAAGAAGTTCCAGTGCTGTTTACGTGATACTATAAAATAAATAAACCCTAGGCTAAAACTAATGGGAGCTGCTGCATACAAAGAAGACGAATAGAAAAGGAAAAAAGAAGAAATCAAACCTCCAAATTTTATCAGAGCAAACTATTAACTTTGCTTGCGGCCACCCAGCCAGCAACTGCGTATGCTTTGATTCTCGCCTCCTTTGCGATGCCCAAATCTTGAAACTCTTTTTTCATTTAAGTTTATATTTATTTATTATTTTTTTTTTTAAGGTGTCCCATTTTCTAACATTAATACTTTTTATATTGTTTTAACAACCAACCAATGCCGATTCAATTTACATCGGACTCATCGACAACAAAATATACTTTTCGATTGGGAAGGCAGTTAGTCGGGTATGGGTCTAGGAGCATAACACCATTACTTCGGTTGTTGTACTCTACGAGATAGATATGTTCGCCCAAGAAGAGACAATTTATTTTCAGAGACTCTTGTTAAACACAAATCCTCGTCCACAACCGTCAACAAATTCCTTTGTTCATTGTTGTAGTCAAGGTCAGAGTAGAAGCGTTGACTCACTAAAGACTATGGTGTGAATCTTATTCGAGTATGTAACCATTTTTACATTATTTGTAATTCTTTTTTATACAGTAACGTACTAAAGTTTTCCCATTAATAACGAGAGTATGATTATTATTATTATTATCATTATTATTATTATTTAAAGTGAACTAATAACCTCAACATCATACATTATGATTTTAAAATTGAATGCTCCTTATAATACTTCCCTAGTACGTACCTTTAGAGTTAAATGCCAAAATGGCCCCTGTGGTTTGACTCAAATTGCCACTTTGGTCACTTTTTTTAATTTTTTGCCAAAACCACCCCTCAAATATCGAAAAGTGCCAAAATGACCCATATTTAACTGAGTTTCTAACTGAGGATGGAAAGTCAGTTAAGTATCAGGGGTATTTTCGTCCTTTCATCCCAACCTCCCCTCTTCTTCTACTTCTACCACCACCCATCTCCACAACCTTCACCAGCCACCACCACCCTTCACCCTTCACCCTCCACCACCACCCTTCACCCTCCACCACCACCTACTAACAGATCTGAAACCGATTCCTCTGCCTGGGTCTCTTCAACCTTCGTGAGACAAGCTTGCGGGTCTATGACTGCTTTAGTCAAAGCTCCACGAGTGCAGCCAACAAGCCGCTCAACTGAGATTTTATTCACATCACGTCGAATCCCAATGTCAGCAACAAACCTACTTATACAGTATACACCACACCCCACAACAGCCAAACCAGAAAAACTGGTGGTCAGGTAACGAAGCGGAGATGAGAAAATAGCACTAGTGGCAGCTAGAAAAGATGCTGCTTGCCCACTTCGCCCCACACTGATGGTTGTGAAAACGAGCAACCCGGTTTTACAGTAGATTGCAAAATCCTCACAGTTGTTTTTGAAAATATTGTATACACCGAAACCGTTCTCGAGGAGGAACTGTGCACGGTGAATGACATCCTCGGGTGGATCCGCATAAGTGTACAGAAGGAAGGAATCGAGCAATAGATGGAATTAATGGAATGAAAATAATGAGAACAGAGGAGTTGACACAAGAAATGAAAGAACACAGTAATGATTGAATTACAATGATCGAATGAAAAAATTAAACAAAAAATCGAAGGAACAGACAGAATCGAATGATGGAAATTGAAAGAATCGGAGGTAGAATGAATCAGAGAATGAGCAAGGAAAGGAAGCTTTGAAAAAATGGTGACGGATAGTGGTGGTTAGTTATAGTTGTTGAAGATGAAATAGAAGGGGAAGAAGAACACAGGGGCCATTTACATGGAGAAGATGAAGTACAGAGTGAAAGGACGAAAATGCCCCTGATACTTAACCGACTTTCCATCCTCAGTTAGAAACTCAGTTAAATATGGGTCATTTTGGCACTTTTCGATATTTGAGGGGTGGTTTTGGCAAAAAATTCAAAAAAGTGACCAAAGTGGCAATTTGAGTCAAACCACAGGGGCCATTTTGGCATTTAACTCCGTACCTTTAATATGTTATAGCTAAAGTGACAATGAATTCCAATAAATTCCTATGCTTTAACTAATGTTTTTTTATTAAATGGACATGACCAGTTATGAGCTAACCAAATAAACAAGCTATAGTATATACATTCAACGACAATAGGATATTGTCGACCTTGTCTATTCCCTTTTGCCGGCCAAGAGGCTAAACTATAGCCCGTTAAGAGTCACCACATATAACCAAACTGTCGATTCGATTTTTAAACATAGTGCTTTCATTATCATGTAACAATTTCACAATTTGAACAAGTAACTTTGTGTTTAGGCCTTTGGTCAAAATTCATTCGGTAAACAAAAACATTCTTCTACCCATCTAATGATCTTAAAAAATGTAGAAGTAGTCTTTTGGATAGTAAAGCTAAAGAAAGAGTAAAAGAAGTTGCCGGTAATATCGGACAAGCATTTGATCTCAACTCATATAAGCCACACACATATATAAAACCGTTAAACAAAAAGAAAATAAAACAAACAAAAAAGAAAATAAAACACAACCCACGTGTTAATCAACCGTAATATCCACGTGGTCCTATAAAACCGTTACCCACCCCCACCTCGTACTCTTAAAAATAACGAACCCCCAACGCACGTACACCATTCCCCGTCATTGTCTCCTTGTCCGGCAACCTCCATTCCCTCAGGAGCCGCACCTCCCTTTAATTTCTCCATATTATTCACACTTTTAAATAAATTATGACTAACAACAACCACCACCTTAATAATCATAATAATAATATTATTCGTAACAAACTTATTAACCACCACCACCATCACCTTCTACCATCACCATCAACCGGGCGTTCCAATTCGACGACCCAAGCGTGCGCGGCGTGTCGCTACCAACGCCGTAAATGCGCCCCTGATTGCATTCTCGCCCCATATTTCCCACACGACCGCCAACGCCAATTCCAAAACGCCCATAAACTCTTCGGTGTTAGCAACATTACCAAGATTATTCGTGATCTCGATAAACCTCAAAAGGACGAAGCAATGCGGACCATAATTTACCAAGCCGACGTCCGTGCTCATGACCCCGTTGGCGGCTGTTATAGAATAATACAAGAGCTACAACGCCAAATCGAATACTCACGTGCTGAGCTTGACATTGTTTTGCATCAGCTCGCGTTTTGTCGAACGCATGCGCATAACCAAACTCATCATAATGAGCATGATCACATGTTGTTTGATGGTGTGGAATGTGGTATTCATCTTGATAATAATAATAATAATGATAATAATACGGACGATGTGAATTTGTATGATCATGGTCTTGATCTTGATCTAGGACAAATGCCTCAAGACCAAGATCAATATATAATAGTAGGGGAACAAAATTTGAAGGATCAGGGAGATGATCACGTGGCGCCGATTAATTCATGGGCCAATGTGAATGGTTCTCCGCCGCCTTCCTCTGCTGTTTGTTTGGAGGTGAAGGCGGCGGAGGATGAAAGTGAGGACTTTAAACCCCTTATGATTAACGACGGAGAAAGACATGAATTTAAATTTGAATTTGATGACATACATGAACCCAGGTGTGTATTTTCTTCTCCGTAAATTAACTATTTCTTTTTAACGTTCAACAAAGCCTAGCCATTTGGACGGGCTTGATTTCTATTGAGCGAACCATAAGGACGAAAATAAGTGGTTAAAATACAAAAATTTACCTCTTAATCTAGGCTCTAATGCTCTAGCTATAAGAATCCTTACTTTTTTTTAACGGTAATATTCTTTCATTTCACATCATTTTTTGCCTAAACAAGTTACATTTAGATGGTGGGTAAGCGGGCAACAAGCTGCGCCGCTATCCCCTTTTGAATCGCAAACCCTATCCTACGTACTAAACACAAACCCTTACTTTTGTAGATAGAGTTACATAACTGACAAAAGAATAGATCATGCAATTAATGCACATAACTATTTCACCACAAAGTATATATGATAATACAAGCGTTAGCATGCTTTTTAAATAAATAAATTGGTTCTGTTTGAACGTCTATATGAGTATGTGATGTAATATTATTAATTCAAAGGATTATCTTTTAAACTTTGGATCTCATTTGATAATTGGCATACAGTGAAGAGACGCTATTTACTGAAGGAAATCACATGAAAGCCTTGACAAAAGAAGAGAATGTATGTTACCAACACAATGATGATCTCAAGGGTGCTGCTACTTTATTCACCCTCACAAACTGTAGCAGCTACTAATATTAGTCGATCTTTTCAGTAAGCAACAACATTTTTTAGTTTTTCTTTAGGATTAACCATGTTCTTGCTTCTTCTCTTTAGCATACACACACACACAAACATATATGCAAAAAGTTTTTTTTTTTTTTAAGAATTGGGAATTAGTAGGTACTAGATCTTTTTCTTATGACATTTTTCCCACATTCATGTTTAAATTGAAATCTTGAAGAGAAAAGAAGCAGATTTGGTGATCGCGATGAAAAGGAACAACTGTAAAACGGTATGGCAGGTTGGAAGTGTACACAAAACAAAACAAATGACATGAAAAATGTGAAATTTTACCAAATAAGCCATGGAAATTGGAAGAGGCAGGTATGAAGTTTCATGGTATGGAAGAAAAAACACAGAATTCATCTGAGATATCGGATATGATTCAGATGAAGACGGACGGATAGGCATTTTGGGATCGTTTTCTGTTTATTTAAAAAAATGGTTTCTATCCAACAATCTTTATGTTTTGATTTTCTTTTCAGTATGTTGCAAGATGAGTTATTTTTCTTGCCACTGTAATCATTTTGGCCTATGTATTTTGGGATTAAATTCAGTTACGAATACATCTTTCGGCCGCGTGTATAGCATACCTTATTCAAGAATTCATTGGTCTTTCAAAGGTCCAACCTACCACTTTAGGCCCCTTTTCAACATCTCAAGACCCCCCTCACTAACATCTCAAGCTCGAGCTTATCTTTGGTTCGTTTAAGCTCTTAGGCAAACCAACTCTAGCCGAGATTTAGCTTGTTTGAACTCTTCAGATAAATCAAACTCGACCCTTATAAACAATTAGGTTGATTTCTTTAAGACATGGTTTCATGGACTGTTTTGTATTTCTTTTCTTTTAAAAGCTTGTAGCCGTGTGTAGAAAATGGTTTTATGACCATATTAACTTAGAGCAACCACCAATTAATAGGTGCTTAAAATTCTATGGAACTGTAAAATTTGTATAGATTTCTAGAACTTACATTGCTTTTACTCGATTAAATAATATTCTTATGAATTATATATTACATTAAGTATATCCCCTATTTAGTATTCAATGTTAGAATCATCCATTAACCAAAACTTAGTAAACGAATGCATATAAGAATTGCCATGATATCCATTTTTTCAAAGCCTAGGAATGTTCCGGTCATCTGTACCATATAACTCGAAGCAAGTCTAGTTTGAGATTTAAACGATTCAATTGACAACTTGTTTTGACCCTATTTGATACTTGGAACCGGTCATGTAACGTTACATATACGATTAGAAATGCAAACAATTGAACTTTAATCAAGTAATTCAACCAAGCTCATTCATGTTGAACTATATCAAGCTCTCAAATCAAACATGAAATAAATTAAATCTTTCCTCAAGCCGAGCTCAATCTTGCTTCATTGACGGTAGTCAAGCTCGTGCTTACCTCGGCCTTAATTGACTTTCATCTTTTACATTCTCTAAAAGAAATGCAACTTAATAAAAATGTATATTAAAATTCAAATTGCTTTTAACATATGCAAAACTGGCACGAGTTTGGTAAGTTATAATCAAAATCCCATTCCCATATCATCCATGTTTGGCATCCGATTCGCAAGTGGGTTTTTCTCTCCTTGACGATCCACAATGGTTGTCTCTGTGGTGGTCAACAACAGCGAGACACTGCAAGTATGCACAGCATTTGTTAACACATGAAGCATAAATTGCACAAGTAACATGCAGCATTTGACCATTAAGCAAGTGTCGGTTGTAAAAAATAGAGAAGACAGTTGCTACCTATCTAGGTGAAAAGTGGTCAATTTCACCAAAATTTGGAAAAGAAAAGATATAGCTACAAAGAAAACCGGTCAAACGTTTTAAAAGCCACCAAAATCATATTTAAGTATTTACAACCTACTAAAATTATTATTTAAAGAGCTTTTGACCCGTTTTAACCGGTCCTACAATTTGCCCAACCCTTTCTTGATTCATCAATCAACCAGTAAGAACCGCCCATTTGCCACCTACGATAAACATGTATAGGAGACACATGTGGATGTGGTGATATCCTTCTTGATGATCATGATGGGAAAATAAGTAATTTAAGCTTTAAAACATGCCATAAATGAAAATAATGCAACTCCAACCTATCTATGTGAAAGGGGGTTAATTTGGGTAAAATAAAAATGGTTGTAAGCCTGTAACATTAACGAAAATGAGCCAATGTTTATTTAAAAGTCTTAAAAATATTATTAAAAAGCTTTTGTAATGGAATTTGAAAAGAAAGTGATGGTGGGTCAACTCAGCTAGTCTTGACCCATCTTAAGATTCATCCAAGCCCATTTTGACCTGTCACCAAGTGAGACTCGTTTTTCTGTTGTAATAGTAAAGATGGAAAAATAAAGCAATCTAAGGTTTAAAACTTGGTATAAATGAAACTACTGTAATTTAATCTACATGGACCAAAGGGTATGTTTGTAGTAATTTACCTGGAAGCATCTACTAAGGCTGTTCTCACAACTTTTAGAGGATCTATGATTCCAGCCTTCACCATGTTAACATATTTGCCTAATTAAACACAAAAACCACATTCATAAGTTAAAACTATTCTCCATCGACTAATTCAATTCTGTACGTTCAAAAGACAAAGACTTTTGGGGTGTGTAATGGATACACATTTTGAAATCGATTATGTGAGATCAAATAATCAGAATTAGAAAATCAGGTGTAAATGTGTAATATTATACAGGATGCAGAAGATACTGTTTGGATATGATTCTACTGTTTGATGTAATAATCTGAATAAAGCGAAATTTATGGTATGGGACTATGGGAGAAAAAGTCTACTAAATTAAGTTAAGGGAAAGGAACATGAGTAATTTCATTTTAACCTAAATAATAAGTTGCAGAAAGACTAGTATGAACAAGATAATCAAATGTTGTGTTTGGCAAATTTTGAACATTTGTATCATTGTATGTCATTAGATAAGAATATCAAAACAGAAACTTTGTTTGAGAAAAGGAGACATGTATGTGTGTGTGTGTGTGTGTGTGGGGGGGGGGGGGGGGGGGGATTGCTTATGTACACAGTTTATACTCAGCGCGAGCAAATAATACCCGTAAACTTATAATTTTGATTTCACCAAGAATAATCAGTTTGAAATAAGTATAAAACACATTAAAAGATAAGTAGATACGCATAGGCAGTATAGGGTTGTTATCGAACCCTGTTCACGCAGGTTTGATGAAAATTTTGATCCAAACCACAAACTACAGTTTCAGACTATGGTAAAACAACCTTCTCAGGTTGGTTGGGTTAGCTGAACAAGCCAAAATGGTTCGGTTTGACGGGTTGAACTTTTTCTGAAATCATAATCGTAGTATGTATCAAATTTTCAAAAATGATAAAAGATGATTCATGAATACCATACAAATGAAAAATTGCCTATTTCACTTATAGAAAAAAGACTTTAGAAAAAAAAAAAACTGTGAATGACCAGTTCCAAACCGTGAACAGAACCGTATAAATCTAAAACAGCCAAATCAGCCGATTTGCTTTGGTTTGGGAGGTTTGTTAGTTTCATTAGTTTATAAACACCCTTATTAAGCCCTTTTCTTCATACAAACACTATAATATTGCATATCCACTTAAAGGGACAATAAAGAGATAAACTGTCTATAAAAACAATCTTAAACACCCCCTATGATATGGGAATGAGGGAGTCAAAGTCTATTGAATTAAGTTAGGGGAAAGGGTAAAATAGGCAAATTTATTTTTCGCATAAATAATCAGTTTCACACATACTTAAAAGTAGGATAGCCTGAAGTAGAGACCGTTTATCCAAAAGCTATATATTGAGTCATTGACTTATATTAGTTTTCTCAAAAACGCAGATCCAAACACCCCCTCATTAAAGGGCTCGATTTATGCATAAAGGCGGATATTTTAGTTTACACCAACCTTGGGCAGCATCATATCCAAAATGAAGATCATCTTGTTCCAATAGTTTGCCAAGAACCATGGCACCATCACCACCAGCATTTGAGACTATTGTGAATGCAGGTGCCTATAAAGAAGAAGATAGATGGTTATAAAAAGAAAAGATTTTCACTTTTCTCATGATTACTATTGCACCAAATAAAATACAGAAAGAAAACCTTAAGGGCATTTTCGACTATTTCAACTCCTCTCTTCTGATCCTCGTTTGCAGTTTGAAGGCTTTTTAGAACCCTAGTAGCATATAGAAGGGCAACCCCACCACCTACAAATTAAGTGATAGTTTAGAGTTGGGAAATTGAACCCATTTACTTATTAATAGACTGCTTATGTTTTATCCTGAATAGGTCAAATGGTTTAGATAAAAAAAAAGTAGGAATAAAAAGACGTAAATAGCTTGAAACTCGACCAATATAGTTTTGGGAATTCATGCTGATATATTAATTAATTATTTAAAAAAAGTGTTGTTGAGTTTAAAAAGAAAGAAAGAGAAAGGTTTGGAAGGAAACTGATCAAATAAAGAACACAAAACAGGAACGAGAACCAAAATTTTTTAAGATACAAAAGTGAAGAACTATAAAAAATTACACTGATTGTCTCTTAAGAATGTGGAGCAAAAGGGTACCAGAAGGCTTTTGTAGTATTTGAATTATATACCCATGAAGTTGGTAGCCCCTTAAGAATAATGAGATTAAAAAATAACACGAATTTTCTTACCTGGAACTATTCCCTCTTCCACTGCCGCTCTTGTGGCATTTAAAGCATCTGTTACCCTATCTTTTCTTTCTCCAACTTCGGCCTCACTAGCCCCTCCAACCTGAAAAAATGTAAATATAACAGAGTAAAACAGATATAGGAGTGGGCAATTTAAAGCTCTAATGCGTAAAAAAGGGTCAATTTACTTACATTTATCTCAATTGGGTTCAGTTGATAAAGGTAAAATAACCAACTAAAATGAAAACAGCTCAAACATTTAAAAAGTTGTCCAAAGTTTACTTGGTCACTCCGTCATTCGTATAATTCATGAAAATTGGAACAATATCACACTTTTAGTTACTGGAATCATATTTAGCTCATTAGTTGTATATCAAGGTGACAATTTTGAATCAATTAGCTAGAAATAGGTTGGTCAAACATATAAACTCGGAAAACTTAATTAAAAATGGAACGAGTAATTTGGGTCAAATGGGATGAAAGTGACCCATGGCAAAAAAAACGTGTACTCAACCTGTTCATATCGCCACATGCAGCAGTTAATAAGAAAATTCTTATTCAAAAAATGTACCTTGAAGACTGCAACGCCACCAGACAACTTTGACAACCTCTCTTGCGCTTTCTCTTTGTCAAACATGGCGGTACTATTCTCAATGGTTGACCTTAATTCTTCACATCTTTCTTCAATTTCCTTCTTCTCACCACCACCATGCAGAATTATGGTATCATCAAGAGAAACAGTAACCTGGAACACATAAACTCTAGATAATTAATTTATTAGTTTGATTCAAACATAGATTAGGCATCAAAAGGTTACTCGTATTCATTTCCTAGGTCTATATACTTAGGTGTTTCAATCATTAATTAATACCACATAATACTTTTTTCATTCAATCAAGTTTTCACAAAATGCAAAAAAGTTTCGTGTTGTGCGTTTGTCAGATAAACTTTAAAAGAACAAACCTTCTTTGCAGTACCAAGTTTGTCAAGTTGAACATCATTAAGGCTTAATCCACGTTCCTCACTTATAACCTGCATAATACCCCTCATAAGTGCATGAACATACATAATCGTATTAGAGTGGCAATTTTGACATATTTACATACAAATGGATCAATTTGGGTTATGTTTTGATATCAACATATCAACTAGGTTAAGCTTAAAAATTTAACTAGAAAAGAAACAGGTCAAAAGGTTTGAAAGTCAACCAAAGTGATACGATTCTATATCAATAGTTATATGTTATAAGAAGGGGTATAATAGGAATTTGGCGGGAAAAGGAAATACAAGGTTCCAGGGCTGTGCCCTCTCTCACTGCACAGCAGGAGCCCAATTCAGCTAACCACAAACTCAATCCTATCCTTACTAGCTTATTACATGACTATTTATAATAACACCAACATATTCTAGAACTTTCCTATTATACCCCTTCTTATAACATATAACTATTGATATAGAATCGTATCACAAACAGTATTCATTTACCTAAAACCTCATAAATCGTTTTAATTTAATAAACATAACACTTAGATTATTATGTTAATAGGGTTAAGCGCTTAGAATAATAAAATACTATAAGTGCTTTGCCGAATGACGATTAAAGTAACATATTAGAATTCAGAAAATTACCTGGGAATAGCCGTGTACTTGCATGTTGTACCAATCATAGCAACATGAGCTAAAACACGTTGGTATTATTTGGCACAAAAGTGGAAGTATGTTGCTATAATTGGTAACAAAATGCATGTAAGTTAGTACTGTTGATACACGTTACTATCACTGGTAGCTAGTTTCTTGCCAATCTAAGCAATTAACCCTAATACAGTCTGGTGATCAAATTTGACACTAACCAAATTAATCAGTTATAAGCAACTTCAGCATGCATACATATAAATTGGGCAACTTAGGTTGTTTTATCTTTAACACATCACATAGGTAAAGCTAGAAGATTTAATTAAAATAGAAAAAGGTTTAGCGACTTGAAAGTCAATGAGAACGTACTCGATCTCATAAATCACTTGAAAAAAAAATATGAATTATTACACTAATAATACAGTTTTCTTTTGGCAATTATGAGAGCCCGTTATTAGAAAACTCACTGACCCACCAAAACCCTGCTAACCAACGGGATCAGGTGAATTGCAGCATGTGTTGGGCAGGTGGCCTTCAAGAGGTTATGGCAGGAAACAAGATTCAAACCTAAGACCTGCTAAAGGGGAATCAGCTGCTTACCATTGCACCGCCCTTGAAGGCTGTAGAAATACAGTTTTTGTAATCATATTCAACAAACTATTACTTATAAGGTTAAGACCGACATAAAGAGATTGTGGGTTGACCCAACCAGTTTTGACCTGTTGCCCGATGCACCCAATTTCCACCTCTAGATGTGATAAAGAAAATTAAGGCTTTATCTCACCTCCCCTCCTGTAAGCACTGCCAAATCCTCTAGATTGGATCGCCTATTATCTCCAAAACCAGGAGCTTTAATTGCACATACCTACAAGTAGAAATCATATATAGTTTCTCTTGAATTCATAACAAAAAATACATGGGAAGGGTAAAGGTGGCATTAAATAAGCAATCAACAGATGGCTCTGAAACCTTAAGTCCAGCTTGACGCTTGTTAATGATCAGCATTGCCAGCAGATCACTTTCAATATCTTCAGCCACGATTAGCAGGGGTCTACGCTTCTGTTTCAGTAAATCAAATGATAATATAATAGTTAAAAAAAATTATAACAGATGAGAGCTTCATCCTAAAAAGTATGTGGCAGATGATGGGTTGGGTAACGGATCAAGACAGCTAGATTTTGACACATGTAAACTGGAACACTTTTTCCCTAAACTTTTATACATAATTGGTGTGTCAAACATGATTATAAATTGTGATATTTCAATTATAACCTAATTCTTTGGATAATATTACTTCGGAAGCATTATGAATTGGATAACTTTGAGTGCCTTTTGAAGTGTCTTCTTTTTGAGCCGTTACACTTATAAGTAAATGGATCAGAATTTCCACCTCATCATTGACCCGTACAGGACACAAGAGAAAACCGTTTATATCTCAGTTACCTCAACAGCAAGCTCCAAGATTCTGACAAGTGAGTTCATGTCTGAAATTTTTTTGTCATAAATAAAGATCAATGGATGCTCTAATTCCTGTCTAAATGCAAAACAAAGGTTCACATTATATGAGAAACTATATCTGCCAGCAAAAAACATGTCTACTATTATAGAAAGAAAATTTCACAAATTGACAACAAGTGTGGAATGATGAGACCGGCCACCAATACAATACAATACAAACAAAAAAAAAATATTATGAATACTAGGAAATTTCAGGTCTCCTTTTTGCTAAATTCAAAAAAGATGATTTTGTAATAAATCATAAAATTTAATCAAGTACGTCGTTCATCAATATACACTAATATGTTTTAAAATAGAACTTATTGGTGGGAACTTACTGGGTACATTTGTTTGTTTGTATTAAAACAAAATTAATTCCACACGCACATACCCTTTCAAAACACAAAAAAATGTCATATTTACATATTCCATACTGCCTTGTAAATAAAATAAAGTCAATTACTTAAAACAGCTTGCTTCACTAAATGAACAAACAGGCAAGTTTCTAAGTATTATTAAAAACTGATTTTATTTTATTTTATTTACTCGATTTTATTTTATCCACTCAATTTAATTTTATTTACTTTGGAATTAGTAAATGTGATACAAAATAAAATAAGAATAAAATTGCCCGTCTTGCTCCAATCTGATACTATTTTTAATAACAATAAATAAAGTAAGTAGTTGGAACTTGAAGAGCTAATACATACACATTTTTGTGTCTTTGTGTCGGTAACAAAATAAGGAGATATGTAACCCCGCCCTAGCTTCATCCCCTCGACAACTTCTAGCTCATTATCCAAAGTATTACCATCCTGCATAATTATTCGATTATTAATTTATAAAAATATAATAATTAAGTAGTGTATAGCAAATGATCAGGTCTGAGCACAAATAAATTCTTACAGCAACAGTAATAACTCCGTCTTTTCCAACTTTCTCCATAGCTCTTGCTATCAGTTCACCAATCTCTCTTTCTCCATTTGCAGAGATAGTTGCTACCTGATTCAAATACATATCCCAATAACTATTCAAATACGAGAAAAAGGCAACTAGTAGATTAATTCCCAATTGGTCGATTTCTTCTTAGTGGTATTTGGGTGTGCATGTTGAAAGTGATTATGTGATATTGAATTGGCAGAATTGGATTATTAGTTGTAATAAAGAACCATATGCGATAGCACACGGATATGCCTATTTTGTTTGAAGTTGCAATAATCATAATATCATATATAATCAGATGGTGAGCGCTTCACAAATTCTTATTAACTAATGAATAAGATGACCAAAGAACTAAAGAAGACATTTTTGTGAAACTGGAGGCGTCTTGTGATACGAAAATAAATAAGCCTCCATCAAATTAGGTTCAAAGGGCTAAATATTTATCTTTATTTTATTATTACACTATCAGTATTGTTGCAGCAGGTATAAAATTTATTATCCAAAACTGATTATCTGATCAGTGGCTTGAATGTTAAACGAAGTATGATTAGTTGATATGTAACTGCATTTTTTTATTATCAGCTTTGGTTTCGGCCAGTAAAACTTATTATCCAAAACTGAGCATCTGATCAGTTGTTTTAAGTTGCTGGAAAATCTCAATTATTGATGGCCTAAACATATAAAATGACAAAAAAGACATGCTTGTGAAATAGGCGATGGATCTTCAAAACAAGAGTAAGTTGAAGATCAAACTAGGTCAAAAGGAAATATGTATAAAACTAGTTATTTGATTATCAGATCAATTGCTTGAGTTCTTGGAAATTTTAAATTATATAAGGAACAGATTATATGACCAAAAAAAAAAATACACTTTTGTGATGAGAATAAAAAGTCCATAAATTTAGGTTAAGAAAATGTAATGTTGTTCTAAACTTGATAAAAGTTTTGTTGCAGTGGGAATAAAACTGATTATTTGACCCCATAAATAACTAGATAATCAGTTGTGTGGGTGTTTGGAAAACTTTAACTATTGAAAGAACTAATAGATTAGATGACCAAAAAAAACACTCTTATGAAATAGGAGAGATGTCCTGTTTAATGAATAAATAGTCCACGAGTTAGGTTAATAAGTCAATATGCACTCTTTATATTATAAGATAATCAGCTTTATTTCAGCATTAAAATGAATATCATAGATGCTCAGATAATCAAAAGAAAAACCTGTTTATTCAAACACTAAAAATGGATTATTGTGGCTTCAAGTCATAATAATCAGATAATAAGTCTCAAAACACAAATCCAGCACCACCTTAAACACAAGGCATTAAGAGACAAATATAAAACCTGTGTAATTTCTTCTGGTGTACTAATCATTAATGCTTGATTTTTCAAATCAGCTATAACAGCATTAACTGCCATACTGATACCACTTCGTAAATCCATAACATTTACACCTGCAGCTACAGATTTGCAACCTTCATTGAATATTGCTTGAGTCAGAACAGTAGCACATGTTGTACCTGTGATGACAGTCATACATCATGAAATGAGATCTTAGCACATAACGTAATGTTAATACATGTTAATTGTTATAGCTAATTCTACATTAACCCCTTACCCCCTAAAGTTAAGCATATAGACCGATAACATGTGAAACAGGTTGAAAGCCACCCATAGTCTATTTTGATGTATACAACCCACAAAATGGTTTTATTCAAAGATTTTAATAACTATTGTAATTGTAATATTATTGTGTTTCATACACACGCTTTATAACTAACTCCTTAATAAAAAACGAAAAAATGGATAAAAAAATTGTTTTGAGGGTCAACAAGGCCAGTTTAACTCAAACATGTTTTGACCCATTACCCAACCAGCATCTTGCTACCTCTTAACTGAAAGTAACTATGTTTTATAGTAGCATAAAGTAACTTTTCACAAACACTTGAGCTTAAAGAACATTATAGGAAAAAAAAACAACGATGTGTGAAATATTTACCATCTCCAGCGGTAGAATTAGTGGCGCTAGCAACCTGCTTCACCAAATTAGCACCAACATTTTTGGCCTTCTCCTCAAAATTGATGCTCTTGGCTACAGTTACACCATCTTTTGTGACTTTAGGACTTCCATGGTTTTGCTCGATTATCACATTACGCCCCTGATTGCAACATACAAAATAACGGTGAAAGGAATAAAAGACTTAATTCAAAAACTTGAATTGTTCTCAAAACAATCTAGACTTTTGCAAAATAAATAAATAAAAGGAAAAACTACGTAAAATATCAAAAAAATTCACTTTTGCCCTAGAGATAACAAAGTGCTCTCGTATGTATACTATAAAAAAGAATGCACAAGCAGATATACAGGAAAGGGGACACATCCAAAACTAAACCCTAGAGCCCATTGAACATTTCACGGGCTACTTAAATTAACAGTCCCGGTCCCAGTCCGGGTCCCACTCGAGTCAATGAGCTAGAAAAATCCTAGGTGTAAGGTGTGTCACTTTAGGTTGGCTTTTTGCCTAATTTGGTCATTAGTCTGACATGTTGGTTACAGGTTGATATCACCATTTTGCGCCAATATTCACATGACGGTTACATGTGACAATTTTAATGTGAAATAGCTTGTTTTGTGAGGGGGTACACAAAAATGGTTGTAATCGTCTCCCTGCCTTTTTTTGGATTTGGCGTAAATGAAAGTATGAAACCATATGCATATTTTGGTGTTCAATGAAAACAATTTGAATATTGGGCGGCCATACAAAACTTATCATTTTTTATATGAAACAAGCATTAAGTTCTTTTTATCTTTTAACCATTATTATTTTGTAAAAGAATTAAACACAGCACACATAAAAAGAAATGAAAACTGAAAAAAAATACCTTGGGTCCCATTGTGACCTTTACAGCATCAGCAAGGTGGTTGACACCAAGCAACATAGCAGCCCGAGCACTAGTCCCGAACTTGATATCCTTCGCAACATAATTTCTGCTCCAAATAACTCTACCGGATACCTTCCAACATTTCCAGATATTGAAAATTGAAAATTTTAAAGAAGAAATAAAAGATTATTTTGTTATTTGAAAGAAACAATAACAAACTGGCAGTAAAAATTACTCCCTCGTTTAAAATAGACGCACTTTGCAACTCTATGGTCAGAGACCTTAGATCTAGTGTCTCCCAACTTATATAAAAGATTAACAAAAAAAGGCATCAATTTATGGATTTCCTGACATATCCAGGTTATGTTACGTCTTAATCTAGTTAAATTAAGATCTTTAATCTGAAATTGCCGATGGTCATTTGATCTAAGTAAATGATAATATTATCTAGGGAATTAAATGAGAAGCAGGTGGAAAATGTGTGGTTAATTTAATGGCGATGGATGCGTTCCTTATTTCCGATACAGATAGTCTAATCTAATGTAATCTAATGTAAGCAATTGATTGAATAAGATAAAAAGCATAGCCACCAAACATAGCAGTTGGAGATAAGAAAGAAACTGGAGAAGCAAATGAAGGGGGTAGTACATACCAGTTTCCTTGATGTAGAGGATCTACAAACAAACAAACAAATGAAGACGGATTTAATCAGACTTGTCTAAAGTAAGGTACAAAAACACGAATCGAATCGAATCGAATAGAATAGAATAGAAGAGGATGTATGTGAGTATTACCTGATCGAGGAAGACAATGCTGCTGCGGCCACCCGATACATGTTTCTGTTCTGCTTAGAAACTGATGATAACAAACACACACTCGCTCACTCACTGTGTAATGTCGATCACCTGACCTGAGTGAGAACAAACAACAGGGGTTTTACAAACTAGGGTTTAAGCTCATTCTTTTATATCCAATATAAATATAAATATAAATATAAATATAAAGGAAAAATGGAAATAAATAATCTCAACTATTAACTATTGGCCAATGACGCCAATGACCTCCAGCCCAGCTGGGGAGAGGTGGGAGGGTTTACCTCTTAAGAGGGTTCCCGCCCGGGCTTGGTCTTGAGTTCGAATCCTGCACACCACGAAAAAATTCCCTGTAACGGTTTGAGATAACTTCAAAGTGGACACCGGTGCGTGGGTAGAGATTCGAACTCGAGTCGAGGGGTTGTCTGTCGATTGGGTTTACCGCTGAAGCACACCTTCCAAAAAAAAAAAACTATTGGCCAATGACAGTCCCAACTACGAAAATCACCAATATTGGTCCCAACTTTCGACATATTGGAAACCAATGGACCCAAACTAACGGAGGCTAACTCCGTTAGTGTGATGCTGACGTGGCATGCTTAGGTGGCAAGATGATCCTACGTGGCATGCCACGTGGCAAAATGATCATACCTGGCATCCTACGTGGCATGCCACGTCAGCATCACACTAACGGAGGCTAACTCCGTTAGTTTGGGTCTGTTGGTTTCCAATATGTCGAAAGTTGGGACCAATATTGGTAATTTTCGTAGTTGGGACTGTTATTTGCCAATAGTTAATAGTTGAGATTATTTATTTCCATTTTTCCAAATATAAATATAGAGTAAAGATCTTGTACAAACTGTTAAGAAGTGTGAGAATTAAAGGAGAGTATTTTTTTATTTTTTTTCGAATTTTTTCCCCCGTATTATTAAACATGTATTATAGTATTGAAAATTAGAAAAAACAAAAAAAAATAAATTTTGGTGTAGAGTAATTGCATAATAACTCCAGTATAAACTAATGTATTTACTTTAATGATGTAATTACACTAAAAATAATTTTAAATTTTTTTTATTATTCATCTAGAAAGTATGTTTAAGCACATGGGAAAAAAATTTCTTAAAAAAAATTTTTTTTACCTCCTTTGATTCTTACAGTTCTTACCAAAAAAACACTTTGTATTTGATCTTTACTCTATAAATATAAACCCCGGTTGGTTGTCAATTGGGGTCAACTTTAGATCTCATTTCGGGTCGCCCGGACCCGTGTCTAATTCTAAACTGGTGTCGGGTGGTCAATATTTATGTGTAAGGTAGCCACAAACGAACTAAACTTTCATCGAAGGTTCATGAACTACACGGCGGAAAGTTTGTTTGTGTTCGTTCGTTTAATAAATGAACGGACACGAACAGATGTCACGTTTGTTTGTTCATGTTTGTAAACGTTCGGTAACGTGTTCGTTTATAGTTTAATGGAGTTTTTAATTGTTATAATTTTATTTTATATCTTTTAATAAATAAATTATGTGAGGTAACTATATGATTATATGAGATCAATAAACCCCACTTTTTGTATAATCATTAAATAAATAATTAATGAAGACTTCATGTTTAAATAAATAACTAATAAAGACTTCAAGTTTAAGATGATAGCTTAGTTTTCGAGACACCACTTTATTGTGTTTACTAATATTATGTTAATTACTAAGTATGTTTTTATAATTAGGTTATATTTTGGGTGGATTTAGTTAATTTCTTAATATATATGAATTTGATCTTATTCGAAAGTTAATATATGTTCGTTTGTGTTTATTTCCGTTCATGAACACTTCTTTGTGTTCATTTGTGTTCATGAACACTTTTTTGTATTCATTAACGTTCGGTTATGTCTGTGTGCGTTCTTGAACAAACTTAACAAATGAACACGAACACGAGTGTTTTCTTAACAAACGAACACGAACAAAAAATCTCATTCGGTAAGTTTGAACTGTTTGTGAACACATAACCTCCTTAACAAATGAACACGAACAAAGCCTTATTCGTATTCGTTCGCTTCATTTGCAACCCTATTTATGTGTTTATTAGTTTTCTTCTTGTTACAACATAAACCATCTAAACCTTTTAACTACTAACCATAAAAAAGCACAACAAATATATCTTAGGGGGTGGGGCACTCTACAGGTAGTGCTTCTTGGATACGGTTTCAGGTTGGTAACCATGTTGCCACCTCTTCAGCAACGGCCATTTTTTCTTAATTTGAAATTTTTATTTTAATATTTTAATTTGAAACCTATATACATCTTTAAAAACTTAATATAGCCTCCACTCCAAATCAACCAACAACCCCAAAATCAAAACCTGTACTCATTTACTAAAGTTGGGTTCAATGGGTCGTGCTCTTGGGAAAATGACAACTAATAGATTCATTTTTTTAATATTGTGCCATGCGGGTGACGCGTGCACACTCTTTGTCAGATAAGCGCATGCACAAGAAGTAATACTATTACCTTGAATGTCGAGTCCACGTGGGTGGCGTAGTTACGCTTTTACGTCAGACAAGGGCATGGGAGTGACGTGTTAAACGCATGCCAATGGAATTTGTCACGCGGGTGACGTCTTTACATTTTACGTCAGGCTGGTACACGTGAAGGTGACATAGCCAATGTGTGTCACAAAAGTCTTTAACGCGGGTGACATCTTTACGTTTTATGTCAGGCTTGTGCGCATGAAGATGACGTGGCACGCATGTAAAAAGTGTTGTGACCATGCGGGGGACGTTGTTTGAACTTTTACGTCAGACTGGTGCGCATGCCACATGTTATTGTCCCTTGTATTAGATGGAGGAATGTTACATGTTGGTTTTCAGTACCATTTGTTTATGCTTGGCAATCTTCTTTGATTGTCTTCGAACCGCTTGCCCTGACATGAACCTACTTTCCCAGAGACATACATGGGAAGACACTCACGCTTGACAAATTCTAATATAATAAACACGTTATGAAAAGACAATTAAAAGTCATATCAATCGGGACTTTTTCCTAAAATCTAAATAGCCGTGTTAAATACCGCTAGGATAGGAACCCGTTGAGTGGGTCAAGCTCAAAGAAATTAGAAAGGAACTAGATAAGAAACTTAGAGAGAAACTTAGATTCAATTCATTTTCTGCATAGCTTTCATTAAGAAAAGAGCATTCCTTTTAAAATGATTACAAGAACCGAAACTACCTAAAAAGTAGGAAATCATGGCAACATGCTCAACTACCCACTACTAATTTTTCTGAGCCACGAGACTCCAAACAGAAAATAAACAAAGAAAATAAAACAAAAACTAGTCGTTGCACACGATGCGGGTATGTACCATTCCACCCCGCTCGAATTCACCTTGTCCTCAAGGTGAAACCGCCAAAGATTTGGTGATGCACTACGGTGGTCGCCACTCGACTTTTCCCATAGCATATGGGGCAGTGGTAACAAAACGCCACAGTGGGTGCAATCCGAGCCTTTGAACCGCGTTTGGAGTAGTCTCAATGGGGTGCCATGGTGGAAGCCACTCTCGCATTCCTGCTTTCCATTCGAATATAGCCTGGATAATGTTCAGTGTGAACACAACTGGTAACAGTGTTCGAGTTTGGGTCGGGGAGTGAGCGGATGAAAAAGCCGATGTTGTGGGTTTTGGTAGAGATGTCGTGGCTGATTTTGGTTTTGGCGTTGACGTTGCACTTTGTTTTTGGTGGTGATGTTATGATAGGTGATGGCAGAGTGGAGGAAGCAACTGACACGGAAACAGGTGATGGTGCGGGAGCGGAAGTTGGTTGTGGTGAGGCGGCAGCGGTTGGTGTAGAGAAAATGATGGTGTAGGTTGCCCATCTCCCGGACTCGTTTTTTAGAAGATCCCTTATCTCAAAAAGCGTTGACTCGATTCGAGCCATTGTAACATTCCATTCACGAGCGTCCATAGGAGTGGATCAAGGCCGCTCTGATACCACTGTTAAATACTACTCGGATAGGAACCCGTTGAGTGGGTCAAGCTCAAAGAAATTAGAAAGGAACTAGATAATAAACTTAAAGAGAAACGTAGATTCAATTCATTTTCTGCATAGCTTTCATTAAGAAAAGAGCATTCCTTTTAAAAGGATTACAAGAACCAAAACTACCTCAAAATAGGAAATCATGGCAACATCCTCGACTACCCACTACTAATTTTTCTGAGCCACAAGACTCCAAACAGAAAATAAACAAGTAAATAAACAAAGAAAATAAAACAGAAACTAGTCGTTGCACACGATGCGGATATGTATCAGACGGCGGTGGTTTCTTTTGGAAATCACCGGAAGAGATGATGGAGCTTTGGGGGTGGGTTTTAGGGCTTGATCTGTTTCTAGGGGTGTAAATGACACGTAGCAGCTCGAGAGCTACTCGGGATTGGCTCAGTAAAAAGCTCGAACGAGTTGAGCCTTATCGAGCCAGAGCCCGGGTTCGAGCCTGATTTATGACTCGTTTAATTATCGAGCCCGAGCTCGAGCCCAAACAAATGTTTTATTATTCTTTTATATATGCAATTTTGTCCTTTGAACATGTTCAATTTTAATTAGTAATATTGGTGAGCGAGCTCGAGCCGAGCTTTTGCTCGTTTAAGGTATTGAAGCGAGCTCGAGCCGAGCTTTTAGGTCATTTAATATTATTTTTAAATTATCTCGAGCTTAGCCGAGCTCGAGCTCTTAGGTTTTACTTTCCAGCCGAACTCGAGCTCGAGCCTCATAAAAGCATGACGAGCCGAGCTCGAGCCTAATCAGGCTCGGGCTCGGCTCGTTTACACCCCTATCTGTTTCTATTTGAGTGTTGTTAATATATCAAAATTAGTGCTCAGACCTATAGAAACGATATTTAGTCGCAACAGCTTTAACAAAAATATATTCTCTTTTTTTAATTCAGTTTTCTTATATTTGGGTTAATAAAAATAAAAAGAAAATGTCTTTTTGCTATGTAGACGAAATTTTGTCCCTACACATATTTCCTTAAAGCGGGATAATTTCCTCCATGCCGCTAAACATACGGTGAGGAAATTTAGTCCCTATAGAGCTCAAAAATTGAAATTTTGTGAAAAAACTTTTAGCAACCAACTTTCCTCTCTATATGTTGATCTATTGCGACAACATGATTTCGTCGCTATAGAGTTCGTTGCAAGAAGCCAAATTTCTTGTAGTATTTTTTTAACTATTGTAAAACGTAATTATATATGTTTAGAGCATTCATAATAGATGCTTCATAATAGTGTGAGGGGTGCCTCTAAATTATATAGAGTGGGTATAAGTGGTTGTGAGTAGAGAAGAGAGAAAATATATAGATGAGACACTGTTCATCAGTAAATTATTTGGAGGGGACACTATTCACCCTCCATAATTTTTTAATATTTTTAAAAGTGGTTGTGAGTAGAGGAGAGAGGAAATGTAATGATAAAAGTATATAATAAGTATTATTAAATAGAAAAGGGGAGAGAAATGTAGTGATTTTTAGTGTAATTATAGAGATGGAGATTGAGGATTTACTGTGAATGCTCTTACATGACCATATGTTATAATGTTATATTGTCACTTAGAACCCACACTCAGTAGTTACAACTTTATAATTTACCTTATATTGAGAGCACCTTCAATGGTAATAGACCAAGTTCAAGCATTGGAGGGGTTGGACCAAGATCGGTCTGTCCGCTCAAGCGGACTGAACTGTTTGTTCAAGGTGGGCCCCGCATGGTGACTTTAATATTAAATGAAAAAAGGTTTTTTTATGTGAGGGGTATAAATTAAATAAAATGAAAAGTAAGTAATAAGGTAAAGGTTTGAAATGGTTTGGGGTTAGAGGAAAAAGTAGGGTTTTGTTTGGAATTATTTGATATGATGTGGCATGGTGACATGGCGGTTTGGAGTTGTTTGTTTGACCATCCAATATAGATTCTATGAGAATTAATTTTTTCGTTCCATAATTATAAAAATTACATTAAGATAGCATTTCATGTGACGTAAAAGTTATATCTTATATTTGTGCATTAAGAATATAATATATTTAAAAAGTTGAAATTTTGAATGATGTTCGTCGATTGCTCCGAATCTAGTCTTCAAGGTACCTCTTCTTTCAAGTTTCTTAGAATCATTGAAAGTGGATACCATGGATCAGAGAGATTTAAGCTAATCAAACTCATATCTCAAGCCGGTGCAAGTTATGTTGGAGCACTTTTCATCTTCTTCTTCTAATTTCTTTCTCCTGATCTTCACACTTGCTTTTGGAGCTCTGATCTTCTCCCTATTATCTTTGTTTATTATATTTGCAACACACACTTTCAATCAATTCATCGTAGACAGGGAAAAATGGTTATAGTAAAACACTTCAAGATTATGGTTTTGTTTTGTGGATCAGACGAGGACTTGCCTGTGTTGTTTAAGTAATGGAAAAGCCCTAAAATTTCTGACCCTAACACACACGAGACGAATGTTGCAACATGAGTTCGACCAAGATGACACGCGAAGCTTTAGACTCCAAGCGGATCCCTTGATTGACTAATTCGCCTTTTTCATTTATTTAATTAAATTTAACGCGCATACCGCATTCGAAGATCAAGTTCTTCACATACTTGAAATCGATTGGAAGGTAAACAATAACTAACAAAGATTGTACAACAAAAGAAGAAAGTATTTCTCTCTGTTACCAAGCATGTTAAGATATGATACAGGATAACGAATATTAACGTTGTGTCTTTCCCGGAAGTAATGAATAAAAAAAATAATAAAACCACTTTTAGAGTTATTAATGATAGTATAATTAGGGTTATTACCTTGTTTTGTGTTAAAATCTTTGACTATACGTGGTTGATGATGTCAAGTTTAAGTCGTTGATTCATTTAGAAATCGAAAACGCTTATATAGACTTTGATTAGGGTTATTACTTTGTTTTTAAATTTTTTTTAACTTTTTAAATTATTATATTAAAAGAAATAAAAAACCAATTCAAAACATCAAAAAACACCCAAAAATAAAAAAAATGATTCGAAGCGCCTCGCTTTGGCCAATGCGAGGCGCTTCGCTTTTACAATTCAGCTTTTTCTGCCCCTCGTACTGACCTCCTCGAAATGGGGGCAAAGCGCCTCGCTTTGTTAAGGGGGGTTAAAATAAAAGGAGAGGGTGGAAATAGACCGAGCCTGATATAATGTTAATCCCTTCTCAAAAGAGTAAAGCAACTCGTGTGGAGGCAGTACGGTTTTTGGAGAACGCCTTACCCAAGTCTGATACATGATAATCTAGGGCAGATCTTGGCTAGGTCCGCTGATTAGGCGGTGTAGGCTGTGTGACATTTGGTCACTCATAAGTAAGCCACCATTCCCAAAAAAAAAAAAAAAAAAAAGACAAAAATCAAACTTTTTATATTTAAACGTCATGGATGAGCCAACCCAATTACTACTTCTATGTACTCCAAAAATGTACATAATGGCGAATAGTAATGTAATGTTCTTGATTCTGCTAAAAAGGACTGTGGGTAGTTGAAAAAATTGAATTCGATGTCCAATGGCAGTGTAGCATTCAATGTTAAATAACACTCATTGGAAGTTTTACGTTTGACCCACCACGTGGTTGATGAAATACTTGAACCAAAGTTGATACAATTTGATCCACAGCCTTTTGTTGCTCTATATAATGTGTAGTTGGGTAACTCTATCCATTATCCAATGATTTTTGCTCTTTTTGTTTCGGGTATTTAGAGGGTTAATGGGTTTCCTTGTAGTACGAGGGTACATTGTGGTGGTTGTGGTTTTGGTTGTGTTGGTTGGTGAGCATGGTATAGTTTTGGCAAATGGGGTAAAGGGGTTAAAAGACGAGAAAGGTTTGTTGGGGAAATTTAGACGTGGGTTTAAAAGGGGTTTTGGTAAAGGGGGAGGTCTTGGTGGTGGGTTAGGTCCTCGTGGAGGTTTAGGAGGAGGTGGTGGGCTTGGTGGTGGTGGTGGACTTGGTGGTGGAGGAGGGCTTGGTGGTGGTGGTGGACTTGGCGGTGGAGGAGGGCTTGGTGGCGGGATTGGTCACAAAGGAGGTCTAGGAGGTGGTGTTGGACTTGGTGGTGGGTTAGGTCATCATAAGGGCTTAGGAGGTGGTGGTGGATTAGGAGGAGGAGGTGGTGGTGGACTTGGTGGTGGGTTAGGTCATCATAAGGGCTTAGGAGGTGGTGGTGGATTAGGAGGAGGAGGTGGTGGTGGACTTGGTGGTGGGTTAGGTCATCATAAGGGCTTAGGAGGTGGTGGTGGATTAGGAGGAGGTGGTGGGCTTGGGGGTGGTGGTGGACTTGGTGGTGGGTTGGGTCATCATAAGGGCTTAGGAGGAGGTGGTGGGCTTGGTGGTGGTGGTGGATTAGGTCACCATGGAGGTTTAGGTGGAGGTGGTGGGCTTGGGGGTGGAGGTGGGATTGGTCACAAGGGAGGTCTAGGAGGTGGTAATGGACTTGGTGGTGGGTTAGGTCACCATGGAGGCTTAGGAGGTGGTGGTGGATTAGGAGGAGGTGGCGGGCTTGGCGGCGGTGGAGGACTTGGTGGCGGTGGTGGAGGAGGACTTGGTGGTGGTGGTGGATTAGGAGGAGGTGGTGGGCTTGGCGGCGGTGGAGGACTTGGTGGCGGTGGTGGAGGAGGACTTGGTGGTGGTGGAGGGCTTGGCGGTGGTGGTGGTGGAGGGCTAGGCGGTGGTGGTGGAGGAGGGCTAGGCGGTGGTGGCGGAGGAGGGCTAGGCGGTGGTGGCGGAGGTGGTTTTGGAGGAGGCTTTGGAGGCGGAGGTGGAGGTGGATTTGGAGGTGGTGTTGGTGGTGGCCATTAAAAGCTCACATTATTACATAAACCAACACACATGCATGTTTACGACCACTATTAATCAATCACTTCATCTCTTCTCCGTTCCTCTTATAATATATTTATGTTGTGCTAAATTACTTCTA
The DNA here is from genome assembly GCA_032199755.1 of Ambrosia artemisiifolia. NCBI lineage: Eukaryota > Viridiplantae > Streptophyta > Magnoliopsida > Asterales > Asteraceae > Ambrosia > Ambrosia artemisiifolia. Next base: position 737,218 of record CM063523.1, read on the forward strand.
AGCTTGATAAGATCGATGCTTCATGTACTCTTTTTTTTTATTTATTTAAAATTTGAACGGCCTTCATGTACTCTTAACCTCTTCAATAAGCACTACTATATGTTACATCACTTTCCTATAGACAATACATCATTTATCATTCTTACTACATTTATAATTTGACCTAAAAATGACCATGTTAGTTGAATATCATTTACAAATACGGTTGCTTAAATACGTTGGTTTAAAACAACAATAATGTCCAAAACAACTTGAACAAAGACAAGTGCTAAAATCCATGAGAGTTACAGAACTATTATTTGTAAACTAGTAGATAACCCGAGCGTTTCGGCAGGCACGAATTTTACATAGGGGTGTATGATTGTGTGATATGTGCTTGTTATATTCTTGTTGCTGTTTGTTGTGTATGTATTATGTTAGTTTTGGTTTCCGTGTCGTACACTACAAGAAAACTCAGCAATAGAGGCGACTTAAGTCATCTCTATTGCTCAATAATGTCGCCTCTAAAGGTAATAGCGACGACATGTCGTCGCTATTGGTCAAATGTTTTAGGTTGATAGAAGCCGTTAGATCATAACTTGATCTAACGGTGTTTGTTAAAAATAAAAATGTTCTCTTCAATTCAATATTCCAAGTTTATAGGCTTGATTGATATTAATTATATTTTTTGTTTTATTTTTCATATTTACTTGGCTGGAGAGGACTGGTTACAGATAAATGCTTGTAGCAGAGTACCAGGATGTTGATTGTGCTGATAAGAAAGAAGTGTTGCTGGACTCGTGAAGATTGGGCTCGTGTGCTGGATGCAGCTGGACAAACCGGATAAGTTGGATTGCCTACTTGGGCTTCAAGTCTTGTAATGGGCTAAGTCTTTTATTCAGCCCACTCCCCTTATCAAGTCGGTGTAATGTACGAGTGAGTATAAAACCTTAGGATGACTTCTGGAAGTGATTCATTTTAACACAACTTATTTTTTATTTATCTTTTCACCCTCTCACATCTTTCATACACTCTCTCTGTCTTCTCTTTCGTGAGTCTAGGGTTTGTTTCAGAGTCTAATATTTAGATCTCTTTTGTTATTCCCAGTAGATTCTTTGTAAAGATCTTCTAGTTGATGATCTTGTATGAGTCGTTGAGAGTTGTATTGTTTTGTTTGGTTTCGGTCTTGTAAATAACTACCGTTTGACAATGTTTCGTAAATATTTTGTTAATTTAGATTTTGTGAATTTGACATGGTATCAGAGCCACGTGCCTGATTCATGAGGATTTGTTGTTCTTCCGCTGTTATATGATCTAAATCTGTTCTTCGGTTCCTTGTTCTGTTATACATCTGCTTTTAGATCTAAGGTTCTCGTGACAATGATATCTTGTTCAAGACTTGGTCAAGCTAAAGGATTTGATGGGTTTCTGTTCGTTTTCGAAGGTTGGTTCCAGATCTGGTGACGTCTTGAAGTTTTCTTTCAGATCTGTATTTGGGATCTGGTGATTCTCAACCATATTCAAAGGGATGCTCAGACTTATACCTGGATCTGAATTTTGGTGAAGGTTACTAACTGTGCATTTTCTTGATTGGCGAACCCTAACTTGGGTGAATATTTGGTGAGATTGTTCCATATTATTTTTTGTTTTTTTATCACGAATCATTGTTGCTTAGGCATCCTGGCCCCGTTAGGAGTACCGGATTGTGAATAAACAGAGAGAGCCACACCGTGCTTGTTTGCTGCATTGATTGTGTGTTCGTTCTGTTGTTTACTGTTTTTGTTTTTATTTTTTAGGTGTGATCTTGTGGCTAGAACCAAGATTGGCTCTCATGTAATGGCTTGTGATGGATCAGTTTTCGTTTTCTCTCATATTCTTTATCTTTAGATAGTTTTTCGACATCTAATCTAAGGTTTCATCTTTGAAGTTATGCTAATCTTCTTTGTTTCTGTTGATTCCTGTTAGATCGTGTAGGAATATTTTAGCTCATTATGTTTATGGTTTTAAAGAAAAGTTTGAGAGATTGGTTTGGTGAATTTTCAGTTTTATAAATCTTTTGATAATTCTGTTTTGGATTTTTTTTTAAAAAAAAAGGAAAAAGTTTTGATTGTAAAAATCAAGATCACGTTGTTGGTATATTGAAATCCGAAAAAGATTTTCTTGATATGTTATGTTTTTTCACTCAACTAGCAATTTAATTGGATATAGTCTTTGATGGTATTGATCGTTAGTATTGTTTTCGATCTCATAATTCTTGTGTGTTTGTATTGAATGCTGATAAATAATGTGTTTTTGAGAGAAAAAAATACACAGCTTCAAGTGATGTTTTTTTTTTCAAAATTGCAAAAATCGTTTTTTAAGTCTGCTGAAACAACCAAAGTTGTTTTAAATCTTGAAATTTGGGTTTTGTGTGTAACTTTGCATGCTTTGTTTTTGTTGGTTTGTTTGTTCTTTCATAAATCAGTTTTCCTTTGTTGTTCTTAGTTGGTCTTTGTGTGTTTATCTGGGAAAATCTGTGGTTTTTTTTTTGCTTTGAGATTATATGTTAGTAATATAAGGTTGTTTTTTGTCATTGACTTTATTAAAACGGGTATGTGTCATATTGATTCGTTTTGATACAATTTAGCAAGTTTTCTATATCCGTGGTATAAGACAATGTTGGTTGATCTTTAAAGTTGTTTTTCTTAAAAAAAAAAAAAAGTCATACCATGCCAAAGATTGTGGTATTTGTTTTTCCAAAATAACATTTTTATGTTTTTTTTTGTATGTATTGTTTAGAGTTGTAAGAATGTCTCTAAATCTTCACGTTGTCTTGGTATTGTCCTTTGTATTGCATCTTGTGTGTAGAAGATTGTATGGTCATAACTAAAAGGCACTAGGATCTTGTATTTGAAAAAAATTGACTGGAAAGGTTGGTTGTTTTTTCTGATTGTCAAACTGTGTGGTTTGATGTATATGCTCAAGATTGTATCTTGAATAGTCTTACAACATTGTATGTTTTCTCTGATGTGAGATATTTTTTTTCAGTTTAAATCATATGATTTTGTCTTTTATCAGAATTTGTTTAAGATGTAACCTTGTTTCCTGTATAGAATCATGTGATTCATGTTTTATAATATTAGCTTTGACCGTGTCTTGATGGGGTTTTTGGTATTTGAACTCGTATCGTGATGGTTTTGTGTGGTCTATATGCCATGTGTGCAGAATCTTGTTGTTTGGTTAGTCGAACCGTGTGGTAGACGTATTTTAACCAGTTGTAATGACAAGATTGTATTTGAAAATGTATTACAGTCTTGTTTTCTTGTATGAGATCTTTCTGGTTGTTGAGCTATTAAGTTCACGGTTGTAACCGGATTTATTTGTTCAAGAATTTTCTTGGATGTTGTCATGTTGTAAAGCCTTATTTTTCTCCATGAGAAATGTCTTTTTGGTTGCAAAGTCATGCGATTTTTCAATCAACCAATAGTCTTCCTGCCTGTGAAATAGTTGTCCGTGTGGAGCCATGTGGTTTCTCAGTTTTATCGGACTTGTTCGAATCTTGTGATTCAAATGTTCTTGTGTTCAAATGTTGTAAAGTTGTAAAACTTTTTGAGAAAATCAAATTAGTCTTTATGTTCTTTACATATTTTTTGACACGTGTTCTTTTCAGGAGTTGTTCTGAAGTTTACAAAGTTGTGTGACTTTTGTTTTGTATCATGTATGTTTCTGATATTGTTGTGGAACCGTGTGGTTCGTTGAGTAATCAGGAAATGTTTCTTGTCTGTTTTCTTTCTGTGTGTGCAGATAGTTGTATCCGTAAATTGACTCATGGTTTTTAGTTTTTTGGCAATGATGTGAACTCTATTGTTTGTATGTGTCTTTCTTGAAGTTTCTTCTTCTGTGTATTCACTTAATTAGATCTAATGTTTTTTTTGGGTTCATGGTCGACTCAAAAATTTGTTAGATCTTTGTAAAGATTGTCGTATTGATGGTCAGTGTTGGTAGAGAAAGTTGATTTTTGTTCTCTGCTATGTTCTTTGAGACTCGAGGGCTGATATGTTCACAAATCTGATTCTTGAGGAGTGTTTTGTTGGATCTTATTCTCGTCAAGATCTGGTCCAACCTCGTAAGACACTGTTAACATATCTGATTTATTTTTAGATCTTGTTTGTTACATTCTTGTTCAGATTACTTCATATCTGAGTTAGATTTGTTGTTCGCATTGTTAACAAAATGAATAGGTTGTTCATCTTGTGGTTTCACGAAGGTTTTGAATAAAATGTCAGGTCCAATGTCATGACTATTAGTTTCGACGAAGGATCTACGAGTATTTCGAAAGAAATTATCTCAAGGTTCTTCTCTCTGCTAGTTTAAGTTGTCAAAGAGTAAACGTTTTTCTTTTGGATTATTGTGTTGTTTTTGAGTCGAGGATTTGGTTTCTGTTATAGACCAGATGTTCTTGAATGCTATGACAGCCTTGTGTGTTTTCTCTTTTAATGGAGTTTTTTTTTCTTTCTTTTGTTGCAAAATCATGTGGTTTCTATTTCAACTGATGTAGAATTGTGTAATTCTTCTTTTGTCAGATTAGTTTTGAATCATGTGATTCAATATTTTGTGATTCATAGATTTCTGAAGGTATAAATTTTTTTTATTTTAATAAAATGAAGCTTTAAATTCTTTTCACGTTTTTTATTGACATGAATCTAAACTCTCCTTAGATGTGGTTCTGAATTTAAATGTGGTGACTTTTATATTGTTTTTTTAATCGCGTGATTCAAGTGTTCAGGCCTTATTCTAAGTTGTATAAGCCGTGCGACTTTCGTTATCTGATATCTTGGTTGTCTCTCGTGGGTTCTCTCACTGTTCATATTAGATTCATCGTGTTGTTGAATCTTGACAACTGTTTGTAGTGTGAGGTTTGTAATCAGGTCATCGAGTTGATTATCTGATTCAGAGTATAAGTTCTTGTTGGTCTTTTGTATCTAGATTCAGATTTTTTTATCTCCTCTCATAATCTTTGTAGATTACACTAGATCTAGGGTTCTTGATAGAAATCTACATGTTATATGTAGTTAATCCGTTAGATCATGTTAGTGTTGTTACGTGTTGTTAGTAACTTGAACAGTAGAGGTTAGAGGAGTTTGTAGACAAATTTTATGATTTCCTTAGGTGTTTTTCTTCTGATTGTTTTATGATAAACATGTTAAAAAGGTTAAAGAGTTGGTTTATTCTTTAATCTTCAATTTCTAATAAAAGAAACTGCTTTTGATATGTTCTTGAATTGCGTGGGTCATTTTTGATCAAAACGGTTTTATAAATAGTTGTGTTTGGCTTTACATTAGTGCATTTGTTTATTGACAAGTATTTTGTTGTTGTTTGAATGTGTGTTTAAAACGTCCTTGTTCAATTAACTCTTTTGTAAAACCAAGGACTTTTAGTCAATTTTTCCCAGGTGTTAAAATGGAAGGAAGTTATCCCAAATTATAATGAGAAGTTTGTTATGGGTTTAATTAGTCTTTCCGACTTATAATCATAGTTGTCAATAGCGACGGTAGCGCCCGCGATCGCGAATAGCGTCGCGTATCGGCTAACCGTCGCTATGTGGTGCTTAACGGGGCGATAGCGTGAACATAGCGACCTCCGGCGAAGAATTTCCGGCGACGTCGTTGTGATTTCTGCCGGAAACGAGGAGGAAGAATAGCGGTTGCCGGAGAAGATGAAATCGTATTTATTGTAGATTTATAGGTGCCGGATTTGGACGTCTTCGATGCCGGAGAAGATGAAATTGAAGAAGATGAATCGTGTGTGTGAGAGAGAGAGAGAGAGAGGGGGTAGAAGGAGTTGTACAGTAAATGTGTGTTGGGAAAGGAAAAGTGTTCTGAAAAGCATCAAAAAGTTTTAATTATTATTATTATATTATTATTAACTTTATTCAGTTTCACATTTAACCCATTTAATTTTCATTTATTTACATTAAGTCCCAAAACTTCTAAATTTTAAATAGAAAGTATAAAATTAGTTTGTATATATAAACATTTGGACCTTATACTTGTAATTTTGCACATAAAAATATTTTTAAATATTTTAATACCTTATCGCTATTTACAAAATAGAGGGCGCTATTTCATCGCTATCGCTACGTAGCATATCGGTAGCCCGTCGCTATTTACCGCTATTCGCTATCGATAACTATGCTTATAATGATTGATTCTCTACAGCTAGTTCTTTGGAACAGTATGGAATTTTTTTTCCTTTATTTGCTGTGTTTGGATATTGAATTGTGGGGGGATGTTAAAAATAAAAATGTTCTCTTCAATTCAATATTCCAAGTTTATAGGCTTGATTGATATTAATTATATTTTTTGTTTTATTTTTCATATTTACTTGGCTAGAGAGGACTGGTTACAGATAAATGCTTGTAGCAGAGTACCAGGATGTTGATTGGGCTGATAAGAAAGAAGTGTTGCTGGACTCGTGAAGATTGGGCTCGTGTGCTGGATGCAGCTGGACAAACCGGATAAGTTGGATTGCCTACTTGGGGCTTCAAGTCTTGTAATGGGCTAAGTCTTTTATTCAGCGCACTCCCCTTATCAAGTCGGTGTAATGTACAAGTGAGTATAAAACCTTAGGATGACTTCTGGAAGTGATTCATTTTAACACAACTTATTTTTTATTTATCTTTTCACCCTCTCACATCTTTCATACACTCTCTCTGTCTTCTCTTTTGTGAGTCTAGGGTTTGTTTCAGAGTCTAATATTTAGATCTCTTTTGTTATTCCCAGTAGATTCTTTGTAAAGATCTTCTAGTTGATGATCTTGTATGAGTCGTTGAGAGTTGTATTGTTTTGTTTGGTTTCGGTCTTGTAAATAACTACCGTTTGACAATGTTTCGTAAATATTTTGTTAATTTAGATTTTGTGAATTTGACAATAACCTAACCTGAGCAATAGAGGCGACTTTATAAAAGTCGTCTCTAATGATGTCGCCTCTATTGTTTGTAATTCTTGTAGTGGTATACATGGTGTACGCATATGAAGGGTCTGAAAGTGTCAAATGAGACCAGTAGGTGGTGAACGCAGTAATAAATTCCAATTTCTCTGTTCTCGCTTTGTCACCTCGCTAACACATTACAAATCAAATTCATTTGATAGATTCCAATTATTTAAAATTCCAAATTATTTTGTTAAATTCTAATTACATATCCAATTCTTTCAATTGCGAATATGTCATCCATGGTGTTTTCTTATTGAATTGACTAAGAGGTTGTGTGTTTCAGCTCTTAATGTGCTCTTAATGGAACTAGTAATTTGTTGATTGATTTAAAATTTAAAGGAAGTGAAATCTAATGAAAAAATAGTGATTTGTGTTGCATTTGCTTGACAAAAAATCATAAAAGGAACAAATCTATCACCTATGTCACCACCTACTGGTCCTCACCACAACCTCCATCATCTTAATTAGTTCCACCCCCACGTACTGCCTCAACCATGACCACAACCAGGTTTAGCAATGGAGGTAGCGGAGGTTGAAAGATGTTGTGGTGCGTCTTGGAGGCTACGGCATTTGGTAGATGGTGGTGGCAACTGCAAAGGAAGGATGGTGATATGGTGGTGTGGTTTTGCCTAGCTAATTAGCATGTTCACTTGAGTTTTTATCCATAAACTTTTTATGTTTTTTTCCACCATGATTAATCTTGAAAAAACATTGCTTAATTTTTCTAGATGATGGAATTTTTTTTTCTTAAGGGAAATCTCTCCATAGATGATTCATTTCAATTCGTTCATATTGTTTAATTTTGCATCATGTACGTATACAATTCCATAAACTACTAGCATTTCTTCCACACAAAACAAATAAAGATTTTAAAATTAATAAAATCCTACAAACTTACATATATAGTCCAAACATACATCGGAAACGTTTAAAATACAAAAGGAATCATGAGTCTCTTAAGTTAAGAGTTCTCCATTCCTTTACTTGCTTGGTTCATCAATCTCTACACATGCATACATATATATTTGCTGGTTAAGAATAATTAATACTAGAAGCCAGCAGTGAATTCAAGATCTAGTACTGGATTCAAACACCATCAAACTTCATATCTGCTACTTCCAAAGAATAAATTCTACCTCAACTCTTTTACACAAAATCATCATCATCATCACCACACCACGTCGTCCTCTACTTTATCTCGGTGGTCCTTTGGCTAATTTTGCCCTTTCTCTTAAAATCTTCACTCCCATGTACCTGCATCGCAACAACGTATTTACACGTTATACATATGGGCAACAGTTTCATGTGGAGAAGCAAACGAGCCCATAAGCTCCTCGAGAGTGGCTCGCTAAAAGTTTGAATCAAGCTGAACTTACACCAGCCTGAGCCTAGAAATAAGCATGTTCAATAAGTTATGACCCGGGTTTACAAATAAGCTCTTTTGATAAACAAGCCTAAGCCCAAGCTTTATATAAGGTAACTCAACCTAAATAGAAAGAATAACTAAGGCTGTTGGGTATCGGGACGGGAGGACACCCCTCCACGTAATAAATATTGTCAGTGGGGGGCCAAATTTCAAGAATGGAGACACCCTGGCCAAGGGGGCGGTGTGCTCCATCCAAGACAACCCAAAATAGAAAGAATAACTAACGCTGTTGGGTATCGGGACAGGAGGACACCCCTCCACATAATAAATATTGTCAGTGGGGGGCCAAATTTCAAGAATGGAGACACCCTGGCCAAGGGGGCGGTGTGCTCCATCCAAGACAGCCCAGAACAAGCCACCTGATTGGTCCATGCATTAAAAAATCATTTAAGTTGCTCCGTCCCACCCGTCCTATATAGAACATTTGAGACGAGACAACCCTAGGAGGCGGTGTAGCGTGTTCGAGACAGCCCAAGACATCCCTAGGACGTCCCCCATACCCTTCGGCCTAAATACCTTTTATATATAAATAAAATAACTAATATATAATAACTCATTTTTGATGAACCGAACTCGATCTACGGATATAGTTATCTAGATGAACCGAGGTCGACTAATATAAACAACTCGACCTTGAGTCAACTTGTTTACATAAATACCTTCCCATCATCATAACGGTGGCTTGAGGATTGGTGCCGGGTGACTGGTCGAAAGTAGAGGTGTCAATAACTCGAAGCCTATGCACACCCATCACCTCATAGTCTTTGTTCACCACCTGACCCACATGGCACCCACCATGATAATGCCAGATGGTGATAACCGTGTCTCTACAAAACTGCTCCAGTGACTCTGTATCGTTTGTGTGTCTCGGTATCAAGTTCACATTGGCTGTCACACTCATGTTCAGCAACTTGTCCACCGTTTTGCTGTCACATTGCGTGAAGTTCAGAAAAGGTTCAGACCTCACCAGTTTCTCCATTATTCGAATCCCCGTAACACACGCTTGTATATCCTCTTTGTGGCTAAAATAGTTGAACGTTACGGATGGGTTTTCGTCCGCATTGGTGTTGATCAGTTTGAGCTCCCCTTTCGACTTTGGGTAAGCGATTTTTGACAAGATAAAACCTCCATGAAACGCTTCATATGGGATGTCCTTCTTGTTTCTTTTGTATGATTCGACCGCTTCACGTGTTCTTTGTTTAGGAGGAATCGTAGAAAGTTGTCCAATCTGTCACATATAACAAAACAAATATTCAAGTAAACCAACACTACTACAAACAAATAATACAGTAGTACGTTATCTATATATTAGATTGACACAAACCTCAGCCGAAGCGATACCATGATGGCAACTAATACTGTCCGTAGATTGACCATAACCGCTACTGGCTTCAATGTACACACCCTTGTTTGTAATCCCAACCGTTTCAATAAGTGATTGTTTCACTGGTTTATTGAAAGGAACATAAATTGCATTCATAGGATTATCCGACATATCTTTCCCCACAAGTTTGTTGTCGTGCACCACGGATATGTTTAGTTTCTCAAGATCGGCTTTTGGTCCTATCCCGCTAAGCAATAGTAGTTGCGGGCTCCCTATCGCTCCACACGTCACAATCACCTCACTTCCTCGCCTCCTTGAAATATGCGCCTCGTGTTCAACTCCATTTTCGTCTTTAAAAACCACTCCAACCGCTCTCGGTTTTTTCCCTTTATTTAACAAATACAAATCACGTTCGTTATTTGTTACAAACGAATAAAAACATAACAAATAGAAATGACGTCCGCAACCCCTGCTCTTGAAGTATGTCCGTCCCTGCCCTTAATTACCAAAAAATTAAATCTATGTTTATCTCATAGTACCTGTTGTGTCAAACATGATCTTTTGAGCTCTTGCGTGAATCAAGACGTCTATGTTTTGAGGGTTTGCGGAGGATAATAACTCGGCAGCGGTGTGTCTACGACCATACTTATCAAAAATGGTTCCGCCAACCTTAGTTCCATGTAAATGGTCATATGTGAACCCGTTATCAGGTGAAATCCCGACCTTCAATAGACCGTCATGAACCGCTCTTTGCCATGGTTGGTATATAGGTACTTTAACAATTTGCTTCTCGACCCATGGGTATGATTCATTCACCAATTTTGCATCCCATCCCACTCTCTTAACATAACTGCCCAAACCAAACGGTTCGTTACAAATTAAATAAAATGTTATTTATTTTTTGAATTTACGGTTAATAATTACACTAAAAAGTCATTTATATGATCACAAATGATTAAAAACAAGAGACCGAGAAATGTAAACAAACACGTACAATTTGTATATTCTTCAAGGACATTGAATGGTATGGATGGGTCCAAAATAAATGTATAATCCTTGTCTCACATGTCACTTTTAATGTGTCATTTATCTTTTCATTACCTACCCCAACCCCTCGTTAAAATTAGTAATAAAGAGGGGTTTGGTTACGTTCTGGACCACATCAAGCATTTATGATTGGAACATAAATGTAACAATACGTTTCAAAGTGACAATTAGGACCGTTGTTTTACCTGGCGAGTGTTACATCATGGTATATTGACTCTAATGAAAAGGAAACATATATAATATTGCTAAGTACCAAAGGTCTTTGACCTAACGGTATCAAAGTGTTGGATAAGGTTTTACCTTTCCAAAGCAGATCCCATTGGTGACAAAATTTAGATTTAAAAGTGAACGACAACATTAGCCGTTCAAAAATTGATACTCCCTCCGTCCCAATTTAAATGTTTTGGACCCATAAACACATATATTAAGAAATTTTTTGTTTGTATGTTGTAAAATGACAATAATATTCTCAAATCTTTTATTGTGTTTTGTCTTTTATGGACAAAACTGGAAATTAGATTTCTATTTTTGAAAATGGATATTTAATTTGGGACAACCAAAAATGAAAAATGAACATTTAAATTGGGAAGAAGGGAGTATAAAACAAATTTTTTATATCAATTTTTTATTCATAAGTACCATCTAATTAACATGTTGCCACTAAGGTCATACTAGTATCACCTTTGGTGGTTGGGTGAATAAACTAAAAGTGGGTTGGAAAAAGAGATGTAATAAAAGGGGTGTAAAAATGGAAGAGAAAATTAGGGATTTAAAAAAAATCTAATTAACATGTTATATGTTGCAGGAAGTTGAACCCAGACCAACATTTGTGGGGACAATACGTAATTAAATTAGACCACAAACATTTTATGTCAATTGGTGGTGCACATCTAATATGGCCTTGCACGGTTCAAAACCTTTCCCTACCTTTCAAACTAAAATAAAGTGTGTGGGCTATTATTTATGATTGATGTTTCTCTTTGATTAAGGAAAATGACTTAGACCAATCTCATGTTCCTTCAATTTATTCAGGCATTTTAAGACTTCAAAGAATGTTAATGATATAAAAACTTAGAACTTCAATTTCAATAGTTGGGTGTCCATGATTAATTGTAGGCATACTGTTAGGCCTGTAAACGAACCGAACGTTCATGAACTGTTCGTGAACTGTTCGGCGGGAAGTTCGTTTATGTTCGTTTATTTAAATAAATGAACGAACACGAACACAATTTTTTGTTCGTTTAATTAAACGAACGAACATGAACACACGTTTGTTCGTTCATTTATGTTCATGAACGTTCGTTTATGTCCGTTCATTTATGTTTGTTTATGTTCGTTTTATTTTGTTCGTTTATGTTCGTTTAATTAAACTTTACTTTATTTTTATTATTTATTTCCCTTTTGTTAAGTAACCTTAATTCATATTATATAATACAATATATTTGATATGTTCTAAAAACTTAACCCTAATATTCTAAACATATCAGCCGTTCTCCACACCTCACAGCCCGACCTCCCTTCACGAACACGACAAATTTCTTAATGAACGAACATAAACGAACACGAACACGACAAATTTCTTAATGAACGAACATGAACAAAAAAATGTGTTCGATTATGTGTTCGTGTTCGTGTTCGTGTTCGGTTAAAGTTAAATGAACAAACACGAACACGCATGTGTTCGTGTTCGTTCGGTTCGTTTACAGGCCTACATACTGTTGTTGAGGGAGTGTCATTGATGGTCTTGTTAATTAATTGAAAGCTTCAATTGTTGTAAATATTTACAATAAGAAATCTCTAAACACTCTCTAAATATGACAAATCATAAAGAAAGATAAGAGAGTTGTAAGTACCTTGCACTTGCTCTAGAATAAAAGCCTGCATTGATAGAAGTACCACCACCCAAAACCCTAGCTCTTGCATTGTAAACTCCATCATTAGACACAAAGTATTGTGAAGGAGAAGTATCAGAAAGATCCGCAAGGGTAAGATGAAAATTTGACAAAAAAGACACATTTCGGTTTGTAAAAGGGACACCACCCCTTTCAAGTAACAACACCTTATATTTTTGGGACAATGTGGCTGCCAATGGACACCCTGCCGTACCACCCCCTACAACAATGTAGTCATACCCCTTTCTTCCACCCTTGGATAGCGATGATGACGGTGGTGATGATGATGAGAATGTGCTTGACCGTCGGATGAAAGGGTATCGAGTTTTCCATTCTCTGTAATCACCTGCATTTCACAATTGAATTGCTCCTTGAGTTAGGTTTATGAATGTATTTTCCCAAAGGTGCCATTTAATTTGTAACAAAGTATTGCATTTTGGACAAACCCTCACATAAACCCATGAATCTTTTTTTACTTTCTTTCTGACTTTTCGATTCAAAAGCTTAGAAATTGTTTATTCAAGTAAACAAAACTTTATTTTGAATATACTTTTACAAAGTTGCCAACTTTTATGCCAGAAATATTAAAGTTTGGACAAACCCATCAACTAAAATGAGACCACAACAAAATTTTTTACAGAATTCTTATTTATAAAATCCAAGAACATTAACCAAGATTCAAGAAACCCATTTTTATTAATAAAAATGCAAAATTTGTGTCAAAATATTGAAGTTATATATCTACTACAACCCCAGAAATCTTATTCATAAAAATGCAAGAGCTAGCATTAACCAATAAACCTTTCTTTCTAATTAAAAAATGCAACCTTTTGTGTCAAAATTTTGAAGTTTCCTACTACAAACCAGAAAACTAAGTGAACTAAACAAAACCGCCACAAATAGGATGAGCTAATTCAAAACAAGAACCTACAAGTATAATTTTATATATAGATACACATACACCTATATAACATTATATACTTGCATGTATAAAGAAAGAGGAAGAAGAACCTTGAGAGGAGGTGATGAGGGTAGCAAAAGAAGACAAAAAGAGAAAAATGAAAAGAGAGAGCTTCTTGTACTCGTTGATTTTCATTGGAGACAGTGAAGGAGCTTCAAATCTGAATTGAGTTGAGTGGCCAAGTGTGGTTGGTCTTGTTGTGTGTGCAAAACACCCTACTAGCTTCTTGCAATTAAATTATCACATACTCATATCCCCTTATATATTACTCTAGCTAGCTTCTATGGACTACTGATCATATACACACATACACAACTGTAAATTAATTTAATATCTATATTATTTCAAATGGTAAAAAAGATCGAGAAGCTACTAAATTCTGTGTTGCGAAAATTATTCTGTAGAGTTGTAAAAAGAGAGGACTGAATAATGGCGTCAATAATGTGAGGAAAATAAAGCAAGAGAGCAATAAATGAGGCGAGAGAGAACAGTTAATGACCGCTCTATCATCCTTCTACACATATGATCATTAATCAATGTTTACAGGTGAGACGGGTGTGGATGAGATCATGGCCAAGCGAACATCTTAGCTAGACAAGGTTTCTGATAAACTATATAAAAATAACTTTAAAACCGAGTGTTTTTTAGTATCTACGTGGCATTAATCTACAACTTTTTTTTGGTGCATATAGAGGTGTTGTATTTCATACTTTTAAGGTTTTTCCGAAAAAAAATGATATTCTACTTTGAAAACAAAATTTTTCATCTTTCCCTACTTAATCGCATAACTTTTTAACTTTCAACTTTGATCCCTATACTTTACATCTTTCGCAAAAATTTTCGTTATACGTTTCATCCTAAATTTTGCCAGTTAATACGGTACAACATGCGTGTATGGTTCAATGTGTTTATGTTTTGTTTCACGTTTCGTTCTAAATTTTGCGAGTTAACATGGCGCAACGTGCATCTGTGATTCAACGTTTATACGTTCGTTTTTCCTGTTGACAGGTTTTTTGCAAAACGCGAGTCATAGATCGACTTAATTATTTTTTCTATATTTTACGTTTCGGTCTAATTTCTTGGTTTTACACGTCATAATTTCAGTGTTGGTGGTTGCTGGCGGTGGTGTGACACTAGTTCTATTTGGCCAAGTTTTATGCCCCTGTCTCAATGTGTGTGTGTGTGGGGTGGGGGGGGGGGGGGTTAATGCTAGTTTACTACTATGCGACACAACCACCAACACTAAACTTGTTTGACTTATACATTTCGAGACCGCATGCGAGGTGAGAGAGTGTGAAGATGATCAAGGCACCTAGGATACACCCATTCCATTTTCGGTAGTCTTTCACATACATACCCCTCACCTAGTTACCACTTTTGAGCCTTAGCCTTTTTTGTTTCTTCCATCACATCAAGCCCCTGTCATGTTTTGACGAAAGAAGCTGGTTAAAGGCAATCGGGACACTCTTGGGCAGTCTTGAAATGAAAGAAACAGATCAAACGGCACGGTTTCCACCGAGGAAGTTTGACAAAAAGAAGAAAAAGATAGCCATGAAGAGACATCACACCAAAGAATAAGCTTCACTGCAAACAACATTTTGCAAAAAAAAAAAAAAATTGAGAAACAAGTCGAAAAAATCTCCACAAAAAAGGGCTTAGAGAAAACAACTTTGAAGATTAATTTTCTAGGACATTCCTAGCGGGGATTATTAGGTGGAAAACCGCACAGTCGCAAAGTAGGGACGTCAGAGCAATTAGCCTTCGGGGAGGAGTTTCATAAGCCCACCATCCAGAGCTCGACATCTCCCCACCATGCCTCAGCCGCTACCCGAACTAGACATGATAGTAGACACTCATCCTACCCATTTTATCACTTTATCATCTTTACCCAATCAAAGACCTTGTGATTCACATTTTCTCGCCCATATTCAACGGTAGAGATTTGATTTGCTTACAAGCCTATGACTTGTGTTGGTTTTGGTTCGGACTTGAGTGTTCACCCCCAAAACTCACCAAAAAGATAAACCCGAGTGTCGAGTCTACCTTGTGAGCAGATATAGATTTGAGCCTAATGTAAGGGTTAAGTAGGCATGCCGTTCAGTTTTTATTTTTCCATAATAAAACAAAACATGTGGCTTGAAAAATTTTTATATCTTGTTATTTTCCTTAGGAAAACTTTTGTTTGGTTGCTTGAGAACAAGCAACAGTCTATGTTTTGGGTGATATGATGTGTCCTGATTATAACATATAAAACATACATACTTAGTCTCATAATAAGGCAGAATTGGGGCTTAAATTACTGATTTTGGCTACTTAATCGTTCCTATTTGTATGTTTCTGGAAATTTGAGCTCCACACCAAACCAGTGATTTTCGGGTAAGACAAGCTAAAAACAGAGATTCCTGAGGATACGAGACTCGCAGCATGTTCCCTGTATGAGTGGAGACCCTTTTGGGGCTTAAACGATAATAAAATCAGTCCAGGAAGACAAAGCAACAAAACTCGGGAAGGAATTGAAGACTTTGAAGCTCTACCAGATGTACGACCGTGCACAGCCGTGCAACTGTTCCGGGTCAACAAGTCAACACTTTCAAGTCAACGGAAGGCAAAAAGTCAGATTTCTGGGTTGCACGGCGTGCCACATCACTGTGCACGGCCGTGCTTGCTGAAACGTGCTCCCTAAGGCTCAAACAGACAAGACTGACAACTTTTCTGAAAAGCACGGACGTGCCACTAGTGAGCACGGGCGTGCTTTCTCTAAAAACCGACAGATTCTGCTCGAAAGGACTCTACAACAATACCTGGTGTCGAGCATGGGCGTGCTGCACTAGTGTGCACCGCCGTGCTTAAGCTGATTTGCATGTAAATAGCAAGCTCACCTGGACCATTTGCCATCCCTTCTTGTGCCTTCTTGGGGCCGACTTCCAAGCTTCTTCTAGAGATCTTGGGGTCTTGTGGGAGGCCTTAGGGCCATCTTAACATCCCACCAAGGCTAGGCCTCGTCCTACCTTGATTACCTTGGCAAAGAATGGGATCGTAGAGTAGTTCATATGCAATAAATATCGAGGGTCTTGAAGATGATAGATACATAGCATTAGGAGATGGAGAGCTGCTCTATAAGCAGCCATGTTCTTGTGTTGATCATTCGATATGGTTGTATCTTTCTATTATTCATGAACCCACTTCGATTTGTAGACTTTTATTATTAGTAGTAGTAGTTTATCTTTAGTTACTTGTTGTGTTATCTTCTTCTAATTCTTGTTTGTTTATCTTTTGACATGTTCAAATGGTGATTAACTTAATAAACATAAATCAACCTTAACTTTATTAATAAACTATCAAGAGGTATAATCAGCTTCTGGTAGTCCCGAGCTAGATCCAAGGGGAGGAAACCGGTAGTGAGACAGATCCTTCGGGCTTCTGATATTCAAACCGGATTCTAAGCAACGGCTTCTGACGTGGACCAGATCTGAGTGACACATTTCTGGTACTTACCAGATGAATGAGTGATTTTCTTGGCAAAGGGCGGATTTCCTACAGGGTGCACCAGTGATCTTCGGATTGCACACCTTTAGGATTATGTTCCACCTTTGTTAAGGATTTCATTCATCTCGAGAGGTTATGGGTTGGGTTAATTATGTTAGGATCGGAGAACACACATGCACACGAACACAAGTATTTACGTAGTTCGGTCTAAAATGACCTACGTCCACGGGGCAACTGGGGTTTCTTATTATTAAGTGATACAAAGATTACAAGTACAAGAGATATATTTATAGGCACTAATTAGGTTACACCCTATGTTAACTTAATCACCAAGTTAAACATACTGGGCTGGGCCTATATGTGGGCTGAAGACAACATCTCCAACAATCTCCCACTTGGTGTCTTCGGACTACGAACTGCACCATCTCTTCTGTACTTCTGTAAATACGATCCCCCCTTTGATCTTCTATGCACCTCCAGTTACCCCGATCTGCTCAACACTATTCCTGGAGACCAGCTGAAGCTCCCCCGAGCTCCAACTCATCAGTCATGGTTGTGTCTACCACTGACCCATTATCTGTCTCTACCGACTCCCACTGACACGAACTGCCGGATCCTGAAACACCCTGAGAATAAACACTCTCCATATTCAGCAAGTAATCCACTGGAGAGATTTTATCAGCTGGAATACTGGTTCTCTTGACCCAATGTCGTCTAGGAATTCCGACTGAAGCACAGCCAGTGCTTCCACTGCCACGAAAACCTCTGACTGGTCTACCTGAACCTTTCCACGCTCGTTCATCCTGAATCTGACCTGTGACTCTAGGTTTCTCAATTGCAAAGACAACCTTCTTCTGCCCACGAGATTCTGTGAACCCGACTTTGTTTCTCCTCTGAACTGGGATGGTCACTCCCTCAGACGGTAAACTGACCATGTAAAGCGAACCTCACTTTGTTCCTCGAGCTGTAACAAGATTTCCCTTAACAACTTTCCACTGCCCGTTCCTGAATTTAACCCCATGCCCCTGATCATCCAACTGTGTGATAGAAATTAATCCCTTCTTCAAACTTGGAATGACCCTGACATCTTTCAAAGTCCATGAACCGGCTGAAGTCTTCAAATCTAAGTCACCCATGCCCGTAACATCAAGAATCTCATCGTTCGCCAGTATTACCTTACCAAAGTCACATTTTTTCAAATTCTGCAATGCTTCACTGATGTGGGTAGCATGAAATGAAACACCAGAATCCATGACCCAAGAGTCTCACTGCCTTCCACTGAGTCCCAATGCATCAATCCCAGACACATTCCCAAAAGAAGAATTTCATATATATGACATCGACTTTAACAAATGTCCACCTCAATGCAGCCCCAACAAGTCAACTATTCCCAGCTCCCACTGTCCCTGTTATACTAACCAGCTAACAAGCAAACGGCTATAACGCAGCAGAGCTTTCATGAAATCAAGCAGTACCAAGGGTTCTATGACCGTACACACGATCAGTTAACGCAAACCCTAACCGAAAGATCATCCAACTAGCAATAGTTCACATGACTTGTCACTAACCTTTTTTTTTCACTTGTGTCATCATCAGCACACCTGTTGGTTCTGTTTTCTCCAGGTTTTACTATTAAAAGAAAAATAAAGCTATCGACTCGCCATACCGTTTTCTTTTACCTTGCGAAACGAACCAAATCCAAAGCCACCTGCTCGATTTCCTTCTGTTCATTTTTCTGCAACCTGGTTGACTAACGAAACTTAATCGAACAAGCAAACCAATACTGATAATAATAACACCTGATTAATAATCACTGGTCTGTAATCTTGATTCACTGGTTTTCACAAACGGTTCTACAAAACACGTTAGTTAAGCTCCAAAAACCCCTTTTATCTTGGCTTTACTGCCAAAATAATATTTCACCTCCAAAAGAAAATATCACCATTTTTTTTTCCACGAAGCACTATTTCCAATAACCTTCTTAAACCAACAACAAACAAACTTCAACCCAGAAGTTTCTGTCTAGTTGTTAGGATTTGTATAAACCCAAAAAATAAAACTCTACTCCAAGACAAAACCTTACATAACTCAAGTCACCTTCTTTTCCTTTCTTGTACTTTATTTATTTCTCCACCAGACAAAAAATCAAACCCCATTTATTTTTTGTTTGAAGAAAACAAATATCTCTTTATATTTCTCCAATCTTAATGCAACGTGCTTTCAATCGAACAGACAAACACTTTTGTCACTTGAATCGCGCAACACAGCAGCAAAGTAGAACCGGACTATGTTCTGTTCAGATAAAAAACGGGCGGTACTGGTAGAGGGTTGGGTGACGAGCAGAAACCCTAATTGGCTGATTAGGGTGTCGAGTCAGGAGGATGGGTTCGAACAAGAAGGTTCAGGCGCGGCGAAACCCTAGTCTAGGGTGGCTCGACGCAAAGAAGAATAGGGGTGAGGGTGGTCACGATGGGTGTTATGTAAACAGGTATGTGTTCCCTTCTTTTACTCCTGCCCTCCGCCGACCCGGCAACCTGCCGGCGGAGGCGATCTTCTCGAGCCCTAGGCTCTGATACCAGTTGTTAGGATCGGAGAACACACACGCACACGAACACAAGTATTTACGTAGTTCGGTCTAAACTGACCTAAGTCCACGGGGGCAACTGGGGTTTCTTATTATTAAATGATACAAAGATTACAAGTACAAGAGATATATTTATAGGCACTAATTAGGTTACACCCTATGTTAACCTAATCACCAAGTTAAACCTACTGGGCTGGGCCTATATGTGGGCTGAAGACAACATCTCCAACAAATTAAGTCACTAATCACCAAACCAACTTTATATTTACCAGGCCTGTAAATATTTAAAGTGTCACTTAAGATAAACAAAACAAGAATTCTATATCTAGGTCTCGTTAGTACAAAACCGTTAACCAATGGGGATACACGTCGCCTGAGTTGACTGTAAGAGAGATCCTTCGGTCTTTATGATCGTTAACCTACTTAGGGGATATGATGTTGCCAGGACTGACTCTAAGGAGAGATCCTTCGGTACGGAACGCGAGAGCTAAGCGAGGTGTACGGTGTTCCATGTTGGAAGTGAAACCTCCATTAAAAAAAGAAGATAAGTTTGAGGATCAGGGACTTGACCGCGGTTAGGGAAGCCTGCTATATGCAAGGCTCGGGCGGAGTACCTTCATGCGGACACGGGTTGGGAGATTTTGCATTCTACTCAGTAGTGGTCCCGTTTCTCAATCAAGGAGTCAACACTTCAAGATCACTCTTATCCTCCTCACAAATAATTAATCTTAACTATTAGTTGTAATAATAAACTTAACTGCTTATATGGAGGGTCCCGAGATGTGCATATTTGCTAACTCTACTATTTTATCTTTTTCTTTTATCAAAACCAAAACCTTTTTCAAAACTATTTTTAAGAACCCCTCCTTTTTATTTTTCTTTTCAAACCCGATCAGTTAATGATGAAAGGTGAGGTAGGGGAAAGTGTGTTCTCTGGAATACGATACTCGGTACTTACCTTAGAAAGCTATACTATACACGTCAGGTTCTCTGCCTATGTGTTGGTTTTAGTTTCTAAAGTAATTATCGTTTACTTTATAAATTTAAAACTTGTTAAAAACGGCTTAGTAAAAATCAGTCGTTTTTCCCAAAACCAAAGTTTTGGAATTAAAACATCAAGTTTTTGGCACCGGGAAAATGACACCTTTCTAAATTACTAAAAACATACGCATCACTCAGCAAACCAATCTTTGCAATTTTTCCTTGCAAATTTCGAGTACGTGACACTTCCCACGCCATGCTTGAAAGTAAGTTATGTCCACGTGAAATCTTTATCAAAAATATTGGACTATTTCAAGAAAGTATTTCTTTCACATTCTTTATCGTTATTATATAATTAGCAATTCCATTTAATTACCACGGTATACACGACCACTATCTCTCAATTGGTGTCTTAGTATGTTGCCAATAACATTTGGGTTAGCTTGATGAAGATGAGGGTGAGTTTGAGTCTTGGAAAATGTGTGGTTATCATTAAAATATTTATCATAAAACTTTTTTACAACCTAGGTAGGCATATGTCCTAAAGCGCCACTCACAATCCTCAACTACACATGATGCTTCATAACGTGTTTTAGAGGATCTTTCTACTTTATAAGAGAAACATTTTGATAAACACGGTTTCCCAAACTCCAGTTTCATTTCTTCTTTGTCACGAAATAGATAGCCTTCGAGAAAATGACCTGACAAACAAATTTTGTTTTTCCTAGAGAAATATCTGGGGTTGCGTTTTCAAACGGGGCATTTAAATCAGGAAGAAAGTTTTGTTTTTCCTCTAGTTTCTCGTAATTTGGATGATAATCGTTAAAATTTTCAGTAGGGGCATTTAAATCAGGAATTTTTAATCATTTGAGGGAACGTAGTTAGATGAACCAACACCACACTCAGAAACAACATATAACTTGAATACTTCACCAGGACTTTGCTCATCCATTTTAAAAGGAAATGATACATCACGATCAATAAATATATCGATCGTATCATCAAATATAGACATTTTATAAGATGAACGTGTAATTGGTAAAATCTCAAACAAATCTGAAAGATAACTTAATAGACTAAGATAACACATGTTTGATTCGATTTCCTGACCACATCTTCTACTGCTTGAATCAAGGATATATTTGAGCCTCCGGTTAATAACATCCCACTTCCCACCAAGGTATACGATAAATATAACCATTTTTATATTTTTTTATTTAAGAAAAGTAAAACAAAATACTTCAAAACAAAGATCACAAACATACTTGCTCGACTTAAAATATAAATCTCGGTTATGTACGGACCGAACTTGTCAAATCGGAGATGGAGTCTATGGCGATGGTTCCGGCTGCAAAAGACATCCCTGGAGCCTCTTTCGTACGACTGAGACGTCACCGGCTGCAAAAGACGCCTCCGTACGGATGTAGTTTCCAACTGGACACGTCACCGAGACGCATCCGGAAGCGACTTTTGCAGGTAGAGAGACGTAGGAGTGTAAATGATGCGCAACAGCTCAAGAGCTACTCGGGATCGGATCGGTAGAAAGCTCAAATGAGCCGAGCCTTAACGAGCCCGAGCTCAAACTTGAAAAATGACTCGTTCGATCCTGAGCTCGAGCTTTTCATACAAAAACCATTTAGGCTCGCGAGCTTAAACGAACCCAAACAAATTTTATATTATTATTATTATTATTTTATTTATAGTATACATACTATTTAACATTAACGAGCCGAGCTTTGACTTGTTTAAGCTATCGAAGCAAGCTCGAGCCAAGATTTTAGCTCCTTTAAAATTGTTCTAAAATTATTTCGAGCTCGAGTTATTGGGTTTTACATTCGAGTCGAGCTCGAGCTCAAAGTATTAGGCTCGAACCGAGCTGAGCTCGAACTTCATATAAGCATGACGAGCCGAGCTCGAGCCCAGTCAAACTCGGGCTCGGCTCGGCTCGTTTACACCACTAGAGGGATGTCAAGGAGACATCTTAGTTTGAGCCCACTGAAGGGATCCGAAATGGCTTGAGCCATGAGCGGAGAAGAGTTGGTGTCGTCTCCCACTTCCCCGGAGACGTCTCGGTGGCGCGGAGACTTCTTCGAGACACGTCACAGAAAAAATAACACGTGACGTCGTTTCGTTGGGCAGCAGCGGTGGCGTCTTCGAAGTCCCTTCCACCTCCTCGGAATCCGTGAGCCGACTCTCAGGGGCGATTCTTTTAAGGGGCGGCCGACCCCCCGAATTTTCGCTCAGAAGTTCCGATTATATAGTATTCGTATAGAAATTTTTTTGTATATAAGGTTTCGACCCCCAAAACTGGTTTTCGACCCCCCGAAACTAGTGATTTCAGACCCCCTGGTGACTTCCGACGCCCCAAAGTTTCGGATCAAGGTTCGTCACTGCCGACTCTCCCAAGTCGTGGGAGATGGCCATTTTCGCGAAAACCTTCGGTCAATTGCTATATCCGTGATTTTCCAAAAAAAAGAATTTGATAGAGTTTGAACAACGAAATTCATAAGTTGTAAATTGCACTATATTTTTATGCGATGGAAATGATTATAGATGGCCATTTACATGGTGTATGAGCATTGTATAGGTAACCAAGTATTAGGCTACATGTTTGGTGGAACATAGATGATTTGATTGTTATTAAATAAATACTAAGTGCTAGAAAAGCTAGCTAGGTTGGTTGGTGAGATACTTGGATTCGTGAAATTTGCGATTAAGAGTGAAGAACGTTTATAATATCATTAGTAAAAGTTGCATGTGACATTGAAGTTTTTTTTGTAACTAATGGTCTTGAAGATAAATAAATGTCACATGCATGCCGAAAGAGCTATGGTGGTTTTAATAGTAAAGAGGATTTAAATCACTACTAGAAGAACTATTGTAGTAAATCCGGCCTAGTTGGGTGAAATAACCCATTTTAGAAGCGCTGACAGGCTGGGTGCGATGGTTGAATGATTAACTAGCGAGTTTTACCGCAATGAGCCTTTGGGCAGCGAGTTGTTCCCGGAAACTGGTGTGAAATTATTGGTGGACCTGGATTACTCTCGTAGCACTCCTTTATTTAGTGGGTACTTCGTCAGTGATCGGGATTGATTTTTTAGCCGTTAAAAAAAATCTAAATTCCTGAATTTATAAAAGTTTTCTCTAAACATGTTGTAAACAATGGTGCTAAAATTTATATTAGTTTCAACTACTTTACCAACGAGGAATTGAGATTCAAGTATTAAAAATGTATTTAATAAATGAATGAATGAATACATTACCCGGGTGTGTTGTCAATGGATGAATACGCATCATGCAGCTGGTGAGCTGTCAATGGATGGCATGGTTTAAATGGTTAATTTTTATAGCATTCATCAATTCTCAATAAATGTAACAGCATGCTGCCACATGAAACAAACTCGCGTTTACAGTCTGTTTCCCTGATGGGAAAAAATATAATAAAGGATTATATACGATGTTCCAACGTAACTAAAAGCTACATATAAGTTCAATAATGTGTGTGCATATATATAGGAATTTGTTCAAATGAGAACCTTTGGTCAAATTGAGAAGTGAGAAAACCATTCTAGGCTACATATTTCTCTAAGGCAAAAAAAATTGTTTTAATCGTTGCTTTTTATACTGGAATAATTTTTTTTATATTTTTTAATATATACATGTATATAATTGCAATATACACATATGTATAACTGAAATATACACATACGTATAGCTGAAAAACTTATATACACATATATTTATAATTGCTATATACACATATGTATAAATGCAGTATACACGTATGTATAATTAAAAAAAATAAAAATTCTTGCATAAGAATATGCGATTAAGAAATGTGTGATCCAGAATGGTTCTCTCGGTTCTCAAATAGGGGTTAGTTCTCTTAGGAAATGAGAACCTTTTGCCAAATTGAGAATTGAGAGAACCATTCTGGGCCACACATTTCTCTAAGGCAAACGAAACATTAGTTTGATGTTTTTTTCATGAATATAATATAAATATATGAATGTAAGAAACACAAAAATAAAAATATATAAATCGTAAATTAGGAAATTAAATGACTTAGAGTTGTTATTTTTGTTCTCGCAATAAATAGTGTAATGAAATGATCCTTCCAATACATAGATAGATAGGAAATAGGTATCAATGTATTAATATATCCAATACGAATACATTGATGTTTAATGAATACCCGGATTGGGACTCTTACTTAGTTTAGTCCAAATCAAATAAACCTAACAAATTAATATACATATCCGGTAAAGTCCCACTCCTCAAAACAAATAATTAACCTACCAAACACAAATAACTTGGGTGGGTTGACCCTTCGTAAAAATTTAGGTAACAAGTTTTATAATTCGTGACGAAGGTGCTGCGGTGCCAATCATACTCTACATGATCTACAACTTTAGATGTCACTTGTTTTCAATGGCAAATATGATTCAGACCGATAGGATTGATAAATGAAACGAGTGTTGAAGATAGAATCAAGCATCTTAAAAATGGTGGGGCATAAGAATACCATGTATCTTTGAAAAAATGTTCTCAAACACCATCAATTCAAACCCAAGAATCCAAAAAATGTAGTAAAAAAGACTATCTAATTAACATATTATATATACTATTGAGAGAAACTGTTTTTTTTTTTTTTGGAAGGCGAATTTTCTATGTTGCGGCAGAGATCATCGCAACCCCCCATAAGGGGAGTCCCCTAGCCACTCTACAATGGTCAGACTATGTTGTCTTAACCGGGTCCACGCTGACGCGAGAGTGGCCGGCCCACAAGCGAGTCGAGGCTGCGCATAAGGGGCACTAAGGCTTCCACCCGGAAAATTTCCCGCCACCTGCCACTTGACAGATGTTGCACCCTCCACAAGAGGCAAGCCTCTCTGGAGTAAATGCACGGTAGTAGAAAACCGGGGGGCCATCAGAATCGAACCTGGCACCTGCAAGCAGGCTAGTTTCGACCATCACTTGGCAATACCCCCAAATGGATCTTATGGGAATCGAACTCAAAATCTCCCAAAGGAGATTTGAGCTGACAACCATTGTAGCATAGAAGTGATATATCAAGAAACCCAGTGTGATCTAAATGGACAAAAACGATACAATGTTTTTGTTGAATTAAAATACAAATACAAACTAGGCATTTTTTGTGTGCTTAACAATATTCTTATTAAAGAGATTAAGTACATGTTGATTTGAAACTAGCCTAGAATAATTTAGGCCAGAGAAAAATCATTAAATATAAAATTTTCTCTTTTGAGATACTGAACTTCTTTTCTCAAGGTAACAAACTTTTAATAAATTATGTTTAAGGGTTTTTTTAACTTAACACAAATAACTAGTAAATTAAACATAAATATAAGTATAAGATGTTGATTACTTCAGACAAATAGAAAAAATACAATATTTATATTACTTATTTATTTGTTATTATTCACCCTTTTATATTAACTTGAAAAATTGCAAAAAAAATCCACGGCAAATACTACATGAAATTAGGCATGGAGCTCCAATTATCAAACATCAAACAAAAAGGGGGAAACAAAGTTCTCGCTTAAACTATTGTGACGATCAAATTCTTTGGTTTTCACATGTAATTAAGATCATGGTTCTCAATTTCCATATATATGTGAATAAATATGTCATGGTTTTCAATTAATTCACACATGTAATCAACGTATGATACATAGTCTATCCAACTAGAATTTTGCATGTTATTTACATCTAGATGGACACAAACCACCATGAATACACATCAAACTAACAAAGTGGTTAATTGCGTAGAAAACAAGTAATTTAGTGTATACTTTACTAGATTATACCCCGGGAACGTCCCGGGGTTGAAAAATCTAATATGACATATTAATTTTACATATGAAATAAAATGATGTGCTTTACAGTTACATGCATGAAAGCTTCGGGTAGCAGCTAACCTAAAACAATTAAAAATATATCTCCAATGTTAACGACTAACCCTAAACAATGTATAACTCTAATATTAATATCTAACCTAAAACAATGTATAACTCCAATGCTAACGCATGTTGAAGATAGAATTCATATTTATTGATTTGAACATAATTAGTGACTTGCCTATACATGATTAATGATTTACCTGAACACTTTGTGTTTTTTTTCCCGTTTGAACAAAACTCAACAAAAAATAGTCGTTTTTTTTCTCCGTTTTTTATATAGCACTATGGTACTCGTTGGAAAGATAATAAAACGATCGTTAATTTGGTGTAATTTTTTTCTTTAAAAAATCTCGTATATAAAAGATATTAATGTTTAAAAATTATGGGAGTAAACATAAGAGAAAAAAATCTAATTTTGTTTTTAAATTATTTTTTTCCTAAAATATCTCAATGTCACATGGGATGACACATGGCACACTCAAGGAGGAGAATGCCTCTTTGAGTGTCATGTCATTAAAATGGTTTTGGTTTATTATATGTATAGATTTTGGAAAGCTTTATCACCCGACTTGGCAAAACAAGCTCCTAAATTTCTAACCACTTGCCTAAAAATACTTAACCACCTAGAAGTCTACCAAATTCCAACTAAAGCACATCCAACAACTAATTAATGTTATCATTTACATGAACACTACAACTCAATCAACTACAGGCATTCTATTGTAATGTCCAAACTCTTAAGAGAGGATATATGAGCATCATTCATGGTTCAACTACCACCAAACCGGTCCGTTTGGTTCATCGCCAAATTAGATATGATCACATTTCATACCCAACTTTAAGTTCAAACACACTTAAGTGTAATTGATCATTTAGAACAATATCAAATCAGTTTGGCTAATTAATGATTCACTTAGTTGCAATTTCCTAAAATTTTACTAATTTTACACAAAATTCCTCTTCGGGTCATAAGCATACAACTAATTTTACACAAAATCAAAACTCTAAAACAAGTTGTAATCAATGAACACGGCCGTGCAAAGAGAGTATGACACGTAAAGTTGACGAGATGTACATGTTGAAATAGCTAAATTTGAAGTACCTGTTAAAAGATGGTAGTTGATTGTACATTTTTTTGTCCTTTTTGAACGTAAAAAAACCCCTGATATGATTACAAAACTTATATTATTTGAATAATAATTCGGATATAATTTTTTTTTACTTCATTTCATTTCATGCATAAAAAAAGAAATTACAATAGAATAACAATAACAGACGGGCAACAACTTGATATGAAATACGGATACAACAACGGTTTTACTTTCAACTTTTTATTATAGAAACCAACGTTTCATACAACTCTAATTTACCGTAAATAGATTGATTAAAAGCACATGGTCAGGATGGCAAGATTTGAATATGTGTTTTCTAACAAGTGTGTTAAAAGATATATGGTGATCCCACAATGGCACCCCACAAATGTCATTGTAGAGTTATGATTTCATTGGTGGATTATAAATGAATCACATATTTAAGATTCACTGTATATTCTGATTCACATTCATTGTCTTTTGGCCACCAATTTATGCCATATTTATGTTCCAAACAATAGTGAAGCTTAATTAGAGGATATACAACACCAAGTAAATGTGCTATTATGTCAATTCACAAACATCTGGAAGCTGATAGCTGTAGCTTTTGACAGGGTAGCTGGAGCTTTTAATAAAATGTATAAAATGACCAAAATAGACATAATTAAAAGCTTGTAAGGAAGATTTTTATTTTTATTTTATGATAGAATGGGTATTTATGTCATTACTCATTAAAAGCTTGTAGCTAGTAGGAGCTTTTTCTTAAACGCTAGTACTAGTAGCTTTTCAATATAGAGCTTTTTCTCTAACATAAAAGCCTCAGGCTGCTTCAACCAAACAAGGTTTTTTATTGAGTCGGAGCTTTTTCTTAAAAGCTTGAAGCTCTTAAAAGCTCCTTGCCAAACATACCTTTGGTGTAGTTTCATGTATTGTTCTTGTTTTTTATTGGGGTCTTCTACGGTTCTATTTCCAACCCCTTGTTGAGTCTATATATACACACACACGCAAATTTAACAAACGACATTAAATACATGCACCAATAATCCAATGTTTCGTTTACAGTGTGAAATGACTATTATACCCTCAATGCTAAACAAATGACAAGAACCAGTGCAATAAACATTTATTACATGTTTTTGGTACTACTCCCTCCGTCCCATTAAAAGTGTCTTGGTTTAAAAAACACAAAGTTTTAGGAATATTAAATGATTGTCTTTTTTGTTTGCCATATGACAATAATACCCTTGTCATAGGTGGGTCCATCATATTATTTGTTTATTTTAGTTGTGTTTTTAAGGGTAAATTTGGAAATTGGCTATCAATTTTTTAAAGTGGACACATGAAATGGGACAAACAAAAAAGAGAATATGGACACTTCTAATGGGACGGAGGGAGTATTAAAATACAAACAGCGGGTAGTAATAATATATAAAAAAAATGTCTCCTTTTCGGTCATACCCACAATATACAAACAAAAAACTCAGCTTGTGACATGACCAATTAAATCAAAACCATAATATATGGACCCGAATACTAATGGGCACCCATTAAATTTGATGCAAGCAAGCAGCCAAAATAAAACTAATAATTATCCATGGATTATGTTCTTTGTGCTTGCAAAATAAGCAAACTTTGTATATGTGCTTACTCCACAAAATTACTGTTCTTTGACATGCCTGGAAGGGCTAGTATACTCAGGCCCGTTTTCCATTGTTACAGACGAGCCAGTTGACGATTCTACCCCTTGAAATTTCCCTATCATGTGTGACGAATTTGAGGGGGTGCTTTGAGAATTAGCGGAAACAGGCTTCTGGCCCTCTTCTGCCAGTTTTCTGAGAAGGTTTGTGACGGTAGGAAGAAACTTGGTGGATAAAGAGAGAATTCCTGGAAGCTGTAGAGATGAAGACAAGCACCAGAAAAGTATGTAAGAGATAAAAGTATGTGAAAACGTTCGACCCATTTTCTTATGTACATGTTGATTTGAATCATCTTTTATCAGAGGTGAGAAGATGGGCAGAGCCAGTAACGGGTTCAAGTTAAAACAGATCATTTTTTAGTACAGGTCGGGTTGAGTTGTCCTGCAATTACTTCTTTTGCCCATTCATTATGCTTTTTATTAATTGTTAATGCATTTTAATTATTTAACATTAGTAATATGAGTATCCAAATTAAGTGATTAAGTGATTACTTTCAACCTGTTTTGACATGTTCCACTTTAGCTAATTGTTCTTATCTGACCCGTTTGTAAAAACACTACCCAATCACGATAATGGGTTGAAATTGCCACGCCTATGTTTTTCAGATAATGAGTAACAGAAAATATAGCTAGATGCAAAGCGGTTGAAAAGGTACGAATTTGTTTTTCTTTCATGAATATAACATTTGGTACACTTGCCGTTTATAAAAATTAACAAAAAGTGTTTTGGGTCAAGCACCCAATCTGACCCGTTAACGTTATCCAACAAGTCCAGCCCGCCCATTTTTCCACCTCTAGAAAAACGTATGCTGAGAATTAATAAAACTTGATCCCTTATATTTTTAGACAATTAAATACAACTCACCATGCCATTGCGAAATTCACCAGATATGTCTAGTTGAACCCATAAAGCTTTGGAAAGCAGATAACCCACAAATATAACAAGCAACCACAAAGGATTCCTGCAAAAGAAAGCTCCAAATGTGATAATTGTGGATTTCAGGATAAAAAGGTAGGGAGACAAAATAAAACTGAAAATAAAAACCTTAAAAGAGTCATAAATTCATTGAATCCCAAGATCACCAACGCTGCTATAGCCCATGGAGGGGGTAACCAGTTGTTATTGCGCTTATTAGCTTCCTGAAAAAATAGCAAACAAGTTTTATAAAAGAATGTGAAATTACTGTAACTTTCGAACTGAAGATGCAAAAATATTGGTATGGAAACATTGCTACAAATTATGAAATTTTGGCCAAGGGTCATTTATGTGCAGTTTACCCATGGTTCAAAATAACTATGTTAAGGAATGGAAATATTAAACTAACAAATAGGCTTCAGTTTAGGTTTTTTTATCCCTAAAGGGTCGATTGGGTCAAAATGAAAAGAGTAGCTGAACAAATCAAATGAATCGAAGGTCACCCAAAATGTATTCAAATACATACAGCTTCCTAAATCACTTTATATTTTAAAACATTATCATCATCATTACAAATATATATTCAAAAAAGGGAAAAGAAAATTCTTTGTGGGCCATTATAACATGAGCTCAAAAATTTAGCTGAAAAAATTAAGTCGAGGGAGTCACTTTATTCAACAAATAACTATTATAATAACATAACTTTACGTATTAGTGCATTGCACATTTAATACCTATAAAAAATCAAAAAATGTTTGTGATCAAAACCCAACCCAATAAAAGCCATTTTGAGTTGTGCTAAACTAACTACTTGTTTTTGAAAGTTACACGTCTATTCTAAACAATTTTAATACTTATAACATCTTTTTTCTTGCTGTTCAAAAAAAAAAAAAAGAACAACAATTAAACAATTAACTATGAGCTGCAACATACTGATTACTGAACAATAAAAAGAAAGTACCTGGGAAGCAATGGCTTGAGTAATAGTATACTCTGTCTCCCTTTGAAATTGGCTCCACAATGATTTACACTGAACGGGAGTTATGAGTGTCTTTGTTGCAGGAACCTGGGTATAAATATATAAAATTGCATTTAATACTACCAAGTAAAGCTGTTTCCAAAAGTTGATACAAAAGTAAAAAAAAACATGAGAATGCACTTATTCATTAATTCATTGGTTAAATCCTTAGATCTTAAAACACAACATTTTGGTAGAACACAGACCGACAGACATACTCTTGGGCTATTTAAAATTATACATTTACAGGTTTATAAGTCTAAATACGTCCAAGCAACATCCAGCAATGGTGTAATCATAGGTGGCAAAATAGACCAATTTACTTATGAATGGGTTAATTGTGGTTGTGTTTTATCTCAAATGGGTAAAATAAAGGCAAACCAATCAAATATGGATCCAAACAACGTCTACTTTTAATGCTATACATTCCTAAAATATTATATACTAGAATTTAGATTATTCCTGTATAATAATAATAATTCAAAGAAGTCAAAGGCACCAAAGGCTAGGCGACCTCTTCAGGCCGGTTTTTGGCCGAAATTTGCAAAAAATCTAACTGGAGCACCTTTGACTGAGCAAGGCAGTTTTGCTGCGCTGGGCTGAGCCTTTGACTACTGTGAATAATATTCTGTTTTCAATATATCTGAGTTTAATTATTATTAGTATATTACAAATAGACAAAATAATGTTTTCACTTAAACCCATTTACTTATGAACGGATCAACCTGGGTTGTGTTTCTCTAAATTGGTCATATCAAAGAATTAGAAGAAAGGAAATTGATCCAAACAGGTTGAAAGGTGGCGAAGTCTATTTTTAATGCACACAACCTCCTAACATGTTTTATTAAAAAAATTAAAGATCATTATCGTAATGACGGTTACCCAACCCGATCCGCATGTTTGAACCTGCATCACAAATGAGCAATCTCGACCCACCCTTTTCAACGATTACTCGGCAAATAATACCTCTTCCCATGTGCTCGAAGCCAATGGGTCCCGCGAGGTAACACTTGTACTAATGTTTTTCTTGTTATCCACTAATGCAAGGACTAATGTGTCCCCAATCTTATCAACATCTTCATCCAATCGAATTGCAGCCAACACAGAGAGCAACTTCAAAGACTGAAACAAAAATGTATAAAATATTAACAAGATCATAAGCCCAATGTTTCAGACGATAATTCTATAATGAGGCGAATCTTACAGAAGACCGAGCTGTTTTGGTAATTGTTCGTATATCTTCTTTTCCGGTCCATATACGCGGCATCGAATCACTATCATGGTTGAATAGAGATGTAAATCTGCACATTTTTCATAAGTTAGAGGTGAGCAACAATGAAACACCAATGAAATCAATGCAGTGGGTAGAGGTGACCGAGATGGGCCAATTTACTTATGAATGGGGGTTAGATTTTATCTCGGGCGGGTCAAACTGATACTTATAAGCAATGGTTGAAAAGGGAAAAGGATTGTATATTCAAAAGTCACCCAAATGGTACTTTTTTGTTCCTAAATAGGGATGGGAATGAAACCCGAACCCGAAACATCCGGGATGGGTATAGGGTCGGGTAATCGGGTATGGGATTACGTTAATACTTTTGAGGGTATGGGACAGGTATGGGATTTGGTGATATAATCGTTTACCTTACCCAATTACCCGATAACATATACCCGTTTACCCAATTATACACCCGAGATGGTTTTCTATTTTCTTTTTGTTTATTTTAAGTTTATATTCTCAAATCCCATAGTTCCAACCATCCCAATTCCCATGCCATTCTAAAAACTTGAAGAGGTAAGAACAAGACTCTTAGCCAGCTGATGACAGCCGATGGTTGCTATTATTTAGGAATAGATTGTATTGATTTAATTAGAGATAATCATTGTAATATTGTAGATATAGTTTGTTTCCTTATCTGCTTCGGTTGTAATCTGCCCTATATAATGGGACATTTGTTTTGATCAATGATATACAGAAAATTACAACCCTAATTACTTTCATGGTATCAGAGCCATAACCGGCTCCTGATATCCTTCCTGTTCTCTATTCGTTTTTTTTCTTTTTCATCACCGGATACGTTCGGTATCGTCATTATGACGAAAGAAGATCTTCCTGAATCATCGACCAAACCTGTGCCACTTCACCCAGCCTATTCCGTGTCGAATATTAATTCTAAGATCCGGACTTTGGACGGAAAACAGGTTACATATTCGGCATGGGTGAAGCTGTTTTGTCTTCATGCCGTGGCATACAAGGTTTCTGATCACATCGATGACACTCCACCGCCGGCCCCTAATTCTCCTGCTTACGAACAGTGGAAAGAAATTGATGCGTTGGTCCTTCAATGGATCTACAGCACCGTCTCGGATCTCGATCTGAAACGGCTCATGGACACAACTGTGGCTCGTGCGGCTTGGACCAAGCTCGAGAAGATTTACTTGAGCAACAAAAAGGCTCGCGCTGCGGCGCTCGAGACAAAATTCTGTAACCTGACTCTGACAGCCTGCAATTCGGTTGACGACTATTGTCAACAACTGTCAGATCTGGCGAATCAGTTAGCAGACGTGGACCAGCCCGTTTCCGAATCTCAACTTGTTCTTCAACTTGTGCGAGGGCTACCGGCCGAATACAACACCCCTGCTTCTCTCATTAATCAGCAGGGTGTTGATTGGGACCAGGCAATCACCATGTTGAATGACGAAGTCATTCGGATCGAGGCTCAAAAGGGTTCACAGCCTACAGTGTTGGGTGCCACAGCAGCTCCGGCTTCGGCCGCTCCATCTTCCAACACCCAGCAACAATATGATGCAGTTTCCTCCTCCAATCGTAGGGGCAATTGAGGACGCGGTGGTAACCGCCGTGGCAAAGGCAGAGGACGGCCACAGTTTTCTTTTTCCGGCTATCCAGCTCAGCAGCCGTCGTTCCCAGCTTGGGCTTGGTGGACACCCCCACCTTGCCCATATCTAACTCAGCAGCAGCAGTGGTCCGGTGCTAAGCAACCCGACCCACATTCAGCTCCACAGGTGCAGTACGCGGGCTATTCCCCGGCTCAGTTTCAATCGGCTCCACCAGGCTTCAATCAGCCGGTGTACAACCCCCTCTGCCCAACAGATTTGAGTGCCGCTATGGCAAGTATGCAGGTCAACGCTCCTACCACGGCCTGGAACTCGGATGTTATGGACACAGGCGCCGAGTCCCATGTCACCAAGGACCAAGGTAAAATCGTTATCCCTGATTCTAATCCTGTTTGTCGAAATATATTGGTAGGTAATGGTATGTTTTTACCAATTAAAGGATCGGGTACGGGCTTTCACCCTTTACCAAACCGCACCTACATACTCCCACATGTCCTTTATAGCCCTCAAATAATTAAAAATCTTATATCCGTTCGTCGTTTTACTCGTGATAATTTAGTGTCTGTCGAATTTGACCCGTTTGGTTTTTCTTTGAAGGACCTCAAAACTAGGAAGACACTATCACGCCATGACAGTACCGGGACGCTTTATACGTTCACGCCACCTCAACTGCCGCCTCAAGCCACTTTCCTTGCTTCCCATCACCTTCCATGGCATGATCGTTTAGGACATCCCGGGGCGCAAGTTCTAGATATTTTAAATCGTAGTTTTAATTTTCAATGTAATAAGGACAAAAGTCATCTTTGCAACTCTTGTCAAATTTCGAATAATAAAAGATTACCATTTTATTCGTCTAATACTTTTACTTTTGCTCCTTTTGATATTATACATTGCGATTTATGGACTTCGCCAATCCCGAGTAAAACAGGATATAAGTATTATATGGTGCTAATTGACAATTTCTCACACTTCGTGTGGGTTTACCCCCTTAAATACAAGTCTGAAACCTTTCCTACCTTTGCCAAATTTCACCAATTAATTCTCACCCAATTTAATCGCAAAATTAAAACTTTTCAATGTGACTTAGGGGGTGAATTTGACAATTTAGCATTTAAAAACTTTGCCCACCAACACGGATTGCTTTTCCGCTTTTCGTGCCCACAAACCTCCTCTCAAAATGGAAGAGCCGAGCGCATGATTCGTCGCCTAAATGACATCATTCGGGCCCTATTAATCCATGCGAATCTACCTCCTTCCTTTTGGGTTGAAGCCCTACACACTGCCACCTACCTACACAATATTCTACCTACAAAAAGGCTCAACTTTTATACACCTACATTTGTCCTTTACCTACGTCATCCCGATTATGAACACTTACGAGTGTTCGGTTGTGCTTGCTATCCCAACACCTCTGCAACACAGCCACACAAACTCCACCACCGGTCCATGCGATGTATTTTTCTCGGCTATCCTCCTGATTTCCGTGGATACCGTTGCTTGGACCCTACTACAGGCAAGGTAC
Source organism: Ambrosia artemisiifolia (assembly GCA_032199755.1). Classification (NCBI taxonomy): domain Eukaryota; kingdom Viridiplantae; phylum Streptophyta; class Magnoliopsida; order Asterales; family Asteraceae; genus Ambrosia; species Ambrosia artemisiifolia. The sequence goes on from CM063523.1 coordinate 772,893, forward strand.
ACATCTCTCGCCATGTGACATTTGATGAACAAGTGTTCCCATATACACTTTCTCATCATCCCACCTCTTATGCCTTTTTGGATGACACTATGCCTTCAGGCTTCGTTTTCCACCGACCTGTGTCTCAGCCCGTCCCACAGCCCAACATCAACACCGGCCCACCAAATTCATCCCAGCCCGTGTCACAGCCCAACCCCCAAACCGGCTCACAACCAATCACGGCACCCTATCCATTTACCTATTCTAGACGGCCCAAGCCCACTACTGCCGTCCCAGCCCACCAACCCAGCCCATCTCACCAACCCGTCCCCACATCAGGTCAACCACACCCACATCCAACCTCCCCACCGGCACCTAACCAGCCCACATCCACTTCTCAACCTGCCCACAACCAACATCCCATGACCACCCGCTCCAAATCCCGTGCCGCTCCCTCCGCCATACACCACACACTTACCCTCTCACCGGTTCCAACTTCATACTCGAAAGCCCTATCTGATCCAAATTGGTCACATGCTATGCACACCGAATTTACGGCTTTACAGGATAATGAAACATGGGAACTGGTTCCCCGCCCACATGATCATCCAGTTATTCGCTGTATGTGGTTATTTCGGCACAAATTTAAATCAGATGGATCGTTGAAACGCTATAAGGCTAGGTTGGTAGTGAATGGGAACTCCCAAACAGTTGGTGTTGATTGTGACGAGACATTCAGTCCTGTCGTCAAACCGGCCACTATTCGCACGGTTTTGTCCCTTGCTGTCTCACGCACATGGCCTATTCACCAACTTGATGTTAAGAATGCCTTTTTACACGTGGATCTTCATGAGACGGTCTTTATGCATCAACCACCGGGGTTTTATGATAAACGGTTTCCTAACCATGTATGTCGGTTGAAGAAATCTCTTTATGGCCTTAAGCAAGCACCTAGAGCATGGTATACTCGGTTTGCCAACTTTATCACATCCAAAGGATTTCGTAGCAGCACATGTGATCAATCGTTATTCGTTTATCAACAGGATTCGTCTAACATTGCTTATTTGTTATTATACGTGGATGATATTGTTCTAACCGCCTCTAATGATCGCCTATTGAATGACATTATTCGCTCGCTCTCCAAAGAGTTTGCCATGACAGATTTGGGGCGCTTACATCATTTTTTGGGGATAAAGGTCACTCAACATCATAATGGTATTTTTTTGTCACAGGCTCAATATGCTAAGGACATTATTGCTCGTGCGTCCATGACCTCGTGTAAACCATGTGCCACACCAGTTGATCTTTCTTCTAAGTTGAGTGCTACAGATGGTGAACTGTTTTCAGACCCGACCCTATATCGAAGTTTGGCGGGTGCGTTGCAATATTTGACCTTTACCCGTCCAGATTTATCATATGCTGTTCAGCAAGTATGTCTATTCATGCATGAGCCTCGGGATCCCCACTTTGCCTTTATGAAAAGGATAATTCGGTACTTACAGGGAACCCTCGAGTACGGGGTACGGATCCTACGATCATCCTCACATGACCTGGTTGCTTATTCAGATGCTGACTGGGGCGGGTGCCCAGACTCAAGACGATCCACTTCTGGTTATTGTGTTTTTCTTGGTGATAATCTTATCTCGTGGTCTGCAAAGCGTCAACCTACCATTTCTCGTTCTAGTGCCGAAGCTAAGTACAGGGGTGTTGCCAATGCCGTTGCTGAAGCAACATGGCTTCGAAATTTGTTGTTCGAGCTTCACACACCACTAACCCGTGCTTCCGTCGTGTTTTGTGATAACGTCTCTGCGGTTTATTTGTCCAATAATCCGGTACAACATCAAAGAACGAAACACATTGAAATTGACATACACTTTGTTCGAGAGAAGGTTCGTCTTGGCCACATTAAGGTTCTCCACGTCCCGTCTTCAATGCAGTATGCGGATATTTTTACAAAAGGATTATCTCGCGAACTATTCCAGTCGTTTCGGTCTAGTTTGAGCGTCTGTCCTCCGCCCGCTCAAACTGAGAGGGTGTCTTAGCCAGCTGATGACAGCCGATGGTTGCTATTATTTAGGAATAGATTGTATTGATTTAATTAGAGATAATCATTGTAATATTGTAGATATAGTTTGTTTCCTTATCTGCTTCGGTTGTAATCTGCCCTATATAATGGGACATTTGTTTTGATCAATGATATACAGAAAATTACAACCCTAATTACTTTCAAAGACGTGTAGAATAACAAAAATGCCCTCACATGCAAGGCAAACTGGGCCACTTAACATATGTCAACTTAAGGTAGCTGGGCAGAGAGATGAATGTTGAAATGGAACAGTGAAAACAGGGACTGACACTGACTGGGACTATAAAAAGAGGGACTTCAGATAAAGTTTTGACAAACCCCAGGACGAATATTGTAATTAACTCTACAATTCTTGTAGTCGTATTTGACACACTAATTAGTAATAAAAAAATTCAAAGATCTGGACAATTAGTGTTCTGGGTCAACTCTAACCATCCAGCCCGTTTTGACACGTTAGTACGTTACCCATATAAGAAGGTTATACCTCTCCTTCATGCGGTACAAGGCTTTTGCGGCTTCTTCTTTTGTTTTCCCTTCAACTATACCTCTAGCATAACTTTCCAACTTTAAAAGGATCTCTTCATTGGTTTTTTCATCCATTTCAAAACCAGAAAGTGCAACAGAAAACTCGGAGACGGCTGTTTTAGTCTCGTGATGAAAAAGTTTCCTTATTGCTGGCCAAGTATCATCACCGCCTCCTTCTAGTAGGGCTCCCACAGGTCCGTCTAAGGCTTCTTTCAACTTTGACTGCACAGAAATGCCAAATACTAATAATAAATAATTTCAATTTACAAAAAAGATTATAAGAATACTTGAATCAACTGGTTGTCTAATCATAAGATTGGAATTCATATTTTAATATTACCTCATATAGTGCATTAAGTTCGGATAGCTTAGCAGTTCGAACTTCAGCAATATGTGAATCAATATCACGTGAAAATTTATCCCTTACTTTAGCTGAATCCCAATCAGCTTGTTTGATAGTGGCATCTGTGGATTCAATTTATTAGGCTATTAGGCCTATAAGCAGATGTGTCATGCTCAAGTGCATGATATATATGATACCTCAAGAGGTGGTAATTTTGACCCATGCACTTATGAATTGGTCGATTCATGTTATGTTTTATCTCTAACAAGTAAAACGGGTAAAATCATAAATAAAAACAAGCTTAAAAAAGAAACTGATAAAGTCTCCCAAAGTGAACTTTCTAATGCATACATCCTAGTTCAATTTATTCAAAATATATTATTATTAAAATAATACATTTTTTGCAATCATTTAACACACTAACTGTTTAATTAAAAAAATCTAACACAAAAAGGTGTATCAGGTCAACCCAACCAAGACCAGTTTCGACCCACACCAGAAATTACATGTTTTGACCCATTTCCAACCTGCGCAACAGCATTTGAACACTTGAAAAGGGCATGCATGGACTACATTGAACCTCACATGTAAATAAGAAATACTGACTGTTTGAGAAAGCAAACCGCATGATATAGAAACGAACTATACACTTTTTCTTAATCTTACAAACTAGTTTTAGATGTTGGAAAACAGAAAATAAGTTGCATTTTATTACTGATTTTGGTAACCAAGTTACATCTTATTACCCGATAGTAGCAATAAATAACGAGTTCAACTGCTAGCAGGTACAAATCTTTTGTTAAATTTCAAAATTTGGTGATTCGACATCTTATCTGATATTTAGAAAGGTACTAGATTTTTAAACTTGGTACTTACACTTCTTTTTAATGGAGAAAAAATCATACACGCGTTTTTTATAAGTAAGATCAGGTGTAGCAGTTGGCATGGAACCAACCAGTGCCACATCAGCAATTTTTAGCTAAAATCAGTTCAAATAAGATTGAAATAAAATGTAATTTGGTTTCTATTTTGTGTCTAAATAATTGTTCGTTGCTAAAATTGGGGGAAAAGTGTGAAATCCGTTTCTATTTTGTGCAATTTATCCTTTAATGAAAAGACATTAGCTGGTGAACCTTTGCATTGTTCTTCGAAGATTCTAATGAATGATCCTGTGCAATCACGGGCAGCATTTGCAAACCCTAATCCTCCACTCAAAGCATCAAGAAGTGACTTTTTAAATTTATCAAGTGTCTCTAACTGTATGTGTTCCAGCATCAATTGGTAGGTCGGTTGAACAAGCTAAATAAATCGGATAATAACGATTAATTAGTACAACAGAATGAAACATAGGTTAGCAACACCCCAGTTATATTGGAATCATGTAGAAATATTACTTGAATCAACTTCTCTTCCAACTGTCTTCGTTTGGCAGATCTTACACTATCTTCAAAGTAAGTAGCCTCTTCATCATAACTGGATTCAAAATTATTAGATAAAAACTTTGAGCAGCAAATTATGGAGTTATACATAGTCTAGAGGTGGCAATTTCAACCCACTTACTTAAGAATAGATCTATTTGTGTTATGTTGTTTCTTTAACAAAGATTTAGCTCAAATGGGTCAACCTGGTAAGAAATAGCCCGAAGAGTTCTTTTAGTGCAAAAAGCCTCCTACATCATTTTATTCAAAATACTAGATTATTATTGCAAAAATGTATGTTGCTTAATCATATTTTAAGCACATGTTATTTAAAGAAATTCTCGAAGTTTGGACAAAAAAGCCTTTCGTGTCAACCCAACAGGGCCGTTTGAAACCTCGACCTGCACCAAAAGAATTACCATATTGATCTGAACCCACCAGACCAGCCCGTTTTGCCACCTCTAATATATGTCATAAACTCAAAACCATTTTTGGAACATCTGAAAAGGCAGTAAATGATGCATACCTGGATAAACAACTGTCAATCATGGAACTAAGCTTCCTTCCAAAGCCTGGCACAATGTGAGATTGTACAGCCTCTTCTAAATCACACCAGTCCTGCATAAAATATAGATTTGTTCAATAAAATGTACAGTTGGGTTGGAAGTGGTTTATTAAAGTGTTACCTGGTTGGTTACAAAGAAAGAGTACTTCTCATTAGCAATTTCTTCACATCTTACAGTGGCCACCATCACCTGCAAAACTACCAGGAACTTTAACATCCATACAATATTTTGGAGCTTTTTGGAAATTTAACAAAGTTGATTGCTAAAAATGGATTAACTGTATTAATCCTTCTAAATTCCATAATAATATTAAAGGTTACTGGGGTAGTCCCATTTACCCCCCCCCCCCCCCCCCCACACACACACACACTAAAAATAATTATTATGAATTATATTGACACATAACGTTCTCTTTGTTTATTCAGTAAAAAACATGTTGCTATAAGTAACTTAATTTTATTTACTATTATCAAGCTTAAAGACTTTGAGGAAAGTTCTTTCTATTGAATATTTCACATGTATTTATACAAGAAGATAAGAACTAAATGAAAAAAAGTGTGTGTGAATATATATATGTACACACACAGAGATCCGTATAATCAAGTCGATGCAACCCCTATATACAAGTTGTGATTGGCATGTAATATTTCAAAGGTGTAACTAACCACTACATATAATCCATAGTATTAACTAAAACATCTTTGAATTCCCCACGCTGGTACATTTATATAAGCATTAACTTGCCAAGAAGAGAGATGGGATTAACGTGGGGAGTTGTTGGTAAAGATACCTACGGACTACAATCTACATAGTTGTAAAGAAATGTGGAAGGCTGATGACACGATGGCTCTATGCCTCACAAATGAAGTTGCCGTCTACTTCACTAGTTCAATCTATTTTGTGTGCGCATCATAGAAAGAAATGGCAGCAATTTGGATCGCACTGGTGTTGTCCACATCTAATGGAGATAGTTGACCTTGGAGAAAACCAACTTCTGAGAGTCAGAGACCACGTAATCAGATAACCTCAGATTATGCAGCACACATGACAAAATACTCCAATTTGGTAGGTGACTTCCGCACAAAGATCTGTTTTTTCATTCCCACAAGATAAGACCATCAATAAGGAGCACACACCATCCGGCAGTCGATTTGCCTGTATCCGGACAGCCACCCTAATTTCAGACTATCCTGTTGAAGGGTAGTTAACTCATGTTCTTATTTAAATCATCTTCGCATCCTTGACCCCTTATTTGGCATGTCCAGTCTTGTTTTGACATTGTCAATAGTTTGGACCATTCAATTGTCATTAATGTGGCCCTACAAGTCCTTTCCCTTGACAAACATTTGGAAATGTAATACCCAAGCTGAGTAGTTCTTGCCATTAAAGTGAACAAAAAAGCGTCACACTATTCTAAAGACATGATGCTACAAGAAACTGAGCGACTCTGAGAGCTACTAGGAATGCAACACGAACTTGACTGAGAGAAACTAAGAGCGAGGTATTGAACAAAGATTAAGTAGAAAACCTAATATATCATATATAGCATTTACTCTATTACCATGTCAAGCTTAGAGACTTTGGGTATGTTTGGCAAAACTAGCCGGTGGCCGGAAGCTGGTAGCTGTAGCTTTTTAGATATATTTAGGTGTTTGGCAGAGTAGTTGGAGCTTTTAATAAAATGTATAAAATGACCAAAATGGGCATAACTAAAAAGCTTGTATGCATGTTTTTTTTATTGTAGAATGAGTATTTGTGTCATTTACTCTTTAAAAGCTAGTAGCTAGTAGGAGTTTTTTCTTAAACGCTAGTAGTAGTAGTGTTCCAATATGGAGCTTTTTCTCCTAACCTAAAAGCCTCAAGCTCCTTCAACCAAAAAAAGCTTTTTACTGAGTAGAAGCTTTTTCTTAAAAGCCTGAAGCTAGAAACTTCTAAAAGCTCCTTACCAAACATACCCTTTCTGAAAAAGGTACCCTTTCTATTTATATGTCTGTGGGTACTTATAAGCGATACGAGCTAAACAAAGAAAGTAAATAAATAATTAAATACAATCCTATAATAAAGCATATGTAACCCCTACATACAATCTGTAACAGTCATGTAAAAACTCTAATTTGTAACCACTATATACAATCCGTATGATTAAGTAAACATCTTTAACTATGGAAAGGGTAAATATGATATTATTTTAAGTGTTCAAAAAGTAAATATGATATAATGAAATTAAAAAGAAATATCAGAAGATTTGGACCTTCAGAAGGATATATATATGTAATTTCCCCTTTAAAACTTTACCTTGTGAGCAGGCAAGTCAAGATCTTTGTTCTCTTTAATAACTTCCCATATCTGTTGGGCACTAAATGAAAAACCTGAAGCAGGAACAACCCCCCGCCTATCTCCAGCTAAGCCATTAGGTGCAATAGAATGAAAAAATCTCTGCCTTAAACCAGCCACCTTCAATAAAATAAAATTACAAATTACGAAACGTATAATGCAAATGACATATACATGTTTCAAGATGCTTTTATGAACTTGACAGTGAGGTGGCAAAATGGACTGGTCACGCAGGTTGATTAATGATTGACCAGAATGATAACTTAGTAAGTTCAAAATGGGCCAAGACAGAACGGTACCTAAATATGATTACGAAAACTATGTTACTAAAAATAATAATAATATAACTTATATAAAACAAAAGGATTTAGAATGTTATAAGCAAGTAACTACATCTTAGGTGACTTTTGACCAGTTTCAGTATCAATAATTCTTTAAAATTTTGCACGTTAGACCCGTTACCAATGAAATACAGCCCAACGGAGCCATAACTGGACAAACTGTTGAAATTTTAACCTCTAATCAAAATCCTATGGTATACTCTGAAGATGCTAGTATGAAGATTTAAAAAAGAACCAGAATACGAAAATATTGTATGCTAAGGATCAGGTGAAGAAATGAAGATGATGTTAAGGATCATGTGAAGAAATGAAGATGATGTTAGAGCAAAATCAACGTTCAAAATATTTAAATATCTGTGTCTTGTAGGCTATCAAATGTAATCTCTAGTGTACCTGCTCCTTAAATTGTTCTTCTTTCTCTTCAAAGCTGGAAAGGGCAACAACTTCTACCTGGTCACTCAACAAATAAGAAATTATAAAATACAAAATAGGCATATCTCCCGATCTTAAGAAACATTAATACCCAAAATAAGAAAAAGAAAGTATCTTACATTAAAAAATTCACTCAGTGGAGTCTGTTTGTGAGCTTCTGGTTTGGGAACAGAATCCCATATCTGGAGTAAGGAACAAAGCATTAAAATCAACATGAATATATTAGCTTTTAATGTAACAAAAAAAGGAACAAAACTTACCTTCTGGATATCTTCCCTCAAGACAGGTTCTAGATTTTCAAGAGGTGTCTACAAATGAAACAGAAATTATTACATCAATTGCAACCCAAATTTTTATTCTTTTAAACCAATATTAGCGTAGACAAAAAGGAATAGCTTACCCTTGTCTTATCACGTATAACAAACATCAAAGTTGTTTTACGTGGACTAAATAGTCGTAGCATAACCTGAAATACATAAGGCATAAGTTCAATAGTTTGGCATTATCACTAACATATAGAATACAGGTACAGGTTATGCACCTGAAATACGGTTTTCAGAAGAGGTTTGTTTGCAGCCTGCTCACGTCCAATATCATGACACCACCTGCACAAAACAATGACTCCAAGTAAAGCAATTATAATTCAAACAAAACTCATGTTGCATGCTTGCACCAGGCAGAAAGCTTACATGTTTATGAGCACTATATCTGATACAGCAAGAGCAAAAAGTGCACTCTGCTTTTCAAATGCAGTATCATCCTAAGGCAGCAACAATAAATTGATAAGAATACACCTCAAAAACCAAGAAACACTATGTGTTAACCGTTAAGATAAACTAAACATAAGATACACAAAAAATGTAAAATTAAGAACAAGTACTAACTTCTCCTCGCTCTCTTCCATCAGTACCCTCAAGATCCATTACAATGGTGCACGGTTCAATACCGACACATCTTGCCATCCATATACCTTTAGTCGTTTGAGACCTGATAAAGGGCAAAACAGTAAATTACTAATCTGAAGATAGGCTAACAAAAAGAACCAAGACACAATAAAAATAAATACATGCCTGCCCCTATAAGCATCCATTTCCTTGAAGTTTGTGTAAAACAGATTATTCAAAAGTGTGCTTTTCCCTGTCACGTACACGAATTAAAAACTTGCACATCATGCAATCTCAATGTATGATAATAGTCATAATACAGAACTACCCTATCACCTTGCTACAATAAGGATGACTTGCTTTGTTTCATTAATTTTAAAATAAATTGTTTCTTAAAAAAACTTGGTAAAATGTGAAATGAGTTCAGTTTTCGACATATGATAGAGCACATACCACTACTTTGAGGTCCCATGATAGCGACAACAGCGTAAGAAAGCCCACATTCAGCCAATTTTACTTGCTTGATAAAATCATCAAGCCCTTGAGCATTAAATGTGCCATCTCCTTCTATGAGGTGGGTGGAACAGCAACCTGCTTCTTTGTCTACAAAAGCCAACACTTTAATCACTATAACATAGCCCCATAACCCTAAGATCTTAATCCCATAAGTAAACCCTATTTCCAATTGCTTATTAGTGATATACATAGTGAATCAAGATATATGTCTAACTTTTAAGCGGCATTTCAGATTTCTTAATAAAATTGTTTGTTTGCTTATTGTGTTTTGATACAACGAAATGCTGAAAGTGTACTTCTGGATTCGTTATCCAAACTGCTTATCTAATTATCTGTAAATCAGTAACTGAAATATTTTTTTAAATTAGCAGACTAAAGTTGCTGATTCAAAGCTGCTTGTCTCAAAACAGACAGCATTTTAGTTGGTATATATAGCTCCATATCCCAAATATCTTCATTTCTTTAATGAAAAACAATCAACTAATTACACCTGATACATAACATCAAGATATTCACAAGTGGGTACTTGACTACTTGGGATTGCTTGTTAAAGATGCTATTTCATTTTCCGATATAAACAGCTAGGAATAAGAAACGGAAAACTGTAAAACTGTGTATTCTAAGCAGCTGAATTCTATATTTCACTCCATAATCAGTTTTAAAAATCGCCCTAGCATCCGATTAATCGCTAATCTTAGGTTCACCAAGTAATTTTCATCTAATCAGCCCATTAATCAGTAGGCAGTCAACGGTGGTCAAAGTCGATCCTAGTTGGCCAAAGCCCAGTGGCCGTCTAGCGATTCCTCCAATATTCCGACCAAAATCTGTAAATTCCGGCAAGATTCCGGCCAAAACCTGTAAACTCTAGCGATTAATCCTATCTACTTAAACATATGAGTCGAGCAACAGGTTAAAACATGCCTACTCAAAAGTTACATATAAATATGTGTGCGTGTAACTGAAAACATATAAAATCTCAATCCGATCAATCCCTACTGAACCCAATTAATAGCTAATCGGTACCTCACTGGCCGACTAGCCCCTAGCGATTCTTACAACACAGAATTAATCAGTTCGTATAATCAATCTCAGGCACCATCAAAACAGCTTACTTACTGTTTTATCAGAACACAATAAGCAGATAATCAGTCTCTTACTCAAAACAAATGTTCCTAAAATAACTTGAATTTTACTTTATGATTCAAGTTCAATGCAACTTAATCTTCATTCACGTTCCAGATCCTATTCAAACACCATTAATTCAAGTTTAAACTATCGTCTTCAACATAACAAACTCAGTTCGGTTAAGTATACATCCAACATCAACAGTTAATAGTGATAAAACTTATAACGATATCGAAATTGAAGCTCAGATGTAAGTAGTAAGTATATAAAAAGTTATTAAACCGTTGCAACGTTGAATAAAAGGGATAATATTAGTTAGTTAGGGTTAAAATAAAAGGAATAATATTAATCAGCAATGTTTAAAGTAACAGTGAGTTGAGTACCCATCGGAAATTGTTGAATCACTAGATTTGATTTGATTGCAGTTGTTGAAGATGAAGATGAAAAAGAAGCAGGTGCGATCTCAATCTCAGGTCAGGTCAGCATAAAGACATAAACCTCCTTCTTTCTTTCTTTCTGTCTTATAGCAACAAAGGAATGTAAATCACACTTTCTTTTTCTTTCCCCCATGGTACAAAATAATATTATATTATTATTTTCAAACAAAAAGGGTTGGTATTTGAAAAATGATACGTATTTTTAAAAAATATAAATATAAAAAAATATCCTCTTTTTTCATTGCTTCTTGTTGTTGTGTTTTTTTTTTATCGAACTAAATAAATTTATTGATGCTCGTGTTTGAAAATGATATTTTAAACAGTCGCTATACTGAAATGAATCCTTATTCCGATTTCGGATCAACCATCGGGTAAGTCTTAGGGGTGTTTGGGGATTACGTTTTGAAATTAATTTTTAAATTATTGCGTTTGAAAACGCAAATAATCAGTTTTTAGTATTTGGGGTTGAGTTTTGAAATAGATTTTTGGGCTACCAAAATGCAATAATCTAAAAGCAACTTCACCCCTGTTTTTCTAAAACGCATAATCTGTTTTGAAAAATCAATCCCAAACACCCTCTTAATATTCTTAAATTTAATAACTATTATTGTTCGTAACTCAAGATTTTATCACACGTTGATTATTGAAACCTAACACAAGTTTGTTTTGTATTTTTTAAATGACATTAGTACCGTGTCCGCTTTAAAAAGTAACCTCCAGCCTCTAGTTACCATCTAGCCATCCATTTTTGGTCATCACTATCTTCTATATATATATATATATATATATATAGGCTATATATCCATAGGAAACTTGGTTGAGTTGGAGAATCCCTTGAAACCCATCTCATGGACACAATTCTTCCACGTCTACCATTTTGTCTTTTGTTAGGAAGGGCAATATTGTAACTTCAACCCACTCATTTGTCAGCCCACATTTTTTAAATAAACATCACATAGATACTACTCTTTCATCTCACACACACTCCTCTCCCACTATCTCAAACACACACTCCTCTCTCTCTCTCTCTCTCTATCACACACTCAACCTTCTCTCTCTCGAGTTTCAGATCTGAATATGGTGGGAGGTTTCAATCACTCCTCTCTCACTATCTCAAACACAATAATCTATTCTACTCTAGTACAGCTCGGTGTCATTTTCCCAGCAGCGAAAGAAGGCACCCTTCCCTTTAAACTAAAACCAAGGTAAGTTTCTTGTTTGTGGGTTGGTTTTTTGTTGTCTTGGGTTTTTGGACTCAGGAAGAAAGACGGCGAATAACCTGGCCATTTCTTAAAACCAAATAGTCCCACGACATAATCCTCTCTCACTATCTCAAACACAATAATCTATTCTACTCTAGTACAGCTCGGTGTCATTTTCCCAGCAGCGAAAGAAGGCACCCTTCCCTTTAAACTAAAACCAAGGTAAGTTTCTTGTTTGTGGGTTGGTTTTTTGTTGTCTTGGGTTTTTGGACTCAGGAAGAAAGACGGCGAATAACCTGGCCATTTCTTAAAACCAAATAGTCCCACGACATAAAAGAATGAAAATTTTCATGGACTTTTTTCATGGACTTTTTACAAAAAAAAAAAAAAAAAAAAAACTTTTTTTTTTTTTTTTTTTTGAACGGTCAACAAAGTTATATTCCACCAACGCTAGCGGGGTACTAGCAATACACCATACAAACGCCAAAAGCAAGACAAAAAAGATAAACAACAAAAAACTACCAACCAACACGAGAAAGCGAAAAAGAACACCAAGACTCCCAATCTAGGGACGGACATTTCGCCCTATTCCTAACCCATAAATAACTACAGGCTTTGACATCGCCAAACACCGTTTGTAGAGAACATTGCTTATGATCGAAAACGGCTTCATTACGAGTCTTCCATAAACACCAGATTGTCGTTAAGCACACCGCGTAGAAGGCCTTTTTCCTCTTTAAAGATCCGCCAAAAGTCGTCTGGAGGTGCAGTAAATCCCTGAAGTGAAACGCAAAAACAGAATTCGCTCTGCACCACTGGGATACCAGAGACCACACCGCTTGCGCAAAGCCACATGCCGTAAAGAGATGCTCAACAGACTCTGGATAATCCCCACACAGCGGACAGACCACAGATTCAACGTTGATATTCCTACGAGCAAGTGCGTCCCTAGTCGGGAGTCTATTCAAATCAGCTCGCCAACTCACGATCTCAACTTTCAAAGGCACCCAAGAGTTACGCTTAAGAACAAAAGGGACAGGAGAGTGCTGCAGATTCTGCAGCGTTTTCTTGACAACTTGAACAGCGAAGACAGCAGCAGCAGACGTGACAGCAGCAGCGGAGGAACTAACAGCAGCAGACGTGACAGCAGCAGCGGAGAAGGAGCATTTCCAGCAATCAGGAGCAGCAGACAGGACTGGGACGGGGACCTGCAGCAGCAGGGACGCGAGTTCAGACCATTCAACCCCCTGCACAGGAGCCCGTTTCCAATCCCAAACCCAACCCGAACCCGAATGATGAACCCGATCCGCAATTGAAGCGAACTTATCTTTCTCCAAAGCGAATAAAGCTGGAAAGACAGCGGCCAAAGGATAATCCCCTGACCAGCAATCTAACCAAAAGAGAATGCCCAACCCGTTCCCCACGACCCCTTTGATAGCCCTACCCAAATCCACCCCGACCCGTTTGACAGCTTCGAACGAATTCGCCACTTGTTTCCAGGGACCCGCAACAGAAAGCTTTACTGGAACTGGATTCCAATTCCTAGAAGAATGATGTAACGCCCAAATGACCCGTCTCCAAAGAGCGTTAGGCTCCACCTTGAAACGCCACCACCACTTCGCCAACATGGAAAGGTTCGCATCTCTTAAGGACCCAAAGCCGAGACCCCCATAGTTTGTCGGAGCAACCACCTTTTGCCAAGCGACCCAATTCATATTTGCCTTCTCTTCCGACCCGCCCCAAAAGAACACCCGTCTTAACTTATCTAGGTCCTCAATTACTTTAATCGGCGCCTTATAAAGTGAAAAGTAATACGTGGGGAGAGCACTAAGCACCGATTTTATAAGAGTTACTCGGCCACCATATGAGAGGGACTTAGCCTTCCAAATAGATAACTTATGCCTAAACGCATCGACCACCGGCTTCCAATTCTTGCTAAGGTTCATGTTTGCACCAACTTGGAGTCCCAAGTATTTGAAAGGCAGGGTTCCGGCACGACAATTCAACGTAGCAGCCATGGAATGAACAGCATGCTCCTCTACCCCTAAACCGACAACCATACATTTCCCAAGGTTCATTTTCAAGCCCGAGACAAGGTAGAAACATCTCATGAGACGCTTGAGGTTCAAAGCATTGGACGTGGACCATTCGCCTAAGAATACCGCATCATCCGCATACAAAAGGTGTGACAACATCAACCCACCGGATCCACACTTCAAACCACGAAATAAGCCGACCTCAGTCGCTCGTTTCATTATACCGGTCAATGCCTCCATTGCAATCACGAAAAGGAACGGAGATATAGGATCCCCTTGCCTAAGGCCACGGCTACAACCAAATTCGCGGGTAGGCGAACCGTTAATTAAAACCGACGCCCTAGCGGTGGAAACTATAGACATAACCCAATTACACCAACGCAAGGGAAAATTCATTTGGATCAAGATAGACCTGAGAAACTCCCAATTAAGTGAGTCGTAAGCCTTCTCGATATCTACTTTGAAGATCATCCCTTGTTTTTTTTGTCGTTTCATCCACCCAACCAATTCGTTAAGCATCAAAGGGCCGTCAATAATGTTCCTCCCGGATAAGAAAGCGGATTGCTCGGGAGAGACCACCTTGTCAATTACAAACCTTAATCTTCCCACCAACACCTTAGAGAGTACTTTATTCACACAACCAACGAGACTAATCGGCCGATAGTCGTTAAAATCGGACGGGTCTTGTTTCTTAGGGATCAAAGTGATAAAAGAAGAAGCGCAACCCGGGCCCAAGGCTGCCCCATCATAGAACTCGTTGAATAACCTGAGAAAATCACCTTGTATCCCTTCCCAACACCTCTTTAGGAACTTGAAATTAAAACCATCGGGTCCGGGAGCCCTATCACCATCGCATGCCCAAACCGCGTCTTTTATTTCCTGCAAAGTGAAAGGGGAAACCAAAAAATCTGCGTCACTACTCGAAATTTTATTCAGATGCGGGCAAACAATGCGCGGCCTGATCGGTAACGGTTCCTTGAATTTTTCTTCAAAAAAGACGAAAGCCCTATCTTTAATGAAGATCGGATTGGGCGTCCATTCCCCGTCAACGTGTAGGCCATTAATCCTGTTACTGGATAAATTTGCCCCCAAAACACCATGGAAAAAACCGGTATTTTCATCCCCCTCTACTGCCCACCGAATCCTGGCCTTTTGTTTAATATCCATCCGTTTACGACGATCATAATCCAAAATAAAAGCTTTACACCCATTTCTAATATTCAGCTCCTGGTCCGAGAGGTCCCTTGACTCGGCCAGACGCTCCAACCGGTTTAATTCCCCCATCTTAGTATTGTATTCGCCTTCGACTCTGATTCTATCCGCCTCTACCCATAGCTTAATATTATTCTTTAGGAACTTGAGTTTAGTAATTAAAGCCAAATCAGCAGCCCCATTAAACCTGAACCCCGAGCAAAGCCCTCTGACAAAGTCGCAAAAACCGGGCAACTCCAACCAAGAGTTAAAAAACCGGAATGGGATGTGCCCGAAATCCGACGGTACCACCGACAACACAACGGGATTATGATCGGATGCGAATCTGGACAGAGCCGTGACCGTAGCACCCGACCATTTAGCCATAAAATTATCGCAAACAAGAAAACGGTCTAATTTACTTAGCTTTTGACCGTTGTCCGTTGCGAAAGTGAACTGAAACCCCCCCAAATTGAATTCATTTAGTGCAGCCCGGTGTATAAAATCATTAAAAAACTCTGCATGTGACGCCACGAACACCGAATTGCGCCTTTCAGTACTAACTCTAACATCGTTGAAATCCCCGAAGAAGACCCACAGACCAGCCCTGGACCTTCTAAGAGTAACAAGATCATCCCAAAGCCCCCTTCGCTTGACCGCATCATTAGGGGCGTATACATTCACCACGTTCAACAACTCCCCGGTAGCAACCAGCACACCAGCTATCGCCAAAAAATTCTGATTCTTTATCACCTCAGTTGCCTGGAACATAGTTGGATCCCAGATACTCAAAATTCCACCAGATCTCCCCTCTGCAAACACTTGTTCTGCACTAAACATCGACCTACCCCAGAGACTATTAATCTGAAAAAAAGAGCTCTGTGTCAGCTTTGATTCTTGAATACCCACAAAATGCGACCCGTAACTAGTTTTTAACCCTCTAATCCAGGACGTTTTTTGGTCGTCCCTCACCCCCCTGATGTTAATACTTAACATATTCATTGATCACCATTGTTGACACCCTCTCCATTAACCAACTCCATCACTTGATCCTCAAAACCATTAAGAGCAATACCGACCCTTAAACCGACATCAATAGTACTCTGAACTTCAGTAATGGGAACCACAGAAGAGACTTGAGAAGGCACCTGTGTGAAATTTCCACCAACATTATCTCCAGGGCCTTCCTGCGGAGTTTCTTCACCGGAATGATTTGGTCCAATCTCCCTATCCGAATTAACATTCAACCCCGGGTTATCTGAAGCAAGGTTGGAGTCCTCCACACGAACCTCCTCAGCAGCCCTCTGTATGCGATTGAGAAAAGACTCAGCGTCTCCCTCATCTCCATCACGATTCAGATCCAAATCCTCATTCTCTTGGATTGGGCTTCTAAACCTCCTAGGCCTTTTTCTGGACTTATGAGATGGGCCCAAATTGTCACCCAGGCCTGTAGAGAAACAGGTGGTTGAAGCATTAAGGTCAAACTGCTTAGGTGACCTTTCAACAAAAACGTGGGGCCCATTCGAAGAACTATTAATATTATTATAATTGATATTATCATTAGTAATATTATTATTATTATTATTAATATTATCATTAATATTATTGGTTCCCACCACCCAGTAGACTTTTGAGCTTTCCCAAGCATGCAACACTTCCCATGCAGAACTGAACAGCCACCCGACCTTTCAACTGCCATCGCCAGAGAAGTCGGAACCGGTTCCATTACCATCGGAGATGAGACCCCGCCGCCCGGTTCCCTTCGAAATTCCCCTTCTTCGAGATCGTCCCCAACGGCCACCGACCCCTGAGAACGAATGGGAGACCCAGCTGTACAGGACAACAGTTCTCCGGCTAATGATTCGAGTAGATGGTCATCCTCCTCAACAACCCAAACATCGAAAGAGTTCCCTTCCCAAACAACACTCACTTCTTCCTCAATTCGGTTGTGACCAGGAATACACACCCACACTTTCCCTTCCAAATTAAACGGTGAAAGCCAAGAGAAGTCCGAACCCTTCACCACTCTGCCAAACAATTCACCCACTCGATCGAAGAAACCGCTTTCTCTCAGCTGAAGAGGCATACCTCTCACCTTCAAGCAAGTGACCCTATCGAACTCCATGAACTCTCCCTCCCACAACACAGTAGAAATAAGGACATCCCCCCAAAGTGTATCTTTCAGATTAATGAATTCTAACGCCGTCCGCTTATCGCGAAAGACCAACAACACCTTCATGCCCCCAATGAAACTTACCGGACTTTCTTCGTAGCCACCCATCTTCAACATAGACTTAACCTTCCTCAGGGCGACAATATCCTTAGCTTCTCCGACCACCGAGCGCATAATACAATGGTTCGGGTACAGAGCAGCCCGTTCCTCCAACACTAACACCTTCGAAGAAGCAGATGGTGTATCTCTCTCACCAGTTACAGCATTCCTCAAGGACACACCAGGGGTTATGTTTACGTGGGGTTGCTTCCGATGAACATTTGACTCACCACCATTATCATATCCAGGCCCATGTTGATCCTTCCTCTCCCTAAGAACCGGTTGCACCACTCTACGATTGTTCTTATCATACTTTGCCACCGAAACTCCCACCTTGGCCTCCATTATCTTCACTGTATTCATATTTTTCAGAACCTCATTCAGATTGTTAACACCAACATACCGCACGAAACCGAACCAATTCTCTCTGGAGTCGGTCTTCCTAGCAACATATGCGTCTTTCACGATGCCATGTGGTTGGAACGCCATCCATAGCATTGAGTCTGTCACCCCTCTAGGCAGGTTGGAGACAAAAAACGTTGTCACCGGCCTAGGATCCGGCTGGCCCCTGTTTTTCCGATGATGGGAAGAGCTGTCCTTTCGGCTCCTCATTTTTGTGATGATCATAAAAAAAAAAAATAAAAAAAAATAAACTATATTAATTGTTTCTAAAGGGAATCCAAGAAAGACCAAATATTTTTTTCAATTTTGGCGTGCTTGGATTTTAGTAAAAGGATTTATCCTCAATAAAATGATAAATCTTACAAATTCAATAAATAAATCATAACTGACTTTTCAAATATTAATTGAACTTACGTTGTTTATGTGTTTTATATTAACTTAGATTAACAGATCTGAAGGGGGTTGGGTGGGATCTGAACGTGTTGGGTTTTTCGAAGGTGTAGCGTTCTAGATGGTGGTGGTTTCGTGGCTGTGGAGATAGGTGGGTGAAGGTAATGGGTGGTGGTCGACGGTGGTTTAGGAGGTGACGGTGATGGTGGTTTACGAGGTGACGGGTAGTTGCCGGACAGATCTGAATCCGGTATGTGTTGTTTTATTATTATTATTGTTGTTGTTGTTGTTTTATTATTATTATTGTTGTTGTTGTGGCTGTTTTATAAACTCAACTGAGTACTATTTTTGTGGATTTTCAATTAGTATTTTTGAAGATTTGAACAATGATCAATTGTTGGCTCCTCTCTTCAGTAGTTTGTATTTAGGTATCAGTAGTTGATAACTATCATCAGTTGTTGGCTCCTCTCTTCAGTAGTTAGTAGTTGACTACATCAGTGGTTATGATTTCATCAGTTGTTATCTTTTCAGAAGTTTGTATTTAGGTATCAGTAGTTGATAACTACATCTGTTTTTCGTACGTCTTTTTTTTTTTGCCTTTGTCGTTGTTTGTATGATTTGCTTTCTTTTTTGGTTTTGCAGGTTTGCTCGGATGGGTTGATTTGTTTTTTTCTCCGTGGTTAAGGTGCGTTTGTGAGCTTGGTTTCATCGTCTTTTTTGTTCTTTGCCTACCAGTTGATCGACCAAATGCTTCTAAGATATTTTCCTTTTATTACTTAACACATAGTTTTTTTTTGCGAGGTGCTGATTGAAGTGAATGGATCTCATGGACCAATTTAAGCTAATGAGAAGTACTGGGCTCCATGTTGATTTCCCAAAGAAATATTCCATTAAAGTGTGCTCATGTGAATGGTTAGTGATTGGATCTATTGTTAATTGATGCTTCTGGTTATGCATATGTCATTTGGCTTCTTACTCACAACTTGCACATAAAGGTGTTTTGAGTGGGTAGAATAATCATGGACCTCCATAATTGCCCTCACCACCTTGTGCCGTCCCTTTCCCACTATCCATATTTTCTTGCATTTTTGTTTTGTTTGGTAGTATTATAATAATGGGTAGATGTTTCCATTTCATCTTTTTATATTTGTTTGTCAGGCTATATATGTGGACAGCCATTTGTATTTGTGATATGATGAATGAAATGAAGAATTAAGTTGTCTGTATCTCTTTCTATTTTCTCGAGTTTAACCCACTCTACGGGTAATCTAATGGATAAAATGCTAAACCTTTATTAATGTTCTAATGGATATATTTGGATATGCACAGGTTGAAGTGAACATTAATATTTGATGACAACGATGATGAAGGTGGAGCGTAGAACATCAATATTTGATGACAATGATGATGATTTGATAAAGGTGAAGCGTTGTAATGATGTGATATATGCCGATATCACATATAGTTACATAATTTATCTTATTTTCTTCTTTTGATTTGAAGCTTAATTTTCAACGTTTGTCTCAGCTTGACCCTCCTAAGTTGAGAGTTTTGCCAGCTTATAGGAAGAATGATGTTACCTTATAAGGAGTTGGTACAGTGTGTGTTCACTTATTTGGAGGATGAAGGTATGTTGGTTATTTCGACTAAGATGACATGGATTCACATTTTGATTATGTGGATATTAAAACATCAAAAAGTACTAAAGTAAATGTTTTGTTACTCTGTTTTTTAAGACATGAATGTAAACTTTATCGATAATGGATTAATGTGGTATGGTTTTTTCTGTTGATCTTTTAATTCAACCCCATTGTATATGTATCTCTTGATCTTTTGGTACAGTGTGTGTTAACTTATTTGAAATCGTCTTCGATGTATAGGATTTTCTTATTTTGTTGGTTATAACTACTGAATCGTCTTCAGTAGTTTGTATTTAGGTATCAGTAGTTGATAACTATCATCAGTTGTTGGCTCCTCTCTTCAGTAGTTAGTAGTTGACTACATCAGTAGTTATGATTTCATCCGTTGTTATCTTTTCAGTAGTTATAACCAACAATTTTGCGGCATAATGCATAAATTTGGGACCTGAGCTAACCTGAACTTCTTTGTATTCTGCCTGCAGGATGGATACTAGCTTGGTAGCGAACGACCCAACAGAACAACAGATAGTTTTGATTCGTCCAGGTAACATTTATTCTTACTTTCATACCCGAATGTTACTGAATAATGTTGTTGCTTGGAGTATTTTCAAGATTTTTTTTAAACGTGATTGTCAGATACTTCAATGTGTAGTGAAATTTCATTCGGTTGTAGTAATTTGTTTATATTCTAATCTACAAAAAAATGTTTCTGTTCAGTTTTGTCTGCTGGTGTAGTGTATTTTATACTAAATATAATCATCCTAAATCGGTTTTTGTTCCGGTTCTTGCATTCAACCCGGTTAACTAGGAGACAAGATGATGTGAAGACGATAATGGGTCGGATGGAGAATCACATTTGCGGACAAAATTTAAGCTCAACAGGCTAGCGGTTCATCAAATTAGTTTTGGTTGATTGGTTACTGTGTAACTCAGACGTATATGCTCTTGGTTTATCCTTTCATGTAATATGTAATTTTCTTTATTATTTATTTGTGTTTTATTTTTATGTCTTATACAAATCAAATTGTTCAACCCGTGTATAACACGGGAGATAACCTAGTTTTCTATATATTGAGTCTAGTGCTAATAAATGTTACATATGCGTGCTAGTATGGTACATACGTGGCTAGTAAATGTTACGTACGACGACTTTCTGTTTGTGTTGGTTCATGGTGCTAGTAAATGTTACATATGCGCGCTAAGTGCTAGCAAAAATTGTTACAATGCGGTACTCATTTTTCTGTAACTTTATTAGTTGTCTCGTGGTATATTTGTATAGCATGTTAGTTATCTTTATTTGTGGCCTAGCTATATTGTGAGCCTTACATATCTCAATAAGCTCATTAACATGTTACAACAATTTATTTTCTGGTTTTGAGTTTGAATTTAAATCAGGTTACATACGCACCATTAACTACGATACATATGTAAATATGTAAAATGCTATTTTTATAGTGTAACATGTTTAAAAAATATTTGCATGGTCCATGGTCTCACCGTACTATCTCAAAACTTTTTTTTGTCATACCAAAAATGTTACATAAGCACCGTTAACTCGTCAACCCTTTTAATCAATTCATAAGATATCCACATATGTAATAATTGCTATTTGGTAATCTATCATCGTTAGTTACATGCGTAACATCTATCGTTTTTGGGTACATATGTCAGTTTTGCTACGTACGTATGTAACTATAAAAGAAATGGAACATGTGTCGGTTACATTCTTAACTGTTTAAATAGTTACATAAGCACCGTTAACTCGTCAACCCTTTTAATAAGAAATTCTACTATAAAAGAAATGGAACATGTGTCGGTTACATTCTAGTAAATGTGGCCCGCGCGTTGCCGCGGGTGGGACTTCGCTCGGTTTTGGTACACTCGTTATTCTAAGTTAATAGAAAACCTAAAATATATAGTGATAACATGCTTAAAACGTACTCGTTTCATTGGTATGAAAGAAAAAAAAAAGGATTAAAAATTTGTTTAGTGAATTTATATAACATTAAATGAATTGTTTATGTAAGATAAAAGTTATAAAAACCCATGTTTAGTTCAAAAGAAAGTATAATTCAATCGTTTAGTATAAAAAAAATCCTTCGTTTAGTATATAAAAATATATGAAATTGATTGCTCCATGTATCATTTTTGGGCAAATAATATACACAGTATCTAGTCTCTAATTTTCCCATTTATCGTTTGTATTTGGGATCAGTTTGTTGAACTGATAAAATGTCTCCACCAAACTTTGCAACCACTGTCGGCAAAGGTGCAACCATTGCCGGTAAAATGCTCTCTTCGTCATCCATCTTCATCATCCCCCACCTGCAAATTGCCCTCATCATATTCCCCCAAATCGAAACCCTCATTTATAAGTCGCCCCCTCTTTCACTGGCAACTCGCCGGAAAGCATTACAAAGCGACAATCATCATCATCCATAAAATGTTTCAATCCCTTGCTTGAAAGAACTCAACTGTGATTACTGATTTTCACCCCTAATTACCTACAGTCACCGTTTTATGTGGTTGAAATCAGGTATGACGTTATATACAATCAAGCCACATAAGCACCCTTGTCAATTTAAAACAAACTATTTCTCTGATTATCATCAAAATCATCGATATAATCATAACAATAAGAAACCAAAACTTTACCTTGGTGAAGAAAATGGCGACCGGAAACGATGGAGATAAAGTTATAAAACCCTCAGCTATGGTATTGAAATTGTGGCCTGACAGTAAACTAAATCTTTTTAATCACTAACCTCTACTTTGTGTAACGATGGAAGATTATTTTGGGGGGAAAAACACAGAGAAAATTAAAATGATATGAGTGATGAGAGAGAAGAGAGACAATGTGATGTTTCGTTTTTTGGTGAGATAATTTTTCAAAAACCAAATCCAAGTAAAGATAAATGAGAGAGAAAGCTTTTGACAGTTGTCTTGTCAACAGTTACTAGCCTGCATGAATATGCTTTTTAAAACCCATCTTCATTTCTTTGTGGACAATAATACCCTTTAACGTAAGTATAACCAAATAACCAAATGAATTTTTTATTATAAATCACCATATGAGATCTCAACCATTGATTGCTTATGATCTATGGTCATAAATAGGTTTCATGGGTTTCTCCAACTCATGGGGGTTTCTATTTTATCTATATCCTATATATATATATATATATATATATATTTCGTTTGGTTTTTCCTAAGCAATCTTCAACTCTTCTAACTCTTGTGTAATTTGTATTCAAACATTTTTGTTGTATTTTTTAGTGTTTATACACACTTATGAATACTAAAAAAATAAATAAATAAACAAAGTGACCCCTACCTAGTTTAGGTGATACCGTGATACAAAAAAAATATGTCATGTATGACATGTTAGTGAGAAGTGTAAAATGATATTTATGATCTTACTAGATACATACTTTTGGTGAAAAATAACAAGTGTATGCAAGGTGGATTAGTTAAATTCATTTGGACCAATATATACTCCTATCATGTATTAACATGTATTAAAAGTTCTTCTACCTAAATTTATTCATAGCTGTTACAAAAACCTAAATTTATTATATTGAAAAAAGCAATGTATTTACAAGTAAAATTTTATAAACAAGTTAATAACTTATAAAAGTGACTATAAGTTGAAAATAATCTATTCATCCTTCATCCTTCTAAAAAACTTCGTTTTCTTAAAACATAATTTAGAAAACAGTATGATGTTGCATTTAGTATTTGCATATTTTTTTTAAGTATATACATAATTATCGGGTGTACACTAACATATGGGGCGTTAAAGGTGACACGGCATGTTAACCTGCGTTACACACCACTCCCTCCTTGTATTAAGGGCCGTTAAATAGGTTATGTGTTAATATGTTAACAGGGTGTTAAGAGACTAAATTAATTTTATTTCATTTTTTAAACCAAAAAACATTTAAAGGTATAGTTATATGAAGTTAAACCATTTTCTTGGCTTGAAATGGGGAAAAGTAGGTAATGTTGTATTTTTGTGAATTTAAGAAGGGTTAAAGTATGTCCTATGGAAGTTATGTGAAGTTAATATTTATGTTTGAGAGGCGTTAACGGAAGTTGGACTATTTCTTTGAGAGAGTGAAAGAAATTACAGTTGATGTATGTGTTAAAGATGTTTGCGTGGAATAAAGGGCGTGAAAGTATACCTAATGGCGTAATATCCACTCATTAGTTGATTAATTGAATTTGAGAATTGAGATAAACTAGCTATTTTTTGTATATATGAACCAACATGTGATCTTTTATTGGTTCATTTAAACAAATGATTTTTGTTGGGTTAAAATAGAGAAAACTAGGTTTATTGAATGGAAAAATTGGCTAGCAAGGCCGATAGACAAGAGAGAAGGGGCATAAATCAGGACAGAGAAAAACAAGAAACGTAAGGGAGATGGAAGAGGAGAGGAAGGGCCAAGGGAAACTCAACCTATAAGTGGGTAGGCTGATACGATGAATGAATGAGTAAATTGTATTTCTTGAATGGAATAGGAGTTACAAGAGACATTATATAGAGAATTAGTATTACACATGAGGGCCTAAAGATTATAAAAGTAAACAATATAAATCTATAAGTTAATATTATCTAACACTAACTAAGTAATATACATACGCAAATCGCTAAGTAATGTACTCATCGAATCAAAATTGTAAAATCGAACTAATTTACATCCCCAGTTTAAAGATACTTTTATATGTTTTAGCATGTCTGTAATCTATACTATATTAATAAGCATATAGGAAGGGCAAAAATGGTCATTTGCCACTTTACAATACTTTAAAGCTTGTTTTACAAGCCTTTGATGCACAAAACTCTTAATTGGTGCAAGTTATGTTGCATCACGTACAATCCTACTATGCCACAAAAAAAAAACACTAGATACATATCTCATTAGGGTTTCATCTTCAATCTGATCTCACATCTAAAAACCCTATCCGCCCCCTTCTCCCTCTCTCTAGAGATTCATAATATCTAACCAACTCACCATGATTTCACTAGATCTATGAAGATATCACTAGATCTATGAAGATCGTGACCTTCGCCAAGGGTAAGTGATACCGTATTTTGATTCTGAACACTATTTCACCGTTAAATCAAACGATTTCACTTACATATGTTTGTGTTTGGGGGTGGATGTTCGTTTTTGTAGGTCGTGGTTTAAAGACTAGGTCACGGTTTGAGAAGAGTTCAAGATCGAGATGTTGCTTTGTAATTTGAAGGTATACTCTTCCATTCTGTTCGAGATATCTTGTGATTTTCGACCCATTTGACATGGGCGGGTGTTGGGGATAGCAGCCTGGTGAATCGTTTTTACCTCTGGAAAGTATAAACTATACATCATTCACTTTTTGTTGTATATTTTTTGGAAATATTGGTATTGCTTTACATCTTCTCTCCTTTTCAGGCTTTAATTTTGCTTTTTGGATAATATTTGCACCGTGCAGGTAAAATGGAAGGTCTTTGGTCTGAGTGGTGATTCTTGGGAGCCGCTGGTTTGAGGTTCGTCTTGGTCGTTTACTCAATTTGGTGGATCATTTTCTCTTTGTTTGCTGAATTTGTGATATATGTGCACGATTAATATTTGGCTATATTTGTAGTTATGTAGGTTTACTTTTTATTGGGTTCTATTTTTGTTTCTGCTTATGTACTGAAACCTTTTGACAATATTTGTGAGATTTCTGCAGTATATTGATTGTATGCTTACTAGGTATGTGATAAAATGTTTGACTTATGTTTTGGTTACCATTTGATTCATGTGAGTGTAAATTATTGGTTAATCGTTGTTAGAATTAGTTTACTGCTTTTTAAGATCTACATATTAGAAGTACAACCACTAAATAATGTTTGCAAGTAAAATGATGTCTTAGAATAAAGTGTAGAACATTATGGATAGAAATTTATTATGTTCTTTCCTCATGTTATAATTGTTATTTTAGTTAACACAAACTTATTAACAAATTTATGGTGGATCAAAATGTGAAAATATTGGAGTGTAGTCAATACTATAAGAGTTTCAGTTGAGTAAGAACATCTGTGTTTCTAAATCGGTGCACTGAATTCTTGTTTAGTAGATAGGCTTGTAGTGGTAAATTTTCTTGATTATTTGAACGATACACTGGATTCTGGATATTGCAAGAAGATCCATGTATCGTTGTTGTTTCTAACTTTTGTTATGTTATTTTTTTTAGAGCATTTTGCAACCCATTTATAGCTCAGCAAGTGAGTTATATTTTCATAATATTGAATTTATAAATACTTTTCTTGATCCAACTACAGGTGTACTTTGTGATAGATAGATACAAATTAATTTTCAATAAATATACGTTAATTTGTTCATGGTTTATACAAATCTGGATTTTTTCCTGTCTAACGTACTGTTACAACTGTGTTTTTGCAGCTAGATTTTGCGAGAACTGTCAAAATCTCCCCTTAAACCAGTGGTGAGACCTGTGGAAATTCTCTCTTATCGATCTTCACTTTGATTCCTTTTCTTGTATTAATAGCCGTTCATTCAACTTAACAGGATGATCTTTGATAATCATTTTCATATCTTAATTTCAGAATTTTAATGCTGTCTTTGGCCGAATCTTTTTCATCATTTGAAAAATTAGGGGTTGATTTCAATTGCACATTAAGTTTTCAACTCTTGTTTGTATGGATTTTGTTTCATTTGTTTTCTTTAAGAGTTTAGGGAATTGCTTGATGAGTTTGTTTATTAGATGATCTAGACCAATTAGACATTTGTCTATTGATGCCCTGGTTTTAAAAAGTGCGCCTGAGGCGCGCCTAGGCGCAAGGCGCATCAAGGTGCAGCCTAGGGCGCCTCAGGGCTTTGCGCCTACCCAATTTCCCAAAGGTGCTCATTTCAGGCGCTATGGTATGTCTATTAGTTTCCAGCAATTTGCTACTCGAAATATAAAGTTTTGCTATCCTGTATTTTTGAAGTTTGTTGTGGCTTCTTTTGGTTCAAGTTCTTCATTATTGGGTTGTTGAGTTTCTTGAGTTGCTTGCTAATCATTGTTTCTTTTTTTACTAATGGTTTTGTTTTCAGTTTGAACTTTCAATTGACTTATCATTTGTTTTTAAAGTCCAAGTAGTGGTTTTATTGAGGTTTTTAAAGCTGTATGCAGAGTCCTTAGCACGTTTTGAATCAGGATCTCCTTACATTTACCCAATGTATGGGCTTGGAGAGTTGCCACAGGTTAGTCTACATATTTCCATTAGATGGTGGTAATTTTAAAAAATACTTTTAACGGGTCAATTTGGGTTGTTTATCTCAAACGGGTCAGATTTAAAAACCTTGGCTAAAAGGGGAATGGGTCAAACAAGCCTACCATAACGCATACAAGCCCCTAAATCTTGTTATTCGTAGATTTAGATCACTAATGCAATAATCTTGTTTTTGTAATCATTTTTAACTTACTACAAAAAAAATAGATAGAAACAAATATTTGCGGGCCAACCCAATCCGACGTAGGCTATTTTTACTTGTACAAAAGAAACACATTACCTAACCTGTCCATCTTGCCACCTGGCCCACCTCTATGTGAAATGTTACGTTCACTGAGAGCGTTGATCCTACATGCATTTGCTCGATTAAGTGCAGTTTATGGGGGGACTTATATGCTTAACAAGCCACAATGTAAGGTAAGTTATCAGTATACTGCACCCTGAAAATTCACTTATAGAAGTGAATAATGTTACTTTTATAACTTAATTTGTAATTCCTGGAATTGCAGATAGAAGTTGATGACAGTGGGAAGGTGGTTGGTGTGACCTCTGATGGAGAAACTGCTAAATGCAAAAAAGTTGTATGTGATCCATCATATGCGCCCGATAAGGTGATTAAGTTTATAATTATAATATGATCCATCATACGTGCCCAATCGGGTTTAACTGTTTTATCTTGGAGCCCCTTTATCAGGTCAAAAAAGTTGGGAAAGTTGCTCGAGCCGTATGTATAATGAGTCATCCGATTCCAGATACTAACGATTCTCACTCGGCCCAAGTCATTATTCCACAGAAGCAACTTAACCGTAAATCAGACATGTAAGTTTAAAGTAATGGACTTTTTTTTCATTTTTTAACCAAGTTTCATATATTTGTTATTTAAGGTAATCTGACTCGGTCAAAATGATGATATGTTTGTAACATTCGACTAAGTGAACTTTTCTGATGTGGAGGAAAGTGTAAACCAATCAATAGTTGAATGAAGGTCTAACAATTATTTTGATCTTGTATTACTTCAGGTATCTGTTTTGCTGTTCTTATTCACACAGTGTGGCTCCACAAGGCAAGTTTATTTCATTTGTGACAACGGAAGCCGAGACTGACGACCCTGAGAGCGAATTAAAACCCGGCGTTGACCTTCTGGGACCCGTGGATAAGATCTTTTATGAAACTTTGGACAGATTTGAGCCAACAGATGATGGTGCTGCTGATTGCTGCTTTGTATCTACTGTAAGTAGGCGTATACGCACTAAACTTTGTAGTTGACATGTGCATGCACATCACTCATGTTAACTAACTAACTTAACTACAGGCTAATTCGGGTTAGATTTATAATTTGCAGGACTTTAACTCTTTGTTGGTTTAGTATGCAGCCTTATGACTGGTGTTTGCAATCGTATATTTTGTGGTTTTGTCATCATTAACCAGTATATAGCAGGTATGTGACCGGCATGAATAGTAAAAGTAATGGTAAATTTCACTAATTTAAATCACATTAGATACAAAACAGCTATCATTAACATTGTTTAATCACTAATCTGCTATCTAAACTTGCATTTTTAATTTTTAATGGATCAATAAAGAGAATTCTATTAACTACGCTTTGAATATGCTTAGCTTTAATGTTAAATATGATTACAAACGATGGCTAAGAACATCAGTATCCGCTGGGCGCTGGCAACATAGTGCAACGAACATGACAGTAGTTCCGTGCATTCAGGTGCATGTTTTGGGATGATGTGCTTAGATTGAAATGGGATGACATATCATTAGAAGCCGAGAAGACTACCCAAATAATGGAACGATGGTGATTAAGTGGGTTCGTAAGGTATGTGCATATATTTGTTATGTGTTGATATGGTTTCAGTATGTTTGCTTATTAGGTTAGTTACATGTTACAACTGGTCTTGTAGTTCCCCTTTTTTGTAGCGTAATTGAGTATATGATGGCTCGTAGATTGTGGGAATATGTTACAAAGGTAAGATAAAGAGGATGATTTTTTTCTTTTCATTTTTACTATGTATGCTGTAGTAGGTTATTATACTTTTGTAAGTTGCACAAATATCAAATTTGGATGCTCAATTTAAAATAATTTTGGGGAAATAAGTTGTTTTTTTTTTCATTTAATATGTGGAGACTATGGTAGTAGTCAAATCGTGCATAAAACATTACTTTTCTAAGTTTTTGTTCTTACTGATTTTTCTATTTTAGTGAAACTACTGAACCATTTTTCTGTTTTTGTTCTTTTACCCACCTGCTACCTTTTTTTTTTATTTTGGTAAAGTCAAACCTTCTACTTTCTTTTAGTGTTTCTGAAACATCACTGTTTCGGTGAAATCAGACCCACCAGCAACCTGAGCGACCTGATTGATGTTCTGCCTTTTTGTTCGTGAAAAACTTCAAAAAAGTGTCTTGTAATTTCTATAGACCTCCCCCCCCCCCCCCCGCTCTCATTGCTTAAGGTTAGTCTTCTTACACTAATTTATATGAAATAATTTAGAACTGCTTACTTTTCACTCTATTTGATGATCAACAAGATGCCAACTATACCCACTCTATGTGTCCTTCAACAGATGATGTCACAACTAAACCAAACTTCTTAGATGTTGGTCGGCACCAGCTTAGCAACATGAAACTGGGTCCAACCTGAGCTCGATGAGGACAATCAAGAGTCCTAAACGACTTATAAGAAGCAGAGCACATACTTTCATGAAACATTCCCCACATGTCGGCATCACTCTAGCATGCATGAATTCTGTCTACTATTTCTTTTTGCAGCATAAACATAATCCCACTTTTTAGTAATTTATTAGTACTATGTTTTTATTCTTTATATTTTTACGGTTGTATTAATGTTGGAACTAACTTTTTGTTACTAACTTGAACAATTGATTATTTTATGTTATCTCTTTCTCATTTTGTTTACAATATTGAGAACGACAATCTTTTCCATCTTATTATTGTAGAGGGTTTATGTAATAAATACACCAACTTTGTTTAACTAACAATCAACATTATTAAACAAACCAATTATGATTGGTCAATATATTTAATCGATGGCATTGGTTTTGGTTGAACGAACCATGCATCTATTGAAATCGAGCATTGGTTATTACATGGTCTATGTAATGGTACACAATTGAAACATAAAAGGTTAATGTTATTGATGCAGAAATAGTTATCGATCAACATGCTAGAAAAAAAGTCTATTTACCATGAATCCTTCTATGTGTATTAAATGTGGGTCTATTAATTTGTTTATTTCAGGTTTATACAACAATAAAAATGCACTCAGATGTACCGTGTGAGGATTGACAAGTTTATTCAATTGAGTTGTAACACACAGAGTTATCAAAGGCGTGAGGCACACACAAGGCGCTTAGGCTATGCCTGTGGCCTAGGCGAGAAGCGCAAAAAAGCGCGGGCCTGAAGAAATGAAAAAGCAAATAAAAAAAACACACGAAAGTATTAAAAATACAAATCACCAAAAATCATATCATAATCAATATAATAAAGTACCACAGTCATTAAAAATTACCAAAATATCCAAATAGCAAATTGTTCATACATGAAAAAAAACTCAAATTGTAAAAAAAAATAGTAAAACTTCAAAGCTAAAATGTACTCAATTATCAAAATCCTCAGAGTCGTCATCAACATTAATTGCACGATCTTTTTGAATTGTTTATGATTGAATACATGCTAAAAAAATCAAATACATGCAATTCAGCATCTACTTATAAGTAACATAAATTAAACTTATTAATTTAGCTTAACTGCTACGCAATATATCATGAGACGATTGATACACTAAAACAAAACAGGTGTTGCGTTTTGTCGGAGCCGCCGCATCGCGCGGGTTCCCTGCTAGTTCTAAAATATAAACATCGCCATCGGCTCAATAAAGAAATGCTGGAGTCAAATTATATTTTGGTGGGAGCATGCCACCGACTGGTCGGTCCATACAACCGTCCACTTACGGACCTTTCTCAAAAGGAAATAGTCTCTTTGAAACTTTAACGCCACCGTTTGTGTACTTGTACCATTCTTTTTAATATTATATTTATTTTTTATTCTGGGATTAAACAACACATTTCTATTGGACAACAAAGGTTGAGGAAATTGAAAAGGAATCGTTGTTTAGAAAATAAAACTAAATTTTTAATGCTTCATTGCACCCTAAATTCATTAAATAACTTTTATTTTGCTGGTGTCTTGCTTAGTTGATGTGTTTTTTCTAGAATAAATAATGGAGCACATATTGAAAGTTTGGTAGTTCTTTTATAGAAAAAAAATATAAATGAAACACTTCGAAAACTTAATTAGTTCTAGATAGGAAAACTAATAATGTTAATACATTTTGGATATCAAAAACTTTATGCACCTAGATAAACACTTTGAATAACATCATCACAGATTTGAACATGCAAATAATTTCGAAATCAAATATCACACTAATGTTCTATAAATTTTGTTGTTCCAATTGACATCATGTCATAAACTACCACAAATAATAACTAATCATGCAATCTTTTAAAAATAGAGATAATCCTTCTTAAATCTCAACAAACCAAAACAAAATTTAAAATGTTACTATTAAAGCTGAGAAGCCATTGCACTCGGTTTAGTCACAAGTTCTAAAATCATCCAAGTTCAAGTATCAGGTTTAGCTAGCTCACCCAGTGTCTCTCAAGTTTTAATACATTAGCAAGGTGACCAAAAACATCAAAAAATAGCAAAGTACTAACCTTGAATCAATCAAACACTGGTTGTCTTCGTAGGGGACACCCCAGTTGAAGAGGTTGGTACAACATCAATAAAACTCATATAAATTAGTTATTCATTATCATCATCTTTTTATTCTTGAATGGATCGCGCTTGTTAGCGAAACAAATTAGTTGAATCAAAATGATTCAATGCATATTTAAGTTACAACATTAGAAAAAAAACATCAACAACAATAGCAGCAACAACAACAATAATAATAATAATAAAACTTATTTTATTTACTATATTATTATTATCATCTTAAATATGTAATAGAAACGAGAGAGGCAATAAATATAAGTTTATGGTTTGATTTAATGGCAGTTAACATGATTTAATATACCTTTAAAAAAACATGATTTAATATAAGTTTTCAAAAAAGTTTTTTATGATATGTAAAATTTGATAGTGATTTATCACCTAATTAATTTTTTTAATATTCATATAGAAAATACCACTTTGCCCTCTTACCAACTTTATTAAGTTATTGTACCACATGCAAAAAGTGTTGCAATTACTAAAATTTTGTTGGTATCGTTCTCAAGTGCTTTATAACATAGTATAGATATTTTGTACATGTAAAATATCTTAACATTAAGTTTATTTTTTCAGTTTTATTATATGCAAATTGTTTAATTAAAATTTTGAAATTAGCTTTTTCTAACATATCCGTATCATGTGACAGAGTAGTTAACTTTTTAATCTTTGTTATGAAATTATAACTCTTAAATAATTTCCAACCATTATACTTTGAAAAAAAACTACTTTATGCAATTTGTAGGCAACCTTTAGATTTGTTATCTCATAAAAGGTATTTAACCTTATTAATAATTTTTTTAACATCGAATAATGATTTACATAAATAAGGTGTAGGCAACTTCTA
Source organism: Ambrosia artemisiifolia (assembly GCA_032199755.1). Lineage (NCBI taxonomy): Eukaryota > Viridiplantae > Streptophyta > Magnoliopsida > Asterales > Asteraceae > Ambrosia > Ambrosia artemisiifolia. The sequence continues at coordinate 805,926 of CM063523.1, forward strand.
CATTTAGCAATGTGCATTCAATCATTTCATTCAATATCACAAAAAATGTACAAATTGCTTTTGTAAATAGGGGTAGTGTTGGAAGAATTTTCATGACATCTTGGGTATGAAGCAAGGAACTCTTCATATGTCATCTTAAAAATCATAGGAAATTATTATTGTAGTCATCTTTGGCTCTTTATAATGTGGTATAGTAGACAGTAGATTAATAGCTTTACTTAAAAAAAATTGAAAATAAAGTTATGTAAATTATTAAACCCATTTAACGTGATGTAATGCGCAAATCTTTCTTGAGTGCAAGTCTTGTTTCGAGTCGGTTTATTACGCGTATGTCAAATTCACGCTACAAGTCATTTAGGTAGTGTTTAGTATGCAGAAATAAAAAGCAGAACGAAATGAAGTATACCTCCTCTATTTTATTCCCTCGATAAACCTCAAAATCCAAAATCATAAAGTAATCATCATCTACCTAGGTAGCTATAGAGGTTTAGCTACTAATAACATAAACAGAGCAACAAGATAAAAGCAAAACAAAGTCATGGTATATCAAAACACAAAGTAATGATAAATAACAACTTGTATTTCCTCATTCCTTGCTTCAATCTACACTTCCAGATGTTCCTCCTCCTTACATGTGCTCCTGAGATCTTCAATTAGGTGCTGAAAGTCGAAGTCCCTTAGCTAGGGTCGGCCAAAATGTTTATATAGTAACCCTAATGGTATTTTGCCGATTTAAGAATTTTTTGTGGGTTGCAAACTTCTCTTGACATTTATTCGCAACCCTCAAGTGACATAATAGTCGTGACATCTTTCCGACCTACTCGCATTGCACGACAATACTCCTCCACCTCGTACCAGATTCCACTTGTGTGTGGTTCTTGATGATTAAGGCTCGATTATGCTCCTTTTGCACACTTAAACCTACAAAAGATAGATAAATAAATACAAGCTATAAACGCTAGACTATATAATACACACACAATATACATATGGCAAACGCATCTTTTTTGCAACACATGATTAATAACTGACGAGATAAAACGATGGATATTAAACAAGAATTATTTAATTGTTTTTTTAATCTAACAAGCTTGTAATTATTAAAACGTGTTATGGTTGGATCACTGACGGGCTTAAAATGGATTTAATGATTTTGTGTACACGTTTCCACTATTTGATTAATATGTGATGTTAATAAAAACAAAACTGGATTTTATAAAATTAAATTGTACACCTGAACAGGACATCAGTACCCGCATCGAGTATAGTCGGAACCGATACTGGTATTCATTTTTAGTGTTTCGATCGATAAAAAAACACAGGTTGATGTATTGATACTATAACGAGCCCATCTCGTAGCAGAGCGTGGAAATCCGCCAGCAGTATGCATTTATCAAAGTTAAAATGGACAACACCGTGTTATTTTTTTATTATTTTATAATCATGATTAATTTACGCATATTTTGTTTCACTCTAATAACTTTAGGATACGAATTGTTGGAAGTAATCGAATCATAAACACATGCTATCAAAGCTAACTCACAGTTTTTAACTCAAATTGATGTCGTTTACCCTTTTTGATAAAATTTATATTCAAAATGAACGGGTCAAATATGACTGGTTTTTTTGTTCTTTATCGTGACGAACCAAACCGGTCAAGAACAACTTCGGTAGCGGTATCAATATTCGTTTTTATGGTTTCCAGTATAATTTTTTTTTTTATGATTTCGCTAAACAATAAACAAAGCTGTATTCAAAATAATGTTTTTTCATAAGCTGTAACGACATGTAACGTACTGGCCCGTGACGAATTGAACCGATTCAGTCGAACAATATTAGTACCGCTATTTGCTTTTATAGTAGTTCCAATCGATGTAAAAACAAGTGTAAATATTATTTTGAGACACGATGACTTTATTTTTTGGGTTTTCCTTTTCGATTATCATATCAAGTGACAAACGAATTAACCGATACCGTAATAAACCAAAACCAATACAAAACTAATTTTACAGTTATAACACGAGGACCAAATTTGTAAGTTGTAACTAGGGGTGCAAACGAGCCAAGCCTGTAACAACCCGACCAGGAGGGGCTGGACGTTACGACAGTTTGGTAACAGACTTGCACAACGGAAGCAACGGTAACAAATATTTATTTGTTTATACAATTTCTAATCCAAAAATGTAAATACACAACTAAAATAAATAGACTAGTAGCTACGCAGGGACGAGACGCGGCGGTCGTCGAAGCAGTGTAAACCTTAGTCGATCCAATCTCTAATCCACATATAGCCGAATCTTCTAACCAATAACCTCTAATCCGCTACTAGCTAACAAACGAACATAATCCGTATGCTCCCAAAATCATCCGAATGCAGTACCTGAACACATGCTTAAAAAGAGTCGGGTCAGTAATCATACTGGTGAGTCCGTGTAAGTAATCAAGTGGATCCAAAAACAGTTTCATCAGTTCATAAACCAGTTTCACAGTTTAACACCCGTGATGTACAAGCAACACCTCAACCCTAACACTAGATCTATCTACTGCTATTATAGATCTACAAAGCATAATACATGCCGCAATGGTTCCATAACCGTCGTGGAGGGTTTCCCGGGCCCTTACGTCCCGAGTCCACTTTGCGTGGGGGTTTCCCCAAGTAGTACTACCCATATATTAAGTCGGCTCACCTCTGAGTTAATGAGTGTCAAGTATATCTAGCAGCCAAGTATCTTGTCACATCACAATAGTTTTATAAAACGGAAGCATGTATTCACCCCAAAACAGTAAAACAAAAAGGGGAAGTACACGAACTCACCTTGGTGCATCATCATGCAGTTACATATTATTCCAAGTCACGATCCATCTATCAATATCCGTCAAGTACCTAATCAAATACGAATATTAGCGCGTGTAACCGACAACGCGGTTACACGTGTGGGCATACTTAGGTTCCTTAGTTGTTATGTTTTGATTTACCCTAAAGTCAATTGATAACATCTTTCTTCTAATCGCACAATGTATAGTCTTTTATCCAAACTTTCATTTGTCCGATGTATTATCATGTGTCTCATTTGTACTTACTACTCGAGTTGTACTAGTGACTAGATAACCCAAGTCTACGTCATAGTGTTTATTTAACCCTTCTAGTTCCAAGGGTTGGATCATTAATTATGTGAATGTTTGTATGGTTATCTAAGGTCTCAAGTCCAAACGTTCACGTATAGTCCAAGAGTCCATCTTTTAATCCAATTGATATTACCATATTATTTATACAAAGTCAAGTAGTAATAATAATACTCACATATATGTATGGTTATTTATTGTCCCAAAAGTCCTCAAGATGATAGATGCTAAGTTACATATCATATTCTACATCCGCAAAGCTGTCGCGTGTCAAAGGTGTGTCTAATATATATATATGTCCAATATTCCTTTCGTCCGTTATCTATGCATATAAACATATATATTATAGGTACAAGTTCTTTATCTAGTTTTATTATTACATAGGTTTGTTCAATGATTCGGGTTCGGGTCTAAGATGCTCACTAGAGTCCCACACGTGTTTGTCCGCTTAAATAATATACTAGATATTAAAACAGCTCGGATTCTCGCTTGATACCTCTCGGATCCTCCTACTCTGAAGTTGACTGGTCTGCTGACTTTTGTTGACTGGGTCAACTGGGTGACTCGGGTCTGGACCCTTCATCTTCCACACAATAACTACCCTCAATATTCATCACAACCCTATTGAACCACCTGCTCGGCCACCCATGACCACCTTAGCAACAACCGCCATCATCATCACCAGTTCCCAACCCGTCCCCACTGTAACCGACTTCTAACCCGTGAACCAGACCACCTCGGAACCCTAGAACCCAGCCGCCGCTGCTCCGCTTCCAACCAACGCACCATCACCTGCATAACCCTTCTCAGGTTCAACCACCAATAACCACCAAGCAATCACCACTAATTATCCATAATAATTGCTGAACAAGAAACAGGGTTATGTGTATATACCTGGTTGCTCGAATCTTGATCAGAATTCATAGCCAGACCTACCAAGGCTCCTACCCTTGTCATCTTCAAATCCCTAATTGAAACCCTAGTTCCATCGCCGTCGCGCCGCTTCCAACCACCACCAGATCCGTCGCCGACGAACCACCACCACGAGCCACCGTCACCATCTCTTCCTCTCTCTCTGCTTCTGTTCTTTCTCTCTCTCTGCTCGTTTCTCTCTCCACTCTCTAGTCTCTCTCCCCTGTCTCTCTCTACCGATCTGTGCCTCTCTCTTTCCCTAAATATTAACCGGGTGGTGTGGGTGTTGGTTGGGGAACGGAGTCCGCCGGAGCTCCGCCGTGAACCGCCGGGTAGGGTGGCAGAGCCCCTCTCTCTCTCTGTCCGGTGTGTGTGTGTGGTTGTGTAAACAAATGGGTGGAAGGGTGGGTTGGGTTTATTTATAATATGTGTGTTTTAATGGTTTTCAACAAAACCATTCATCACACATGGTTTTGTGTGGTGATTAGTCACACAATGGTGGGGACATGTGTCCCACTAGGGTGGTGACATGTGTCCCCAAAGGTGACTAGTTACGGGTCGGGTTCGTTATCGGGTGTCGGTTTGGTCACGCAACGTGTTATAATAATATTTTCCTCGTCAACATAATTACGCAACTCATCGGTTCGGCTTCGTAGTTGATTTTACATAATTATTTTATTGTTACAATATTTTTAGACACGAAAAATTTTAGGCCTAGTACCCGTACTGTTACAAAGCCCGAGCTCGAAAAACTTATGAGAGCTCGAACTCGGCTGGTTAGAAATTTCTTAAGCTCGAGCTCGGGCTCGTTTACTATCTATTAGTTAATATATTAAATAAAAAAATATAAATAATAGGCTCGAAGCTCGATAAATGAAGCTCGCATCAGGCTCGTTTACACAGAGGCTTGATAGGCTCGGCGACCTCTTATTCTTGAAAAAATGAATATTCAATCAAATTAATAAAAAATTTGGGCTCAATTTGAAGAGAGTCTTCGGCCCAGCACTGCACAAACATGCTCCAGTCATATATATCATTTATGTGTGGACATATTGTGTATTATAGGCATGTTGTGTATTATAGACATATTGTGTATCAAGAGCGAAACAAAAAGCGGATATAGTCGAATGGTAAAATTTCTCTTTGTCAAGGAGAAGACGCGGGTTCGATTCCCGCTATCCGCCCAAAATCAAAATGAAGTCCATGTTAGCCTCGAGGTCTGGCTCGATTAATAAACGAACTTTGTTTTAAGCTCAAGCTCGATAAGACTCGACATATTTCGAGCTTTTTACCAAGCGGAACTAAATCCTTGTTTGATTGAAGGAGCTGGAAACTTTTAGGTTGGAGAAAAAGCTCTATAGTGAAAACCTACTAGTACTAGCGTTTAAAAAAAAGCTCATACTAGCTACAAGCTTTTAATGAGTAAATGGCACAAATACCCATTCTATTTTTCTAATAAAATAAAAACCTTCCTTACAAGCTATTAATTATGACCATTTTGGTCATTTTATACATTTTATTAAAAGCTCCAGCTACTCTGCCAAACACCAAAATATATTTAAAAAGCTTTCAGCTACCAGCCACCAGCTAGTTTTGCCAAACATACCCCTCAAGTAGCTCGCGAGCTGCTCAGCTCCACCCGTTAGTAACCAAGCGGGTCAAAAGCGACAAGTGTACTAAACTTGAGTTGCAGAAATCAATCAGACAGCAAAAAGAGGCGGGAAAACGAAAAGCGACAGCAGAGGAGAGAGAGAGAGAATGAAGGACAGAAGTGCTGCCGGTAACGGCGGAGTACGACGGTCGTCGGTGGATGACCGGTATTCACAATGGAAGTATCTGGTTCCAATCCTGTACGACTGGCTTGCTAACCACAACCTTCTTTGGCCATCTCTTTCCTGTCGGTCCGTACTCTTCTCTCTAGGGTTTTAATTTGTACTTCTTTTCATCATTTACTTTCGACTTATTGTTTACTGTAGTGTTTATTTAAGTTTTTTATTTGTGCTATAAAAGAATGAATAAATAATAGTTGCTAGGATATTGAAGGTATTATTATTATTTAACTAGTAATTATCTAGCTGCTAGGGTAATTTTTGTTTTAATTACGTGTTTTAATCATATGAATTAATGGCCAAATGATGACAGTTTACAAGATGTAATTATATTCATAGGGACAATAATGTTAAACCTGTAGCCTAAACAATTTCAGGATGATTCTTGGCTTTATGCAAGTGTGACTGTGTGTATGTGTTTTTTTTAATGACACTTTGTGTAATAATGTAAATTTAATATGAAATCACTAGACTGAACAAGTTGAGGATAATTCTTGCTCTGGGTATTATGTGTTTATATAACTTTATACGAGAGTACAAGACGTGTTTATGTAATAAGCAAAGATGTCCCATACCCATTTTATTCTATATCTTTATTTAATTAATTGGATTATAATTGCTGGCGTAACTGCAGTTTGTCTAAGTTTAAGTAGACTTTAATTTGGGGATAACCGAGTTGTGGGAGTTGTATGCTTTTAAAAGTTTCTTCACTTAAGTAATTTACAAACACAGCTTAGTGGAATGTTTTCTTTCTTTTTTCTGTTTATAAACATGGGGCTTCGAGTTATCAACAAGCTTGTTCGTAAGGTTAATATTGGATTTCTTACCCTGGTTATTGTTCTGTAAATCTGTCTTCTTAATAGATGGGGACCACAGTTAGAGCAAGCGACTTACAAGAACCGCCAACGGCTCTACCTATCAGAACAGGTAAATGACTTTTTCACCTTAATGCATGAAAGATTTGCTGTAATTTACACATGATGTGTACTTTTGTAGCCACAGATATATAAAGGAAAAAGTATAGCTGTAAAACTTTGGTCATGTGAGCATCTACCATTGTATAGATGCTTTGGAAGATGTACAATATTAAGTTCGTTGTAAATGTTTGTTTATTGTGTGTTTCAAACAACTTATGTTCACTCACATTTTATTATCTAATGTAGAATACTGCAACCTTTAGTTTTTGTAGGATCTTCCAAGTTCCAACAAGACTAAGTTATTGAACATTCTTATGATTTATCAGTATTTAATATTACTTTTCATTAGTTGGTGGAATATGTGGTTCTTTTAGGGCCTTAAAATATCGGAAGTCAGTAGGATTTATTCTAATTACGCTTTGAGAATCTTTTTTTTTGGATACAGACTGATGGTAGCGTACCAAACACACTTGTGATAGCAAATTGTGAAATTGTTAAACCTAGGGTAGCAGCAGCAGAACACATATCACAGGTGAGCCCAAAAGCCATTTAAAATTAGTACCTTCTGTCTGATTTTGTTTTAATAACAACTTTATGTTTTCTGTAGTTCAATGAAGAAGCCCGATCGCCCTATGTAAAGAAGTTTAAAACTCTTATACATCCTGGAGAGGTAGTTCTAAGTGCATTATAACCCCTTTCTGACTATATTTTAGCTTCTGATGACTATTTCGCTAGCGTATTTAACTTTTCGGTAAATTCTTATAACGGGGCTCCAAAAAGGGGGTAAACTGCAAGAAAACACAATGTACAGTTGCTTTTTATCAATGCATGCAACATACTTATCTTTTCCAATTTCTTATCAGAATATTCAATTTATATTATTAGATTGTATAAGGTAAACATGTGTCATTTTGTTGCTTTTAATGATAAAAACGGTAAGTATGTTGCATTCATAGCCACTTCTTTTGTCATTCTACGTTCTGGATCGGGTATTGACTATTGACTACTATCTGGATCTAGTATACATCTTGGATCATTAAATTATTTGTGTAACCACACATGTTACTCATTCTTTTTATCTCCTACTAAATAATATTTGTATATGCAGTATGTCATGAATATGTAATCCTATGTTTCTTTTGGTTTTGATTATATATGTAATATGTTCAGGTGAATCGCATCAGGGAGCTTCCTCAGAACAACAATATAGTAGCTACACACACTGATAGTCCTGATGTACGCATTCATTATAAACAACATCATTTTACGTATTTGGCAGGTTCTAGTAGATAAATCACTTCATTTTTATTATGTTTTTTTTCCTCTAAGTTACTTTTTCTCTTGTTTTTTTCTGTACAGGTCCTGATCTGGGATGTTGAATCTCAGCCTAATCGCCAGGCTGTCTTGGGAGCCACAGAGTCTCATCCTGATTTGGTCAGTTTTTTTTAAGGTTTTTTTTACATACCAACGAGTCTATAAGAGGTGGCTCTTTTAAGCCATTCACTTGTAAATGAGTTGATTTGACCTGTGTCTTATCTCATATGGGTCAAATGGGCCAATTATTAAAAAAAGTTAAAAGGGGATTGCCTCAAATTGGTTGGATGTTGCTGAAACCGTATGTCGTCTAAGATTTATTTATTTTGTTGTAACAATATTATAAGTTTATAACTGTAATCATAAATAGCACATACTTTTCTTATGAGAAATGACACATAAGTGTGTGTGTGTCAACTCAATCCAGTCTGTTTTGGCCCATACTAAAAATACATGTTTCAAAATAACCGGTTTTTACCTGTTTTCTTCCCCAATCATCTTTCCACCTCTAGTGGCTATGTACACAGTTTGTGTATCTATCTTTTATATTCATATCTTACCAGTTACCCCAGTGTCATCCCATCTTAAGTATATGGATGTGAAGTTGTTGAATAGATGTTTATTTTGGTTTATACGGTATAACCGATTCTCTTACTGCTGACTTTGCAGATCTTGAGCGGTCATCAAGAAAATGCTGAGTTTGCTCTTGACATGTGCAGAAGTGAACCCCTTGTACTTTCTGGAGGTGATACATTAGAACAGTACTTTCTTGGACTAATTTGTGAAACATAACTATTTTAGTGGTGCTTAATGATAATATACTAGAATGATTAATATCTAAGGGGCCAACTGAAAACAGTTGGCTCTTGCGGTTGATCACAAGGAAGCATATTTATACATTTAAACTATAGGTAGCTAACTGGATGGGTTTGACGGGTCATGGGTCGCGTAATTACTCAATACGAGTAATTTTTGGTCTTGATCAAGTTGGGCCAGGTTGACCCAAACGCATTTTGTCCATATTTGTTTTTTAAATTTACGAATAATGAGTGTCTAATGACTTAATGAGGGTCGAAGATGATTACATAATTGATTGCAATAATAATCAAGTTGTTTGAATATAATGGTGGGAAATATTATGAATTTAATATACACTTTGGGCTACTTTTGACCTGTTTGACCTGCTTTCTTGTAATCTAGTTTGTTATGTTACTCGTTACAGATAAAAAACCATATCAACTCATTCATAAGTAAATGGGTTGAATTGCCATTTCAAGTTTTTTCTCTATGTCTTTCGTTAATATGACATTATGACTTATTGACTACATGATGGCTCTACTATGCATCTTTTGTTTTCTAACACTGACTACTTGTGAACTGCTGGTTTTATTGTAGGCACAGACTTGTAGTTTGTATCTAGTTGTCTACTATCTAACATTTGTTTTTCTTCTTCTTGGTTAGCCTTCAGCTTACAAAAGAGTAATGCTAGAGAACAAACTTTATAACTTTATACTAGATTATGACTATGTGTGTCAGTGTGTATTCCATACGCCACAAGTTTTGTTATGCGAGTGCTATGTTTTCCTTAAACGAGTGGGTTTCAAATGTTGTATTTAAGGGCAAATTGCACAAAGTAGAAACCCGTTTCGCACTATTTCTCAATTTTGGCAATCAATTGAATTTTTGGCGCAATGATTGCACATATGGTTTCTTATTTGCCACTAGTTGATATGCATATAACTGGTGGCATCTGATGTGACATATACCATTTTTTTTAAATATGAACTTTTAAAAAGGATTAGTTTTCAAACTTGTCTCTTTTTTTTTTAGTTTTTTCTACATAAGTATTTTAATTTTTAAATATGTGGTGTTTGATGTAACGGATTGCATGGCATCAACCAGTGCTCCATTATTCACATACAGGTAAAACCGGTTTAGTGCACAACTGTAAGTTAGTTGCTAAAATGAGGAATAAGTATATAGTTTGTTTCCGTTTCGTGCATTTTGCTTTTTAATCAGCCCTTTTTTTTCTGCTCGTGCATTGTATCTTTTAAGTTATTATTCATGTTCTTATTTATTTATTTATTTATCTATCCAGTTTTAAGTTGTTTGTTGTGTTGTCAGGCAAGGACAAATCAGTTGTCTTTTGGAATATTCATGATCATATATCTACATTAGCAACACAGCCAAAGACTGATGGGTCTGGTGATAAGCCTTCTGAGAGCCCTATTGTTCAAGCAAGGGGCGTTTTCCATGGGCATACTGATACTGTTGAAGATGTACAATTTTGCCCCTCAAGGTAATTGTTATGTTGAAATTAGAGGTGGCAAACTGGCAATGTTGACTCATGGGTCAGGTAGTCATATAGGTATGTTTTATATAAAAACAACATATATGGAAAATGGGTTGAACCATTCGAATGGGTGTTTAACAGGTAAGTGACATCGTTTTCGTTTGGCCGTGTTCTTGTTTCAAATGGGCCAAATTGGTTGAAAACCGTTCAAAGTGTATTTTTAATTCATACAGCCTCCCTTAAATGGTCTTAAAAAATATCTAGGATGCAAGTCTTTACGCCACTGAAAAATGGTTTTGACTACTCTTACACCATGAGCAGGTAATAATGAGTTAAACTGTTGTAAGGGCAAAATGGTCAGAATTAATTTGAAGTGGTGCATGTAGTATGCAAATCATCTCCTTGTAATAATGTTGTTCATAATCATAACCATGTATAACACACTAATAGCTCTAATAAAAACTAATGTTAGCAGGTCCACCAAACCAGTATGGTTCAACTAAACTTGAAGTCTTTTTGACTTGTAATTCAACCTCTCCGACCCACCATCTTGCCAACTCTATGTCAAAGTAAATTTTATTTGATATCTATGAATTATGGTGGTTCTGACTAACTGGAAGCTGGTTTGACTGCTGTGACCTTGGTGCAGTGCACAAGAATTCTGTAGTGTTGGTGATGACTCTTGTCTTATTCTGTGGGATGCAAGAACAGGTTCTTCTCCGGTTGTCAAGGTAAGGCTCTTAATATTTTTTTATTATGGGTTCAATGGTTAGTTGACTTTGTGATTTGTATTTGGTTTGTTTCCGGGTGTCCTAATAAAGGCCATATACGGTAAGAGGGTGCATACGTTTTATGTTTTCGATTAGATATTGTCGTTTTGGCTCATTTACTTATGAAGCTGTCAATTCGGCCATGTCTGATCTTTAACAGGTAAAGTGAATTTTTTTTTGAAATAATTTAGTTTTTGTAAGTTCATTTTACGCATTAGTTAACATGAGAAAACGACTTGGACAATAGTGCTTAGGGCCAACCTGACCTGGTTCGTTTCGAACCAAAAAAATACTTGTTTTTGACTTGAACTCGTTTCCCAATTTGCCTGCTCTGTCCTTTTTGCCACACCCTAACCATCACTCTTGTAGTTATACCCTCCTGTGTTTTGCAAATGTCTTGATTGGTATGTATAATTGTATATGCATTATTCTATTTATTATATTTTTGGAATTCTTTTGCAGGTTGAGAAAGCCCACAATGCTGATCTTCACTGTGTTGATTGGAACCCGAGTGATGAAAATCTTTTACTAACAGGGTAATAAGCGCACAAGCTGTCTTCTACGATATTATCTGGTCATTAGAAATGTCCACATATAAAATGGTCACCCAAATTATATTTATAACTTTTAGACGAATTGATTAAACTATTTATTGTAATCGTGTTTCACATGAATTATTTATAAAACTTAATGACAAAAAATGTTTTGGGGCTACCCAAGCCGATCGTAATAAGAAGTATGTGCTTTGACCTGAAATTTAACCCGCCCTCCTTGTTCAATTTTCGACTTGTACTAGTATGAACCATAAAGCTTCATTCTACAGAAATTGTTATTGAGCTTAATATTCAATTAATTTTCTTAGGTCTGCTGATAACACTATTCGCATGTTTGATCGTCGGAATCTCACTACAAATGGGGTTGGATCACCAATCCACATATTTGAGAATCACAAGGCTGCTGTCCTTTGTGTGCAGGTATAACTCAAAAGTAATTTTGTTTTTTTATATATTAAATTCTGCACCATTAAAAGATATTTACAAATTTATATTTGCATTTCAGTGGTCTCCAGACAAATCGTCTGTCTTTGGCAGTTCAGCAGAAGATGGAGTCTTGAACATCTGGGATCATAATAAGGTGTGGATCTTATCTTTATTGCACATTTTTTTTGTATATTACTTTCTTTTGAGGAGGCAATGTGGGTGGGTCAACTAATTGGGTTTGGCTGAAATACGATGTACGGGTCAAAACGTCTTGGGTTGATTTGACCTGCAAACACCTATATATTGTAGTATTTTTTTATGAATAACTGTGTTAGTTATGAATGTACCAAAACAATATTATAACAATCTCAATCTTGGAATAAAATGATTTAGGAGGTATGCATTACTATGTTTTTTGTTTAACTGATTCATTCGTTATAAAGCACAAAGACCCATTTATAAACCAAACGGGTCAAAATTGGCACATGTACTTTATTTGCTTTTTTCTGCTTGTCTTTTCAATTATGTTTGCTCTTGAGCAGATTGGGGAACTTTCTGGTTCATCCTCAAAAAATGCACAGGGCTTATTGTTCCGTCATTCTGGACACAGGTACAAAGAGCTTGTTTTATTTATTATTTTAACTGTTTGTTTATTTTGATTAATACGCATGTGTTCATGAGTATATTCAAACTTTTGTTCTACTTTTAGCGCCCAGGGATAGAGGTAAGGTTTGCCTACATCCCATCCTCCCCAGACCATACCAATAGCTGTGCCATTTACTGGGTCGATTGTTCTATTTTTAGCGGGCACCAAAATTGTAACATTATTTCTGGCGAAATTTTGATTTGATTTAAATCTTCTTCTCATATATTAACAGCATTCATTTTTGGGCCAAAGATTTTCATATTCATTGCTGAGGGGCCCTATGGATATTTACTAGTTACTACCTGTTGTAAACAACACATCATGTTAATGCAATAAGATGAAGTGCATGGCATTTGTGTAAATCGCATTGATATTATGTCTTTTAGTTTTTTATTCATAATCAACCACATTTATTTTCTGAGTTATGCTTTAAGATGAAGTGACTGGTGTTTTGTGTAAAATGTAGGGACAAGGTGGTTGATTTTCACTGGAACGCACATGATCCATGGACAATTGTTAGTGTATCTGACGACAATGAAAGTACTGGTGGGGGTGGTACCTTACAGGTGAGTAACTTCTAGTACTTGTCAAAAACTCGGAGTGACAATTTTGTCAAGTTGAATTGACGAACCTGATAAATGTGTTACCCATTTATCCTGACGGGTTGAACGGTTGTAACAAATGGGTTATATGGGTTGGCATGTTAACCTTATAAAGTATATTTTTCCTCTCTAAATTTAAATGGGTTGTTGGCCGGCGTGTTTATATAAATTGGCTTAATATGTAAACTTTAAACACAACGGGTTTGTTTACATTGGTTAAACATGTCAACCCAAACACGACCGTTTATTGTATAGTTGAAGACGACCATCTCTATCGTCATGTCACATCTAGTAAAAAATAGGGTGGATTGGGACCGTTTGACCTTCAATTGATTTTGTCATTTTCTACATTAAACTAACACATTGAACATGGTTTTCACCTAGACAATCTATTTACAATTTATAAACTTGGAACTTAAAGACGATTCAAATATGTGCAGATATGGCGGATGATTGATTTAATTTATCGTCCACAACAGGAGGTTATAACTGAGCTGGACAAATTCAAATCTCGCATTCTCACTAGCTCCTCAGAACAAAAGTCTTAGGGTTCTTAAGATTATTATCAACTTAAGTTTATTGTAAGGTTATTTATCGTATTAGACTGTTCTTAGCTTTTGAACTCAAAACTGCATAATCGGATTGCTTTTGTAGTTTTTGGTAAGAAGAGGTGCAATATGTTTTTAGAGTCATTTAATTTTGTTTGTTAGTTTGGATATCGATTGTTTGATCAAAAAACTTTGTATCAGAAAAAAGGCAATTAAGTTCTGATTTTGAGGTTTTATTTTTATTTCCTGTTATTTTAATTATTAAATGTATCATAGAATAGAAATGAATTAAGGACTAGATCACCTGCATCATTTTAGTGCCAGGAAGTTGTGGTTTAAAAGCAGTAGTCATTTTTTTTATGAGAAATGCAACATTTTTTTAACATGGTTTTGTAAAGTTGTTGGATTATTACTCTTGTAACGTTTTCTCATGATTATAGGTTTTAGGACTACTACTTTTGTAATGTTTTTAGGCCAACCATGTTAGATATAAGTCTTAGCAGAATTAGTTAGAGATAATTGTTAATTATTTGAAAGATTGTTTTATGATTATGTTGCCTTATTAGAGATATGTAGGGGTGTTCAGAATAACCGCAAACCAAATAAAAACCGAAAACCGAACCGTAACCGTAACCGAAAAAACCAATCCGAACAACGAATTTGGTGTTTGGTTTGGTTTTAACCGAAACCGAATTGCTAATTCGGTGTTTGGTTTGGTTTTTGGTTCTATATTTTTTTATTTGGATAACCGAATAAACCGGTAAAATAATTAATTATTAAATAAAAATAATAATATTTAATAAGCCATATATAATATATAAGCCCAAAATATTAAAGGTAAGCCCAACCCAAAATAAAGTCCACCTATTTATAGGTAATATTCAGAGTATAAGTCTAGTATCCAAGTATATGTTTCTCCATGATTGCATCAACCGTTCGTCTGATTATCAAGCTACACGATTTATATGTTTAGTATTAATATCTCTTTATTTTTCGTATGCAGGTTCACTAGAGTTGGAGAAACATTTAAGTTTGAAGTTTATTTATATTTTGTGGAATTGGCAAAGACTTATTTACTATTTCTAATTTCTATGATGTTTGGGTTTGCGTGGTTTGATTTTTTGGTTTATATTAATTGTTAACTTTCTATTCGGATTTCGGAACACATAGGTATATAAGTTAGAGAGAAAAAAACTTCGTTTCAATTTGGTTGAATTTGGTTTGTTTGGTTTAAACCGAAACCAAACCGAATTCATTTGGTTGAATTTGGTTTGGTTTCCATATTCCTAATTTGGTTTGGTTCGGTTTTTGGTTTGGGGTACAAAATTTTGAAAACCGAATAAACCGAATCGAATAAACCAAATAAACCGTAAACCGAACCGATGAACACCTGCATTATCTTGTAATCTCTCCCTATTTAAAGGGTATTGCATATCAATAGAAATCAATCAACAATTGCAAACCATGAATACTTTCATGGTATCAGAGCAAGTCTGATCCGATAAACCTTCCTGCGTTTTTTTTCTCCCAGTAGCTTCGGCTGTTTTTATTTCACCAGCTTCGGCTGTTTTTCTTTCTTTTCTCACAGCAACCGGTTCTCTGCAGTCCTTAGTCCACCCAACCATTCCCAAAACCCATTGACACCATGACCAAATCCGATGACGGACCCAGTAACACCGATAAACCTACCCCCTACACCCTGCTTACTCAGTTACAAACATCCAATCCAAAATCCGAACCCTAGATGGCGTGAAGGTTACCTATTCGTCTTGGGTCAAACTCTTTACCCTACACGTCGTCGCCTACAAAGTCATGGACCATCTAGATGACACCCCACCCCCAAATCCAATCGACCCCACATACCCTACCTGGAAGGAGATTGACGCCCTTGTCTCACAGTGGATCGTCAGTACCATAGCAGATGACCTGTTGGACCCGGTTCTGGATACAGAGGCTTCGGCCAGAGTCACATGGCTAAGGCTGCAGAAACACTTCCTGTCCAACAAGCAAGCCAAGGCGGCTGCCCTTGAGACTCGCTTCGTAAATCTTACGTTGGCTGCGTGCAGCTCAGTCGACGACTACTGCAAACAACTAAAGCAATTAGCCAACCAGTTATCTGATGTTGACCAGCCCGTTTCTGCCCAACGGTTGGTTTTACAATTAGTTCGGGGACTTTCAGCCGAGTTCGATACCACAGCACAATTAATTCATTCACAACAGGCCGATTGGGACACGGCCAGGACGATGCTTAATGATGAGGTGATTCGTTTGGAGGCACGTAATAAGTAGTCCTCTTTGGTTCTGGTTGCAGCCACTGCCAACCCCAATAACAGCCAAACCAGCCCACATACCAACCCCAATAACCCACCCGCACCACCAGAAAACACTGCCCCAACATCCTACACTTATCCGCCTTCACGGGGCCGTGGCCGTGGTTGCTCTCAAAATTACCGAGGGCGAGGCCGCGGACGCGGCTACCGTGGTCAGCCCCCACCTTATACATACCCCAGCTACAATCAACCAAACTACCCTCAATGGGCCCGGTGGTCTACCCTCCATGTCCCTACCCAACCCAACCTGCCTGGCGCCCAAATCAGCAACCATTCCAGCCCCACCCACCCTAATCACCCTCGGCAAACTACACCAGTTATGTCCCTACTTATGGCTATAACCAGACCGCGTCTGCTGGACCATCTGCTCCACCCGGTTTTGATGCTCTAAGCCCTTCCGATTTAAGTGCAGCCTTTAACACCATGCAGCTGCAACAGCCAGATCAGATTCCCATCATGGACACTGGAGCCGAGCGTCATGCTACTGAAAATCGAGGTATGATTTCTCAATTTGATTCATATTTTGTTAACACTAAACTTATGGTTGGTAATGGTCAATTTTTATCGATTAACGGGTCTGGCACTGGCTACCTTTCTATCCATAACCGTACATATATTTTACCTAGTATTCTTTACAGCCCTAAAATCATTAAATCCCTTATATCGGTTCGCCGATTTACCCGTGATAACCTTGTTTCTATTGAATTTGATCCTTTTGGTTTTTCATTGAAGGATCCCACCACTGGCCGCCTGCTTTCCCGCCACAATAGCTCGGGAGATTTATATCCAGTCACACCACCAACTCTTCCGCCACAAGCTTGCTTTATCACATCTACTACCTTACCTTGGCATGATCGTCTCGGGCATCCAGGGTCACATGTATTAGATGTTCTTCGTAGACGTTTTAATATTTCTTGGAATCACAATAAAAATTCGGTTTTTTGTCATTCATGTCAATTATCCAATAGTAAACGTTTGCCTTTCTATGAATCTAATTCTTTTACGTTTGCACCTTTTGACATTATACATTGTGATTTATGGACGTCTTCGATATCTAGTAAAACAGGCTATAACTATTACATGGTGTTGATTGATAACTTTTCAAATTTTGTTTGGGTCTACCCATTAAAATACAAATCCGAAACCTTCCCAACCTTTGTTAAATTCCACCGATTAATAGCCACACAATTTAACCGCCATATAAAAACCTTCCAATGTGACCTCGGGGGAGAATTTGATAACAATGCTTTTAAAACTTTTGCCCATCAAAATGGCCCGTTATTTAGATTCTCATGCCCACAAACCTCATCCCAAAATGGTCGGTCTGAACGAATGATCCGTCGTCTCAACGACATCATTCGCTCATTACTTATTCATGCCCACCTTCCTCCGGCCTTTTGGGTAGAAGCCCTTCACACCGCTGCCTACCTTCACAACATCCTCCCCACTAAACGCCTCAACTACTTCACACCTACATTTGCCCTATATCTCCGCCACCCCACTTATGACCATCTTCGTGTGTTCGGGTGCGCATGCTACCCGAACACCTCCGCCACTCAACCACATCGTCTTCACCCTCGATCTATCCGATGTATCTTTCTCGGGTACCCACCCGATTTTCGAGGGTATAGGTGTTTGGACCCAACCACCGGAAAGGTATCCATCTCTCGTCACGTCACCTTTGACGAACATACCTTCCCGTACACTATCCCTACACCCACCACATCTTATGCCTTCCTAGATGATCTCCCACCCGGTTTCACATTCTCCTCCCCTCCCACGGTCCGACCACCCCCTCCCATGCATACCACCTCTCCTTTCACCCACTTTTACACCCGTCGTCCTAAGCCTACTCACACCACCGCCCCACCACAGCCTACTAACCCCGAGCCTGTTCCTACGTCCATCGCCCCCCCAGCTGCTTCGGCAGCCCATCCAGTCCCTACCACACAACCCGTTCATCCCTCAAACCAACATCCCATGATGACCCGGTCCAAAACTAAACACATACTTACCACCAAAACCATATCTCCTGTCCCAAAGTCTTACTCCCAAGCCTTTGCCGACCCAAATTGGTTAAATGCCATGCAATCCGAGTTTAGTGCTTTGCAGGACAATGACACTTGGGAACTTGTGCCACGCCCCCTTGACAGACCGGTTATTAGATGCATATGGCTTTTTCGCCATAAATACAAAGCTGATGGTTCTTTGGAGCGCTATAAGGCGCGTTTGGTGGTCAATGGAAAATCACAGACAGTAGGTATTGATTGTGATGAAACGTTTAGCCCGGTAGTTAAACCGGCTACTATACGGACGGTTCTGTCCATTGCTGTTTCTCGGTCATGGCCTATCCATCAGCTCGATGTTAAAAACGCTTTCTTACATGGTGAGTTGAATGAAACTGTCTTTATGCATCAGCCTGCGGGTTTTGTGGATCGTCGCTTTCCAAATTTTGTTTGCAGGTTAAAGAAGTCCTTATACGGGCTTAAAAAGGCTCCTCGTGCATGGTATAACCGCTTCGCTACTTTTATCCTCTCTCGGGGTTTTCGTGGAAGTGTATGTGATAATTCACTTTTTATTTATACAAAGGGCTCCGAGACCGCATACTTATTATTATACGTGGATGATATTGTGTTGACTGCCTCCTCCACGGCCTTGCTTCAGGACATTATTTCCATGCTCTCTCGCGAGTTTGCTATGACCGATTTGGGTACCCTCCACCATTTTTTGGGGATAAAAGTGTAACATCCCAAAATCCGTATATACACTTATTGTTAAAATGCGCGAAATCTAGGGCTTAGCGAATAAATTAAACAAAACGCTTAAGCTAAACCGTAAAAGAATTTTGGGAGTTCCGTTATTTACAAACTTAAAACGGGATTCTTACACAACTAGCATGGGAATATGAGGGGCTGAATGTGCCATTTAGACAAAGTAATAATAAAAGGGGGTTTAAATGAAAAAAAAAAGTGTGTTGACACACACTTCTGGTCGTTCATCACACCACCCAAAACACACACATAAGAACTCAAACCAAAACAGCCCCAAACCTGCTAAAATCAAGAGGTTTTGTCAATGCATGAGGGAATTCTTGATCATCTAGTGTTTTACTCATCATAAGGTAACCTTGGAACTCTTTTATTTTGCCAAAAACCCATGTATGTGGAAGATGTTGATTTAGGGTTCTTGTCAAAACTCGAATATGATGATGTTGGAGGATCTCCTTGTGATGAGGAACCTTAAATATGCTTATAAACACCACATAGATGATTAATTTGAAGCTATGTGATGTTATGTTAATTCTTGAAGTATGTATGTAATGGGTTTATAGACTAGACATAAACACCATGAGTTGGTTGCATAATCTTGCATAAATAGCTATCGTGAAAGCAACATAAAGGTACTAGGGACCAAATTATACATGTGTTGATGATCAACTAAGCATACGGTAAAATCCATGTAATCTAGAAGGCTTAGAAAATAATTGTAAAATTGTGCACATAAGGTGCTCGATGAAATGCTTGAAAGAAAATGTATTCAATTAGAAACTTGCCTAAGTGATTAGGACTCGTGTACTTGCAATTTATGCCTAATCTAAACATATGTGGGATCATATGGTTAAAGTATGCGATAATCGAGCAATTAAACACCTATGTGCATTGATCAATTAATAGGTGCTAAGCTTGAAGATTCGGGAAGCCGGAACGGTATGGATGTGAGATTATTGGAAAGCAAGGAAGGTAAGTCACTCGATGACTTGAATCTCGTTAAATATCAAGTTATATGCTTTTAGATAAAGACGTACATGTTTGAATATTATCCCGGAAGCTTTACAATGGGAGGCATGTATTAGAATGCAACTTGATAGAAACAACCTTAATCGAAGGTTGGAATCATGCCAGGTAAGTCGCACTATGACTTCCATTTCCCACGATGCTTAGTCTTGTATTGGTTAGCTAAATCAAAACCAAGTCGACACGTATTTCTCATTAATATGTTGATTTAAAATACAAAGGTTGGGACACAAGATAGTTAAAGCAAGATTAGTATGGTCTAAAATAAATTTAGATGGAAACGCCAATGGTGTGGAATGATGCGCCTTAGGCGACACCCAAAGAAGTCTTATGGGGATTTAACTTTTGATTGTTTTGGTTATATATATAAATATAACAGAAAAGGGGAGTATCACCTTAGGCTCGCCTTGTCGAGTAAAGGATAGGACGACCCGTTTGAGTATATTGTTTGTCTTGTTAGGCTTGGCCGCTTGGCAAATGGTTGGAATTCATACGTTGTTACGCCATGAATCAACACAATCTTTTGTTCATCAACCAAGATCAATGCAATTTATTATTTAATAATCCACCCGTTTGACCCGTTAAGGCAAATACTTGCATACCTTATTACAAGTGTTCCAAACACTTTAAACATTCTTCACTACATGGATATAATATGTTTAAATCAATAAATCAGGTTTGGCGCATGTGTACACAAATATTCATGTATAATAGCTTTCAATAAACACTATATTTGTGCAGCCTTTTTATACGCAGCTGCTGTAATCAGCTTATTTGACCCACTTAACGACTATATCTTGCTGTGTTCTAAATGTTTTTAGAAAGTAGACTCGAGGGGCTTTTCAACAATATAAAATACACCTCAAACAGACACTCGGTTGATTTTATATGATTTTTCGAAGTTGATGAAAAATCCGGACAGAACTGAATAAAATTCAGCAACAAGCTAAACTAAAAAGCTGATTTTTATCAGCAACAGCCAGCCGTAGGCTATAGCTGGCTGGCCGTAGCCTATGGCGGCTAGTGGGGATTCTTTTGGGCTTCGGTCCAGTTTTTATCGTTTAGCGATTCCACTTCTATTCGATTTTTAAACGAGTTATTATCACTCTAACCTTGATTTAATGATTTTTTTTCATGTGTCAAAAACCTTAGGTTGTTCAAGGAACCCGAGATGGGAATGATCAAGCTCTCGTTTGATGAATCAAGCGCATACTAAAAATCAAGCTTCCGCACTCATATTTTGCACTCGGGTTCAAATAATATTATTCACTTTTGATGTAACCAAGTCAAACTTTTAAACATGTACTAGTGTCGTGATGACTTTGTAAAACTTACGTAATTAATGTGGATGAACCCGATTTACTTGGTATCTAAATATTAAGGAGAAATATGTATATTTTACAAAGGGCCTTACAAGTGGTATTCAGAGCCCAAGGTTGATTGAGGTATGCGTTTGGTTCGAGCTTGATCATCAATCCGGTAAGGAATTCGTTTCCAAGCTATCTTAATCTAGTCAAAATGCTATACATCATGATTGAACGCGAGTTAATTAGGAATAAACATGGGGACAATGTATTGAGCACTTAACTCCAGAAACACACCAATCACACGGTCAAGGTGAGCTATGACTCAGCCGAACCAAGAATTGGGAAATGTGATTGCATCACCGAGATGATGCGATCGGATAAAACACAAGTAGCATAATAAAAGTGAATATACCCTAACGCATTAAATAAACAGTAAAGGCGGGATGAAGGCCTTATCAAAACATATGAAGGTACGTGCATTGCGTTAGCGAACAAAAGAAAGCTTTAATTAAATTAGATGGGTGATCGGAAATTGTTTACCTGGAAAGTATCGTGGCGACCGCGATAAGATCACTGTGTCATGTGTCGATTGCTTACCCTGGCCAGGTAAGTGTTAAACACATGATACTTGGGCTTCTCGTGATTTACACGCCTACCTTCCATGTAACAAGGACCGAGTTAGGAAGATGGCATATGAAATCTCAACTGTAAGAACCAAGGAGTCTTACAATGGGAGCATTGTCAATTAATCTGAAAGGCCGAGTAGACCGGGTATGTAAAACCAATGCACAAACGACCCACGGGGCCGTAGAGCCAAAGGTATTACCACAACGGTTACACGGACTAAGATAGGATTGAATCTTAATCGAAGGTTAATCCGGAAATAGACTTGAACCTTAATCAAGGTTGAGTCATAAAAAGATTCAGTTCGGAAATAGACTTGAACCTTAATCAAGGTTGAGTCATAAACAGATTCAGTTCATAGACTTGAACCTTAATCAAGGTTGAGTCATAAACAGATTCAGTTCAGAAATAGACTTGAACCTTAATCAAGGTTGTGTCATAAACATATTCAGTTCAGAAATAGACCAGGAACTTAATCAAAGGTTAAGTCATGAATAAACTCAAAGCTTAATCAAGAATTAAACCACAAATAGACTTGAACCTTAATCCAAGGTTAAGTCATAAACGTATTCGAACCGTAACCAAAAGTAAATTCCTAGGTGGATTTGAACCTTAATAAAGGTTTAAACCCCAATCACCCTCGAGACTTAGTCGAAAGATTACTCACAAGTAGACTGGATCTTTAATTAAAGGATCAAGTCATAATCGCATTTGAACCTTGAACAAAGGTTAATCCGTAAGTAGACTTGGGCCTTAATCAAGGGTTAGGTCGTCATCAACTCAAACCTTAATCGGGTACTAATCCGCGACAAGACTAGAGTTCCAATCAAAGGTTGAATCCTAAGCAAAATGAACCCTAGTCAAAATAGATTCATAACCAAACCCGAACCTTAGTTAAAAGGTTGCTTCGTTAGAGAACCGGACCTTCATCAAGGGGTTAAATCGTTAATGCACTTGAACCTCAATAAAAGGTTAAGCCGTAAGCAAACCCGAACGATATTCAAGGGGTTGATCACTTGCAAATATAAACCTCATATGAAGATGAAAGCAAAACCTGAACTCAGTTCAAGGATATAGGTTATACCCAAACTCAAATCATAACGAAAACGTTAAAGCCTACGAATTAAGTGTGAACTATGCTTCACGCTAAATCATAATGAATTCGTAAAAAAAAAACAAAAAAAAAACATAGAAATGCCTATATGAACAAGCATAAGAATGGAAAATCAAGCAGTTCTGAGGGGTGAGAACCCTTCTGGAATGATCTGAGGATCGAATTCTTAAGTGCACAAACAATCAAAAACAGGTCGTAGTACCAAAGATCGAATCTTAGGAGATTGGATTAGTGAGGTAATGGTCTGTAGGACCAAGGTATCCTAATGAAATAAGTAAAACGAATCCCGCGTGGATATGAACACTAAATCTCGAATACGAAATGAAGTCTATTGAGAATTATCAAAGAACGAAATACATAAATTCAGAAGAATAGACAAAAAAAAGGGGTCGTGGACTCTATGCGTAGGAAAAAAAAACTTCCTATAAACACGACCAACTCCCAGAATGTACGGACTGCACTTAGAGCAGTAATTCAAGAATCACAATCGCTCGTAATCCGTAACACCGCGAAACTTGCCTTAGAAACTTGAATACTAGGCCAAGGAAAATTAAAACACTTAATACGTCAATATATTAACCAATGGAAATTGGGAATCGGTTATACGCTAAAACGCTGCAAGAAAGTGTAGCGAAACGCTGCTGAATTGTGGCTGAAACGCTGCACAAAAGTGCAGCCAAACTTTACTAAAACACTGCACAAAAGTGCAGCAAAACGCTGCTGAATTGTGGCTGAAATGTTGCACAAAAGTGCAGCCAAACTCTATTAAAATGCTGCTGAATCGTGGCTGAAACGCTGAACAAAAGTGCAACCAAACTCTACTAAAACGCTGCACTAAAATGCAGCGAAACCCTGCTGAATTGTGGTTAAAAAGCTGCACAAAAGTGCAGCCAAACTACTGCTAAAACGCTGCACAAAAGTGCAGCGAAAAGACACTAAACTTGGCTGAAACATTGCATAAAAGTGCAGCCAAACTACTGCTAAAACGCTGCACAAAAGTGCAGCGAAAAGACACTAAAACGTGGCTGAAACATTGCATAAAAGTGCAGTGAAACACTGCTAAAACGCTGCACAAAAGTACAGCTAAAATGCTGCATTAAAGGGCAGCAAAAAGCCGCAAAAACATGGTTGAAACGTTGCATAAAAGTTCTGCGAAACGCTGCTGAAAAGTATAAGTAAATTCGTGTAGAATCATATCTTATTACATGAGACAATGACTAATTCATAAAAAGGGGCCCTTGAGCCGGAACCCATGGCGAAGGGGCCTTACATCGAGAATGGATGTCACTCTCGGAAGTCATTAACATGTCTGAATCCAATGCGCGCCATGACGCGATAAATAATTCTAAGCAAAGTAAATGAATGAAGTGTAAACACTAAGTCTATAGTCGCCTAAGGGTGCCAAACAAACCATGGAGTCAAAGACAGTGACTCTTAAACTAACCGAGTTGCCTACAAGTGGCCAAACTAAATACTTACATGTGTGGGCAGAGCCATAACGAATAATTAAATCCGACAGATAAGAACAACGTCAATTTGGTAACACCTTGTTGGGAGGTGGAAGAACACAAGATTAGGATCCTAAGACATGCTCTTATGAAATTCCTATCAAATAGGTTGTGCGTAAATAAAGCCAAAAGGTTAGAACAATTTGGATAAGGGATAGAACCCCCACCGATTCGGTATACATCCAGTTTCGAGGACGAAACCCTCATTAAGGGTGATGGAGTTGTAACATCCCAAAATCCGTATATACACTTATTGTTAAAATGCGCGAAATCTAGGGCTTAGCGAATAAATTAAACAAAACGCTTAAGCTAAACCGTAAAAGAATTTTGGGAGTTCCGTTATTTACAAACTTAAAACGGGATTCTTACACAACTAGCATGGGAATATGAGGGGCTGAATGTGCCATTTAGACAAAGTAATAATAAAAGGGGGTTTAAATGAAAAAAAAAAGTGTGTTGACACACACTTCTGGTCGTTCATCACACCACCCAAAACACACACATAAGAACTCAAACCAAAACAGCCCCAAACCTGCTAAAATCAAGAGGTTTTGTCAATGCATGAGGGAATTCTTGATCATCTAGTGTTTTACTCATCATAAGGTAACCTTGGAACTCTTTTATTTTGCCAAAAACCCATGTATGTGGAAGATGTTGATTTAGGGTTCTTGTCAAAACTCGAATATGATGATGTTGGAGGATCTCCTTGTGATGAGGAACCTTAAATATGCTTATAAACACCACATAGATGATTAATTTGAAGCTATGTGATGTTATGTTAATTCTTGAAGTATGTATGTAATGGGTTTATAGACTAGACATAAACACCATGAGTTGGTTGCATAATCTTGCATAAATAGCTATCGTGAAAGCAACATAAAGGTACTAGGGACCAAATTATACATGTGTTGATGATCAACTAAGCATACGGTAAAATCCATGTAATCTAGAAGGCTTAGAAAATAATTGTAAAATTGTGCACATAAGGTGCTCGATGAAATGCTTGAAAGAAAATGTATTCAATTAGAAACTTGCCTAAGTGATTAGGACTCGTGTACTTGCAATTTATGCCTAATCTAAACATATGTGGGATCATATGGTTAAAGTATGCGATAATCGAGCAATTAAACACCTATGTGCATTGATCAATTAATAGGTGCTAAGCTTGAAGATTCGGGAAGCCGGAACGGTATGGATGTGAGATTATTGGAAAGCAAGGAAGGTAAGTCACTCGATGACTTGAATCTCGTTAAATATCAAGTTATATGCTTTTAGATAAAGACGTACATGTTTGAATATTATCCCGGAAGCTTTACAATGGGAGGCATGTATTAGAATGCAACTTGATAGAAACAACCTTAATCGAAGGTTGGAATCATGCCAGGTAAGTCGCACTATGACTTCCATTTCCCACGATGCTTAGTCTTGTATTGGTTAGCTAAATCAAAACCAAGTCGACACGTATTTCTCATTAATATGTTGATTTAAAATACAAAGGTTGGGACACAAGATAGTTAAAGCAAGATTAGTATGGTCTAAAATAAATTTAGATGGAAACGCCAATGGTGTGGAATGATGCGCCTTAGGCGACACCCAAAGAAGTCTTATGGGGATTTAACTTTTGATTGTTTTGGTTATATATATAAATATAACAGAAAAGGGGAGTATCACCTTAGGCTCGCCTTGTCGAGTAAAGGATAGGACGACCCGTTTGAGTATATTGTTTGTCTTGTTAGGCTTGGCCGCTTGGCAAATGGTTGGAATTCATACGTTGTTACGCCATGAATCAACACAATCTTTTGTTCATCAACCAAGATCAATGCAATTTATTATTTAATAATCCACCCGTTTGACCCGTTAAGGCAAATACTTGCATACCTTATTACAAGTGTTCCAAACACTTTAAACATTCTTCACTACATGGATATAATATGTTTAAATCAATAAATCAGGTTTGGCGCATGTGTACACAAATATTCATGTATAATAGCTTTCAATAAACACTATATTTGTGCAGCCTTTTTATACGCAGCTGCTGTAATCAGCTTATTTGACCCACTTAACGACTATATCTTGCTGTGTTCTAAATGTTTTTAGAAAGTAGACTCGAGGGGCTTTTCAACAATATAAAATACACCTCAAACAGACACTCGGTTGATTTTATATGATTTTTCGAAGTTGATGAAAAATCCGGACAGAACTGAATAAAATTCAGCAACAAGCTAAACTAAAAAGCTGATTTTTATCAGCAACAGCCAGCCGTAGGCTATAGCTGGCTGGCCGTAGCCTATGGCGGCTAGTGGGGATTCTTTTGGGCTTCGGTCCAGTTTTTATCGTTTAGCGATTCCACTTCTATTCGATTTTTAAACGAGTTATTATCACTCTAACCTTGATTTAATGATTTTTTTTCATGTGTCAAAAACCTTAGGTTGTTCAAGGAACCCGAGATGGGAATGATCAAGCTCTCGTTTGATGAATCAAGCGCATACTAAAAATCAAGCTTCCGCACTCATATTTTGCACTCGGGTTCAAATAATATTATTCACTTTTGATGTAACCAAGTCAAACTTTTAAACATGTACTAGTGTCGTGATGACTTTGTAAAACTTACGTAATTAATGTGGATGAACCCGATTTACTTGGTATCTAAATATTAAGGAGAAATATGTATATTTTACAAAGGGCCTTACAAAAAGTTACACATACACCCACCGGCTTATTTTTAGACCGAGCCCAGTATGCGAGAGATATCATTTCCCGAGCCTCTATGACCGCATGTAAGCCTTGCACTACTCCATGCGATTTATCATCCAAATTAAGTGCTACGGATGGCCCATTATTTAAAGACCCCACTTTGTACCGGAGTTTGGCTGGCGCCTTACAATACCTGACTTTCACTCGGCCCGATATATCTTACGCGGTACAGCAGGTTTGCTTGTTCATGCATGAACCGCGTGATTGTCACTTTGCCTTTTTAAAGAGGATTATTCGGTATCTACAAGGCACTATTGAGTACGGTATTCGTCTGGTAAAGTCTCCCACTCATTCATTAGTTGCATACTCTGATGCAGATTGGGGCGGATGCCCAGATTCTCGCCGGTCCACTAGTGGCTACTGTGTATTTCTGGGGGATAATCTCATCTCGTGGTCATCCAAGCGCCAACCTAAAATTTCTCGGTCGAGTGCAGAAGCAGAATATCGTGCGGTTGCTAATGCGGTAGCGGAGGCCACCTGGATCCGTAACTTATTACTTGAATTACGATTACCGCTTCGACAGGCTACAGTCGTTTATTGTGATAATGTGTCAGCCGTTTACTTGTCTGACAATACTGTTCAGCATCAACGAACGAAGCATATCGAGATTGACATCCACTTCGTCAGGGAGAAAGTTCGAGTCGGCCATATACGTGTTCTCCATGTTCCCACTTCTCTGCAGTATGCTGATATTTTTACCAAGGGACTTCCTCGCCGGCTTTTTCAGTCTTTTCGGTCCAGCTTGAGCGTTTGTCCAACGCCCGCTCAAACTGCGGGGGAGTCTTAGCAGAATTAGTTAGAGATAATATTATTTAGAGATAATTGTTAATTATTTGAAAGATTGTTTTATGATTATGTTGCCTTATTAGAGATAGGCATTATCTTGTAATCTCTCCCTATTTAAAGGGTATTGCATATCAATAGAAATCAATCAACAATTGCAAACCATGAATACTTTCAATAAGATGCAACTCTAGAGAGCTCAACCTTAATATGCCGAAACCAAATGGATTATTCTGGTCCTAGAGAAAAAATCTATGCAATCCTCCTTTTAGTATTGTGCTATAGTGTCTGTCTTTCTGAGATGAGTTGAAGGTGGAGGAGAACACTGGCGGGAATTAACAAATTCTCCAGCAAGGGGTGGCTAACCAGAGATAGGTGGCAAAGAGGAAGGGTGGTCGGTGAAGGTGTAATTCTTTCTAAACGAATGTACACTGATGAAAAAGACTAAGCACATAATATGATCAAACTTCATTGTGACATCCGGGAACCAAGCACACATTTTTATAGCTGGCTTTATTGTTTACTTGCTGAATTTCGGGACGAAATTCTTTTCAACTTGGGGATGATGTGACACCCCGCATTTTCAGGTTAATACTTTTACTGAACTCTAGTTAACTTACATGATATACTCTAGTTAACTTACATGTCGTACGTGGTTAGATACTTAACTAGGGTTAGTTAAGTAGGCCTAACATATGTTAGATGATATTAACATATGCGTTAAATAGGAAAATCATTGTTGAACACACACACGAGTCCTGTATCCTGAACGTTGGTGAATTATATGGCATACATAATAATAATATGTGCAATTGAATCATGATGAACGTGAAGTGTCTGCTTATGTGAATTATGTGAATTATGTGTTTATGTGAATTATCACTTGACTGAAGGTTAATACGTAAACCATGCAAATTACGTGCACTTGATGATTAATATCTCATGAAATAATAAAAACAATAGTTTTTATGCAATTTAGAGTGATTAATATCATCGGGCCCGATATTGGACTAGAACATGATTAACGGGTCAGGTTAATGGACTAGAAGGGCCCTAATACCCAATTACTTGGGCAACAAGCTAAACCTCCTTATAATTATAGATCAAAAAAAAAACCCCTAACCCCCAACCCTCCTTGCGCCGTGAATACCCCTACCCCCCTCCCTCTCACTTTTCAACAAACATCAATCTTATTCATTCCTTCAAGCTTGTTTGGGTGTAATCTCTAGGCTTTGAGGACTCTTGCATTGAAAGGTATAATCTTTACATGTTTTTAATAATTAGTAATGCTTGAAAAGTTTTAAAAATCATGGATCATACATGTATAATAATCGCATATATGTATTAGTAGGAGTTCTTGAATGTTCATGATGATTTGATGATGATGATTGTTGTTAGTAATCATAATTAGGGTTTTTGTATGATAATATATGTGTTTGATCATGATAATATGGATTAGGCATGTATTAGAGATTTGTATGCATAATTAGGGTTTATGAATAACTTGGGATGCAAGTTTCAGTTTCTGGCAGATTCGTTATGATGTATTGTAGGGTCTGTGTTGCGATGTTAAATTGATTGTTTTGATGATTTCTTTGCATGATTATGATGTAAATAGTATTAGCTTTTCATAATGGGCAAAACCATCAGATTTGGACATCGTTTGAGTCGTTTTTGGAATTTTATTTGATTAGAGGTCATATCAGAATTTCGGATTTGTAAATTGAGTCAACTTTAAATGGTCATAACTTGAGATTTACAAGGAACTAAGTTACGAAATTTTCACAGTAGGTCAACATTGGAAAAACTCGACTTTTCCAAGTGGATTCATCCCGTTTGGATGAATACACTAAACTGACCTGTTGTGGAAATTTTCTGGACATAGCTGTGTTGTACGAATTTTCATAATTTTTGTGTTTGGTTTTAAGACAAAACAAAAATATGGGTTTGCAACCGAATCCCCATGAATACTCAGTAAAAATTTGGGACTTTAATTCATTCGTTAAGTATTTTAAATAATTCGTTTTTCACAGCGCACAATCTGCCCTAAAAACGCAGATTGTGTACGGGATCTTTATGTGACTATTTGGAGTCTTATATGGTATGTATTTGACATGAACTTGCATGGAAACTTGTATGAGATGTATTTGATGTATTAAACTGATAATAATCACTATGATCACCAACGGGATACGTAGGACATACTTGTGCATTTAGAGTCATTAGGTGTCACTGCACGGTTTTGAACTTTTAAAAGTCTCGGATAAACGAGTTATATGGTGTGTTGGTTATGCACATATACTCACCTAGTGACATTTGTAATAGGGAGTCGGTAGCACTTTACTATTTGTGGAATTTGGATTATTCACTTGCAACCTAAGGTGAGTTTCACTACTTTTTCTCAAAAGCATGTGTCTCGGGTTGAGACAACTTACTTAACGTTTCTAGTCCGGTTTGGGACTACTTTTACACATCCCGGGTTTTGGGGTGCATGGTTCACGGGGTGAATCTACTTTTACTAATTCATGTTTATGTCCTTGATGAACTAAACCAATCCTATCTTTTAAGTCCTTCAAAATACCGAATCAATTGCCGGAAGGGCAAGCGGGTTATTAGTTGATAGCGCTATTAGGTTTAACAAACCTCACATCGTGCTGGGAGCATGGGTGTGAACTAATAACTTAAAACATATGTCATTGTTGATGGGCAATGACGCAAGGCACTATACTCCCTGTTGTGGGAACTCGTTCATTAGTAGTTCGGTATTCGCCGGTGTTAGTTATCATGAGTGGGTTAGCTACCCCTGGCATGTGAATTAGCTGTTTACTTGTGGCCGGGGAGGCCAACGTTCTTACTTGTTGTTATGTGGTCTGGGAGACCGACGCTTTTACTTGGTTACGTGGTTTGGAAACCTACGCTTTTACTTACTCACCTATTTTACTTAGTGAACTCACCAACATTGTTTGTTGACCCACCATTTACATGCTTTTGCAGGTAGTTAGCTTCCGGTGTCACGATTAGGAAGCACTGCACGTTCACTGCATTTGGGTCTTGGGCATACACCTAAATTATATATCATGCTTATACGTTTTCTTTCATATGGTTTTGATTTGGGCGCGTTGTTTTGCGCATGGTTTTTAAAAGGTTTAATTTGGGTTACGCTTCCGCAGCTTAACTAAACTTGGTTTTTTTTTGAAAACGAACTAAATGGTTTGGGCATTTAGAGTTCATTCATATGACTTATGGCTATGGGATCCTGGTATGTCATGCGCCCCGCGGTAAAACCCCGCAGTGGAAATTTGAGGGTGTGACATTCATGTTATATCTGAAGAACCTTTGTTACTTTTGATAAAGAAATTGGTATGAAGTTCAAGTTGACTCTTGGACTTGTAAGCTCAAGTATCATAATGAACTTTAGCATATAGGGACTAAAGTAGGTGTTCAGAGATAACTCAACCCAAGATTGGGCTTTGGTTAAGCTTTTTTAAGATCTTATTGAGCATTCACTACATAATCCCTTGGAACTCTCCCCACAAGATGCGTTATTTTCGAATAGGCATGATGTTCCGCCACAACTAGCTCGGCCTTAGCTTGCCTTTCTCAGAGCTGATCAACAATGTAGTTGTCCTTTCGATTTCTATCATGGATTGCCATTTTGTGACCCTTGCAACATGATCATCTCCTCCAACTCATGGTCATTCTAACACATGACTTTCCTTCACCTTGCCAAATTGGCTAGTGCCTTGATCTCGCAATGATTTCACCTTTTAGTTACCACTATATAAGATTGCATTACAACTGATCATTAGGTCCAGTGACAGAGCTTGAAATTTTATTCGGGGGAATGAGAGTCACGACCCTTAAACCAGGTCTTAACCGATAATATTATGTATATGTTTATTTATTTAGAAATAGACTTATCTTGTAATTAGTAATGTTTGTCTTTTCCTAAAATAGTGTTAGGGTTTCATTAGGATTGCTCCCTATACAAAGGGCTCCTTGTATTCATCTTTATTCATTCAATAAAACAGAAAATCATAAACACTTTTACCATGGAGGTCAAACTTAATACGTATAACATTTTCAAAATAAAACGGGGAAATTTGCACTGCTAAGCCAAAAAAATGTGGAGGCCGGGCTTAGTACGTATAAAATTTTCGGACGAAAACGTGCTCGTCGCCCTCCACAATACTTCGCCCATGATTAGGTCCTCATGCCTATGGGTGTGCATGCATGTATTCTGTTTGTATTAGCTGGGTGTAATGATATCTTCTACCACCCGAAAACTGAATGAAATTTGACTAGCCCAAACCAAATTATTTTAACGAGATTAAATCGGGTCTTACCTGAAATTTCAAACGAGACTTAACTGATCCGAAAGTGAAACGGGTTGGGCAGGTACATGGTTTGACAAATGATAGGTTACGTTTTATCATTTGTGATTGTGATATGATATGATTGCACTAATGAGATGGGGTGAGGCTTTATGATGATATCATCATTTGAAACAAGAGTCTAGGTTACATTTTTTTTTTAATTTCATTAGATGTTGCTGTTAGTATTATATCGGTTAACAATAGACTTTGGATGACTTTAAGCTCGTTGGACACTTGGACCCGTTCCCCTTATAACTAAAATTTTGATTAATCACATGTTGAGATAAAAACACCACCCAAATCGATCCGTTTATAAGTAACTGGTTTGTAATATTTCCACCTCTATTTCAATGGAAATTTTGACCTGTCATTGCAACAAAATTTATCTTTTGCCTTGGCATACTTTTATTTGCCTTTGCCTTATATATCTCTTTTTTAGGAGAGTTGATAGGTATTTGCATTAGTTACGTTTTACGTTATATGGAATATTTTACTCTATGCTGCACACGTAAACAAAGGTTTTCGGGAGACGCGGGTCTTTGCGATGTGTGAGATTATACCGGATATTATTGTCACAGGGATGATTTCACAGGATCTTATTGAGAGAGAATTGAATAACAATGTGAAATGCATATTTACAAATGATGATGTACATGCCTATATATACTATGTGAATCAGTGTGAGTGAACCAACACAACCGTTCAACTATAATAACCGCTAATAACTACCAATAACTAACTTGTGACACAATGGTTCACTTATTTCTATTCTAGACCTAGGATATATAATATATACTTATGATATAAATCAAATATTATATGCTAACATTCTCCCCCTTAATTTTGATTTATCTTCAATACTTTGCAGTAGGGTCTTGATCATCTTCATCGCGTCTTGCTTATAGCATTACTGGTCCAACTTCTTCACATTGAATTAGATGAGCTTCATCTTTTTCTTTTAGTTTTGGACATTCGTGTTTGAGGTGTCCAAAATCATTGCAATTGTAGCATCTTATATAGCTCTTGTTTTGTTGGTACCTCCTGTTGTCTTTGTTTCTCCAAGTCTTCCAATTTTTAGCTTTATCACGTCCTTGACTTGAATTTGCATGACCACAATGTTCACATTTATCTTCCTTGAATTTTCCTTTAGCATCTTCTTTGGTGAATAAGAGTTTACTGTGTGATTCACCTTCTTCTGGTTTCTTGATGCGTTCTTCGTATGCCTTTAATCTTCCGATAGCTTCTTGAAATGGCATAGTATTAATATCGACAAACTGTTCGATTGCAGCAACAATTTGGATGTACTTTTCCAGTACAGAGCTGAGTAGTTTCCTTACTAATCTTTTGTTATCAATTGTAGATCCAAGGTTGTTGGCTTGTGAGACAAGTTTACTAATTTTGCCGGTAAAATCATCTAGTGATTCTGAGTCTTTCATCTTTAGAGCTTCAAAGTCTGATTCGAGTGTTTGCATTCTTGCTTCTTTGACTCTGTCTGCTCCTACATATCTTGCTTTCAAATCTTCCCAAATGTCTTTAGCGTTTGTATGATGAGCGATTTGAAATACTAGTTCTTCTGGCATGGCTTGATAAAGATAAGCAATAGCTTTGGCGTTTTTCTTTGCATCGACTTCACCTGTTGGTTCTATTGTTTCCCAAATTCCATGTACGTTGAAGATTGCTCTAACTTTTACTGCCCAAATAGTGTAATTCGTCGGACTTAGAGTTGGGCATTGGAAGGTCATTGACGTTCCTTCTTCTCTTATGACTTCCTTAGTCATTGTTCGTGTCTTCTTTTTCTTCTTTCCAATATTGGTAAATACAGTAACGTAACTTTAATTTCTTTGGTTTCGGATTGATTTGATATCAACTTTGCTAGCATCGGATCAAATCAATATCAACCTTGCTTTGGATTAATTTGATATCAGCTTGAATGACTTCGGATCAAATTATCTTCTTCTGGTTTTTCGGTCGCGTAGCGAATCAAAACCTTACTTCTGAGAATAGTAACGGGGTCTTTCGGTCGTTTAAAACGAATCAAAACCAACTATTCCTTTTTAACACAACAATAGCGGGGTCTTCGGTTGTAAGACGAATCAAAACCTACCAACTGGGTCTTTCGGTCGTCTAACAAATCAAACCAATTGTTGCGTGCCGAGAACAGTAACGGGGCTTTCGGTTGCAGGACAAATAAAAACCAATAACGGGGTTTTTCCGGTTGTCAAGCAAATCAAACCAACTGTTCTAGGAACTGGTCCTTCGGTTGCAGGGCAAATCAGAACCGTTCCTCCCTTTTTTGTTTTTTTTTATTTTTCTAAATCATATAATTTATTTCCTTTATTGCCCTTTTTTTAACCATATATTTTCTAAAAGGAATATGGTTCCCTTTAAAAAGACGTTTTTTTTTACCCAAAATAATTTTAATGTAGTCAAAACTCTGATTGACTTTTGTTAAAAAAACAAACTGATTATTTTTAAGTTTATACAGTAAAAGTTTCTGGTATTATAAAACTCATATGTTGACTTTCAAAAGTCAAAGTTGCCTAAATTTTTTTTTCACTGTATTTCAATTTTTGATCCGAATGAAACAAAGGATTTCAATAATGTTTTTGTTTCAACAGTTCGGTATCAATATGATATTCTAATCAGATGTATAATCAATTTTAAGTGAATCGAATACGGGTATGAATACGAAAACGGTTTCTTATTCGAATTCAATAATCCAAAAGTTTTTTTTGTTGTTCTTTGATTTGTCGAAAAACTATTCTGTTTTGAAACAAAATCGTCTCTTTGAAAAGAAAAACTTTGAAAGTTTCTGAGAAATATTAGTTTCAAAGTTTGTTTGAAAAACAGAGTACTACTAAGTTTTGAAGATATGA
The DNA here is from genome assembly GCA_032199755.1 of Ambrosia artemisiifolia. Taxonomy (NCBI): domain Eukaryota; kingdom Viridiplantae; phylum Streptophyta; class Magnoliopsida; order Asterales; family Asteraceae; genus Ambrosia; species Ambrosia artemisiifolia. The sequence goes on from CM063523.1 coordinate 841,326, forward strand.
CTTTATTAACAACAATTATTCTATTCGATTAACAAAATATGATTAGGAAGAGGGCATAAAACCGTTTGTTCGAAGATATGTAACTGTTCGTTTGTGTTTTTGACTCGCCGGAATCGTTCGCCGGAATCGTTCGCCGGATTTTCTTGTTTCCGATGAATACTTCAAAAATGGTTATAGGCCTTGATTTGTTAATCCTTTGTGATCTGGCAATGATTACTGAATCGAAAAAATATGATCTTTATCAACGATTCTTGATCCAAAACGGTTCTGCGTTTTTGTCCGTAAAACAGAGGATGGGACTGTTGATTATTGTTCTTCGATTTGAGTATCGTAACCGTTGATAGCCTGTGCTCTGATGCCAATTATTGTCACAGGGATGATTTCACAGGATCTTATTGAGAGAGAATTGAAGAACAATGTGAAATGCATATTTACAAATGATGATATACATGCCTATATATACTATGTGAATCAGTGTGAGTGAACCAACACAACCGTTCAACTATAATAACCGCTAATAACTACCAATAACTAATCTGTGACACAATGGTTCACTTATTTCTATTCTAGACTTAGGATATATAATATATACTTATGATATAAATCAAATATTATATGCTAACAGATATGTCTGTTTTTTATTTTTGCTAGATGGTTAAGAAATATGTGGAATGGTTGCTTTTTATGTCTTTTGTAACCCGAGCAAGTTGTCTAAGCTAGTTTTTTATTTACTTCATGTGCTTCTTGGTGTGAGGGGCTATTTTTACAATGCAAAAACTCTCATCATATGAATTTGACTAATAGTTCAGTTTTTAGTTCTTGGTGTTTAAGTTTACCTGTTTTTATACATACAGATATTCATTTTTCTTCAATATTTTCCTCAATATGCATACATGCACACACATATTACACACGTGTGTGTATGTATTTAGTTCTGTATATACAAACACACACACAATGTACAGTCCTATATGATATACTTTATGTTGTTTTTGCAGATAGACATGATTACAATGTTTGTAACGCATTGGATGGCGGGCTAGTTGTGGCCGATCAGACTCAGGACAATGTGTTATTTTGAAGCCTTTTCGCAGTAGGCAAATATATTTATCAAAGCTATAACCCTGGTCACTCACTTATGATATGAAAAGTATATACTTTCACAAAAACTACAATTAAGTCAACAATTTTTTTTTGGTGACTGATCAAGTCCTTGAAGTTTGTTTTTGGGTCAAAATATAAAACGGGAAATGTTTAATTGTATATTTCTCAAAATCTGTTAGATTTATTAAAGAAGTCTATGTAAAGCCTACCTTTTATATTTGTTTGATCCTAAAACAAACATTGAGGACTTAAATAGTTAGTCAAAAAATTGAGGAGCTTAACCACATTTTTTGTGAGTATATCCGGTTCTTTTATGACATCCCTTGTAATAATAATAACTGCATCTTTGGGAATTGGGACCCTTCCCACAGAGCTTTTATGAGTTATTCAAGCGCGCACGAGGCGCTACGATCCCTCAAATGATATGCGAGTCGCACTTGGTGTAAAGAGACGTGTCATCGTTTCAGTGGTAATGTATGTATGTATGTGTGTATGCTAAGTATGGAGTGAATAGGGGTGTGCGTATAGTTCATGAGTTAGTTTAAACGTATTCGGTCCATGCATATTTAGCTAAACAGTCATGGTTGGGCCAACCTAGCTGGTTCCTGTGTTGGTTTCCTCATTTTTGTAAGATTTTAACGGTAACATGTTTATGTTGAAATTATACTAAATAAAAAATTATTAAACTGTTTGATTATATTTTATGTCAAATTTTAAATGATATAAGTGAAATATACGTAGTTATTATGTGTGTATGTCTATATATATTCTTTTAACACGTAGGTTTATATTATGGGTGTGTATGGTCCGGTTTTTGAAAACTATTCGGTTACGGTTTTGTCGGTTTTAGTAAAGGTTCGGTTTGGTTTTTCGGTTTTTGGAACATAATTTCATAAAATTTAAAAATAGAACTATAATCCAAGGTTTAAGAATATTTCTTAAATGTTAATATATTAAACCTTTTAAATTAATATTGTTCACGTAAACCAAACATTCTAAACGACTTCATGTTTCCAAAGTTTTTATTAAGCTTCGCCAATGTCTAACACAAATATATCAAATTCATATCCTGTTAAACATGACCCGTTTAACGCCCCTTTGTGAAAAGGAGGCAAATGCAAGTGCACAAATTGTTGTCCCCATCATGGATGAAGTGGGAGGCAGCTATTTATAAAGCAAGAAGTAGATAGATCAGCTTTTATGGAACAAACCATGTGGTAGAAAGTCACCAAACCCCTTTGCTACATCTTCCATCCCTTCGCCCATCGCCCTGATTGGGGCAGTTGAGTATGTTGGATCTCAATGGACCCACACCATATAAATACAAACACTAACTATTTACGTCATAAATCTATTATATATTTATCAAACCTTATCACTTTCTTTTAATTTACCATTAATAGCAAATCAGATATTTTCATTAAAACAAAATACGAGAGTTACATCACAATAGAAGGTAGACGAGCAACAAGCTGCACCATTGAGATCCAACACAACATATATGTCGAACCCAAATCCTTCCAAACCCGTAATTATTAATAGTTTGGGATGTTATAAACAATTGAAACCAATCTTAGCATCTAAGCCAAAGAAGTCAGTCAGTTTAAGGTTAGATGGTTCGACTTTGGTATGGAACTTGGAATTGCTTGTGTATAGGGCTGCAAACAAACTGACTTCGTTTAATAAATGAACGAACACGTTTATTAAATGAACACGGCCACAAAATTTCGTTCGTTTAGTTAATTGAACGAGCATGAACATATGTTGTGTTCGTTCATTTATGTTCGTGAACATTCGGTAACGTGTTTGTTTATGTTCGTTTATATCAGTTTCTGTTTGTTTATTTTGGTGTTTTTACTTTTATTATTACCCAATGTCCCAAATATATAGACAAATGTAACTACAAACCCTATATTGGTTTATTCAACAAAGCGCCGTTCCAGTTTAAGATGGGAAGTTTGTCTAAGATGGGAACTTTGTTTATTGTGACACTATTTTGTTTATCAAGATTATGTTAAGTACTCAAGTGTGAAGCCGATTTTATTCGAAATTTAATATATATCCGTTTATGTTAATGAACGTTTGTTTGTGTTCATTTCCGTTCATAAACGCTTGTTTGTGTTCATGAACGTCCGTGTGTGTTCGTTAACTAAAATTAACAAATGAACACGAACAAAAAATCCCGTTCGGTAAGTGTTTATGAACTTTTCGTGAACATGTGTATTTCCTTAATAAATGAACATGAAAAAGACCTTGTCCGTGTTCTTTCGGTTCGTTTGTAGCCCTACTTTTGTAAATCAAACGGGTATTTAACATAATTTATTTATATATTTGGGAATTATCTTTGTTGTTTTAAAATTTTAAATACGAACTAAATATTGTAAAAAAAATAATAATACAAAAATTGCATCGAACTGTAAAACCCGCTAAAACCGGTCGTTCTTGACGACCCACTCAACCTGATTTTGTAGCTTTTTGAAACTGCGAGTCCGTGATTAGCAATTTGACTTATAAATTTTGTCAAAATTAGTTGATCAATCAAACAGTAAAAACGTAGATAATAACAAATGAAACTATTGGACACAAAGATGTCAATGTGTTCATTGGCTCTATGTATACATCGTTGTGTGATCTCAATGGTTTGTGGGGCCTAGACGATGGTCGTGACGTGCAACAAGAATGCGTTGTCCACCATGACAAAGACATGCTTGTATTTTTGCTTGTGTTTGACTATATTAATAATTTCATCTCGTATTACACATTAGAAAAGCCCATATAAAGCTTCTATGGGGGCCGGGGCGTTCACGGTTACCATTATCGGGTACTCCTACCCGATTGGCAACACCACTTCCGATCACTCGAGTAGAGGTCATCAGATGGTGTTTATTTGATAAGCATGTGTGTAACGGCCATAATTAGAGCTATTGATATTTAAAAGAAATTTTGAATTTTAAAACTCAATTTATATACCACATTTATTTTTTTACAAAATTTTATCCTCATTTCTCATCTATACACTATATTTTTACACTTCTACAAAATTGGATGACGCTCTTGTAGTATACATTCCCTCGCTTAAGGTGGGCCAGCGGTTTTATCAAATTGAGCATTAGGGGGGTGAGTTTCCTCTGTAATGATGGCGAGCCAGGTCGTTAGCTTTATTTGCGTTCCTAGGGCGTGAGTGACTTTTCGCTAATTGGTTTATCTTGGTGGCTAAGCTTGTATAATATTTGTTGTTCGTTCAAACAAAAATTATTAGGCATGTAATTAACTATATGAAATAAATAACTTTTATAATTATTAGGCATGTAATAGCTATGTCAAATAAATAACTTTTGAAAATTACTAGGCATGTGTTTGGTTGTATCAAATAAATAACTTGTAAAATTATTAGGCATGTAATAACTTATAAAATTAGGGGAAAGATCCGGTACAAATAGCTTTTTTGGTAAGAACTGTGAGAATCAAAGGAGGGTATTTTTTTTTAATTTTTTTTTTTAAATTTTTTCCCCATATTGTTAAACATGTACTTATTATAGTATTGAAAACTAAAAAAAAAAAAAAATTTGGTGTAGAGTAATTACGTGTAGAGTAATTACATAATTACTCTAGTGTAAACTAATGTATTTACCTTAATGACGTAATTACACTAAATTTTTTTTTTTTTTTTATTTTTTTTTGTATTATTCATCTAGAAAGAATGTTTAAGCACATGGGAAAAAAAAATTCTAAAAATAATAATAATTTTTTTTTACCCCCTTTGATTCTCATAGTTCTTACAAAAAAACTATATGTATTTGATCTTTACTCTATAAAATTATTAGGCATGTAATAACTTAAGAAGTGATTATTTTTAACCAAGCATATTGGCTAACTCCACCATTTCTCTAAAGAAAAAAAATTCTACAAAATCACAATGATAGACCCAATTTTGTCATGTTTTTTAATTACCTTTAAAAATCTATTTTTTTTAATGGGTAACAAATCAATCATGAGCACTCTCGAAGTACTCACTAGATAAAGGAGTACTCCGAGAGTAACCCGGGTCCACCAGTAATTTCACACCAGTTTCCGAGGAAAACCCGCGGCCCGAAGGCCCACTGCGGTAAAACCCGGCCCGCCAGCGGTATTTTGGTGCCGGTAAAACTCGAACTCCCCACCTCCCATAAGAAAAGCAAGAAGGGTGCCACTCCAGAGTATAAGTGGATTGGCCTTTAAAAATCTATTTGCTTCACTCCTCATTTACTACTAATATATATTCTTCCACTCTTTCCCTCTTCGTCTACTCTTAACCATTTCAAATCGCCAGCAACAATGTCGACAACGTACGGCACTATTCCAACCGCCTCATCCGACGACACTGAACATGGCTCAAAGGTCGAATTCCTATCGCGCGCAACCGAACGCCTACAAACAGGCCTAAGCACACGTAAACCATGGAAACAAATGTTCAATCCACACTCCTTTAATCTCCCACATGCATACCCAGACGCTATTTCACGTATCAAAACAAATTTCAATTACTTCCTTATCAACTACGTCATTATCATGCTCATTATTCTCTTCCTTAGCTTGTTATGGCACCCTATTTCCTTAATCATGTTCGTTGTGTTAATGGCTGCATGGTTGTTCCTTTACTTCCTACGTGATGAGCAGCTAGTCATGTTTCATCATTCTATTGACGATCGTGTGGTTTTGGCGGTTTTATCGGTTGTTACTATCGTTTTGTTGTTGTTAACTGGAGCTACATTGAACATATTGTGTTCTGTTTTGGTTGGAGTGACGGTTGTGGTGGTTCATGCTGCGGTTAGGAAGACGGATGACTTGTGTTTAGATGAAGATGGCCGTGAGGCGGGTGGATTTCTGGCGGTTTCTACGCAAGCGGAATGAAGACTTAGTTTTGCTATTTTTCAAAAAGGGTTAACGGTGCAGCTTGTTTACTGTTTGCGTTTTATGTCTATCTATTACTTTATATTAGATCTTGTTTGTTATTTTTTTTAATTGATGGATGGTCTGTGACAGATGTTGCTGCCTTTTGTTTTTGAAATGGATCTATTTCTGTACCTCATTCGTGTAATGAAATTCGATTAAAGTTTGACAAACTAAACTTTTTAGTAATGGACTTTTATTCGAGTTGCAATAATGTGTGGGCGAGAACTTATTCGTTAAAAAAATTTGGTTTGCATCTAACTTAGGTTTAAGGGTGTAAATGACGCAGTCAAGCTCAGGCTCGACTCAATTCGACTCGTTTACACCCCTACTTAGGTTAGACACAAAATTCAAACAATCTCTTAAAATTTTAACTTTAAAACAAAGTAATGAAAACTTGAAAACACATTATTAGGCTATAGGGTGTGAAGACACCAAAAATGTAATGTCTCAGTGTCACGTAGGATGCCACCTCATCATGTGTATGTCTCAAGCATCTTGAGACATGAGTGGGGTGTGGAGACACCACAAAGGTTCATGTCTCTTGTATTATTTAATTATTTTTTAATTTTAAACAATTTCTTTATAAATATAAAACATAAAATGCTTAAAGTTGGGTGACCTTAATTCAATACTAAAAAAGCAAAAAAAAAAAAGAAAAAAAAAAGAGGTAATAATAATAATAACTAAGAAATAAAGGGTCTTCTTCCTCAACCTTCCCTCTACTTCTTTCTTTCTCTCTGCTACTTCCTCAACCTTCATGCTTGTACATCCCGCATCACCACTTGTACATTCCATCTCCAAACCATCACCAACGTTCAGATTCAAAAAAAAAAAGAGAGAAAACTCACTGATTGGTCCGTCCTTTATGTTCCAAGGAGGACAGGAGGGACGGGGCTGGGTTGGGACGCCATCTCGGGGCGGCGTAGAGGTGGGGGACAGGGAAAAAGGTGGAGACGGGGAAAAAGGTGGAGAAGGGGCAGGGGTGCCGCCTGTGTACCGAAGAGCCTTAGCATGGATTTGTTTCATTTGAGAACTAAGAGAATAATTCTGAACCACATATTTCTCTAATATATTTTTTTTTGCTAAATCCCCTATTTTCTTGCAATTTTTTTTGTTTCATTTATATATATGTATATAGGTTTCTTTCAATCAATCAATCAATCATACCCAGTATATCCCACGAATAGTAAAAACTATTGATAGGGTCAGGGGAGGGTGAGATGTAGGCACACCTTACCTCTACCCATAAGGATAGAGAGGCTGCTTCCAGAGAGACCCCCGGCTCAAAAAAAGAGAACAGAAGACAGGCAAGCATACAAGCACCACAGGGATATTTTGCTACCGGCTAACTGACCGAGTGCAGGAATAAGCTAGTAAGATAGTGCATAAAAACATATTACATTGAACATCATACAAACATGTAAACGAGACGACAACCACACGTGAGTTTCACATTACTCAAGAAAACAAGATAAATAGATACATAAATCAAAATAGGTTTAGAAATCCTATAGTTAAGGTCTCATAATACATGGTTATTCTACCTAAGTGTCAAATCCTAAAAGTCACTTACTTTAATCCTACTTCTCCACGAACTCCTATCTTGGACCATGTCCTCAGAGAGGTGCAACTCTATGAGATCCTGTCTAATTCGCTCATCCCAGGTCAATTTAGCTCTGCCCCTATTCCTTCTCCCCTCTACAACGCATGCTTCCACCGCTCTAACTGGCGCTGTTTTTCGTCTCATCTTTACATATCCAAATTATCTCAATCTCCCTTTCCTTTATCTTGTCTGATATCATAGCCACTCCAAACCTCTCTCTAAAGACCTCGTTTTTAATCCGATCTAGCCTTGTGTGCCCGCCCCACCTAAGCATCCTCATCTCTACAACCTCCATCTTGCGTGCGTGCGTCTTCTTGATTGCCCAGCACTCTGTCCCATACAACATAGCAGGTCTAATTGCGGTCCTGTAAAATTCCCCTTCAATTTATTTGGGAACCGCTTATCGCACAATACCCTGTGGCTGCTCTCCACCTACACCACCTGGCTTGTATGCGATGTGTTACGTCACTATCTATATCCCCTTCCTTTTGAACAAAAGATCCTATGTACTTAAACTTAGTTACGTGCGGGACAACCTGACCCTGAATAGTGTAGAAATGATTTCACATACTTGTGTTGTACATATATGTACATACATGTGCAAATGTGTAGAAATGATTTCACATACATGTGTAGAAAGAAAGATTATGGGTAAGTGCATGTTATTTTAATGTATATACATATCTATACATGTTAGAATTAAAAAATAAGTACCATACACCTATGCTTGACAATATATACATATGTATAACTAAAAAAATGTAATATACACACATATATATAAATGTGTGATTCAGAATAGTTATCTATTCTAAATTTCCCAAGTGTTCTTCTAGGATCCATACCTATACGGCCATACGGTATAGTATCGGTCTTTTAAGGTAAAATACCGATACCCGAACCGAAAATACCGATACCAATTTTCGCTAAAACTTGATACCGAATTGGTACAAAAAATTATCTGGTATCAAGATCGGTTCGATATCAGTATTTTCGGTATTTAATACTGAAATGTTATCTATAGAACCGACAAGAAATGTAAATACGAAGAGTTCAAAAAAAAAAAAATTTAAATAAATAAAAAATTCTAGCTTAGTATCTATATATATATATAAAAGAAAGCATATATGCCCCTTGAGAGTGCCACGTGGCTTAATAATTGATTGTTTTTGGTGTTTTTGAGTATTTTTCTAAATTTATTTCTCTATCTCTCAATTCTCAATTACTAAAATTAAATTGAGTTATTTTAGGAAAAAAGAATTTAAAAACAAATTTAAATTTTTCTCTCTTATCTTCCTCCCATAATTTTTAAACATAAATATCTTTTATATTCGAGATTTTTTAAATTAAAAAATTATACCAAATTAACGAGCGTTTTATTATCTTTCCAACGAGTACCATAGTGATATATAAAAACGAAAAAAAAACGACTATTTTTTGTGGGGTTATATTCATACAGAAAAAAACACAAAGTGTTTAGGTTATTCATTAATCATGTTTTTTCTTTTAAACCAGGTTCTTATCTACGATGTTGAAATTCAGCCCAATCGCCATGTTATCATTGGAATTTTACTCTTCTAAAGTTCGATAGGTATACTTCATCAAGAGAAGCTAGGTGAAAGATTCGCCCAACACTACAACACATGGTGTCACCTTATAGCAAGGTTATTTTTTATTTATTTAATTACAAGAGTAATAATTATTACTATTAGTGTTAGTATTATTAGAATAGTTATATTTTTCAACCCCCATCATGAATTCTACATCTATATATATAAGTATAAGTCAAATTGTAACATATTTTAATTTACGTGAAGATGATTATATGTTGAAGGTTATCCTTTAAATACTTTATTATGTTTAATATGGTTTATGCTTTTTATTTTTTTAACTTTTTAAATAAATGTTTTTTAATTAAGATTGATTATGTTTAAGTTATTTATTCTTTTCATGATTTGAGTTTTTTTTTTTTTTTATTAAATCATATTAAATTTTTCAACCCCGGGACCTTCCCGGGGTAATCAGCTAGTCGTAAAATAAAAAAATTAATATTGGAAAAGAAATCGCATATTCTCTGTTTTGGTTGCATTGAGTCAGTCACTCAGATTCTAGGGTTTTAACTTCCGATCACCGTCTCCGACAAACCTTTATAACCATTTTCCGTCTCCGACGATGGCGATACACCGTCCGTACGATCCAGTATACTACAACCTTCCATCAATCCCTCCAATTGACTACTCCGACCCAAACGCCATTAGCACTCTCTTCGTTTCGGGTCTACCCGACGACGTCAAGCCCCGTGAGATCCACAACCTCTTCCGCCACCGCCCTGGCTTTGATTACTGCCAACTTAAGTACACCGGCCGCGGCAATCAGGTCTTTTTATTATTATTATTATTATTATAACTTTCTTAATTTTATTAAAAAACGGTTATTTGTTGTCTAATGTTCAATGCATTGTGAAAATTTGAGTTTCTTTTTTCAATCCTTCAATCAGAATTAGAGCTATTTTTAGTTACTCCCTAACATTTCATGATCATAATTTAGTTCGCGGTTAACCAACGCATAACCGACTGCCGGACCATTAGGTATACTCTCACGCACCTTCATTCCACGGCCTCAAAGAAATTAGAGTGGTATTTAACGTCCTTAACTCCACATGACATCTTTAACGCATGGGGACGTTAGAGCATTATGCCCCAAGGTCTAACATTCAATTATTCAAAGCCGATTAACCGAAACCGTCATAACCAATCAGGTATGGCTAACATTATATATATAACCGACATCTCGGTTATGGTTATGGTTATGGTTATAGTTTTGGGCTAAAACTGACCCACCGACACATGCACAGCCCTAGTTGGTGAAAGACTAAACTTTAGCCTAAAATCCTCCCAACTGACACTTTAATGAATTGAATCCATCCATTTAAAAGAGAGACTATCTTCTCTTAGATTAATGCCAAGTGCTCATTAGGAGGTTATTTAGGGTAACATCTAGGGGGATACTAGATTTATCATTTTTTTAAGTAAATATATGGGAAGTTAAAAGAAGGTTATTGTTGTTGTTGTCACTTGCAGGTTGTTGCTTTTGCAACTTTTGTAAATCACCCATCAGCTATTGCAGCTCTTCATGCTCTCAATGTGAGCAAATGCTTTTACTTTATTACTACTTTTACATCTGGAACTGAAACCTGCCTGGTCATATCTTGTTACTTTTCACAAGTGCTTTCTTATTTTATGCACATATTTGTTGCAATATTGAATTGTTATTTTAGGGCAGCCACTCAGTTGATACTAGAGATTGTTTTTTTATAGGGTTGCAGTTAGACTTGCTATGTTATATGGAACAGATTGTTGGGTCGTCATGACGACACAGGCGCACAAGATGGAGGTAATATAGATGAGGATGTTGAGGTGGATGTGTGGGCATAAATAGGATAAGAAATGAGGTCTTTAGGAGAGGTTAGGCAGTCGCTATTATATCGAATAAGATAACGGAGGGGAGGGGAGGTTGAGATGCTTTGGGCATGTTAGGAGGAGACAAGCAACATCCATTGTTAGAACTATAGAAAGTCTCATTGTAGATGGGAGGAGAAGTAGAGGCAAGCCGAAATTGACATGGGAGGAGCGAATTAGAAAGGATATGCTAGACTTACACTTCTCTGAGGACATGGTAGACGATAGGAGTTTGTGGAGACGTAGGGTTAAGGTTAAGGACTTTTGTGGGCTGTTACCTTTTAGTATTACTTTATTGTCTTAGGAGATTAGTGTTTTTTTGTTTATTGTCGTAAGAGCGATTGTGCATATTATCACTTGTATAATGTGTTATTTGTTTCATAGCTTACTAAGAATATTTTTAGTACAATATGTTTCTCAAATATCTTTTGTCTAGCTGTGTGCATATGTGTTTTTCTATGACTCTTATATATGGAAATGTCTTTGGAGCCGGGGGTCTCACTGGAAGCAGCATTTTGGTCCCTTGAGATAGAGGTAAGGTGTGCCGTGTGCCTACATGGCTACATTACACTTTCCTCAGGGCTCAGACCCTACGAATAGCTGTAATGGCTATGGGTATGATTGATTGATTGAATGTTCTTTTTAGTGCAAGATTTGATGATTTAAGCTATAGTGTTTTAAAATGATGGATACTCAATGATGTCTATATGACTTGATTCTTTTTATTGAAATCTTGTTTTTTGAAGTTCTGATGGAAACAGGGGTCCAGTGAGTCAACCACATAAAGTCTTTTAGAGTGATGACTTTATTAATTTTGAGTTTATTGTTCATTCCAGCATTGTTAATTTTCAGGGTGTAAAGTTTGACCCTCAGACTGGTTCTACCCTTCATATCGAACTTGCAAGGTCAAACTCCAGAAGAAAGAACAAGCCAGGTATGCAATTGTGTGGATTATGTTATAATACTTACAATTCCGATACTTTTTAGCATTTGTTACGTTCTTTGTCCAGACAAGCCCTCTTTTCCTTTAGCGGTGACTGTTGAACTGCGTGATAAATGCAGGACCTGGGGCTTATGTCGTCATTGATAAGAGATCCACAGCTACTAAAGATGATCAACAATCTAGTGATGATGGTAATAACTAATTAGAGTTATGTTGCTTTCAGATGTTCATTTTATAGAATATTTTTACAAAAGTGGCATTTCCTGCTCATTTTTCTGCTTATTTATCTGCTTTGGTTACCTCAAGGCAAAAATATAATTTTTAAGCCATTGCATTTTCTTGGTACATTTGATAAATTAAAAGTTGTCTATTTTCTTGTCCCCCATTGGGACGATTATAGGTTTTATTTTAATGATTACTCAAATGGGATATCGTCTTTAACGTCAAGTCCACATAATGACCCGAATGCTATAAGAAGTCCACACAAGAACTGATAAAGTGATAAGGGACAGGAAGTTATCTTTTAATGAATCTGATGTTGAAAAAAGGTTACAGTGACTAAAATGTGACGAATGTAAACTGTAAAAGTACTTTGGTATTATATTAAAAAAATCCGAGGAAAAACTGAAATAAAAGAACAAATGAAACCCAACAAACATCTCTCTAGCAATTGGTAGCTTTTTTGTATATGATGTCCATATCGTAATTGAGGGAAATTACACACCTCAAGTTTCCATTGTTTTTGGGGGTGTGATTACTTGCTAATGCTGCTTATTACCATTTGAAATAATCAACTTAGGCGCTGTTTGGTAAGCCTCCTAATGAGGCTCTAAACCATTCAACGCCGAATGATTCAGCATTCAGCGCGTTTGTTTCAGCTTCTGAATGGAATGGTTAAGGCTGAACCACTAAAAGTTGGGATGTTGCTGAAGCATTAAGCACTGAGCTAGGCTGAACCTTAATGAGACTCTCCTACCAATGTGGACAGGAAAACTAACCATTAAGAGGTCTAACTTATTGATTCAACACTTAACCATTCAGACCTCTTAACCATTCAACACTTAATCAACCAAACAACCCCTTAAACAGCTTTCACAACAGCCTATTTCACCCAAATAATCAGAATATCGATTTGGGTAATCTTAAAGATTTCGAACACACTCAAAACAGCTTAATGTGACATCAAAACACAATAAGCATATACACATTTTTATACTCATGCATATTTTTATACTCTCAGGAGACAGTGAAACTGAAGAACCATCCGAGCCCAATAAAGATGCTTCCACAAAGAGGTTGACTGCTTTATAAAGAGCACAAATTTGTTTTGATTATCAAATGAATTCTTAGCTATTGTAATTGTGTACAAAATAGAACTCAGAATGATTGCAAATGACTAATTCAGCTTTTATGTTTAACTAACAGTGACGAAGAGACAGCTGGGGATCCTGAAAATACCGAAGATGCAGAAAATGTAAAAGTGGGTACTGGGTAACTGCTCTTTCATATACCTTAGTCCCAAATCTTTGCCCCTGCACCAGCCATTCTTTCTTTGACACATGCAATAATAAACGAAAATATGTTACATGTCACAGTGAGAAAAAAATAGAAGGTTAACCATATTCAGTCATATTATCGCCCACTTCTGGTATAATATTTTCAATAATAACATTCTTTTACTTTAAAAGCATAGCGTTTACGTAGTAAATATCCAAGTCCTTCCATTTTCATGCAACTGTTTCTTGTTGACAGTAGAAGCTAGAAAGTTATTTGTTATTTAACTATGCAATTATGTTTGATTGATCTGCTACTTACAGGAGCAGACAGAAAATACAGTCGATGGAGCATGTTCAACTTTGTTTATTGCAAATTTAGGTCCTACCTGCACAGAATCTGAGCTTAAACCTGTTCTTTCTAGGTAACATCAGCTAGATATTTGAATTTCTTGCCATTAAAAAGATCGATTTCTTAATTCTACCTTTGCCCTAAAATTCTTTTCCACATTTTTATTTTTGTTCTAACATAATTGTCCACTTCCATTACTGAATAGTTATAATTTGGGATGATGCATAAAGAGGCACCCAACTTTTCAACCTTTATCCATTAAGGCCTCCCAAGCATGCAGCATGTATCCATTTTAGTTTAAACCAAATCATTCCATAAATATGCTGATTGACAGAAGAGTTTTTTTGCCTGTCTAGTATTTTTTTACTTAGTGGAGTAGAAAAGGTGAACACTTGTTTTTTTGTTCAAAAATTTAAGGGTTCCAGCCTTTTTTTTTCCCTTGGGATCTGGTACAAAGAATTCAAATACATATCTGGGATGCCTTAAAAGTAGTTTCAGTAGTTGAACCTTGGACGGCCTTATAATTATTCCATTCTATGCTTAATAACTTTTATTACAAATTTTGCATGTTTCTCAAGCCATTTTATCTAAAATTCAAAAAGGGTAAAATTGGCAATTTCCTGATTATACAGCTTCAAATGTTCTCATCTTAAGTTGTGTTTCATCTGTTTGTGACAATTATTTTGGGATATTTGCAGTCTATGGTACTGACCTCTATGCATTTTGGTTATAGATACCCGGGGTTTAACACACTCAAGGTTCGTAATAGAGGTGGAATGCCTGTTGCATTTGCTGATTATGAGGTACATAATTAGTTTTAGTTATTGCTATGGGATCTCAATTAACTGTATATGATATTATCGGTTCTATCTGAGTTGTTGATGTCTACCTTAAGTTAGAGGTGGGAATTTTAATCCGTTTACGTATAAATTGGTTCAGTTTGAGTTATGTTATATCTCTTAACATGTTAACCACCAAAAGTGTATTTCAGTGCATAAAACCTCCTAAGTAAATATATTAAAAAAGTGTAGTAAAATAATTGTAACTACTTTTGACATACTAATTGTAACCCATATATTAAACTTACTTTCGAAGTAATTTTATTTTTTTCTCATAAAATAATAGACAACTGAGGGTTTTTTTCTTCCCATAAAGTGTTAGAACATTTTGCATTTTCTTCTTTATGTATTTGTCCAGATTTGCTAAAAATGAATCAAATACATATTTGGTGGCCTATAAAGTAATTTCAAACTTTCAATAAACAGATTGCTTCCATCTAAAACCTGACCCATGTGTTTAGGGCAAAATGCAATCCAACCCATATGACCCATCTGTATTGCCATCTCAACCAGTTCACCTTGAATATTCTGTTTCGATTTCCCCAAAACTTTTAACTTTTTTTGTTAAACGATCAACAAATGATGCACCGTTGGAGAGACTAATATTTTGACAAAATATGTTACTTTTTATAGACATCTCAAAACTATTGCAACTATATATCATATAGGCTAATCTTAAATTTACGGATAGTTTATCTCCAAATGAATATATTCCCAGTTTGTAGAAATCCCATGAACTAAACATATTATACTATAATCATGTCTTGTTTGGCAGGAGGTAGAGCAAGCTACTGATGTTATGAATGCCCTTCAGGGAAGCACGTTGCCATCATCAGATCGTGGAGGCATGCATATAGAGTAAGGGTTCTTATTTTTTTTAACATCTTATTCTTGATGTGTAGGATTTGATGTCTGCATCTGCATGTGAATATTTTTACATACAAACATTTGGTTGTATATATTCTTTTGTGGTTTTTGTAGGTATGCAAGGTCGAAAATGAGAAAGCGTTGAAGTGAATCGTTTTTGAGCTGAACCTTGATCTTGAGCCTGAAGCCGGATCTCTCTCATCGTTTTCATTTGTGTTAAGAGTGTAAGAAAAAAGAGTAGGTTTGTTGTTAATAAAGTTGCTATAGGGTTCCGATGTATCAATTGATATTGCTTAATTATCAATATATTTTCTGGACGACGGTGATGTTTTTGGAAAAAAATTGTTTCTAAGGGTGCAAAATAAGAAGAAATATGAACACATTATTTCCTACCAAATATTGGTAAATAGTGTTGCCCTGTTTTGTTTTCTCACCATATCCATTTTTCATACAAAACACAAATATAAAATTGGAATTCCATTTGAAAACCGAATCAAAATTCGATCTAGATGCTAATCCTTTTTTTTTTTTGAGAAACTATTCGTTACAAATAACCTTAACATACAAAGTGTAGGAAGCCATCACAGCTTGACACGTGTAAACCCTAGTTAACTTCAACTAACCCAATCCTGATTGATTAAAAGGGTAAAAGGGTACAACTGCTACATCTCCTCCTTTGAAGCAAACGTTTATTCTAACTTCATCGATCGAGATCTGACCACCACCACCACAACCACCACATCATCATCATCACCTACCGCCAATACACCACTTCAAATAAGAACCAATCCGATTTCCAAATTCAAAAACCACCGCCCACTTTAAACAAGAACCCAAATCCCATTTCACGATTCAAAACCACCGCTTCTTTGTACATATCCGGATCAAGCTTCAAATTTCAAACCTCCTAGCCTTACATCCATGAAAACAAAATAGGTGGGATAATATGGTTCTATTTTAGACTTTTCTTTCCTGCTGCAAACACATACATCACACACTAACCAAACGCCTCTCTCTCTCTCTCTCTCTTTTTGTGTGTATGTGTGTGTAAGTAAATTAGTGGCTCTAAATCCCTTGTTGTTTTCTTAAAGCAATCAGCCTTTATGTTAAAGTGCGTCAAAAAGATTGAAGACATTGGCAAAAGTTATGTTAAAGTGCGTACAAAAGATTGAAGACATTGGAAACATGTGCGTTTAAAATTTGTAAAAGGTGCGTTTAAAATTTTTTAATGAGTGCGTTCAAATTTTCAATGAGTGCTTCCGAATTTTCAATGAGTGCTTCAAAATTTTCAATGAGTGCTTCCAAACTTTTTAATGAGTATTTCCAAATTTTCAATGAGTGCTTCCAAATTTTCAAATGAGTGCGTCCAAATTTTTTAATGAGTGCGTCCAAAATTTCAATGAGTGCGTCCAAATTTTCAATGAGTGCGTTTAAAGTTACCTGTTATCATAGTCATCTTCTTCTTCTCCTGCAACTTTTTTATAACCATTTTTATCTTTAATTCTTCTTCTAGAATCAAAATCGAGTGCTTCTGACAAATAATACGTTCATTTTTATCGTTGATTCATATGATTTTCGACTGATTTATTGTATAATTATAATACTCTGTTTTTCTTATTTTTTATTTTTGAATTACTGATAATGAATGTATTCGATGTTTGTTTTATGTATTTTGATTGTGTAATCATTCAGATTGGTTTAATCGATCTCAATCGATGAAAAATTATGTTTTGATTTTCGTTATTTTGATTCTGTTTTTACGATTTGAAAAAAATTTAGACGTTTTTTCCTAATTTACCATTGGTTAGTTTGACCCAAGTATGATTAGGGTTTTTAATCATCATCCAGCCATCTTGTTAATCTAATGGCTGAGATTGCTTCATACGCTTCTCACGTTAAGGTTACTTTGTACGTTATCTCTACCTTTTTTTTGTTTTTTTATTTCTTTCGTGAGTCCGGTTAAATAACGAGCCCTAAAGAAAATAAAACTGTTAGTAATAGTTTGGTTTCATGGTTGGTCCGTTACGCCTTATTTTCCAAAAATGAAAAATAAATCAATAGAATGAAAAAAACAAAGCTTTCAAAATTTTATGAAATCATAATTGTTATCTAAAATGCTTAAATCAAGTTATTTTAAATAACTAGCTATCCACTAATTTCACATAGTTCAAAAGGCAGTTTAAATAGGCAAATACTTAAAAAAAAATGACAAATTATAGGTGTTATTAAAACTAGAAATTTAGAATTTTAAAAGCTCACATATGGGGTTGACTAGTAATGAAATAATGAATATGAAAATGGGTTTAGCCAATTTTGTTTTAGATTAATTCACTTATAGGTTAAAATATATTTGATATATATATATATATATATATATATATATATATATATATAATAAGTAATAAAAAACAAACGGCTGGTCCGGTTTTATATGGATGGTTTTCGCTATAAACCGTAAACCAAACCGTTTGCTACGGTTTGAATTTGAAACCGATCAACTGAAAGATAAGTAAAAAAACCGACTGTAAAACCAAATTGATGACCGGTTGGGTAGTTTCATGAATTGAAACCAAACCGTGAAAACCCCTGGCTAATGATAAGATTTAAGAATGTTGAGATGTAAGTAAATGTTACCTCTATCCTTAGGGATAAAGAGATTACTCTAGAGAAAGACCCTTATTTCTACCAAAAATAGTACTAAAATATAGTAATGGAAAACTACTAAAAAGAAGAGAAGTGGTTAAAGCATAACATAGTAGAGCTAAGTTAGCATAACATCATAAAATAACATTCATATAAAAAGACAATCACACTCAAAGTCTACGTAATGTGTAGAAAAATCTAAGCCTTCTAAAACAATGCTTAGCCACATTTAAGCTATTCCCTAAAAGTCTTAAACCTTAATAATACATTTCCACCACGCCCCCTTCACCCCTACCACATCGTGTAGTCTTGTGGTTTTTTAGTTTGCAGCTAACAAAAGAAAGGATATATGGTGTTTTATCCATATTTGACTAATTGCTTTAGTTACTCTTATATCTTTCACCCCTAATTTTAATGATTGTCACATGTCAAATTCCATGGCTTCTTATCATTCTTAGATTTTTAACCCTTTGTACATGAACCTTTACATACTAGTACGGAACCCGCGCGTTGCGGCGAGGTGAACAATTTACAAGTATAAGTTTAACTGTATAGCTTATAATCCGGTGAGACGTAGGAATAAGTAACTACTTTAAATAAAATATTTGGAAACCCGATTCAATAGACCGTTTACAAGTTAAACCGAGTGTGTTTCTACAACGTAATAATAACGTTCACAATATTATTAGGCAGTTAAGTATGACTAATATTGTAAAGTAACATATTAAGTGAGTGAAATGATTTTTCAATGAATAGAAGTACATACTCGTGAACAGGTCAGTTATAATATGATGAATGTCACATGTCAAATTCCATGGCTTCTTATCATTCTTAGAAATTTAACCCTTTGTACATGAACCTTTACATATGTGCTGTTATAGAAAGGTTTGTTAGATTTTCAACGGTAGCTTGTTCATTTTCTTCAGCAACAGGTTGTTCAGCTTAATCATCCGCAAGATAATCTTTAGGAATTGGATCATTAAAGAAGAAGTGTTGTTGTTCATCCACAAGATAACATTCAGGAATTGGATCATTAATCATCCACGAGATTCATCCTTTATGTTTTAAAACTTTGCACCATTTGTCTTTTAGCGCCAACCTGGTCAAATCATGTGCTTTGCAAATGAGGATAGGTTAGTAAGTGTACTCATTTATTTAAAATATATTAAATAAATAAAACAATTCGACATTCGTTAATTTCAAAAAATTATATCTCTAGTGGTGGGAGGTGGATGGGAGGGTTTAGAAGGGGGGGGGGGGGGTTGTTTGAGAGACTTAACTCATTTGTTTATTAAATATTAAAAGTTTTTTTATTAACTATTTTAAATAATTAGGTTGAAAAGACTAAACTACCCTTATGTGACGACATTTAACGTTAAGAAATAAACAGGTTAGTTCTAAAGGACAAATTGTGCAAGGTTTTTAAAAATAAAGGATGAATCTCATCAGTTTTAAAGTTATAGGGCATCCATTAAAATTTGGTGTAAACATAATGGACGAAATCTGTAATTTTTACCATCTTTGTTATCTTCTCAAAATTCTTATAAAAGCAATAGTTCAACTCCAAATATTTCTCTTTGTAAAAACCCTAAATATTTCTCTTTGTCTAAGATGGTGTTTGGGATTGTTTTTTAACTCCAAAGTGTTGTTTGTTTGTTTTTTTTTCTTGTCAAAAATGTTTTTCTGTTAAAAAGTGATTATTGACTTGTAACTTTTTCAAAATGAGTTTTGAAAGAGTGTTTGAATTAACTTTTTTAGTGAAATAACCAATAAGTCAATAAATTATTTTTAAATTTTTTTGTTAGCTTATTAATGTAAAATTACCAAAAAGAACATTCCTATATTTTTTTTTAATTCTATATGCTCGTGAACAAATATTTATCACTTTAATAAAAGCCGCCATTATCCATCAAATGTAAGAATCAACACCGAGTACGTGGTATGGAGGCTCAATGATAAAAGGCTCCTGGCTGAAATGTCATGGGTTCGATTCTTGAGAGCGCCGGGTTTTACCGATTATTCGATTGTCGTGCTTTCGGGCGGGTGGATAGTCGGGTTTTTTCCGAAACTGGTGAACTTAGTGCAACCAGGAGCTTCGTTACATGTCTGGCTATGCTGTGTGGAAGGGGTTCTGATTTGACTGAGTAAGGACTCCGAAGGAGGTTCTTGGTGAATTTCGTTGGCCGTTCAAAAAAAAATAAAAAATAATCCAAAACAAATAATGTACAAGTATCATTATTAACAAAACATCATAAAAACAAAGCAACAACTACACGATAGATGATTTGATCCAACCATAGATCGCCCATCAAACTATCAAACAAATTATTCCAAAAAGTTCAAGCAAATGGTCTAGTACTCAAAAAAGAGTTTATTGAAAAGAGAAAAGAAAATGGAGAGAGAGAGAGAATGGGAGGTGCAACGACGTAGAAGAAGAAATCAAAAATGTCCGCAAGAGGATCATCAAGGGGAGAATCAACATGGGGAGACTACCACTTTCTTCATCTCTAATTTACCAAGTAACTGTTCTCTTGGTACAATTTGGAGAGAATTCAAAGTGTGTGGGAGAATGTCAGACGCTTATTTACCAGGAAGAAAAGACAAGTCAGGGAGTTTCTTTGCCTTCGTCAGGTTCGATAACGTGAAGAATCCGGATGAGATGGTAAAGGCATTGGCGAGAGTCAAGATAGGGGATTGGAGGGTTCGAGTCAATGTGGCTAAGTTTTCCAAAGATGATAGACCCAGGCCACCTGAACAGCAACGTTTTACTGCCCAGAATATTCGGAATAAGGAGGTGAGATCCACTTATCAACCTGAGCAGTTGGTGGAGCCAGCTTGGGGTGACAGGAGTCATTTTCCGCCGGTACAACAAGCTGTCAGAAATGTGGTTAACATTCCCAACAAGATATACCAGGTGCAATACACACTGGGCAGGTGCTCTTTAGTTGGTAACGTAATAGATATTGCGAGACTTTGTAGAATGGAGGATTTTTTAGTGGCTTTGAAGGTTAAGGACGTGGTGGTTAAGTATGTATCTGGTATGTCGGTCATACTTACGTTTATCTCATCTGCTGTGGCCAAAGAGTTTCTGACTACCAGAGAGGAGGAATGGAGAACGTGGTTCCGGGACTTGTATCTTTGGACCGGACAACCTATTGAGTTCCAAAGGGTTGCCTGGCTTAAATTTACGGGGGTTCCTTTGCACCTGTGGGATAAGGAAGTCATTGATCGTATCGGTGGTTCATATGGTTCGATAATGCACGGCTCATGTGCAACGGCCAGAGATGGAAATTTTGCATTTGAGTCTGTGGCTTTTCTTACTAAGGATGGAAGGAGAATCTCCGATGTGATTGAGATTTGTTGGAGAAATCAGTGGTTTAAGGTGTGGGTTGATGAAATGGTAGAACCATGGTGCCCGGATTTTGTCAAAGCCAAAGGCGTTAACAACTCAGTGGCTATCCCAGACGCTGATCCTGATATGTGTCAAGATGTTTCTCCAATTAAGATCAACTCTGATCACAGCCATGGTAAACAGAAGGAGGCCATGGAGGTCGAAGTAGGTGAAATCGTTGCGGAGGAGGAAAGTGGTCAGATTCAAGTAACACCGGTGACTCCGGCACCGGAGGTTGGCTCGTCAGGGTTGAAGGCGAATAGTCACCGGGGAGATCAATCGTTTTTGCATGGGGAGGGGGACGAATTAATTACATGCATGGGAAATAATGAAATGTGCATTGAAGGGGGTGTGGACCCACATGGAATTGGCAACAACAATGATGGGGAGTTTGTTTCCGAGGTGGGTGTTACGGGTGGAGCCAGCTGTACTATTAATAATATATATATATATATAAAAGAAAGCCCTTTTGCTGACGTGGCGTCCATTGGTTCATTCAATCCCCCATTGAAATCGCCACGTGTGGCATCTTAATATAAAAGTTTTGATGTTTTTAATTTTTTTCGTTTTTTATTAAAAAAGAAAAAGAAAAACCTATTCTAATCTGATATACTCTCAATTATCTCTTCATCTTCCCTTTTTCATGGTTGTTCAAATCTCACGAATATACCAATCAAAAACCCTAATTCCTCTTCACCCTTCATCCCCACAATCGTGATCACAAAATCCTATATGGAATGAGCATTTTGTAACGCCGTTAGCGCATCCGGCGACGGAGATTGAGTTTCAGGTTAAGGATAATGATGTGTTTGGAGCGGATTTGATAGGTGTTGTAACGATTTCTGCTGAGAGAGTGATTTCCGGTGAGGTTATTGACGGTTGGTTCCCGATAATCGGTCCGAATGGTAAACCGCCTAAACCGAATGCTGCGATACGGTTACAGATTAAATTTACCTCGTGTGATTATAGAAATACGGTTGCGGTTGGGACGGATGAGTTGTTTGGGTTGAAGGAGAGTTATTTTCCGGTTAGGCATGGGGGGAATGTGACCTTGCACTACTAGAAAAGTGGCATTTTGCTACAAATTTTTCTTACGGAAAAAAATGCGTCACAAATCATAACAAATTTGCTACTCATTTGTGACGAAAAAAAATCTATAATTTTTTTAACAAATTTGTGACACAATATATCTACAAATTCTTAGGAAATTGTGTAGGAAATGCGTCACAAATTTCCTACACCATGTTTTTGTCACAAATGCGTTGAAAATTGTGTTACAAATGTGTAGTAATTGGTTTGCGACAAGGGTTTTTCTAACATCAAGGTTTTGTTGAAAATGCGTCACAAATCTTGCATTTTCTTGATTTGTGACGCATTTTCAACAAAACCTTGATGTTAGAAAAACCCTCGTCGCAAACCAATTACTACACATTTGTAACACAATTTTCAACGCATTTGTGACAAAAACATGGCGTAGGAAATTTGTGACGCATTTCCTACACAATTTCCTAAGAATTTGTAGATATATTGTGTCACAAATTTGCTAAAAAAATTATAGATTTTTTTTCGTCACAAATGAGTAGCAAATTTGTTAAGATTTGTGACGCATTTTTTTCCGTAAGAAAATTTTGTAGCAAAATGCCACTTTTCTAGTAGTGTTGTATCAGGATGCACACGTGCGGGAAGGGGAGATACCGGAGATTGGATTGGATGAGGGGAAGGTTTTTGAGCAGAGAGGGTGTTGGGAGGATATTTGTCATGCTATATTAGAGGCTCATCATTTGGTGTATATTGTTGGTTGGTCGATTTACAATAAGGTGAAGTTGGTTAGGGAGCCGACGAAACCGACGAGGAGTGGTTGGGATTTGAGTCTTGGGGAGTTGTTGAAGTATAAGTCACAGGAAGGGGTTAGGGTTTTGTTGTTGGTTTGGGATGATAAAACGTCGCATAACAAGTTCTTTATTAAGACGGTATGATTACTGAATCTGTGTTTAGTTTGTGTTCATTGATTATTGCTGATTTGTAAGGTTTTGGTTTTATTCAATTATTCTTTGGTGTTACATAGTTAGGATTTAGGAAGATACCTATTAAGTTAAAGTAGATCCTTGCAAGATTTTTAATGATATGAGTATACATCAGTAGTACTCTGCTTTGCTATATACATATAGTAAGTTGATTTCCTTTTTATGGAATTTAGAAATTAAAGCTTTAGTGTTGTGGGATGGGATAAAGTAAAAAAGAATAACTTGGTTTGAACTTCTATGAAAGGGAAAAATGTTACTCCTTTTGAAGAAACTGGAAACATGTTAGCTTTATTCTTTGTCTGTTATTACTTTTACTAATTTTACTCATATATAATTGTATTGCCAGCAAATTTGACTTTGCAATTAAGAAAGAAAAAAGTGAAATAAATATATATTTATGGTTGTTTAGACACATACATAGATATAGTTGTATGCACACCTAGATATAGATAGATATATTGCTCCACACATGTATTTTTGTGTATAGTTTGTATGCACACATTAGTGTGGGGCCTCCCCATAAGATTTGGATCTATTCAGTTTATTCATTGGCATTCCCTAATGTAATGGAATTAGTTGGAAGATACCAAGATGACCTAGATCCTTGCAAGATTTTAATGGATATGAGTATACATCAGTATTATACCTTATGTAAGGTATTCCAGGTGATTATATATAAATATTTCATATGGTTGTGTGTGCAGGAGGGAGTTATGCAAACTCATGATGAAGAGACAAAGAAGTTTTTCAAACACTCTTCAGTCCACTGTGTGCTTTCACCTCGATATGCAAGCAACAAACTTAGCATCTTCAAACAACAGGCATGCTTCTTACTATGGCATGAATATTGCTTTTTCAGAGCATCTTATAAGCAGATTGCTAGATCCTACAATACCTAACCTCATTGTTTTTTAAGAATTTTAATTTCGAAAGGGATACTTGCGCAGTGGAGTAATCAGGGGATTAGGTATGGCAATTGGTTATCTAATGCAATTGAATTATATTTGCTATTTTAGATGTGCTTTGTAGTGCGTAGATAGTTCTAGCCTGTGTATTAGTTGAGAGTTAAAAATCAAAACTTAGCTTTAGGCTCTAAGCAATGGATTGTTATGATAAGTTGAACATAAAGTGGTGTTGTGTACCATTTTGAGGTAAGGAAGATATTGAGATGCTATAATTCTTGATTTTAAAGTAAATAGAGTTTAATGCGTGTTCTCAATTCTGACGATGTTGAACATGCTTCTTGCCTATGTGTTAGTTAAGAAATAGAAATCAAAACTTTGCTCTAGCCTCTAAGTACTCCCATTGTTATGATAAGCTGATTTTGTTGACCATTAAGTGGTGTTATATTGCGGTGTTGTGTTTCCTTACGAGGCATTAAGTTATTGAGATGCTATAATTCTTGAAATAAGTGGATATTTCTGACTTAATTGAACATGCTTCTTGCCTATGTGTTAGTTAAGAATTAAAAATTGAAACCTTGCTCTAGCCTCTAACTCTCTAAGCATTGGATGTTATTATTGAATAGTTATATGATAAGTTGACTATATTCTCATTTATGACTTTGTTGAACGTACTTCAGGTTAGTGAGATTATGTTAAACTATGTTATGCATTTGAACTTTAGAGATGGGATTTGATTGAATATGGTTTGCTCAAAATCTTTACCAAAGTAATAAACTGGAAAAAGAATGTTACAACATATTGTTGCATACTTGCATAAAGGAATAATACACCATATCATAATCTATGAATCAAGAAAATAACAAGTGAAGTTATGGTTGTAAATTTGCAGGCCAAAGTTTTCCATTATGGGTCAATAAGCTTGATCGTGGAGCCATGCAGATCAGCACATCTTAAAGCAATGGAGGTTGCAAAGGAAGCAGGGGCACTTCTGTCATATGACCCAAATCTCCGGCTGCCATTGTGGCCATCAGCAGAGGAGGCACGTGAGCAAATCATGAGCATATGGGACAAGGCCGAGGTGATCAAAGTGAGTGATAACGAGCTTGAATTTCTCACAGGAAGTGACAAGATTGATGATGAGTCAGCAATGTCTTTGTGGCACCCTAATTTGAAGCTTCTGTTGGTCACTCTTGGTGAAAAAGGTTGCAACTACTACACCAAGGTATGTAGCCTGTTGACCCATTCTTATTATTATTACTACTGCTAATTTGGCTGAAAATCTTGAATCTGAAGCAATGTACAGCTTTTATTGCATAACTTATAGTTTTTGGTTTGGGATTTTCGGTTCTAGAAAAGGGTTATGACTTATGAGCCATCATTTTTAAATGTACTATTTTATTTATTTATTTATATAGAGAGAAAGGGAAGTTATTATCAACATTTTAAAAACTGGACGGATAACCAAGGCGCTCATTTATACAATTCATATAAACCCTATGTGTAACAGAACCGCTAGCATCAACGGTTTCTGGTTTAACAGGTCCAGTTTTGGTTTTTAAAACACTTCTTGGTATATTTGATATTAGATATAAATTGTTTTTAAAAAAGAAGATTTTTTTATAATTTAGATTATGATCTGCTATTATTATTTTCTGTCTTATCCAATAAGCGACCCATTGGTCACTTTAATTAATTAACATAGCATTTTATTATAAAATTTTGAATTAAAAGTTGATTATTGCAGGAAAAGGACCCACATCCAGCTCTATTTATTCCTGCTTTACATTAAATAGTAACAATAAAGAATCCTGCATCATGATTCATGATGAAAGATGAAATAACACCTTTCAGCCAAAGTGGCATACATTTACTATTAATTTCATGCCGAAAGTAAAACATTCACCTAACAAAAGGCTTTAATCCAAGTCTTGGATCTTGAACTAAATTATAAAAAAAATAATTATTCCAAATATATAAAATTGAGTCTCAAAGACTTGCATTATGTTGTTTAATATCTTTTTATAAATCTTGAATATTGCAGCATTTTCATGGTACGGTGGCTGCATTCCCTGTGAAAGCAGTGGACACAACGGGCGCAGGTGACTCCTTTGTTGGTGCTCTTCTCACAAAGATAGTTGATGACCAATCCGTGCTAGAGGTGAGTTAAATGGGTTTTTTTTTATGAAAGTGTTCCGGGTCAACTCAAACTGACCTGACCCGTTATGGATAAAGGGTAAAGTTTGGAACATGTGACTCATTTTGATATTGAAATGACAAAGCCCTTTTGCTGACGTGGCGTCCATTGGTTCATTCAATCCCCCCTTGAAATCGCCACGTGGCATAATAATTGAAAGAGTTTGGTGTTTTCTAATTTTTTTCATTATTGATTATGTTTAACTTATTTACACAAAGTGAAAGAAGATATAAATTGATTCATCTATGATGATGGAGGCTGTTTGATTTTTATTTTTACAGGAACGTGGGGGCCATCTCGAGGTGGGGATGGATTGAAGTGCTCTTATGTCCAATAATATATTAGGTATATTCTCTAAAAACCATCTACATATACAATATTGTGTAACCGATCATGTAGTTTAGATCATCGTATGTTACAACATATACAAGAGAAGCTTTTAAAGAAACTAATGAATTTTCATGGTAGAAATGTTCGATAATTTATTCAGCATGTTGTTGATTTCAATTGATATGCTTGAAGGTAATTTCATTTGATGACATTAGTTACGACGCCAATTTGGATGATCACTTGCTTATTTGCTCTGTATATCAAGAATGCATGAATATAAGTGATTACTTTTCATCGACCATGTCGTTTATAATGAAAAACACAAACCTCTTACTGCTATTAATCATGTTTATTTGTCTCTGTTTAGGTTCTTTATGATTATGATGTGAAAAAAGAGGAGCTCCGTGCAAGAGCCAAGGGACTGAGGATTATTGGTTGGATCTTTCAGGTGTAGTTATGTGTACTTTTGGTACATTGTCAGTATGGCAGGATAGGTTAACTGGATATCCTAACATCACCCTCCTGTACATCCTAATGAATCTGATAATGCTGCTACTCTTTCAGATGATCATATTCCAGTCAATCACCCTGCTGTTGAAGAAAATTATGATGTTGTTGCTCTTAATGAAGATAAAAATGTTGTTGATCTTACTTTGGATTCTACTGCTGATGAAGATCCAACAGTAGTTAAACAACTTACACATAAATTTGTAAAGTTCCAACTCTTTTTAATCTTTAAATACTTTCAATTAACATTATTTTAACAACTTTATATTCTAATGTCAAATTTTACTCAATACTTATGGCAGAGATTTCCTATATGGTTTTCTCGAAAGGCTGACTTTGTAAATGGAGCAGAACTACAAATCAAGTTTGCTGATGGAAATATCATTAAGGAAAACATTCGTGCAGAAGTATCCGGAAATCAGGTGAGATTTGCAGTTTGTAAGTGGGCAACATGTATGCAAAAACTTGGAATACGCAATGGTGGCAGATATCGACTGAAATACTACAAAAGTGAAGGTCTCCTTGCTGTTTATAATGAATAGAACATCTCTACATAACATTATATGTTAAGTAGAATATGTTCCTCTTTAGTTGGTAGTATGTTTATATTTTGAAGTCTCAACTTTTCAACTATGAAATTTGTTATCATATACAACTTGGTCTAACGATGTTTCCCTAGCTATGTTTGACTAAAACTTCTTACTTTTAACCACTTTTTTGACTTCTGATTTACTGATTTTGAGTTGTATCACACTATTATAACCACTTCTTTTACCTCTCATTGAGTGATTTTGTGTTTTCATAATAACATAATATTATTGATTCACTGTGACATAAATAACATATGAACAAACAAACAAATTCTCACATAATCTAAAAACATAACATCCTTATTATTATTATCATTATTATTAATAACTATTCTATAACCAATCCATATTATTTATATTATATTTTATTCTAATATTTTAAGTAAAATACGTGCAATTGTCTATTGTAAAAGACTCATTTGTCGATTCCATATTATTTATATAAATTTTATTATTTTTCACCCCCGGGAAGCTCCCGGGTTATTTGCTAGTAATAATAATAATAATAATAATAATAACAATAATGATAATAATAATAATAATATTGATAATAATGCTGACAACTCAGATGGGCCTAACATTAATGATGTGGAATATGTTAATGAGCCTAATGATGTGTATGGACCTGAAGTGCAATTGTCCAGGAAGAGACAAAGGGGCGAGGTGGGCTATAATGAAAGACTTCTGGATCTTAATTCGCCTCCATCAAAAACTTTTGACCCGCTGTCATTCTCCATTGACTCAGTTCGTAAAGGTGATTCTGGTAACTCTAGGTCATCCAAAATAAGGAGGGTCAGGAAGAAGAATATCTCTGGTACCAGATCGGAGACGGCTGTTAATTTCCCCTTGGAGTTTGTCGTTCCCCAACATACTTCACTGACTGAAAATTTGTGTTCGGAAGAAGTTGGGCTAGATGTACCTGCGGAGCAACAAAAAACAGATGAGGTTATTGGTCCTGAGGTATCTGCCACCATTGACGTGGGGATGGTGGTGGGTATCGAAATTGGTGACTTCGAATCAAAACTGGAAAAAGTCACTAGGGAGGAAGGCGATAATGATCGGTCCCAATGAAGCTTCTCACATACAACGTAAGGGGGATGGGAGAGGATAGAAAAATTCTCTCGGTGGGGGATGTTATCAAAAGTCATAAACCTTGTTTTTTTGCAGTTCAAGAAACAATGATGAGGGATGGTTCGAGGATCGGTGTGCGGAAGTTTTGGGGTAAGAAGCCGGTTGACTACGAATGGGTTAACTCGGAAGGTAGATCCGGGGGTCTGCTTTCGTGTTGGGATCCCAGCGTGTTCCAGAAGGTTAGCGTAACCAGGCAGAGGTATTTCTTGATTATTTCTGGTATGTTAATTCAATCCGGGGTAACTATAAACTTCGGTAATGTCTATGCTCCTCACAATTTAAACCTGAAAGCTGAGTTATGGGCGGAGATTACGAATGTCATATCTACAACACCGGGGCTATGGGTTTTAATGGGTGACTTCAATGCGGTTAGGAATGCGGAAGAAAGAATGAACACGGAATTCAATCCTAGGTGTGCGGAGGCCTTCAATGCGTTTATTGATGAAAATGATTTGATGGAATACCCCATGGGGGGGTCGGAAGTTTACACGGGTGGCGGATTCAGGGAATAAACTTAGCAAGATTGATAGGTTCATTGTCTCCAACGATTTTTGGAACAAGTGGCCGGATGCGGTGGTTACGGCTTATCCGAGAACGTCCTCTGATCACAGCCCGGTGGTATTATCTACGGAGGCGGTCAATTTTGGCTCCACTCCCTTTAGATTCTACAACTCTAGCATCGGGAAACCGGGGTTAGATCTTGTGGTGTCTAATGCTTTAACGAATGTGAGTTTTGCAGGTCCGGCTGATGTTGTACTCGCCAACAAGCTTAAAAAAGTTAAAGAGGCCCTTAAAGTCTGGTTTATGCAGGCCCGGGATGCCAGAAATGGGTCTAAGATTCAGGTGTTAGCGAAAATATCAGAGTTAGATGGGGTGTTGGAAGAACGGCCGTTAACGGAGGCAGAGCTGCTACAATGGGCCGAAAGCAGGATGAATCTTGAGGAGATCAATCTGGAAATCGCAAGGGATCTAAAGCAAAAAGCTCGTTTAAAGTGGCTGGTCGACGGGGATGAAAATTCCTCTTTCTTCCATGGTTTCATAAATCATAATTTAGTGTCTAACAGGGTGAACGGTATTTTAGTTGGTAACGAATGGGTGGTGGATCCAATGAGGTTAAAGGCTGAGGCAAGGAAGTTTTTCGCCTTCAAGTTCCGTGAACCAATGCTTAACAGGCCCGCTTTTAGCTGCCCTCAAATTCGTCAAGTCTCATCTTTGGATGCGGACTTTTTAGTCGCACCGTTCTCGGAAGTAGAAGTGAAAAATGCAGTATGGGATTGCGGTTCAGAAAAGGCCCCTGGACCAGACGGGTTTACTTTTGGTTTCGTAAAACATTTCTGAGAGTTGCTTAAGTCTGACTTCCTTAAGGTCTTTCAGGAATTTTTCGAGCACGAAATCATCAACAGAGGCTGCAGCTCATCGTTCATTGCGCTTATCCCAAAGTGTACGTGGTGACCCTACTTCTTTCAATGAATATCGGCCCATAAGTCTTATCGGGGTTATTTCAAAGACGATTTCCAAAGTTTTGGCTAATAGACTAAAGGCGGTGTAACAACCCAGAGTGGACCCCCAAAATTTTTTCACGTTTGTATTATTATTTTATAATAAAATGAACCAGAATAATTAATAGCCGAGTCGGTTATGTCCGAAACTGAAAACGCAACCGTGATAAATAAAATATTATTATATAACTCGTTACGAAACCGAGCTAATACGCGAATCAAACCCGAACCCGATCCCGATGGTGATGATTGGTCACCATGGGACACATGGCATGAGTGCCATGTGCCCCATGGCACTCTTATAACCTTACACACACACACATCTCTTTTATAAAAACTCATACCCACATGATACCCAAAACCCCAAACAACCTTCTGATTATAAACTAGAGAGAGAGAGATCAGGAGAAGTAGAACCAAGGGGAGGAGGTGGACCTCCAGTCGTCCACGACGGAGGAGCGGCAGAGCTCCGGCCATCGGGTATCCAACATCACCCACACCATTCCCTAATCTCCACACTACTCGGTTATTATTATAGTGAGAGAAGAGAGCAGTAGAGAGAGAAAGAACCAAGGAAAAGAGAGGAGCAGAGAAAGAAGGTGGAAAAGCACGGTGGAGGAAGAAGGTGGAGACGCGGCGGCAGCGGTGCCTTCGGCACCGGGTCATCGTCACACCCAGGTATAACTCAACACCATCTTCTTCTGTTTCTGAGAATTGGAGATCTGATGATGATGGTGGCAGGGGTTTAGGTGGTGGTTGACGGTGGTCAGAAGGTGGGAAGATGGTGGTCTTTGGTGGGTAGCCGGCTGTGGTGGTAATTATACAAGGTGGACAGGAGCCAAGGTGTACAGGGGAGCCGAAGGGACTGATCATCGATGATGTTGAATAACCATCGGGTCAAAGGTCGGGTTCAGCTCTGGTCAACAAGTTGGTCAACTGTCTGGTCAACATAAGATAACTGGGTCAGCTTTGGTTAACTCGAATCTAGAACAAACGAGAGGTACAACCGAACTTATTAGCTCGATAATTATATAGATTATAAACATTAATATTAGATAACCTTGCGTGTGGGACTTGACGAACATATTAGCAAATCGGACATAGAAGAATATTGATTATTGACTAATCGTTGGGATATTGTGGACACTACGCTTGAGACATGAACTTGAACATTGGAGATTTAGACGTGAAACTTTGGACATTTGACACTTAGGACACGAGTTCAACAAATAAGATTCGGACATTACTATAAGTACCAATATATAGTGATACATGTTACATTAATTTATATATTAAACCAATACTAGTTACAATAGGGCAAGACTCGGATACGAACCATGGGAATATCGGAGACTTAGGACTTGACACTTTGAACATATAAGCATATACTAAGATATATTATATATCGACTTATGTATTAGGACGAGCACTAGTCAGTAACATTTGGACAATGGAACTAGGATGCGGACTTGATTAGAACTAGACCTGGAATTGTAATAAATAGAACCCATACGCCCAAGCCTGTCCCCACGCATGATCTTTGTAATTAAACCAAAGACTAATAACATTGTCGACTTAGGATTCGCTCAGGAAGATATCAGGATGCGATGGCAGACGCTTATTTTCATATTATTACAACCATATTACATCCAGGTGAGTCTCGTGTACCATTCCCCTTTTTGTATTTTAACTGTTTTGGGGTGAATACATGCTTCCAGGTAGAACCAGTTAAATGCGATGAACCAGATGATGTGACAAGGTGCTCCCGATACCACCACACTCATCAACCCAACGGGAGATTGGGCCGATTGATATGTGGGTAGCGCTACTTGGGGAAACCCCCGCACGCAGTGGACTCGGAAGCCCGGGAAACCCTCCGCTGTGGTATGTGTCACGTATTTTGCCATGGGAGTCCATAATGGGAGTAGATGGATTCATTGTTAGGATTGAGGTGTGGCTTGTACATCGTTATATGTTAGACTGTTTTAACCTGTTAAACTTGCTTTTGAATAATAACTTGTTTTGAAATGATAAGCCTTATTTTAAACTAGTTAAACGCACGCACGGACTCACCAACATTATTGTTGACCCAAACTCTTTTAAGCATGTGTTCAGGTACCTATTAAGTTAGAAGAAATGAGCAGATACGACTCGGAGTATCCTCGACGGATGAATCAGAAGACAAGCGAGAACCTTAGACATTACCTAGAATATTGAACGGGAGAATGTATAGTATATAGAAATGTAAACTATTATTATTATTTATAAAAGATTATTTATTTAAATTGCTTTCGCTGTTTGCTTGCATTGCGTGATGTTTGGTAACAATCTGTATTTCGACCAGGCCCACCTTCGTCGGGTTGTGACAGGCGGTATTGCTGAAGCGAATAAGAATCCCATTAGGCTTCAATCGTGAACCTTAGGATCCTGACCTTTGAAACCACATAGATCATTTCGGTTTGGAGAACCGGAACGTGGCGGATGAATTGGAGTTGCAGCATGGTGATACCGAGCGAGTCGACCACGGGTACTGAACACATTAGGATGAGACTTTACCAAAAACACGTGAGTAAATCAGAGAGAAGATGAGATATCATGATTTTTATAAAGAATATACTTGGATGCTTAAGTGAGGCGGGGAAGTGATTATGGTCGCGAACATAATTATGAATCCGCAGGCACAAGGGCATTTCGGGAATATCTTATTAAAGATCGTGAGAGTCGAATCAACACTCTGAAACAAGAAACTTGTCTAGACCACGAATACCTACTAGAGATGGATTAGGAATACACCATGTCTTGTGTGCTTCTTGGTTTCTTAACTACAACATTTTCCTCCGATGAATTGTAGCCTCGAATCTTTCAAATGATCCTCCGACATTTATTAAAGCACCTTGATAGAGCTATCCGTAAGAAGCTCCTTGTTGTGTAACAAACATTCCAAATTTCTATTTTAGAAAACCAAACTCATATTCAATGCTCCGTTTTAACGTTTAAATCCTATTTTGTCTTCCATTTGATTTAATTTCGCGAAATCTTGAAAATCCAGGATCACTTTAGAAAAACTCATAAGCCAACCTGGTGATTTTTCCTCATTTTGCCATCAGAAATCCCTCGGATACCGTGCTCCAGCTCTTTTGATGACACTTAAGTACATAAATTCCCATGTTTATTCCTGGCTCTCTGGATATTTAAGTCTTTTTGAAAAGTATAACTCCTGAAAGCTTACGTGAATACCAAAGAAAACATTAGTTTACTCCTTGATCATCCCAAATCTGTGTTAAAATTTTCTGATTACCAACCAAAATGTCGAATTTCTTCCCAACTTTGAGCGAAGACGTACTTACCATCATGATTATTCGACCAAGAATTAGACAACTCTGGATATTTGAGACGATCTTGTACCATAATCCCCGTGATACCCCTACCTCTAGTCATACATAGTACAACACCTAGTTCTTCTAAAGAAATTTCGATGAAATGTAAGTGAAGGATAGGAAATTTTCACATAGATTTCATGGTTAACCCCGCCAATCTGACTTAGAAACCCTTGAATTGCTAAACATCAAACAAGAAACAACTTAAAGAGTATAAACCTCCGTAGAAAACTCTCCCTTCATTTGTACTCAAACCATTAATTCGGATCCAAGCGAAACGTATATGTGCCTCAATACTATTACAAGTTTTCTAAAACTTTGCATTTTAACCATTCGCGCTAAATATCTTCAGAAAACGTAACACTCTAATGTAAGGTAAATTGGAATCGCCAATTTACGGATACGTTATGGTGGTATAGAATTTTAAGCGGATTTTTGGAAAAGATTCCGGTCCTATTTAAAGTACCAAAGGTGTGGTGGGTTGGCTGCGGTACACCCTATATATAAACACTGATGGTATATCAAGAATGAGACTGAGAATCAATTCGAAAATTTAAACTCTATTCTTTGAAAAAGACTTCTGGTAAGCTTCTGGTGTATCAAAGGTGTGGTGGGTTAGCTGCGGTACACCCTATATATAAGCACCAATGGTATGTCAGAATCAAGACTGGAAGTCCGACCCAGAATAAACTTTAGTCTGTTTTCGGAAGTTGCGTTAAACCAAATATCATTTCTTTGTTATTTTTGGCAAAACTATTGATTTTGATCGAATATCGCAATCCTTTCAAGGACGGTGCGCTCGATGTGAAAAAAATAAAAATAAAATAATAATAATAATAATAATATTCACTCTTTCTTTTTTCCAAGTGAAACTCTTCGGCCCAAACCAGAAGGTATCCTTTTATTGATTGACACAGAAATCTTCCGGGAATTTGTTTATAAACTCGATTGTGGTAAATGGAAACGCCAAAACCATTTTGATCCCCTATTTTGAACAACAAGGAAAACACTCAATATAAGGAGTATTTCTTTACTAAAGCCCAAGTGACGCACAACTTGGCAAATGTAAAATTAGTTTTCTCTTGCTCACCCATTCGAATGCCTTCCATCCCTCCTCATTGTTTCGTTTTGTTCGATCAATGAGAAAATAAAACATGGATCATTCTTAAGACCAATCGGACAACTAAAACTCAAGAAATTTGCAGGACTTGTTTCCTTGATTTCCATGTCCTAGCTGTTCATTTACTCGTTTTGACAACTGTCAAGCTACCAGTATGGTGAACCTTCCTGTATTGGACGCGTTATTCGATGAGTCAATCCCCATACTCTCATTTTATAGTAGGATCGTTAAGGTTTAAGCCTTCCCATTGTTCGGATGAACCGCAAACCTGTTTTGGAAAACACAGTAAGACCTGCACAACACTCTAGTATACATAGATCGATGTAACCTAGTGGTATGTTTTTGAATTTATTTCCCCACCTTTCCTGAAGTAGGACCTATTTAGATAGAGATATAACCATAAGTTCGTGTCCACGAGTGACGCTAGAGAAGATAATCTTAACAAGTTATAAGAACGGTGGTTGAACCACGAGATCTATGACCCCAACCATAATTTCGCGGACGAAATTCTTATAAGGGGGGGAGAATGTAACAACCCAGAGTGGACCCCCAAAATTTTTTCACGTTTGTATTATTATTTTATAATAAAATGAACCAGAATAATTAATAGCCGAGTCGGTTATGTCCGAAACTGAAAACGCAACCGTGATAAATAAAATATTATTATATAACTCGTTACGAAACCGAGCTAATACGCGAATCAAACCCGAACCCGATCCCGATGGTGATGATTGGTCACCATGGGACACATGGCATGAGTGCCATGTGCCCCATGGCACTCTTATAACCTTACACACACACACATCTCTTTTATAAAAACTCATACCCACATGATACCCAAAACCCCAAACAACCTTCTGATTATAAACTAGAGAGAGAGAGATCAGGAGAAGTAGAACCAAGGGGAGGAGGTGGACCTCCAGTCGTCCACGACGGAGGAGCGGCAGAGCTCCGGCCATCGGGTATCCAACATCACCCACACCATTCCCTAATCTCCACACTACTCGGTTATTATTATAGTGAGAGAAGAGAGCAGTAGAGAGAGAAAGAACCAAGGAAAAGAGAGGAGCAGAGAAAGAAGGTGGAAAAGCACGGTGGAGGAAGAAGGCGGAGACGCGGCGGCAGCGGTGCCTTCGGCACCGGGTCATCGTCACACCCAGGTATAACTCAACATCATCTTCTTCTGTTTCTGAGAATTGGAGATCTGATGATGATGGTGGCAGGGGTTTAGGTGGTGGTTGACGGTGGTCAGAAGGTGGGAAGATGGTGGTCTTTGGTGGGTAGCCGGCTGTGGTGGTAATTATACAAGGTGGACAGGAGCCAAGGTGTACAGGGGAGCCGAAGGGACTGATCATCGATGATGTTGAATAACCATCGGGTCAAAGGTCGGGTTCAGCTCTGGTCAACAAGTTGGTCAACATAAGATAACTGGGTCAGCTTTGGTTAACTCGAATCTAGAACAAACGAGAGGTACAACCGAACTTATTAGCTCGATAATTATATAGATTATAAACATTAATATTAGATAACCTTGCGTGTGGGACTTGACGAACATATTAGCAAATCGGACATAGAAGAATATTGATTATTGACTAATCGTTGGGATATTGTGGACACTACGCTTGAGACATGAACTTGAACATTGGAGATTTAGACGTGAAACTTTGGACATTTGACACTTAGGACACGAGTTCAACAAATAAGATTCGGACATTACTATAAGTACCAATATATAGTGATACATGTTACATTAATTTATATATTAAACCAATACTAGTTACAATAGGGCAAGACTCGGATACGAACCATGGGAATATCGGAGACTTAGGACTTGACACTTTGAACATATAAGCATATACTAAGATATATTATATATCGACTTATGTATTAGGACGAGCACTAGTCAGTAACATTTGGACAATGGAACTAGGATGCGGACTTGATTAGAACTAGACCTGGAATTGTAATAAATAGAACCCATACGCCCAAGCCTGTCCCCACGCATGATCTTTGTAATTAAACCAAAGACTAATAACATTGTCGACTTAGGATTCGCTCAGGAAGATATCAGGATGCGATGGCAGACGCTTATTTTCATATTATTACAACCATATTACATCCAGGTGAGTCTCGTGTACCATTCCCCTTTTTGTATTTTAACTGTTTTGGGGTGAATACATGCTTCCAGGTAGAACCAGTTAAATGCGATGAACCAGATGATGTGACAAGGTGCTCCCGATACCACCACACTCATCAACCCAACGGGAGATTGGGCCGCTTGATATGTGGGTAGCGCTACTTGGGGAAACCCCCGCACGCAGTGGACTCGGAAGCCCGGGAAACCCTCCGCTGTGGTATGTGTCACGTATTTTGCCATGGGAGTCCATAATGGGAGTAGATGGATTCATTGTTAGGATTGAGGTGTGGCTTGTACATCGTTATATGTTAGACTGTTTTAACCTGTTAAACTTGCTTTTGAATAATAACTTGTTTTGAAATGATAAGCCTTATTTTAAACTAGTTAAACGCACGCACGGACTCACCAACATTATTGTTGACCCAAACTCTTTTAAGCATGTGTTCAGGTACCTATTAAGTTAGAAGAAATGAGCAGATACGACTCGGAGTATCCTCGACGGATGAATCAGAAGACAAGCGAGAACCTTACACATTACCTAGAATATTGAACGGGAGAATGTATAGTATATAGAAATGTAAACTATTATTATTTATAAAAGATTATTTATTTAAATTGCTTTCGCTGTTTGCTTGCATTGCGTGATGTTTGGTAACAATCTGTATTTCGACCAGGCCCACCTTGGTCGGGTTGTGACAGGCGGTAATCGGCTCCCTTGTCACAGAAGTACAATCCGGCTCTTTGGGTGATAGGAATATCTTGGACGGGCCGCTAATGGTGAACGAGATTATTTCGTGGGCAAAAAAATCACGCTCACAACTGTTTATACTAAAAGTCGATGTGGAAAAAGCATACGATAGTATTAGTTGGAAATTTATTTTGGAAGTTTTACGCCAAATGGGTTTCCCGAGTAGGTGGATCAAGTGGGTGGCAGGGATCCTGGAATCATCTCGGGCGTCAGTTCTTATTAATGGATCACCTACTTGGGAGTTCGATTGTTTTCGTGGCGTGCGTCAAGGCGACCCTCTATCCCCTTTTATTTTTATACTCGCAATGGAGGCTCTCACTTGCTTCATCGGAAAGGCGAACGAAACGGGTTTGATTAAGGGTGTCCGGCTGCCAAATAACGGACCTGTAGTAACACACTTAATGTATGCGGATGATATCGTATACGCAGGGGAGTGGTCCGAGAGCAATGTACGTAATGTCATCAGGCTGATGCGTTGTTTTTATCTAATCTCGGGCCTAAAGATAAACCATAATAAGACCAATCTGTTTGGGGTTGGGGTACCAGTCTCGGCTGTTGAATCAGTGGCTTCGGCCATTCATTGCAGGGTTGGTAGTTTTCCGTGCAGGTATCTGGGGATCCCGGTTGGTGTCAACATGAACCAGGTCAGGTTTTGGTCGGAGGTGGTTAATGCTTTCTCAAGCCGGTTATCAAAATGGAAGGCAAAAAACTTGTCTTTTGGTAGCCGAGTGGTTCTACCGAAATCGGCCCTGGATAGCTTCCCACTATATTTCTTCTCCTTGTTCAAAGCACCCAAAGGGGTTATTGACAAGCTCGAAGCAATTAGAAGACGGTTTTTTTGGGGTGGCGACGACGAAAGATCAAAGACAAACTGAGTGGCTTGGGAGAAGGTTATCGGACCAATTAACAAAGGGGGCTTGGGTTTGGGTTCGCTGAAAGTAATGAATGATAGTTTGCTTACAAAGTGGTGGTGGAGGTTTAAGGTTGAGGGAGGAGCGTTATGGCATCGGGTTGTTTCAGCTATACATTATTGTCCTAACGGTTGGTTCTACATACCGATTAAAACAGGGATGTCGGGCACATGGAACGCAATTAATCGTTTGGATAAGGATCTATGGGAACTGAATATTGACTTAAAATGCATCATTAAGGCAAAGGTTGGCAACGGTCTACACACAAGGTTTTGGATAGATTGGTGGCTAGGGGATGGTCCGTTAATAAACTGTTTCCCAGCCCTATTTGCGATTGAAGCTAACAATAAAGCCACAGTAGCTGAACGTTTAGCAGCGTGGGAGTGGAGAAGAACACCGTGCAGCCCCGAAGAGATGGCCTAATTGCAGCTGTTGACATCCCTGCTGCCTTCGTCAGTTTCCAGCAGCCAGAATGACACTTGGGTCTGGACAAACGACAGTTCTGGTATGTTTTCAGTCTCGGATTGCAGGAAGTTAATTTCCCGACACGCAGTCCCGTTTTATCCCTTTGAGTGGGTGAAAGGGGTTCCGCGGAAAATAAGCATATTTGGGTGGAGGCCGATTCAGGATCGGCTACCAACTTTGCTCGGCCTAAATAAGAGGAGGATAGTGAACGGTTCTACAACCTGCAGAATGTGTGGAGACGCAGACGAAAACGCTGATCATCTATTCACCGGTTGTATTTTAGCGGCTCAATTGTGGCAAAAGGTTACTGCTTGGGTTGGGTGTTCACCAATTTTTGCTTTCAATGTGAAAGACTTGTTCGAGGTGTACAGAACTATCAATGAGCCTAAGGAGAAGCGAAGTATTATAAGAATTATAATTATGGCAACTTGTTGGGCGATTTGGAAAGCACGCAACGAGTTGATTTTCAACGGGCGAAGAGTAAATGCGGGAGGAGTGTTTGCTGAAATGCAAGCTTTGGCGTTTTCATGGGTCAAACACAAGATGAAACGAACGACCTGGACGTGGGAGAATTGGGTTGGATTTAACGTACCAATAACATAGACGGGTGTAGTGTAGTGTATGTGGGTGAGTCATTGATTGTAAGTAGCGTCTCGCTTGGTTGCAATCTTGTAAATATTTTGGGTGAAATGAAAGTTTCGATGTTTGCCGATAAAAAAAAATTAACAAAACATCATAGAATCTATCCATGTGGACTAACCACATTTTTTTCATTATGATAGAAAGTTGCACGACCGATCATTGACAAACTCGAAACATTAATTCCCACAATATATTACATACAACAACAAAACCAACCCAAGGCATCAACCAAAACCTCTTATAGAACGTTATCTACGTACACAACATCAACGCCAACGAGTCGAAACCCCCAATAAAATCGACACAAATCCCGCCGGGGTTCTGTTATTTGAACCGCCGGTGGTGGCAGCTGCCCCCGGCCAACCCTCGTTGAATAACTGGTCGGAGGGTACCGAATGAGGTTTAGCCTAGATTGTTGATCTTGGTGGGGTTTTCTTGTCACCATCATATCGTGTTTAGATCCAAAGATCGAATACCCGTACGTTATTCAAATTATGAAAATACAACACTTTAATGGAACCAATTATTTGCAAGAATAATCGAGGTGATTGGATAAACTCTCTTTTTATGGTTTGATTATATGATATTGCAAGTATATAAGTTTTGCATGGAATTACATGTGCATAAGGTCAATATCAAGTACATATAGATAGATGAAACAAATAGTTAAAGTTATGATATGGACCAAAAATCTAGAATATTGATGACGGGTTATCTTCAAACACCTAGAACATGTTCGTGATTCTGGTAGATACCTCTACGTCTCTACGTGTTTATATAATCGTAGGATAAATGGTGGAGGTAGATTGGTAATTTTATGTTTAAAAAGTCAATACCAATTTAAAAACCAGGTTTTTATGTGTTTTAAAAACAACCTTTTAACCTGCATCAAAAAACGAAAAAAAGAAAAAGAATTTATCGATAACAAACATTTTTTTTTAATTTGTTGACTGTTTTTGACTACCCATAGTGGAAATTGGATTGATAAATATGAATTGCTTAACACAATAGTATGGAAACGATTTTATTGAATGATATTTGAAATTCTGCTGATTACAAAGTCAAACCGTTGCTACGGTTCACTAAGGCTGATGGGTGTGGGGCTTGTCCCCGGCCCGTTGAGGCGCGTCAAGGATATCCAGTTTCATCTCTTGGAGGCATTGGTGCTTTGATCTTTATTTTGAGAAAATCTTTCATAAACCACTCTATGGTTCTTTCGAATTCTAACTCGAATTTCCTCTTGTATCTTTCAACCATAGTAGTAATATGGATTAGATCCATAAACACAACACAATCTTGCAATCTTGTGCCTTCAGTTGGATACATAATGGGTCCTTTTTCCATGAACTCTTCAGCATCATCTTTGCTAACAGAAAAGCGTTCGAAATTCTTGAATACCGATGCCTTTTCTTTATCCAAATCAGTGAGTCCCTCTTCGATACCTTTTCCAAAACAAACTTTCTTTTCTTTCTTATCCTGTTTCGCTTTGTTTTTGTCCTGCGCCTCAGATGCACCTTCGGATGTGCCTTCGGTATCTCTCACAACTATATAATCTCTATCGGGGCACTTGAATGTTAAGTGATCATCACCATCACACATCCTGCACGTGATTATCTTTCTAAACTTCTAAATGATCGGCCTACGGATGTAACAAACATCACCATCAAACTCAACTTCTAGGCCTTCGGATGTGAGTCTATCTATACTCAAAACATTCCTTCTAAGAGTGGGTATATAGAACACCGATTTGATCTTATGAATCTGTCCTCCACTCGTGATAACCACCGAGCCTTTGCGTCGAAAATATTCCTTCCTATAACCGCTTGGGCAACCCTCTATCCCAAATGATTTGCTAAACACCGTGAATTGATATTTATCACCACAACCATGTTCTCTTCGTGTTAGACTTGCATACCATATATCATTCCATCCTTTTTCATCAGTTCCTTTAACCATGAATTCCGTTCTTCCTATCTTCTTCGGGCACTCTCTCCTATAGTGAAACGGTTCCTTGCACTTGCTAAAACACGTTGTTGGTGGATGTTCGGGGACTTCCTTTTTCAGCCTTAACTTGCCTATCAAATTCTTCTTCGGCCTTCGACAATTTGTTTTCTTGAATCTTGGATGAAGATCCGATATTGAATTTTGAAAATTTGATGTTGAGAGGATTCTCACAATCCTTAAACTCCACGGTTTCTGCCATCTTGGCCTTCTTCTTTCGATCATCACAATTGATCATAACACTAGGGATTAACGGTTTCTCATACACGTCCTCTTTCCCTATAGCACTAACATCTTCGGATTTTCTATCAATATCGAATATTCCACAGGTCTTGAATCTTGGCTCTGATGCCATGTTTGATTTACTGAAATTTGATATGCGAATGGTTATGTGAATGAATCTGTTTAAGAGGGAAAGGAATATGGAGGGAAATTTGAAAGTCGGTTATTGAACACAACGTTACATATATTGAAATGAACATACAATGACCCTATTTATACTTCCTAATCGGTATGTGTATCAACCGATGTGTCCCTAGACTTATACATAATATCCTATAACTAACTTGTGACAAACCGGTTAAGATATAACCGTTCAAACCTATTATCTAACTTAGGATATCTTACATTACCATATGTACAATATTTATTAACATATGTATACAATCAAGATTATTCTTCTAACACTCTACACCCACCTAACAATCACGTCGGTTTAATTCTTGTTTACTAAATTACAACTGACACACAAACTATCTAATAAGTACATATCTGGCACTAACTTTACTAACGGGGTTTTCTAACAGAGTTACCAAGATCAGGATTAACTAACAAGCTTCATGAAAAAACAAGCCAGCAAGAAGAACCTAGTTTCTTCAGCAAATTGGTTTTTTATTGGGTGAACCCATTGCTTGCTAAAGGCTACAAAAAACCGTTAGTTCTTGAAGATATTCCATCTCTAGAATCCGTAGACCAAGCCATGGTTGCCCATGAAAAATTCACAAAAGCATGGGATTTGCTTCGAGCCGAACAAGCCTTAAACAATGCTAACATGGTTCTTAAAACATTAGTCAAGGTATATTTCCATGAGATGGTTTTATCAGGAGTTTGTGTCTTTCTTAGGACAATAGCCGTTGTGGCTAGCCCGTTGTTACTCTATGCTTTCGTTGGCTATACAAACCGCGAAATTAAAGATTTACATCAAGGGTTCTTTTTAGTCGGGTACTTGACTGCAGTTAAAGTGACTGAGTCACTGAGTCACAGGCAGTTTTATTTTATTGCGCGAAGGACAGGTATAAGAATGAGGTCGGCTTTAATGATGAAAGTGTATGAGAAACAACTTAAACTTTCTCATTTAGGAAAGAAACGACATTCTGCTGGAGAAGTTGTGAATTACATAGCGGTTGATGCTTATAGAATGGTTGAATTTCCTATGTGGTTTCATGTGGGTTGGTCTTCTTTCATTCAGTTATGTCTAGCTATAGGTGTATTGTTTTTTATAGTAGGACTAGGTGCATTTCCAGGTTTAGTCCCTCTAATCATATGTGGACTTCTTAATGTACCATATGCAAAAGCTATTAAGAAGTGTCAATTAGAATTCATGGTGGCTCAAGATAAGAGACTAAGATCCACTTCTGAGATATTGAACAATATGAAGGTCTTAAAGTTGCAATCTTGGGAACAAAAATTCAAAGAAATAATTGAATCTTGTAGAGAACTTGAATTCAGATGGTTATCTGAAGCCCAATTCAAGAAGGTTTATGGCACAATTTTGTATTGGTTATCACCGACGCTTGTTTCTTCAGCCATACTTATTGGATGTTTATTTTTGGGAAGTGCCCCTTTAGATTCGGCCACTATTTTTACAATTTTGGCAACTTTAAGAACTATGTCTGATCCCGTAAGGTTTTTGCCCGAGGCGATTTCTGCATTAATCCAAGTCAATGTCTCGTTTGACCGGATTAATTCTTTCTTAGTTGATGATGAACTAAAGGATGAATTATCGAAAAGAGACCAAGAAAGGGAGAAATCAGATGACAGTATTAGAATAAAAGATGGGAATTTTGCATGGGATCCTGAATCATCTATTCAAACACTTAGGGATGTAAGTGTTGAAGTAAAATGTGGCCAAAAGGTTGCAGTGTGTGGTTCGGTTGGTGCTGGGAAATCAACTATGTTAAATGCTATTCTTGGAGAAATATCCAAAACTTCAGGAACAGTAAGTTCATATCTTGGTGCTTGTATTAAATGGTAACCATTTTTTCTTGTCCCACAATGCCCTAAATTTATTTGAAACATTTAGAAATAAACACACCTTTTTTCTTTCTTTTCAAGTGGTCTAGAAAGACTATATGCATTTCGTGGAGGTTTTTGAACTTGTTTTGGTTTCTAGGGAGTCTGCGAATCAAGGAGCACACTCAATTGGAGTTCGCTAGTCAAATGATCACTCCTTTTTTTTTGTTTTGCCATGTCAGCATATATGAGGAGTTAGCTTGCCATATGAAT
This sequence comes from Ambrosia artemisiifolia, assembly GCA_032199755.1. Taxonomy (NCBI): domain Eukaryota; kingdom Viridiplantae; phylum Streptophyta; class Magnoliopsida; order Asterales; family Asteraceae; genus Ambrosia; species Ambrosia artemisiifolia. The sequence continues at coordinate 886,037 of CM063523.1, forward strand.
ATCTGGTATGAAAATGATTGGAGTCTATTGCCTTGGATAGCGAACTCCCTAAAAACCAAAATACATCCAAAAACCTCTAAGAAACACATTTTGTTAAAACACCTAGACATAAATATAAAAAAAAGCCTTGAATCAAAATCAATTTGGCCTTTTTTTCTCTCTATGTGGGGCTGATATATTTAACTTTTAAGGTTTAAATGTATAAAAAGAAATGGTTACATGTGATGTTATCTAGTGGGGTTAGATAATGACATAAGAACCGGCTACCCATAGGGTCATGACACGACACCTATGGGTATTTTTTCCCGTTGTATATGTTTAATTAGCCCGATCTTCTCATACCTTGTTTGATAAGTGATAGCCTTACTATGTAATATGAATATTATATATGCATTCAAGTTGTGTAATTTATATCAAGTTCATTGCAAATATTTTTGTTCCCAGGTGGATGTTTTTGGATCAATTGCTTATGTTAGCCAAACATCTTGGATTCAAAGTGGTACAATTCAAGATAACATACTTTATGGAAAGCCAATGGTTAGAAATAAGTATGAAAGAGCCATAAAAACTTGTGCTTTGGATAAAGATATAGAAGCTTTTGAACATGGAGATTTAACAGAAATAGGCCAAAGAGGTATTAACATGAGTGGTGGTCAAAAGCAAAGAATTCAACTTGCGCGAGCAGTATACAATGATGCTGACATTTATCTTCTAGATGACCCTTTCAGTGCAGTAGATGCACACACTGCAACAAGTCTCTTTAATGTAAGATTTCACCTTCTTATAATGACATTTTGCAAATTGTTAGGCTTCCTTTCCCTTTATTATTGTATTTTTAGTATTATGGAGACTTAATAAAGCTGTTATGAAAGAAATATAACTGTCAATTGTATGTTGAATCTTCTATTGTTTCAGGATTGTGTTATGACTTGTCTTAAGGATAAAACTGTCATTCTTGTCACTCATCAAGTGGAATTTCTTTCATATGTTGACAATATTCTGGTAATCAGGATTAAACATTATTGTTATTATTGTATATATACATTTCATTTTGGATTAATTTCACATGTATCCTTCTACATTTTTTAAACATCATATATATCCTTCTAAATTTTATAATAAAGTATTTATCTCAACATCAAGAATTTTACTTTTATTCATTAGAAATAATGATAACATCAATTACACCCAAACTTCTAGTAAAATGAATGAACAAATAAGAAAACAATATTATTGCTATGAACCATCACACCTCATAATGTATTTGTTTTCTTTCATTTAATAAAACATCAATTTTTTATATGTTTATACGCATACATATGATGTTTTAAATCTAGAATGATATATGTGAGCTTTATGGTTTTCAATCAATTTAACCGGTTGTATATATTGGCTCTCTTAAAAAGGTTCTGCAAGATGGTCAGGTTACACAAACAGGAAACTATGATGATCTCTTAATGGCAGGGACAGCTTTTGAGCAGCTTGTGAATGCTCATAAAGATGCCAATACAAACTTATATACTTCACCTTCTGAAAATAAAAACAAACTCCATAACACAGAAAATAAAAATTGGCTCAGTAAAAAGAACAGCAAGGAAAATATACTGACAAAAGGTTTAGGAGCACAATTGACTGAAGAAGAAGAAAAGGAGACTGGGAATGTTGGATGGAAGACATTCTTAGATTATGTTGTCATCTCAGAAGGATCATGGTTTTTTTCTTCAAGTGTCATGAGTCATGTTGGTTTTGTTGCTCTTCAGGCGACAGCAAGTTATTGGCTAGCATTTGGTATTCAATTACCTGCAATCACCACTGTCATGTTGATTTGTGTTTACACTTTTGTTTCAACTACAAGCATGCTCTTTGTGTCTTTGAGATCACTTTTTGCTACACTTTTGGGATTAAAAGCATCTAAGGCATTTTTCCACAAGTTCACAGATTCGGTTTTTGCTGCGCCCATGGTCTTCTTTGACTCTACTCCAGTTGGACGAATTTTAACAAGGGTAAAAGTTCATTAATTCCCTATACCAATAATTTGAAAATATTTAATTTGTGTGTGGTAAATGTGTTAATCCTAATTGGTTCCATGTGAAAAAAGAAGACGGTCAAAGTAGGTAAGGCGATAAATAAGAAAAGCATTTGCATATAAAGAAGGCTTAAAAAGGGATAATTATCCTAAGTGTTGGGTATAGTTTATAAGTAGTTAGTTAAAGATATATAAGATATATAATTTGTTAGTTTATCTTCCTAGTTGTTAGGAGTTTGAGCTTGCTTAGGAGTGTAGGATCGACTTTCGGGTCACCCGACAATCACGAGCTTTACTGTTTAGAGTGCGGAATCCACTAAACAGGTCCGGGCAACAAAAACGACTATGAAACTAAGATAAACGAAGCATCAACGCACACAAAATACGGTTAAAAGGTTGTATTGATTGATTAAAACAGAGCTCAGGTGTTTACAGACAATCTCAGACCTTTAGACCTTAGGTAGGGTGCTTGGGGAATGTGTGATGTAACAACTTAATGATTAGGGCAATGATTGATTGCTTTTATACCTATCCTACTCGTCCAGGGCCTTAGACACGAGTAGCAGTAAAACACACGAGTAGCTTGGGCAAGTAGCTAGCTACTCGCCTGAAACACAGGTGATTAGTTAAGCTACCCGTCTGTATCAAGAACTACTTGCCTGCAGCATCCAATCATGCCAAAACGACTTCCAAACACACCCAAGCACCCGTAATACATACCAAACATCACCTATACTAGAATAGGGATATCGTGTACTAACAAGGAGTCGAGTTATGTTTAGTATAAATAGGGTCTTTTTTAATTGGTTTTGTGTGGGCTTTGATTAATAAGATAAGCAAAAGAGTTGTGGTTGAGTTTGGTCACAATTCCGGCTGTGTTGTATTGCCTGATCCAATTGAATTCCAACATGTAGAAACATAAAAACCCGACACACCATCTTTGGTGACTAATCGATTTTCCATGCAGGTCTCATCTGATCTGAGTGTGATTGATTTTGACATACCATTTTCGTTTGCCTTTGCGGTTAGTGCTGGTATTGATTTACTTGCAACAATTGGTATTATGGCTTCAGTGACTTGGCAAGTTATCATTGTAGCCATCTTTGCTATCGCGGCTTCAAAATATGTTCAGGTGAATCGTTTTTATCCTTTACTAAAAATGTTTGTCTAGACTATGGTTCGCTTTTATAATGTTGCACAAGTTGTTAGGTTTGTGCGCCAGCCTAACATCTTTTTCTAAACTTCAGGGATATTATCAGCCAACTGCAAGGGAGCTAATGAGAATTAATGGAACCACAAAAGCACCCTTAATGAATTATGCGTCTGAGACGTCACTTGGAGTTGCAACAATAAGAGCATTTAAAATGCAAGATAGGTTTTTTAATGAATATCTAAAGTTGGTAGATAGAGATGCAAGTACTTTAATCTTCTCAAATGTAGCACTAGAGTGGTTGATTTTGAGAACAGAAGCTTTTTCAAACTTAACCCTAATCACAACTGCTTTTCTCCTGCTTTACACCCGAAAAGGCTCCATCTCTCCAGGTATGTTTGTTGGATCTAGAGGTGGCACCGGTTGGGTAATGGTCAAAACAATAAATGTTGACGCGAAACAGTACTTTAGGTCCCATTTTTTATAGTGTGCTAAATATGATTACAAACTAAGTTACAAACTACTTTCTTCATCGTATAATTAACTTTGAAAACCAACTTCTAATATATTAAGCATCCTTTTTTATGAGTGAACAACACGAGTAGTATATAGCGAACTTAGTTCCACTCTGATGTATAAAGCGTTCAAAGCATACCTCTTGATGTATTTTAGGTACACCTTTGTTGTTTTTAGTATGCTACATCAAATGGTCACAGGTCAAACATGATGTTTGTTACATCAAATAGTAAATTAAATGTTTTATAACTTAGTACATCATAATTGAGCATCTTAAGTTCCATGCACACAATTCAAACATGTGTCATGTTTTATTCATTTTTGTGCACTTAACCCCCCCTTTTATGTCTTTTGGGTAAGTTTTATTGTTGGTTACATCTAACCCTTATAATTTGAAGTCTTCATTAAAATAGGTGGATACATATCCATGCCCTATATTGAGTTTATTAAATACATGAATCTTGTCTTTCCATATATAGGGTTGGTTGGCCTCTCTCTATCTTATGCATTGGCATTATCCGGTATTCAAGTGTTCTTTACTAGATGGTATTGTAGCTTAGCCAATTATATCATATCAATAGAAAGAATCAAACAATTTAAGCATATTCCACCCGAGCAACCAACAACCGTGGAGAACATCAGACCACCATCATCTTGGCCTTCTAAGGGAGAGATACAGTTCGAGGATCTAAAGGTACTTAAATTATACTTTTATTCAGCTTTTCTAGTGAAGAAACCTATTAAGAGTATGGTGCCCATGTTTTTTTTATATGGTTCTCAAAGATCTTAATTAGAGATGGCAATATTGTCTTAAAGTGTAGAGATGCAGTTAAACTATTGGCTCAACATGGTCAATAAATACTCAACATGGTCAATAAATACTGTTGTCATTAGTTAGAAAGTCAACAAAAGATCAATAATTAAATAGGTCAAATGGCATGTCGATAACCAATTTATGGCATGTCGATAATTAGTAGTTAATCTTTGTTTAGTAAAAATAGGTCAAATGGTCCTTCTAGTGATTTGATTCTCTCATCATTCATGTCTTTGTAATAAGTGAGAGTTAATCAATATAGTTTAGTTGTTGAGAGTAATATGTGTTCTTGTTTTCATTGTTTCTCTAGTGTTATTTCAGTGTTTTAGCGATTGGTATCAGAGCATGAGCCTAGTACACGAGTCAATCTTAGAGAATGGTGATTGTTGATTCAATTGGAGGTCAAGAATGGAGTCGAGCAAGTTTGATTTGTAGAAACTCGATTGAAAGAATGATTTTAGCTTATGGAGAGTAAACATGAAGGCGCCAGCTTATGGAGAGTAAAAATAAAGGCGCCATTACTATGTGAGGTAGTCATTGATGCACTAACCGGTGAGCAACGATTAGAGAAATAATCCTTTAAAAAGCACATAGGTCAATCACTTTGAGCCTAGGAGATCGTGTTCTTAGAGATGAGTCTAACAAGACTTCAGCAACATGAGATTGGATGAAATTGGTTAGGGCACATTAGCAGTCAAGGCTTGTTAAGTTGCATATTTTAAAGACATCAAAGACATAGAGACTAATTTTATGATCATTGTGTCATAGTCACACACGGTTAGGTTTGGTAAAGGGGCTCATTCTTTGAAGGAATACTAGACCATGTTCATGTAAATGTCTATTATTGATGACGTTTCTAGTTGGGTGTGCAAAAAACAGAGTCATTAGGAAGAGCTAAGTGTTTCATGTCTATTATTGATGACGTTTCTAGTTGGGTGTGGGTATATGTTATAACGAGTAAGAGTGAAGTCTTTCAAAAGTTTAATGAATGGAAGCCTGAAAATCAAACTAAGAGGAAGATCGGTAAGCTTAACACTTATATCAGTTTTGAACTATGTAATGGGTGGTTTAATAAGTTTTAAAGAAAGCGGGAGAGAATTGCAAGGAACTTAAAACTGTCCGGCACACCACAACAGAATAGCCTTGTTGAAAGATTGAATAGAACCTTATTAAATAAGGTTACATGCATTTTGCTAAGTTTTGGGTTTCCTACGACGTTTTGGGTTGATGCTGTTTCAACAACACCTTATCTAGTAAACAGATCCTCATCCTAAACTATTCACATGAAGACCCCAATGGAGATGTGGCGGGGGGGGGGGGGGGGGGGGTATCTTAGGTTATGATGATGTTATGGTACTTGGGTCTTTATGTGATGCTTATATTAACTAGGGAAAGCCGGAACAAAGGGTTAAGAAATGTATTGTCTTGGTTTATCTAAAATGTGTAAAAGGTTATAGGTTATAGGTTATGGAGGCTTGAAGACGTTATTCCAAAAGTAAAAGTGAGCAAAGATGTGGTAGCATTTAGAAAAGTCATAATGTGTAGAGATGTGATTGGTAGTCAAGAGGGTACTAGCTCAATGATTAAGCATGAGGTGTAGGTTACTATTGATGCTAATGATTGCGTGGTTGAAGCTCTAGTTAAAAAGGATTCCTGAGGTGTTCAATCAGGGCATAGTTTGGCTAAAGACAGACATAGAAGAACCATTGTTCCACCAGTTATGTACAATTGTAGTGATGATGTATGTGCTTTTCTATTTGATACACCTGAAATGGAAGATACCATAGAACCTTTGGCATCCAATGAAGTTTTTAATCCTGCCAATAAGGAGCGTTGGATTAAAGCATGGAAGAGGTAATGAACTCATTGTACAAGAATTAGACATGGGTATTGGTGGATAAGCATGAAAAAAAGCTTGTGGATTGCAAGTGTATATATAACTAAAGGACGGAATATTGGGGTTGACAAACCAAGATTCAAAGCTAGGCTATTTGTGAATGGCTTTACACAAAGATTAGGCATAGACTATAATGAAGTATTCACTCTTATATTTGAAGACACTTATATATGTGCTGTTTAGGCTGTAATTGCTCTAAAAGATTTTGAATTAGACTACGTTTTGAAGAAGACATTTATATGAAGCAACATTTGGGTATTTTAAAGAAGTCATTGTATGGGTTAAAACAATCCCCTTGATACTGGTATATGAGATTTGATGTGCATATGATTAATAATTAATAGTGGATTTAATCGTAGTAGCAACAACCACTATGTATATTCAGAGAATACAATAAACATGACTTTGTTTATCTTCTATTGCATGTGCATGATATATGTTGGATCAGTGGCCTCTTTATATCAGTTTAGAACACTTATGTGTTTGCAGTTTTATCAAAGTTATTTGCACAGCGGAATAGTAAATGTTCTAAGGTTAAAATATCACTTTTAACAGGAGTTATTACTCCCCCTTTACTGAGCAGTTAATGAGAATCAATAAGCAATTGAAAGTATAAAACAATAAATACAAATTATGATTCTCAGATGTGAAATGGATAATAAGTTTAAAAGCCTTGAAGGTTTTTCAATTTAAAATCAAAGTATATCACATGTCTAAAATAGATGAATAAACTCATATATTTATAGACGAAGTTACAAGACTGTTGCTTGAAGTAATCTAAGATATTTACCTAAGATATTATACTTAGGATAATGCTTACAACAGGCTGTAGCATTGAAACTTGATCCAAGACTTTAACAAAACATTATAATACTAAACTACTTAAGTCTGAGTCGGTTCTGAAGATAAGATCAGCAAACTACTGATGAAAAGACAAACTACTGATGAGTAGTTTTGTCTTCAGTAGTTCTGAAGTGAAGTGTCTGGTTAGACCTCAGAACTACTGATCAATTTCTTCTTCAGTACTTTGTTCTTCTCTTCTTCAGTACTTGTGTTTTCCTCTTCAGCAGTTTCTTCTATACTTAGCAGAATTTATGATTTGGACTAAGGTTATCAAAAGTGGTTTCTTCAATCCTCTTTGTCCCAACAATATATATAAATGGTGATTGCTTGTAAAGACAAGAAACACGTTGTAGCTACTAAAATACATTGGATTATACTATTATTACAGTTTACAGGATTATGAAAATTTGGTAGAATTCTTAGACCAAGACCCAAAACAATAATTTTAGGGTTTATTTTTTGTTCTTGTTTTTATGTTTTTTGTTTTTTCTAATCCTAGCTTCTAATTCTCTTCCCCCATGACTTCGGTGGAGTATTACATTTTCTTATCAGATTAGGGTTTATCAGTCCTATCCGGGGCTTACACTAATAAACTCTAATAATAATTATGTCCAATAAAATGCTACTAGTTAAGTGAAGGAGTTTGATATGAAAGAACTGGGGAATGCTAAGAAGATTTTAGGCATGGAAATTGAGAGGCAGAGAGCAAGGTAAATTGTTGTAATCTCGCAAGTCATATTTGAGAAAGGTTCTAAAAACAATTTTACGGAGAATCGTAAGGTTGTGGTAACTCCAGTTGTCATCAATCCATGGTAGTCGTAAAACAAATTATGAGGTAGAAAAAAAATGAAGTATGTCTCTTATGCCAGTGTTATTGGAACCCTTATTTATTTGATAGTTTGTACAAGACCAAATATTGGGAGCTTGCGAAGAAGTCGCTACTCACACCTTTGAGTGGTACTAAAGATGTTGACTTCTTCTTTGATAATTCTTGTGCAGAAGAGCCTTTGGTTTTAGGATATGTAGATGGGATTTTGAAAAAGACCTTGATAAAGGGGAGGTCAAACAATGGTTATGCATTTAAAGTAATGTGAAGTTTGGTGAGTTGGAAAGCTACTTTACCACATGTTGTAGCTAACTTGTGACTGAATTGAGAACTAAAGAGCCAGTCAACAAAGTGCTGCTATGTGATAATCAAGGGGTTGTTCAATTGTATAACAATCGTGTTTCATGAAAACACAGAGCATATTAGTGCCAAGTTGCATTTCATAACATGTATGGTGCATTCAAAAGAGCTAACTGTAGAAGAGATGGACACAAGTGAGAATGTAACTAACATGTTAGACCAAGTCACTATGAACCTACAAAGTTCATGCAACGCATTTGAATTCATTGGGGAACGCTGACTTGGCTCTAAGGAACAGATTGTTAGGTGTAGAGCTGCAGTCTAACTATTGGGTCAACATGGTCAATAAATGTTTTTGTGACTACTTAGAAAGTCAACAGAAGATAAGAGGCTAAATGTTAAGACTTAGTAAAGTTGTTGTAACCAATTTATGGTCGGTTGAGATTCGACTGTTAATCGTTGGTTAGTATAAATAAGTCAAATAATCATTTTGTTAGTGATTCGATCTGTTCATCGTACATTTCTTTTTTAATAAGTGAGCTTCAATTAATAATTTCAATCATTGAGAACTCAAAGTGTTCTTTGTTGGAATAATAAGTCAAAATCATGGGTCAAAGCACAAAGACAAAGGGCAGAAGTTGGAAGTATAAAGTCCAGGGGGTTATTTTGCCAATACTTCAAAGTTTTTCTGTGTGATAATATGTTTTAGTTCAGTTTGTAATAAAGTCCATACTTTGAGGACTAATTGTGTCAAGTTGATTCTTAGTTCGTTACCAGGTTGTTATCTTAGATTAGGGCTTATAAGATAGGTTGAGTCATTGATTTGAAATGATTCTCTGTAATTCATTTCTTTTCAATTCCTTTTGTATAATCATTCGGTTATCAATATAGATCTTTAATCTTTGGTTATTTTGTTTGATTTTGATTGATTGTTCTGGTGTTTTACAACAATTGGTATCAGAGCCTGGTGGTGCTCGATTCAGATCAATAAATCATTACAATGGTGACTACCAAGTTCGAATTAGAGAAGTTTGATATGAAGAATGATTTTAGTCTGTGGCGAGTGAAGATGAGGGCTCTGTTAGTTCATCAAGGTATTAGTGATGCCTTGTTGGGTGAAGCAAACCTGCCTGCAACATTAACAAAGAAGGAGAAGAAGGATATTCTTGAAAAAGCACATAGTGCAATCATCTTAAGCCTTGGTGACAGAGTTTTAAGGGAGGTGTCCAAAGAAACAAGTGCAACAAGGATTTGGGCCAAGTTAGGGTTATTATAGATGACTAAATCATTGGCTAATAGGTTGTACTTGAAGAAGAGGTTGTATACCTTTCAAATGGGCTATGGGAAGACGATGGAGGATCACACAGATGAATTCAACAAGTTGGTGTTGGATCTTGAAAACATTGAAGTTGAACTTGAGGAAGAAGATCAGGCAATAATCTTCTTGACATCATTGCCCGAATCTTATGAACATTTTGTTGATACCCTGATGTATGGGAGAGAAACTCTTACCATGGATGAAGTTCTTGCAGCCTTGAACTCAAAAGAGTTGAAGAGAAGGGCTGGACCCAAGGAAGAAGGTGGAGAAGCACTTTTGGTGAGGGGTAAAGGTGATCAGAGGGGTTCAGATTTAGGGGAGAGTCAAGGTTCAAGAGAAAATGTTTTGTGTGTCATTCAAAGAATCATCTGAAGAAGGATTGCCTTGAAATGAAGAAAAGAAAGGGAGAACAGAGTAGCATACATGATCACAGTCCACAAGATGATTCATCAGAAAGGTTATGGTGATTCTAATGTTCTTGTTGTGACTTGTGATGATCTCTTTGAAGAAAAATGGGTAATGGATTTAGGTTGTTCGTTTGGAATGACTTATATTGAAGGGTATTTCAGTAATTTGGAATATGGAAATCTTGGTTTTGTCAAGATTGGTGATGGCAGAATGTGTGAGATCATGGGAATTGGATCAGTGACATTCAAGATGGAAAATGGAGAATTGATGAATGTTCATGATGTAAGGTATGTCCCTGATCTTAGAAGAAGTATTTTGTCATTGGGAGTTTTTGAAAGAAAAGGCCATGATGTGATTATGAAGAATGGTAGAGTTCTTGTTAAGAAAAAATCAAGTATTGTGATGTCAGGAACAAGACAAGTGAATAATGTCTATGTTCTTGATGCTCATCTTGTGTCTCATGATATAAAGTCTGTTGATATCACAAATGGACAAGAATTGGTTGAATCCTGTAAACAGAAGGAAAAAGAGGTGTTACAGGGTGATATCTTGAAGTTGTATGTGATGGGAAAGTGTCACAGGGTGAAAATTTCAAAGGTGGGTCAATCAATTATGGGTCATGATGGTTTGAGTGAGTTATCAATGGGTGAGACTCTAGGTGGAGGTAATCTTCTGGTTAAAGAAGATGTGTTTCCAAGAAGGGTAGTTTTGGAAATGGTTGGAAAATTGTTTGGCTTTGAAGTGAATAGGTGTTCTAGACAGGAGGAGTTAAAGAGTTCAAGAGCAGGATATTGTTTGTTCTTTGGGTATCTTGATGATGAAAAGGTGTTCAGGATATGTTGACTATGTGATATGAAGCCAATGGAAGATGGTAGCAGGTGTATGCTATGTTTAAAGGATGTTTGGTCTAAGGTGGAGACTGCACAAGGTAAGGTGGAACTAGTTAAGATTAAGGTGGAGCCTGGGAAGTATGCAGGAGAAGATTCTCAGATGTTCAGAACTGTTTTTGGTAATAAACTGATCTATGGAGAAAGGGACAGGTCAAAAATGACAACCATGAAATTTTTGACTTGTAATGATGAATTGACCAAGTGGTGGGAGTTAATGAATGTGGGAATAGATTCATTTTGTGTTAGTGATGCTTGGTTGATGAGTGTTAAGGAAGAAATGGTGTTCAAGGACAAAACTGGTCCTAGGGGTAATATGGTCATAGTTTTGTTGAATAATGATTGTGCAGAAGCTGTGAATAATAGCCAGTTCATTGTAGACTGTGATGTTTAGGCCAGTGAAGGCATTATAAGCTGGAAATGCAAGCAACAACATGGGTCAATTCTGAGTTGTGCAGAATCAAGGATCATTGCTTGGACAAGAGTCATAGAGAAGGTCAAAATGGTCTGAGTAGAAGCTGATATGAATTCTGCTGATGAGTTGATCAAATCAGTAGAAAGAATGCTGTTTGAAGGGTTGAGGAAGTTGCATAGTTCATGATTGTTGACTTAAGGTGCAGATTGTTGGAATAATAAGTCAAAATCATGGGTCAAAGCACAAAGTCAAATGGCAGAAGTTGGAAGTATAAAGTCCAGGGGGTTATTTTTCCAATACTTCAAAGTTTTTCTATGTGATAATATGTTTTAGTTTAGTTTGTAATAAAGTCCATACTTTGAGGACTAATTGTGTCAAGTTGATTCTTAGTTCGTTATGAGGTTGTTATCTTAGATTCGGGCTTATAAGATAGGTTGAGTCATTGATTTGAAATGATTCTCTGCTATTCATTTCTTTTCAATTCTTTTGTATAATCATTCGGTTATCAATATAGATCTTTAATCTTTGGTTATTTTGTTTGATTTCGTTTGATTGTTCTGGTGTTTTACAACATTCTTGATTTCATTGTTCTATTGTGTTAGGTGATCAACCAAATTGTCTCAACCAGTTTTGACAATGTTTAAATGGGTTAAATGTGCAAAATGTCAAAACTAGCACATTTTTAATGAAATATTACACAACAATTTAACCATATTTGATGCATGTCCATTTATAATATTTTCCTAAGAAATGATCAAAGTAGTTCTAGATGAATAATATTGCAATCCCGCAAGACCCATTATAACCCGTAACTAAAAGATGAACCGTTTTAACTGTCGCTCTACCTTCTTGCCACATGGACATCTTACTTAATTGTCATTTGGTTATGATTTCAGTTGAGATATCGTCCAAACGCACCACTAATTCTGAAAGGAATCACTTGTACATTCAAAGAAGGAACAAGAATAGGTGTTGTTGGAAGGACCGGAAGTGGCAAAACCACACTTATAACAGCATTATTTCGTTTGGTAGAACCTGATAGTGGAAGAATTCTTATAGATGGAGTAAACATTTGTGATATTGGACTTAAAGATCTTAGGATGAAATTAAGTGTCATCCCACAAGAACCCACCCTTTTTAGGGGCAGTATTCGTTCAAATTTGGACCCACTTGGATTTCATTCTGATGATGAGATATGGAAGGTAATATATTATAATATTCATATATCAACAATAGGGATGTAATTAAGACATGTTTAGTATTGGATGAGTCTATTTGGGTTGTGTGTTTTTGATCTCTAAGTAATCACATGGATAAAATTAAAACTGATCACTTTAGTCACCCAATTACACCTTTATTTGTGGAATATTTTATGATTTAACATGCATGATTACAATGGATTTCTAGGCACTAGAGAAATGTCAACTAAAGAGCACCATCACCGATCTTCCAAATTTATTAGAGTCTTCAGGTTAGTATGTTTTTTTGTTACACTGTATTAACCAAATCGAAAAACAAAACTTCAATCAATAAATCTTTGTTAGTGAGTGATGATGGAGAGAATTGGAGTGCTGGGCAAAGACAATTATTCTGTCTAGGACGAGTATTACTTAGGAGAAACAAAATCCTAGTACTTGATGAAGCAACTGCATCCATTGATTCAACAACAGATGCCATTATTCAAAGAATTATAAGGGAAGAATTCTCAAGTTGCACTGTCATAACCGTTGCCCATAGAGTTCCAACAGTTATAGATAGTGACAAGGTTATGGTTCTCTCTTTCGGTATGTTGTAGCTCCAACGTTGTTGGAATAAATAATTAATTAATGCATTTTAATATGAACCCAAAGTAAAGGTGGCTAAAATTAAAAATGATAGGCCTGGGCAGTTTGGTTGCTACATTTGAAATAGATTAATGAACTGCAAACATTTCTTTTATATTTTATAATAACAATGTACTAAATATGATAATATTTAAACAAACATTATGGGCAACTTTCATCTCCTTTGGCTTATTTCTTTTGAACACTATTCTTTTCCTAAATTTTGGCCATCTGACCTTTTTTCTTTGCAGGGGAAATGGTGGAGTATGGTGAACCTTCAAAGCTTATCGAAATGGATTCTTTATTTTCCAAGCTTGTAGCTGAATATTGGGCCAGTTGCACAAAAAACCCTCGATAGAAATTCGATGGCATTTAGTGAGCAAAATTATATCTATGTTTTTTGTCTGTCTAATGATTCTTTTCAATACAAGAATATTCCATTTCTCTAATCAATTTAGTTTCATTTTTTTTTGAAAATTAACTTTCATTCAACAACGCCACCCAGTCCTCAAAACAAGGACCGACGACAAACAAACTACCTTACAACATATAAAGCGGATACCTACACCAATTTTTCCAAACAATATTTTTTAAATCTTGTCCTATTCTTAACCATAAGAAAGAAAAAGGAATTCACACTCGCCACAATATCCGGTGTATCCGTCGTCTTCCCATTAAAAAGTTTCTCATTTCTCGCTTTCCAAATACACCAGATCGATACTATAATCACCCGTGCACTATCATCTTTCCTATTTTTCCTCCCGTTGCCGTTTGTACAGCTCCAAAACATCTCTAACGTTGAATGTATAAATCGGCCCCAACCCGCACCATCGTCCCACCCCTTCCAGAACAGAAGGCGATAAGCAGCTCACCGAAAGAGATGCATAGCCGACTCATCGCAGCTGTCGCACAGGATGGATGGCTTATTTTGTATTCGCACATTTCTCTTCTCAAGCTCCATTATAGTTGGCAACCTACTCATTTCCGCCCTCCAAGTCATTATATTACACTTTAAAGGAACCCACGAGACCCATTTCATGGCAAAATTATTACCATAATCACATTAACATGACCAAACACTATTCTTTATTTATAAACATCCTCATTTTAGTTGGTGACTCCCCTTAGACAAGCATGATTCTTGGGTCCCGAACGTTCACGTAAATCCTGAAATGCACGTTAAAATACGTTAGCCACAAAGCTAGTGAGTGATGTCGAAAAGACCGATTAAAAAGTTACTCGAAAATATGCAACTCGACATTATGGGCTGGTCAAAAACTATGATGAATGTATATCTATGGTAACACTTTATCAGTTCTAGATATTGGTTCCGAAACCCCTTAACGGGTTGGGATAAATACATTTGAAAGACCGAATGGATCCATTCTTGTTGTTTCTATGTGACCGGTTCTATCATACTCGAATGAAACATGACCCGATGCAAGTTTAACACAAATAACTCAACATGCATTCACCCCCAAAGGTTCTAATGATAGAATGGGGGACATGCACTCACGTCAATCGGTTTTGCTTGATTTCTAGTAATCACCGGTTGCTCGTGATCGAAGTTCCGATTACCCGTTATGATCACAGTATCAATTATATATACTTATATACATATTTATAGCTGACTGTTACAGCTTAGGTGGATAAACTTAGTCTAAAGCTGGCCATTACAGCTTAGGCAGTCGGTTACTAAGAGAAAAAGGATCGAACACTTACCCGGATCTTGGTTATGAGTCGAATAGCAATCGGCCGATTGCTTTGGCCGATGATTGGACTTGGTTTTTAGAGATGATATTGTAAGGTTAGAGGTTTTGTGATAGTGGTTTTTAAAAAGGAAGAGGAAGAGCCGATTGTTTCTTATAGAGGGAAGGATACATGCATGTTATGATGAAGGCTACATGTAGATCATCTTAGGTGGAGTGTTACGAGGAAGTTGAGTTGTAGGAAAAGATCATAGGTGGAAGGGAGATAACAAAATGGCGGCATATATGAGGGAAGGTAGAGGCCGATGGGTTTTGGAGTTTTAATGGGCTTAGATAGGTTAATTGTATTGGGTCTTTTGGGTTTAAAGGGTTAGTGGGCTTATAATTACTTAGGTGATCTTATTATTCTATCAACCCACTTGGTAATTCGGTTAAGGCCCATTAATCGGCCCTATATAACTTAGTAAGAGATTGGCCCAAACTTTAGTTAATCGTGATGGGCCAAGGTTTATTGTGCCGTAGTTATTTGATCCGGGTAAGGTTATTGGGCTTCACCTTTGGGTGGCCCAATACTATTCTATTCGATCTTAACTATTTGCTTTGTTATTCTATGTATTGATTATAACAACGATTACGTTTTCGAGGTTGTTACACTCTCCCCCGTTAGGAAATTTCGTCCCCGAAATTTTTAATACATTATACCTGGTTTGCGAACAGGTGGGGGTATTTGGCTCTCATTACATCCTCTCTCTCGAATGTGATTTCGGGTCCTCTCCTAGCATTCCATTTGACCTGAACTATGGGAATCTTTCCCCTTCGTAGCTTTCTTTCTTGTCGGGCCTTGATTTCTATTGGTTCCTTAGTAAAGTGTAGTTGAGGATTTACTTTGACATGGTCCAATGGAATGATAGTTTGAGTATCTATTATACATTTTCTGATATTGGAGATATGAAAGACATCGTGGATTTCGCTCAACTCTTGAGGCAATTCTAGTCTATATGCTACAGGACCTACCTTTTCTTTTATCTGGTAAGGTCCTATGAAACGTGGATTCAGTTTTCCTCGTTTTTGGAACCTTATGACTCCCTTCCATGGTGATACTTTAAGTAGGACATGATCTCCTACTTGAAATTCTAGGGGTCTCCTTCGATTATCTGCGTAGCTCTTTTGATGACTCATTACTTCTTCTAACTTCTTTTTGATTTGAATGATTTTATCGGTGGTTTCTTGGATAATTTCTGGGCCTATCAGTTGGTTTTCCCCGATTTCGTTCCAACATATCGGAGATCTACACTTTCTACCATATAAGGCTTCAAAGGGGGCAACTTGAATGGAAGCATGGTAACTATTATTGTAAGAGAAGTCTATTAATGGTAGATGAGTGTCCCAACTCCCACTACACTCCAGGACACAAGCTCTTAGCATATTCTCTAGCGTCTGTATAGTCCTTTCACTTTGACCGTCTGTTTGAGGGTGATATGCTGTGCTTAGTTTAACTCGGGATCCTAAGGCATTCTGGAATCCTTCCCAATTGAGAGGTGAAACGGCTATCACGATCTGGGATTATAGAGAGGGGTATTCCATGCCTAGATACTATTTCTTGTAAATAGATTCTTGCCAATCTTTCTATTTTGAAACTTTCTTGGATTGGCAGAAAATGAGCAGATTTGGTTAGTCTATCTACTATAACCCAAATAGTATCGTGACCTCTTTGTGTTTTTGGTAACTTGGTTATAAAGTCCATAGTGATCTGATCCCATTTCCATACTGGGATTTCTGATTTGATTAACAACCCACTGGGTTTTTGGTGTTCGGCTTTCACTTTTGAGCAGATTATACATTTGGCCACAAATTCCCCGACATTTCTTTTCATGTCGGGCCACCAAAAATTCTTTCTAAGATCCTTGTACATTTTGTGGCTTCCTGGGTGATATTTAATATCACATTCATAATCACTTAGAATTTCTATCCATCTCCATTGGCGCATATTTTGGAGTTTTTGATCAAAAATATGTTGGAGACCTTTATGATTAGTGTATGCCGTACACTTGGTTCCGTATAGATAATGTCTCCATGTTTTTAATGGAAATATTATGGCTCATAATTCTAAATCATGCGTAACATAATTTTGCTCGTGCCTTTTTAACTGTCTAGAAGCATATGCTATGACTTGGTTTTCTTGCATTAGAACACAACCTAACCCTTGCTGAGAAGCATCACAATACACGATGAATGTTTTTCCTTCTTCGGGTAGGGTTAAAACTGGGGCTCTACACAATTTTTCTTTCAAACTTTGGAAGGCGTGTTCTTGTTTTTCTTTCCATTCGAACCTGGTGGTTTTCTTATTTAGGGTTGTGAGTGGTAATGCTAATTTGGCGAAATTCCCTATGAATCTCCTATAGTATCCTGCTAACCCTAGAAATTGTCGAATCTCTGTAGGGTTTTTTGGTGTTTCCTATTTTTGAATTGCTTCAATCTTAGCAGGATCTACTTGGATTCCTTCACTGTTAATTACGTGTCCTAGAAATTTAATTTCTCTCACCCAAAATTCACACTGGGAAAATTTTGCATAGAGTTTTTCTTTCCTTAAAGTTTCTAGGAATTCTCTTAAATGTTGTTCGTGTTCTTTTTCGGATTAAATCAAGATATCGTCTAAAAATACGATTACACAGTTATCTAGGTAGGGTCGACGAATCCTATTCATGAGACCATAAAGGCTGCAGGAGCGTTAGTCAACCCGAATGGCATTACTAAAAACTCGTAATGTCCGTACCTAGTTCTTAAGGCAGTTTTAGGGATATCTTCATCTCTTATTTTCAATTGATGGTATCCAGATCTAAGATCGCTTTTTGAAAAATACTTCGATCCATGCAATTAATCAAAAAGATCATCTATCCTAGGTAACGGATATAGGTTTTTGATAGTTAGCTTATGTAACTCTCTATAATCTATACACATTCTCATAGCTCCATCTTTCTTTTTCACAAAAAGCACAGGGGCTCCCTAAGGGGATGCTCTAGGTCTAATGTCCTCTTTCTATGAGTTCTTCTAATTGACTTGTAAGCTCTTTCATTTCTGAAGTGGCTAACCTATACGGGGCTTTGTCAATTGGTGCTGCTCTAGGATTAGGTTAATATGAAATTTTACTTGTCTGGGTGGGGGTAAACCTGGTAACTCCATAGGAAACACATCCCTAAATTCGGATACTTCCTTGATCTTATCAATTTTGGACTCTTTGTCTTCATTTCCTAGGTTTACATGAATCAAGAAGGCTTGATGTCCTTTTCTAAGGTATTTCATCATTTTGGCACTAGGGATTAAGTTTAATGCCTCTTTTGGTTTCTCACCATAGATAATTAAGGTTTCATGGTTGGGTAATGGGATTTTTACAAGCTTTTCTTTGCAGACTATCTCTGCCTGATGTGCTACTAACCATTCCATTCCAATGACGATATCGAACTCTCCTAAATTCACGGG
Source organism: Ambrosia artemisiifolia (assembly GCA_032199755.1). NCBI lineage: Eukaryota > Viridiplantae > Streptophyta > Magnoliopsida > Asterales > Asteraceae > Ambrosia > Ambrosia artemisiifolia. The sequence continues at coordinate 904,446 of CM063523.1, forward strand.
TATGAGATTTATTTGGGATTCTTGGGTTTCTATAGTTAATGTAAGATTTTTGAAAACTTCGTAGCTTTAAAATTTTACCATCACCTATTTCTATTTCATAAGTTTTATCCAGAGTTTCAGGGAGGATATCTATCTTTTCTACGAAAGTTTTTGAGATAAAACTAAGATTGGCCTATGTGTCAAATAAAACGTATGCTGGTAATTGGTTAATGTAAAACATTCCCGTGACTAGATCTTGTTCGTCTCGGGCTTCCTCGGCGTTGATGACGAAAGCTCTACCACGTCCTTGTTCTATTTTTGGAGTGTTCTTGAGTTTGGGGCAATCAATTTTGTAGTGGCCGGGTTCCTTACACTCATAACAGAGTTGAGGATGATGAGGGTCGTACCTACACTCTTTGGTCAGATGTCCAATTTTCTTGCAGTTCTGACAGCCCTGCAATCGCCAAAGTGAACTCGACCACATCTGTTGCATTTCTTTCTACATTCACCGGTATGATAAAATTTGCATTTTTGGCAAAAAGGATTGCTACCCCGGTAGGGTTTCTTTTCTGGATTTCCGGTATCCTTGGATCTTTCTTGACTTCTTCCCAAAGTTTTGTAATTGCTGGGTCGGAAAGTTTCACTCATTCCCCTCTTGCTTCCTACCTGAACTTTTTCCTTCTCCCTGCACCTGACTATATCATCAATTAAGCTTAGTGCCAATTCACAAGTGGTATCAAACTTAACTGGTTTGGCACCCCTAACTAGTCCCAGGATTTGTGGAATCAGTCCCCATATAAATCTTCTTATTCGTTTAGGTTCTGGGGTCACCTGATGAGGTACTAAACGAGCAAGTTGATTAAATTTACTTATATAACCAACACAGTCTAAGCCTTTCATTTCAAATCCTAGAAACTCCATTTCTATTTTCTCTATTTTGTTTATAAGACATTATTTTTCGGTTATTAGGGTTCTGAATTCTATCCAGGTCATGGCAGATACTACACTTCTATCTTTGACTTGCCTAATCATGTTCCACCAATTTAAAGCTTCCGCTTTCAATGAGTGGGTGGCAAATTTTACTTAATCGCGGGGTGCACAATTACTTATTTGTAAGATTGATTCCATTTCTTCCGGCCACCTTGTGGCTCCCGAGGCTCCTGTACTTCCATCAAAAGGTTCCGGTTTGCAAGCCATAAAAGATTTATAATCACATGATTTAGGTCCAACTGAATTATCTTCTAAATTTACATATTCTTCTTCATGGTTTAAAACGGGGGATTTAGAAGTGGGTGGATTTTCTATCCCTAATATATCTATTATGGAAGGGATTGAATCTTGGATACCTTCTAATACCATTTTTCTCATTTTCTCTTCTAACTCTTCGGTTTCGTTTATTATAAGACTTTCATTTATTAATGGGTCTTCTTCTATGGGTTTGGTGGGTTTAGACGAAGAGGCGATATTTTTCTTTGTTTTTGGTTGTAAGACGTCTCTTACTTCTTGCCTTGTTTTCGTCTTTCTTTCGGATCTTCGAGGGTTAGTTTTTCCACATGGCATGTTTCTATAATATAAAGAGTTTAACTATTAGTTAACGATTTTTATGTTTAAGAGTCACCTTTTTAACAAACATCTAGTTATATTATATCAAAATTTACTAGATGTTTTTTTTACATTGCTTTGATTACTACCACATGACTTTCTAAATTACCACAATACTACCGCATAATATTACCACATAATACTACCACATAATCGACTATCACTTAATAACTACCACATAATAACTACCAACACATGTACACATACGATCATCACCATCCTATTATTCCTACCCCATGCATCTATACCCACGAACACTACTTCGATCCCTTCCATCCTCCTCTCGGCTCCTACACCTCATAGCAATGGATACTTGGACTCCTCGATTACTTGCTTTGTTTGAAATCCGAATCTTTTGATAAGCTTTCTTAGTTCTTCGACCATGTTCAAGGCTTGGTCTCTTTGAGTTTTCATCTGATAATAGTTCTCCACCAATTCCAAGTATTCCCTTCTTGACACAAAATCTTGTTGTTGTAGGGTAATGTTGGTGTGGTTATAGATGGTAGCCTCTAAATATGGGTCGATAATTGGGGTCGGGTAGTCTAAAGGAGGGGCCGTAGGGTAAGCAGGAGGGTACGGTGATGGGTAGGGATTCACATAGCTTGACTTTTCAACGGACAAGGTACTACAGGAGCTAAGATAGTCTCTTATGGTCGATTCGGGGAGATAGTGAGATGGTCCGAAAAAGGGTTGCTCGGGATAGGGATGAATCAGTTCGGAGTGGGTATACACGGGCTCAGATAATGGCCCAATGATGCCTATGCTTCCCAAATTGAGCTCTAAACCATTCTCGCTCCATTCCAATCCTGGTATTTCCCTCATTAACTCTTGGACGGTTGGTTCTTCTTGAGCATCGTTTTCAACAACCACTTCTTCACTTTGTATTTCACCATCTTCAATCTCCATTGGCGCCTCACCTTGCTCACTAGTGTCTTCGGCTACCATTGTCCATCCTTCCACAATTGCCATTTCTATTACACAACAAATCACAACAATTTCCTTTTAAGTTAGTTTCTAAAATTCCCACTATTCCCGAACCCGAGCTCTGATACCAACCTATAACAACCCGGATTTGCGTGTCGTTACCGATTGGTAATCAAGAACACATCATGCTTACATACCTTTCATATTATTATTTCTTTGATAAAAACCGGTTCATAATATTATATCACTGAAAACTTCAACACAACATTCTAGTTCACAAAGTCTTGACAAACAACCACAACATTTCTTAAAACACATTAACATGACCGAACACTATTCTTTATTTATAATGTGACACCCGCCACTTAGCCAGGTCAAAATCCGTACAATCTAGTCAACGTTTAATTTTACATGCATTATTCATGACATTTTATATGCATAAGTCCCCCGAGATAGTCTAGGAATGTCCGAACGAGTATAATTTCACTCATATCAACGAATCTTGGTGACACAAATTTATATGATTACAAGTGATTTCCCAAAATCATGTATAGATGCCCATTTATTTTATAACACAATGGGAAGCATCATGGATTTTTATGTATAAAGTCTAGTATTTATTCAACTAGCATATTTACAATATGTGAATATGTATACACGACACACACATATATGTATATATATGTATATTTTCGGCCTATATATATATATATGTACAAGAATACAAGAAAATAGTTAACATATTTATAATTAGCGCTACATATTCTTTTTGTTCCATCTTAAATGAACTAACTAGTTCTTTTATAAACTTAACAATTTTTGGTGAAACAAATGATCAACACTAGGATTTATGAAAACTACTAGCCAAAAATGATCACCACCACCTTGTTTAATGTTTTGTTTCTACTAGACATTGGAACACGATCAATGTAGTGTCATGTCTCATTATTCTTTCTAAGACAATTAAATACAAGATTTGGTGGCTTAGCCATATAGGGTAATATTCCTTAAACATCTAGGATCAAGGATGTTGGTTTACCACTTTGGTTAAGTGTCCACTTTTTCTTTTCTTCTTTCTTTCTTTTCGGCCGAATACCCCCCCCCATATCATAATTATATTTTTTTCTAATTAATCACATGTTTGTTTCAATCTATAGAAATCCCATATGTGTTGTCACATTAGATCAAGTCCTACTTCAACATCATCATATGGTTTAGTCAACCATAAGATATGGTTAAGACTCATGATTTGCTAGCAAGACTGGAGACCAAGGAAAGATTATTAACCAAACTTAGTAGGATTCCTCTAATCGCCAAGAACTAGGAAAGATTGTTACCCAAAATACTTTCCACCCTCTTTCTTACTTCTTCCCCAAACCGTCGCCCCCTAGTGCCCTCTAATCCTTTTTTTAATCTAAGTCAACCTCTATATTAACATGTGTTGATTAGTTCCATAAGTTAAATCCATGTAGTGTCACTCATGCTTTGAATCTTGCCAACATAATCAAGTGATTAGTGACCTCTTAAAGAGTGATTTGGACCTTGGATATGCTAGGAGGATATGGGACATATGTAGATTACTAACCATATTAGGAAGGATTCTCTAATCACCCTAATCCATAAGAGTTGACTTACCCAAAGTGTTAATCACCTTCCTTGCACCTTCTCATCTCCACCTCTATATAAGGCGGCCTTGGGTAAGCCATTCACCACACCACAACCTCTCTTGCTCCCTCTCTCTATTTCGAAACACACACACATAACACAAGCTTTAGGAGCAACCAAGGAGATCTAGCTTCTTGCCTTCTATCTTGGATCCACTAGGAGGTATAAACCATAACATAGTTACTTCTTTACTTTATTTAATTATCACATGGTTCACCTTATCTCATAGTTTATCATTTATAATAAAACATCACCATAGATAATTTCAAGTATATATATATGTATGCGTGAACATTCATACACATGTATGTGTATGCGTGGCATGTATATGCATGTACAAGTGTGTATGTATATGTTTAGACATGTAATAACCTAAGTTATCATGTTATTTTACATTAATAATGAAAACAAAGTCCATGTGTGTGCATACACACATACGCGTGTATATATATAGAGTATATATATATGTGTAAAACAAACTCATAAGTATAGATAGTAATGTGTATGGACTACCAAGATACATATGTATATGGGTATGTATGAACAAGTGTAGACCCCATAGACATCCCTACCTATGGTTATGTGTGGAAATACACATATAGGTATGAGTATAGATGCACGCATATGTAGGTGCGAATACATATGTATATGATGTTTGTGTATGGTAAAAACTAAGTATATTTGAACATAATATAACTCATTTTCAAAGAAGGAACACATGTTTTATAATGGAAAACATATGTTGGAAACTAGAACCTATTTTCATATAAAGATTACTATTTTCGAGAAACTAAGATGTCACCAAGAAAGTCTAAACGATTATACCACTAGAGATTGGGTGAACCATGAGTACCATGGATTATTTTTACATGGATCTAAGGTACCATGCATGTATATAGGACGTATAGGTCGAGATACCTAGTTTCGGACACACGCTTTTGCTAGACTACACGCGGACTTGAGGTGAGTTTTCACGGCCCCTTTTTACTGTTTTATGTTTTGGGGAAAAGCATGCATCATTACTCGTTTTTAGAATGAATTCCTAGCCGAAAGGTGTACATGAGACGATGTGTATAAGAGTACTCGCTAAAGCCCTCGTATATTAGTTTATCATAACCATTAACTATGGATTTAGCCTAGAAACGCATGAATAGATCTATTGGGTTGACACCCCCACTCTCGGTTAGTCTCTCTAACTGGTTTATGATATATGAGAGTGCTTGCATTTCTTATATGACGATTCATTGCATGGAATTCATTAAACTTTACATTTTACAAAAACCCGTGAACTCACCAACATTTTGTTGACAAAGTTTTATGCATGTTTTTCAGGTAACTAAAATCATGGATGGAACTTGGGATATGATTGGGCTTACATTCACAACCACCACACAACGTGTCATTAAAACTTTTGACTCCGCTAAGGGTTTTCAACTGTATCTTGTGAAACTTGTTGTCATTGAACACGTTTGGTACTTTTATAAATAAATACATATGAATGTTTGCTCATATCTTGTGCTCGAAAACCTTTTGTGGTTACACCTCGTGTTTCCGCCTAGGCGGGGTGTGACATATAAACATCCTCATTTTAGTTGGTAACTCCACTTAGACAAGCATGATTCTCGGGACCCGAATGTTCACGTAAATCCTGAAATGCACGTTAAAATACGTTAGCCACAAAGCTAGTGAGTGATGCCGAAGAGACCGATTACAAAGTTACTCGAAAATATGCAACTCGACATTATGGAACGGTCAAAAACTATGATGAATGTATATCTATGTTAACACTTTACCAATGCTAGATATTGGTTCCGAACCCCTGACAGGTTGGGATAAATACATTTGAAAGACCGAATGGATCCATTCTCGTTGTTTCTGTGTGACCGGTTCTATTCTACTCAAAAGAAACATGACCCGATGCAAGTTTAACACAAGTAACTCAACATGCATTCACCCCAAAAGGTTTTAATGATAGAATGGGGGGACATACACTCACTTTGATTGGTTCTGCTTGATTTCTAGTAATCACCAGTTGCTCGTGAGATGTTCCGATTACCTGTTATGATCCCAGTATCAATTATATATACTTATATACATATTTATAGCTGACCGTTACTGCTTAGATAGATAAACTTAACCTAAAAGCTGGTCATTACAACTTAGGCACACGATTCCTAAGAGAAAAAAGGTCGAACACTTACCCGGATCTTGGTTATGAGTCGAATAGCAATCGGCCGATTGCTTTGGCTGATGATTGGACTTGGTTTTTATGGTAAATGGGCATATTGGCTCTCCACTTTGGAAGGAGAAATCCTCCCAAGATCTTGGAATGCAATGCATTTGAAGTATTATCATATGTGAGGTACAAAATTATTTAACTTTATCTTATTTAATTTCACTATTATGATTGTATTTCAACTAAACATGGTCTAGAAAATAGTCCATCCTGAGATTTTTTCAACTTTATCCTAAAGATGGATCATTGAAGACTAGGGGGTTGGCCATCCTCTTCTATGTTAAGGTACCTACCTAAGGTTTTCACATTTCACACGAATTGGGTTTATACACCCCGCCTGTAGCTCTCTTTGCTGGTTTACATCTTGCCAAAAATATGAATATTAAAAATATACAAGTATATGTTGATTCCTTGTTGATGACTAATCATTTCAATGGTTCTTATGCAGTTAAGGGTGAGAAGTTAGCTTTATATCTTGAAATAGTAAGAAAGTTAGCGTCTTCTTTTGAAAATTTTGCATTAACACAGGTACCCAGAGAAGAGAATGCTGAATCTGATGCTTTGGCAAACCTGGGATCCTCTCTGAAATTGCAAGAAGGATCCAAGATCTCTATTATCCACGAAACCAGCAACTGAGGAGTTGCATCCTGAGGATAATACAGTCCTTCGTACTCAGAATAAGGATGATTCATCTTGGATGACCTCTAAAATGAAGTATCTTAAGGATGGTAACATCCCAAATGGAGAAAATGCCAGGATATTTAGGATGAAGGTATCAAAATTTATTATCTTGAACAATATATTATACAGGAAATCTCTTGCAGGTCCATACTTGAGATGCCTTAACAAGGAAGAAGCAAAGGAAGTACTCAAAGAGATCCACGAAGGAGATTGTGGAAACCATAGAGGAGGAAGAGCTTTATATTCAAAGACCCTCAGGACATGATATTATTGGCCAATAATGAAGAAGGATGCTATGTTGTATTCCTAAAAGTGTGATGCATCCCAAGGCACAACAACATCCTACACCAGCCAGCTGAACCATTGTATCCTATTGTCTCTCCATAGCCTTCTATGAAATGGGGGATGGATATAGTGGGGGAATTGCCTAGAGCTCCTGGTGGAAAGGTGTTAATGCTGGCCATGACTGACTATTTCTCTAAGTGGAGTTGATCAAAAATTTTCTGCTTTCAGTGATTTGTACGAGAGGGGTCTTATTGCTAGAGTTAAGGAGTTTGTTATGTTAACAGATATAAAGAGACTATTGAAGGGGATGACTGATGTAGCGATAGATATTAATTATGTTGGAGGATTTTATGTTTTATTGGTGTTTGGAGGTGAGGAAGATAAATTTGTTTTCTTGAAAGATAAAGAGGCTTGGACGAGAGTTTTTTATTGGGTGGAAGTTTGGAGTGGGCAAAAAGTAGATTTTGAACGAATCGCATGGCTTAAATTACATGGTATTCCCTTGAACTTAGCTTGTAAGCAGGTCATGGATGACATTGCGGTGAACTTTGGTTTGATTGTTCAATCGGCCGAGTTTACGGAAGGAGGTAAGGATCTAACGTATGGGTGTGTAGGAGTGCTTGTGAAGTCGGTGGAACGTATCAACCAATTTTTTTTGTTGAAATGGAGGGATTCAAGCTTTGTGGTGTTGGTCAAGGAGGAGGTGGGAGAATGGATTCCAGACTGTTTAGTCGACGTGGAAGAGGAAGAATTCTTATCGCCAAAAGAGGTGGATGTTATGGTGGAGGATAATATAGGCGTTGGGTTGAATGTTTCGGAGGAGACTAATGTTGTTGATAGTGATCAAATCGTTAATGGGTTGTATGGCCAAGGTAACAGTAGCTTGCATGAAAATGTCGGATCTACCCAAGAGGTGTTGAGGCAACAATTAATTGAAGGCAAAGATGAAGTTGGTCATAAGAAGAAAACTAGGAAGGTGTCTAGAAGAAGGAGATTGAGTGCTAGTAAGAATGGTTCACCGGTGGGACAGGAAAGACCGAAGAAGAGACAACGAGAAGGGGAGGATCTCTTTGACTTGGATCGATTTATTTTTGCAACCGGGGGATGATGAGGGGGTGCAAGAGGATAATACAGATGTGTTCATTACTCCTGATTTGAATAATGAGGTTAATACTTGTGACGTTGAGAAATGTATTGAGGAGGATGGGTTGTTATCTCATGTTCAGGAAACGGGTATTTGGGAAGAAATTAACGAGACTATAGTGTGACACCCCAGGAAAATCCCACATCGGTCGTGGCCAGGAGAGATCCTTGGTTCATAAGTAATGTCTTGCCTCTTAAATCACCAACGCGTTTTGGGCTTAATGTTAGTGGATGAGAGGAGAACTCCACAGTTAAGCGTGCTCAGGTGGGAGTAGTACTAGGATGGGTGACCTCCTGGGAAGTCTCCACCAGGGCAACCAAAAACAAATCCGTGAGCTTCTGGATGGGCAATCCATCGGGGGCAAAGCGGACAATATTGGTGGTAAGAGAGGCCGGATGTTACAAATGGTACCAGAGCCAATGGTTATAGTGAACTAGGACTGCATGTAGAGTCTAGACTATAGCCGAGTCTCACACACTAGACGGTCACATACATTTGAGTCGTGTCTTTTGGTAAACATACTAACCTTGTCGGGGTGTCGGTATCCTTACCACACAATGTCATATTATCTATCTCATTCTTGGTTATTCCTAGTTTCATTCTATCTTCTCCTTCGGGGTTGCAGTCGAAGGAACTTGTTTGTTGATCTTTTGAGTCGGTTGTATCTTTCTAAGATGTGGGTACCGGGTGACTTGAGGTTCGAGCTCGGGGCACTCCTTGAGGACCATGTAGAGCAATTTATCATTTCGGGTGCACACGAAATCATAAGTTGAAATGCATGGAAGACTTGGTGGATCTCGTGTTGGGATTAATGGTCACATTTGGACCCGATCCTAAACTTTTCATACTCTCTTGGTTTAGCGTTGGTGATGGGTCTGAGAGTTTTGTTCTTGTTTCGGCAGAAGATGTCTGGAAGTCGTGGTGAACATAGTGGTGACGAGAGTCGTGATAGCATCAACATAACCCCAAAAGCGCTGAAGGACTTAATCCAGCAACAGGTGACTGCTGCTCTTGCTGCTTATCAGACCGCTCAGCAAGGCGACGGTGGAAATGTCGTTTATCCTCCGCCGCCACCTCCTCTGGGCCAGCAGGTGTGTACTTTTAAGGTGTTCATGGAGTGTGAGCCCCACATCTTTGGAGGGACTGAGAACAACAAAAGGAAACGGGAGAATGCCGGGAAGGATGTAGCCGCAGCCGAAGTGCAGCCGCAGAAAGTAAAACATGAAGCTTCAGGGTCATCGTCTAGCCAGAAGCAAGGGGGCTATGCTGGAAAGCACCGGAAGTGCAACCATTGCAGGTACCATCATTTCGGCAACTGTGAGAAGTTTCGTTGTAAACGTTGTAAGCGGATGGGCCACGTTGCCAAAGACTGCAGAGCTAATCTTCAACCGACTCCAGGTCAAGCGATCGTCCCTACTCCTGTTCCTCAGGGAAATCATGGGTGCTATAACTGTGGCGAGCTGGGACATCTCAAGCGCGATTGCCCAAAGCGGATTCAGAGTGATATTGGGGCAGCTGGTGGTGACAGAGACAACGGAGGTGACGATCGAAATGCTCGTGCAACCGCCTTGGGCTCGGGGGAGACCCGTGAGGATCCAGACACTGCTACCGGTGTGTTTTTCTTTCCTAACTTTCGTTACACTTTGGTTTTACTTTTATCCGCATCGTTGTGCGTCCGTGTCTTCGGGTGTTTTCTTTCAGTCTGGTCTCTATTTCTCATTCTTTGGGTCGATGAGGGTCCTTTGGGGATGCTACTTGGACGGTACCAGTGGGTTAGTAATACCGATCATAGTGATCTCCAGTAGGCCTTCGATCGGGGGGGTCTCTAGTCTTATACTCACATTTGGGGGGGGGGGGGTGGTTTCCCGGTTGTTAGTGTCACGTTTTGGTTCATGACCTGCACTCGTTGTATTTTGGGGAAACGTTACTTGGGCACACACAGAGGTTGACACTCATCACTGTTGAAGCCGAAAGCATCTCGGGACGAGATTCCTTTCAACAGGGGGATGATGTGACGACCCGGAAAATTTTTCTTCTTATTTGTTTTCTCTCTTCGACTTCGGGAAATTTTCGGGACGAAAATTCTTTCAACAGGGGGATGATGTGACACCCGACAAACTCCGGTAACTAACTTTTTGAAAACTCAGTAAGTCTACCTTAGCGAGTCGTGCATACATTACACATGACAGGGTCAGTCGAGTCGTGCATCATTGGGGTTTTAACACACGCAGGTCTCGAGTCCCGGGAATTGGTGAACGAGTGTGAACGTGTTTGTTTTCATGTAATATGTGTTTTTAATGATTATGTGACTTGTCGGTATGTGAAAACGTGTTAACATATGTTAAAATGGGGTTTAACGCGCCAAATACCCAATAACAGACCCTGCAGGCGATTAGGAAGCCCTAATCGCCTACAGGAGGGCAATTAGCTTGCTTAAGGGGCGATTAGGCTTGCTTAGGGGGCGATTGGGGGCTAATCACCTGATAAGGTAGGCGATTAGCAGCCCTAATCGCCTGATAAGGCTGCATAATCGCCCATACTGCACCTGACGACTAGAAACGCCTATAAATACCACCCTTGACCTCTAAAACACCATTTGTGCAACCCTAGCCGTCCCATAACCTATCCCAACTCACAAACACCCTCTGGAACTCCTTTTTACATCAAAACAACCATTTCCAAGCTTTATCCATCATTTTCTCCTAAATCCAAGGTGTGTTCTTCAAACCCAAACCTTTAAATGATTATATTTTGTTCCCTAAAAGTCCAGACCTGACCTTTAAATGTTTTTGTCTTTGAAAATCCATTAAAAACCGTTTTTAAACAAACCCAAACCTTTATGCATGTTATATGTGTTTAAAGGTAGGATTTTTATGATTGAAACATGATTGTTCTTGTGTTATTAAGGTGTTCATGGCTGTTATGAGTTAGTATGATGATGTCCTAGGAGTTTGGATGGTTTTGGTTGTGTGTTGTTGATGTTTGATGTTTTGACCCATTTGAGTGATTTTGAATGATTAAGGATGCTATGAGGTGTGTTGTTGATTGTATGATGTTAGGGTTTGCTTTAGGATGATGCTAGAGCAGTAGGATACTATCGGACAACGTGGTTACGTGATGAAATCTGGATAATTGCTATTTAGGGCAAGTTCTTGCATGTTGATGTGATGTTTACATGTTAAGTTTACTATTTTAGGAAAATGCTCGCATTCGGGACTGTTAGAATGATGATAACTTAGGGGTTTTGCTTGAAATATGTTTGTTAATATGTTAGGATTGATATTGGGTGTTTACACATGTTTCGGATCTGAATTGGAGGGTTAAACGCGCGAAAAAGTGACACAGCCCTGCAGGGGGCGATTAGGAATCCTAATCGCCTGATGCAGGGACGAGTAGGAAAGGTTAGGGGCGAGTAGACCCCTAATCGCCTGATGTATCAGCCAATTAGCCTCCTAATGGCTAGTTGACAATCCTAATGGCTAGTTGACAATCCTAATGGCTAGTTGACCATCCTAATGGCATGTTTGACCATCCTAATGGCATGTTTGACCATCCTAATGGCTAGTTGACCATCCTAATGGCTAGTTGACCATCCTAATGGCTAGTTGACCATCCTAATTGCTAGTTGACTTTCCTAATTGCATGATTAATGTCTAAGCACGTGATTAGCTGATTTAAGCATAGTTGGCATCCCGAACATGAAACGACACCTAGGAACATGCTAGGAAACCCGTGACATGCCTAGTAACGTAGTAACACGTGTGGGGACTTATTTGTGCGTTATTTGACCTATGTGTTAGACTCGTTGAACTTTAACACATGTTAAGTACTAAGTTGCATGATTTGTATATGTTTGTGTATGAGATGAACACGTGGAATGTCGGGTCACCAATGGGATGTCGAGTCTTGTCTTACGAAGTCTGGTTTTCGGTCAAACACGTTTTTCGGAAACATAATGGTCATGGACTGGACTTAGGGACTAATGAACCCGACGGGTTATTAGTCTAACTTGACACATATCTTATGATAGGTCGCCACTAGTTGGGGCTATCATATCATACAAACGGTTTACTCATATCACATAAACGGTTTACTCATTTACAGAAGACGCAACCTAAGGTGAGTTCACGGCCCCACATTTTACGGTTTTTGCTTTCGGGGGAGAAACATGCTTAAAACTCTTTTATGACTTATGGCTCGTTTTCATGTTATACTATGGCTTACATATATTACTATACGGTTCATCAAAAAGTCCCTTAGAAACCACTAACATGGGAATATGGCGGGGAAATATGGATAGCGCTATTGGGAACTGACAAGCCCCACTCGACGGCTGGAGGCCGGGCGGGTGCATATTGTCTCTAATAAAACAAGGCCTACCGGTGATGACGGTAGTCCATAGGAATTAAGGGTCAGTAAACGGCATAGTCAGCAATGGTTTCACCCGTAGTAGTATCTTATTCTGCGCCTAGCTAGCATTCTTACAAGCATAGTAGTAACAGTGATGGTAACGGTTTTCGAAGGATCACTTTAAACATTTAAATAAAACCTGTGAACTCACCAGCATTATATGTTGACTCTTTTAGCATGTTTTCTCAGGTCGCTAGGGTAGCATCTGTCAGATAGGCGCACGGAGTCGCACTGGAGTCGTACTCGCGTCTAGGGTCGCATTTGCATGTTGCATTTGCATGTTTTGGGATTGTTAAACTTTTGAACTTATGTTTTTATTCCGCATGACTCTTGTAAACTTTAAATGCTTCCGCACTTCCAGATGTTGGTTTTAATCTTATGCATGGTTTTTATTTACGTATGTTTTTACATTTAGACGTCGTTTATTGTGACCGTTGACTTGGATCCTGGTGTGTCACATGCCTCGCGGTAGAACTCCGCAAGTGGGAATTTGAGGGTGTAACAATTGTAACAGTACCGATTTCTGAGAAGATTAACATGGACCATTGTATGACACCCTAGGCAAATCCCACATCGGCCGTGGCCAGGAGAGATCCTTGGTTCATAAGTAATCCAAAGCCTCTTAAATCACCAACGCGTTTTGGGCTTAATGTTAGTGGATGAGAGGAGAACTCCACAGTTAAGCGTGCTCAGGTGGGAGCAGTACCAGGATGGGTGACCTCCTGGGAAGTCTCCACCAGGGTAACCAAAAACAAATCCGTGAGCTTCTAGATGGGCAACCCATCGGGGGCAAAGCGGACAATATTGGTGGTGAGAGAGGCCGGATGTTACAAATGGTATCAGAGCCACTCCTGTGTCATTCGGGATGGTGGGGCAAACCTCATCGAGGACGATGAGTCCCTAAGGGGGGGTGATTGTAACAGTACCGATTTCTGAGAAGATTAACATGGTCCATTGTATGACACCCTAGGCAAATCCCACATCGGCCGTGGCCAGGAGAGATCCTTGGTTCATAAGTAATTCAAAGCCTCTTAAATCACCAACGCGTTTTGGGCTTAATGTTAGTGGATGAGAGGAGAACTCCACAGTTAACCGTGCTCAGGTGGGAGCAGTACCAGGATGGGTGACCTCCTGGGAAGTCTCCACCAGGGCAACCAAAAACAAATCCGTGAGCTTCTGGATGGGCAACCCATCGGGGGCAAAGCGGACAATATTGGTGGTGAGAGAGGCCGGATGTTACAAATTCACCCGTAGTAGTATCTTATTCTGCGCCTAGCTAGCGTTCTTACAAGCATAGTAGTAACAGTGATGGTAACGGTTTTCGAAGGATCACTTTAAACATTTAAATAAAACCTGTGAACTCACCAGCATTATATGTTGACTCTTTTAGCATGTTTTCTCAGGTCGCTAAGGTAGCAGCTGTCAGATAGGCGCACAGAGTCGCACTGGAGTCGTACTCGCGTCTAGGGTCGCATTTGCATGTTGCATTTGCATGTTTTGGGATTGTTAAACTTTTGAACTTATGTTTTTATTGCGCATGACTCTTGTAAGCTTTAAATGCTTCCGCACTTCCAGATGTTGGTTTTAATCTTATGCATGGTTTTTATTTACGTATGTTTTTACATTTAGACGTCGTTTATTGTGACCGTTGACTTGGATCCTGGTGTGTCACATGCCTCGCGGTAGAACTCCGCAAGTGGGAATTTGAGGGTGTGACAGATTGGTATCAGAGCCACTCCTGTGCAGTTCGGGATGGTGGGTGCATACCTCATCAGGGACGATGAGACTCTAACAGGGGGTGAATGTGACACCCCAGGAAAATCCCACATCGGTCGTGGCCAGGAGAGATCCTTGGTTCATAAGTAATGTCTTGTCTTTTAAATCACCAACGCGTTTTGGGCTTAATGTTAGTGGATGAGAGGAGAACTCCACAGTTAAGCGTGCTCAGGTGGGAGTAGTACTAGGATGGGTGACCTCCTGGGAAGTCTCCACCAGGGCAACCAAAAACAAATCCGTGAGCTTCTGGATGGGCAATCCATCGGGGGCAAAGCGGACAATATTGGTGGTAAGAGAGGCCGGATGTTACATATAGCTTTGGCTAAGGTGTTGGGGGCGGAAAACATTGAGAGATAGTCTCTTGTGAAGTCGGTGAGCGAAGAAGGTTTTCATTCGGTCGTCCAATGAATTTGTTATCCATGAATATTAGAGGGTTGGGGAGTGATAGGAAGAGTGATTGGGTTCGTAAATTATGGATAAGTAATGAGGTCGGATTCGTTATGCTTTAAGAAACGCAATATTCAACATTGGAAGGGACGGATATTGGTCAGTTTTGGGGTAAAGGGGAGTATGTGTTTTATCACATTGATGCCACAGGACGGTGGGGGAAGGGGGTCTCTTGTCGATATGGGATCCAAGTATTTTTAGTATGGAATCGGTAATTAAGCACAGGAGGTATCTCTTGGTGCAAGGAAAGATCATAGGGTGTAGGAGAGATGTTATAATAATTAATGTTTATGCTCCTCAGAAGTATCCGGATAAGAAAGAGTTATGGATTAAGTTAGATCGGGTCATTCGTAAATATGATAATTATTGGATAGTGGGTGGAGATTTTAACTGCGTTAGAGATAGAAGCGAAAAACGGAATTCGTGTTTCAATGCGGCTATGGCGAACGATTTTAACGAGTTTATTAAAGGGTGCGGGTTACAAAAATATGGTGTAACAGTCCATTTTGTGATCAAATAAAATAGAAATGTCTATGAAATTTATGTCGTGTGTATTATATGATCTATTCGTGAATTGTATGATTATTTGATATATAAGAATCTAGTCGAGCCAATAGTGTTATAAGAGACCGTTTAGTTAGATTAACAAAAGATATTATATTTGACCCTACTCTATTTTAATGAAACTTAGGTCAAAACGTAGATAAAAATTAATTCATCTTAAGAGTATATTTGAAAGTTTGTAAAATGTTATAGTTTAGAAGCTATAGGAGAAAAACACGGTAAGCAACTGAAATTATATATAACTAGGTGTATTAATACGCGCGTTGCGCGTTTTTCACATGACGTGTTAATGTGGATTTTGGTAACCGACAAAGGCATAAAGACTAACCTTGGACAATGAGAAAATACAAAAGAGGCAGCAGCTACGCGGAGAATACCGCGAATCTCCCGCGGTCCGCGGCACATGGTGGAGATGGCACACGGTAGATGTGGTCGGTGGCCGGCTACGTACGTTAGAGTGAAGCAACTATTCATTTCGTGGTCGTTAAATATATAGATAATAAACGAACAAAAACCGAACCCGTGCGAAATCGGGTAAAAAACGCATTATGTCGGGGGCAAAATGGGAAAAAAAAACCTAATAAAAAAGTTGGTGACCAAAACGGGAAAAAAAACTTAAACAAAAAGTAAAAAAACATTGCGTGGCCAAAATGAGGAAAAAAACTTAACAAAAAATTTAGTGGTTAAAATGAGAAAAAAAAAGTTAACAAAACGTGCGAAATTGGGTAAAAAACGCATTATGTCGGGGCCAAAACGGGAAAAAAACTTAATAAGAAAGTTGGTGGCCAAAACGGGGTAAAAAAACTTAAACAAAAAGTAAAAAAACATTGTGTGGCCAAAGTGAGGGAAAAAGACTTAACAAAAAATTTGGTGGTAAAAATGAGAAAAAAAAAGTTAACAAAAAGAGAAAAGGGCCAAAATGTAAAAAAAAAACTTAATAAAAAAGTTGGTGGCCAAAATGGGAAAAAAAAACTTAAACAAAAAGTAAAGAAACATTGTGTGGCAAAATGAGGGAAAAAAATACTTAACACAAAAATTGGTGGTTAAAATGAGAAAAAAAAAGGTTAACAAAAAAAGAAAAAAAAGGTGGCAAAAATAAAATAAGTGAAACTTAACTGTTTAAATGGTAAGGTTGTTTATTATTATTATTATCTGATGTATTTTAATAAAATATAAATAAACGTTGAAGTAATATGTAAAGTGTAATATGGATAGTTGCGTTAGACTTAAGAAAAGAATGTGCCGAGTCAAAACAAATATGAGAGACACTATACTAGTTACTGCCACTATTTCACCTCCATGTTACACATATATTGTCTTGAGTCATCGTCATACTACACCTGTCAACGTATTGTTCAACCCTTACATGAGTGATATACCAAACATTAAGACATCGTCCTATAAAAATATTTCATTCATTTTCATGTGAGGAGAAGGCAGAGAGTTGTAAAAATAAATCATATATAGTAACTAGCTTTTATCCCGGGAGTGTCCCGGGGTTGAAATATCTAATATAACATAATAAAATATCTAATATGACAACATAATTAATGATTTGCCAATACATGATTAATGAATATTATTATTATTATTATTATTATTATTATTATTATTATTATTTATTTTAAACAAATTTCTGCCATAATTTATCATATTCAAATATAAAAAAAAAGAATTCTGCCTATGAAGTTATGTTTATCGTTTGTGATTTATTAGTAGAGTAAAATATATTTGAAAACAAAACCCCACAAAAATAGTTTTTTTTTCTTCCGTTTTTTATATAGCACTAGGGTACTCGTTGGAAAGATAATAAAACGCTCGTTAATTTGGTGTAATTTTTTCTTTAAAAAATCTCGTATATAAAAGATATTAACGTTTAAAAGTTATGGGAGGAAATATTAGAGAGAAAATTTAATTTTGTTTTTAAATTCTTATCTTTTCCTAAAATAATTATAATATATATAGATTTATTAAAAAAACTCAAAAATTAAAAAATCTTAAATGATGCCACGTGGCACATTCAAGAAGGGGTTGAAGCCTCCATTAAGTGCCACATCATCAAAGTTCAATTCTTTTATTATAAGTTATAGATTTAAAGGTATAATCTCGAATATTGGTTTAGTTTATTATTATTATTATTATTATTATTATTATTATTATTATTATTATTATTAGTGTTATTATTTAATTTAGACGTTAGGGTTATTGTTGAGGGTGGGTATTGGATAGTCTAGCCTTAGTAAGGCATGGACTGATCACCCATGCTCAAACAAGGTAGCGTTAACCAATATCCAGCCATGATAATAACTAGTTAGGTGAACCATTACCTAACCTAGGATGATGTAATTGTATCAGGATCCTGAGTTAGTACCCGGTTGGAATAGCAAAGTGTTAAGCAACCGTGTAACAGGTGAGTTCTATGAATGTTTTCAAATGTGAGCATGCTTGTCCAAACTGGTAATTGTTAATATTACACTCATGGCTGTTAGTACGCATGTATATAATCTGAATTTGAGCATTCATACACATGATATTTGTGGAACCCTTATACGTGCAACTACGGTGTGATTTGTCGGTATTACACTTGTGTGTAATGGGCATTTACTTGTATGAGATGTTAGTCACAGGCCCGGTGAGGGTGGCATCCAGTGAGGGTGTCGAGTGACTGTCATAGGCCCGATGAGGGAGACACCCATTGAGGGTGTGGAGTGACATTAGGTTATGACATGGGCGGGTACAAGTCATAAATGGTTGAATTAATGTGTTTTACAACTTGTGTATATTCATGAACTCACCAGCATTGTCTGACGTCATTTTAAGCATGTGTCACAGGTAGTGATGGCTAGTTCTTGTGCATGCTGTTATCATGAAGCTAGTGGACCAATGGAATAGGATTTGCTAGTTCGTGTGTTGTGATGATGTATATCTCGGGTTAAGAATAGTTTGCTGAAGTTTGTACTCTTAAGTTTCCAACTCTTGTACCTTGCAGTTTATGTTAATGGTATAAGTGTTTCTCCTGTAAGTTGATATCAATTGTGTATGGTGCATCCTTATCTGGGTGTGGGCGTCACATATGGGTTGTGAGGCCGTAAGTTTACATTTGTGTCCGGGAATAAATGTAGTAGAATTGACAGGGTTTTTGTGTCGTGAAATTTCTTAAACGAATGGCCGAATGCAGAGTACCGGGCGTTAGCAAGGGAAAACTCGGATCATAGTCCGATTGTTTTGAAAGTCGATTATAAAAATTTTGGTTCCAAGCCTTTTAAAATTTTCAATTGATACATGTACAGGGAAGGTTTTGATGAAGTGGTCAAAAAATCTATTTTGGATTATGAGGGTACTGGGCCGGCCGACATTCAATTCATAAATAAGCTTAGAGTTGTGAAGTTTGCTATTATTATTTGGAAAAGAAGTTTGGATGTTAAGGAAGCTGAGGAAGAAGTGAATTTGTTACAAGAATTATTAGAGCTTAATAATACTATTGAAGACAGAGATTTATCGGAAGCGGAACAGTGGGTATATGAGGAAGCGAAGGCAAAGATCAAAGAATTAGAAGAATTCAAGGTTAAAGATTTACGTCAAAAGGCGAAGATCAAATGGGCCAAAGAAGGGGATGAGAACACGAGCTTTTTTCATGGGATTGTCAATAAGAGAAGAGTGTCTAATAACTTTCCGGGGTTGATGATTAAAGGTAGTTAGGTGACTAAACCTTCGTTGATTAAGAAAGAGGTGTTTGGGTTTTTCAAGAAGAAGTTTCAGGAGGAAATGAAGGATGGGCCGTTTTTATTGTGTCATGGTTAAAAGAACTATGGGAGGATGCCGCGAGTAATTTGGTTCGTCCGTTTACTGAGGAAGAAATTAAAAATGCGGATTTTGATTATGGAGGTGATAAGAGCCCGGGGCCTGATGGTTTTAACTTTCAGTTTGTGAAGAAGTTTTGGTCGTTTTTTGCCGAAGATTTTGTGAAGATTTTCAACCAATTTTCAGCCTCAGGTATGATTAACAAAGGTGTTGGTTCGTCGTTTATTACTTTAATTCCTAAAGTTAGCGATCCGGTGGAACTTGGGGAATATCGGCCTATTAATGTTATTGGGGTGGTTAGCAAGGTTATTTCGAAAGCTTTGGTTAACAGGTTAAGGCTAGTAATGGGAGATGTAATTCATGAGACGCGATCGGCTTTCTTAATGGGTAGGTATATTCTTGATGGGCCTTTAATTATTAATGAAATTTTATCGTGGGCGAAGAGTTCGGGGGAAAATTTATTCTTTTTTAAGATTGATTTTGAAAAGGCGTATGACAATGTGCATTGGTAGTTTTTATTATCAGTGATGCGCCAAATGAAATTCCCCGAGGTTTGGTGTAGAGGGATTAAAGAGGTGTTACTTTCGGCTCGATCTTCGGTATTGGTTAATGGTTCTCCAACCTTTGAATTTAGTTCTAGTAAAGGTCTTCGGCCTTCGCCAAGGTGATCCGGTATCCCCTTTTTTATTTGTGATTGTTATGGAGGCGTTTTCTAGTATTATTAGGAAGGCTTGTGACATTGGTGCGTTTGATGGCGTTCGGCTTCCGAATAATGGTCCGGTGGTGTCTCATTTGCTCTGTGCGGATGACGTGATGGTAATGGGAGAATGGTCGCAATTTAATTTTAAAAGCCTTAGGAGAATGTTATGGATTTTTCATTTGTGCTCGGGTCTTCGTTTTAACATTCATAATTCGACCATTTTTGGTGTTGGGTTGAGCCATGAAGAATTTAACATTTAGGCGAGCAATTTGGGGTGTAAATCGGGTGTGATGCCGTTCAAATATTTGGGTATTCTAGTGGGGGCCAATATGAATCGTATTAATAATTGGGATCCGGTGGTGAAGGTGTTCGATAGTAGATTATCGAAGTGGAAAGCGAATACTCTTTCTATGGGAGGTCGAGTAGTGTTAATTAAGTCTGTGTTAGAAAGCATCCCTATGTATTGTTTTTCATTATATAAAGCTCCGATGGGTGTGGTAAACGTGCTTGAATCTAGGATGAAGCATTTTCTTTGGGGTGGAAGTGACGAGATTCATAAGATTCATTCGGTTTCATGGGATACGGTGACAAAGTCAAAAAGTGACGGAGGGTTGGGAATCAATAAGCTTGAGATATGTAATAATGCTTTATTATTAAAGTGGTTGTGGAGATATCGAGTCGAAGGTGATGCTTTGTTGAGAAAAGTGATTGAAGCGTTGCACGCGTCCGGTCAAAGATGGGATGGTTTTCCTTCTAATAGAGCGATGTTTAGTGCTTGGACCAAACTTGTTCTTCTTGGGTATAGAACTAACTCTCAGGGCGTTTTTTTTTCCAAATATGATAAGGGGTGTCATCGGTGATGGTACGAGGATTCGATTCTGGATTGACCCGTGAGTGGTAAACGGACCTTTAAAGGTTGTTTTTCCAAATCTTTTTTCGGATTGAAAAGAATAAATGGTGTTATGTTTCAGATAGGGTTGGAATGCAAGATGGTAACAAAAGTGTTAAGTGTGATTGGATTTCATATCCAACTTCGGATGTCGAAGTGTCGGAGGTTGTGGAGTGTCACTGGTTGATTTCGATAGTGCAGATATCAAGTAAGAAAGACGAGTGGGTTTAGAACAATGGCTCGAATGTGGAATACTCCGTAAAAGAGACTAGAAATTGGTTGAAAGGGACGGCTTCGACGAACAATGTAGGTGAATTTAAGTGGTGTACGTGGCTTTCGAGTAAATGTAACATTTTTATGTGGAGGGCGCAAATTGATAGGATTCCTACAATGGGTGCGCTTCGTATGAGAAATATGATGGTTGGGGACGGATTCTGTGTTTTGTGGAGATGCGGAAGAAGATACGGACCACTTGTTTACGGCTTGTCGTTTGGCGAGTGGAGTTTGGTGTGGTTTAGCTTTGTGGTGTAAATTGCCTCCGGCTTTTATGTTCTCTATATCGGATCTGCAACTCGTTTCTAATCAGATGGGTTTAGCCGAGAAGAAGAGGGAGATTGTTTATGGAGTGCTCGTCTTGGCTTGTTAGTGTATATGGACGGCTCGCAATGCTAAAGTATTCCGGAATCAAGATGTTAACGTCTCCCAATTAGTGTCCGAAGATAAAGCGTTGGGTTATCTTTGTAGGTCTAGCGTTGGTTGCGTTAATGGAAATCTTGGTGTAATTATCATATTTATTTTTATATTTATATTTTTCTTTTTTAATGTAATTTACAAATTTAGAAATTAAACTGACTTTGAGTTAACATCTGTAAATAAGTAATGGACATAATTTACACTTTTGTTAGAATAAACCTGTAAAATTGGACGAATATGTTAAAGATATTCTTTAACTTAGATGATTTTTATGAAGTAGAGCTTAGTAACAAATGTTTAAAGCAATATCTGTTTGAAGGAAACTGTTGAAGGAATATCTGTTTGAATCATTAACTGTTTGTAGTAACAGATTTTTTTAGAAAGATCTCCTTAACAGACCTTCGGCACTTGAATAGACGTTACTCTCCCTTTGTTATCAGAAGTATGTTTCATCATCTTTTTCTTTTTATTACCATGTGTTATTACAACAGAGCTTTTCATGCGTCTGTTTTTATCATTAGCTGTTTCATTCATCAATGGCTAGATTTTCCATCAATGGTTTCTGATCAGCTATTTCATTCACATCAGTTGTTACAAAAGGCATAATCAAAACCATCAATGAATGGATTTCCAGCTTTAGTAGGATGTAGTCTTCCTGTGTTTTCACACGGGATTTCACCTAGTTATAATAATTGAAAGCACTAAATCTCACATGGCACTCAAAGAGGGCATCCTCCTCCTTGATTGTGCCATGTGGTACTCAACGAGGGCATCCACCTCCTTGATTGTGCCATGTGGTAATGACATGTCATTAATAATATAAAATTAAAGCTAAAAATGGCATGCCATATGGCATTAAGTGATCTTAGGAAAAAAAATTTAAAATAAAATTTGATTTTTTCTCTCATGTTTTCTCTCGTAATTTTTAAACGTTAATATCTTTCATATACGAGATTTTTTAAAGAAAAAAATTAAACCAAATTAACGAGCGTTTTATTATCTTTCCAATGAGTACCATAGTGCTATATAAAAAACAGAGAAAAAAAACGACTATTTTCTTTTGGTTTTGTTCACACAGGAAAAAAACACAAAGTGTTCAGCTAATTCATTAATGATCATGTATAGGCAAGTCACTAATTATGTCCAAACCAGTAAATATGAATTCTCTTTTCAATAGGTGTTAGCATTGGAGTTGTACATTGTTTTATGTTAGGTATTAATATTACAGTTATACATTGTTTTAGGTTACATGTTAACATTAGAGTTATACATTGTTTAAGGTTAGACGTTAACATTGGAGATACATTGTTAATTGTTTTAGAGTTAGGTGCTACCCGAAGATTTCATGCATGTAACTGCATCAGTCTATTTCATATGTAAAATTGATATGTCATACTAGATTTCTCAACCCCGGAACGCTCCCGGGGTATAATCTAGTGTGTGTATATCACACACACATACATGGATTATTTTCTCATTTTGGTCGTAATCACCTTATATGTATCTTAGGAAAACATATATCTTTCAACTTTGCAAAAATATCATATCTTGTATTATCTTCTTAAGCATGATTTAGTATATCAAACTCATTATTATATTTGTTTCATGTTCTTACTAAAATTCACCACTTACTAGTTTTAGTAAACTTTTTAACATCAAACTTGACACAAAAATTCACAAACATTATTTTGTGCTCTTAGGGGTTTATTTAGTGTTCATAAACCATTTTTAGCTTAAAATCATACTTTAGACTCAAATCACCAAAAATCATCTTTGTTAAAGTCTATCATCTTTTAACAAGTTTATCATCATTTATCAAGTTTAAACATCACGTACACCAAGTTTCACACCCAATAATCATTCTGGCCGCTAAAAATACCATAATGTTTGTTTTTAATCATTCTAAATCTCATTTTTTTCTTATTATCTTGTAACCCTTGTCATTGGTGTAGAACTTCAAGGTAACACTTAATAAAAAAAACAAGATAAGTATAAGATTTTTACCACTAGTAGAAGACTACGGAAGACCCAAAATGAGATGATTAGGATGGGGTTTAGATTGTTCTTCCTTGGGGTTAAGCTCCTAGCTTTGATAACACACTTAATTTAGGGTGATGCAAGGATATAATTGTAGTATTCAAGTTTGAAAAAAAAACAATGGATTAGTGGAGGTGGGGTTTTGGCCGTAGCTTTCAAGGGAAAAGAGAAGAGGGTTTTTTTGTTTTTTTTTTTTTGGATGGATGGATGATCACTTAAAAGATCTTATAAATTGTCACATTGTCCTATCCTTGATTAATTTATTCAAAACACCACACTTCACATAATCATTTTGTTCAAAATGAGAAGCAAAAAAAAAAAAAAAATGGAAATATGGGCATGGGTAGGATGGACGATTTGGGTAGGATTTAGGGGGTCCCACACTTTGATTTTGTCATGTGCGTATATCAAGTTCTAGAGTTTTTTTTTTATTTTATTATTTTTTTTAAGCTTAGTTCAATGGAAATCCTTGTACAACCTTAACCTAGCGGTCCCAAGTTTGAATCCCTACCCACACACCGGTGTTCTCCTTGCCTAAGCTCAAACCGTCACCGGAATTTTTTGTGGTGTGCATGGATCGAACCTGTGACCTACCATCAGGATGGGAACCCTTAAGAGAAAACCCACTCTACCTCAAACCAGTCGGGCTGGAGATCATTGGCAGAGTTGGGTTTTAGTTGGTTTTGGATAATGTGGTTACTAGATATTTTGTGTAGGTTGATTAAGCTATAATCGTGTTTAAACATAGACTAGTTTAGGTTTTGATTGGGTAATTAGGCTCTTGTTGGGTGTATTTATAAGTTTATGCGCGTATCGGGTACGGTACGTGTGCTTGACATGATAACGTATAAAATGAAAAAAACCAAACTTACCGCATAAAAGATCTTATAAAACATGTACGCGACATGAAAACGTATAAGCAAAAAGATCTTTTTTTAGGCGTTTTGTCTATGTTTTTCTGGACGGTTGATGGGGTATTTTCTGGGGTTTTTTTTGGAGGGTTTTGGTTTGCTCGTTTTTTAGGCAGTTTTAGCATTTTTTTTTGGGGGGGCGGTTTATGGTGGTTTCTTGGGCGTTTGTGTTTGGTGTTTTTTTGAGGCGGTTCTGGGTTTTTTGGTGCGGTTTCGTGACGGTTTTCTAGGCGTTTGGAGTACTTTTCAAGGCATTTTACTTGCCTTTTTGGGCGGTTATTGTGTTTTTTGGGGCTGTTTTGGGATACTATTCCTACAAAACCTATTATTCCTAAGCAAAGCTACTATTCTTAAGCTTTTGTTATTAATAGATTGTAATAATTGTAATGTAATGTAATGTCATTTATTTTATATCCCAGGCATGTAGGATTGTTTGGTTATTTATTATTTTTTTTTATTGGGTAGTCACCAACATTCATTTCGGGCCATCTTATTGTCACACGATGGTCCTACGATTGATCTAACAAAGTGCAAACCGATGCATTGTATGTGGACTTGGCTAGACTTGTGTGACTCAATTATACCAAATTGACATTAAATCGCACGTTTAACAGTAAATTGTATTAGTTAATTATGTATAGATATACCTTAATTTTGTCGGTTGTCACATCATGTTGTGGTGATGTTGCGATTGCGATGTTTTGATTAAAAGCTTAATCAATCTTTTGGTGGCCAAGTTATGATTAGAGGCGTCTACGTTTAGAGTTTATGTGAATATATAATAATTACATTTACACTCTACTCCCTAATCTTTTGGCTTGCTTCCTAAGAAGTTAACCCACATAATTTACTTTTAATTACTTGCCATCTATGTAACTCTTTAATTATATATAACTGTGTGTTTATAATTAATCAATAATAAAACACAATATCATTTAACCCTTTAAGCGATAAGCACCTTCAATGAAGTCCACATCTATAATCATCATCCAAAGAATATTACCAAATCAGCATTAATATCTAATAACGAGTATTCTATCATTCGATGCTATTAACCAACAATAATCATTCTATCATTCAAAGATTTAAACAATCTAATTAACTATTCCAATTAATTAACCCACTTCCCGATCAATTATTTCTCTAAACAATTATCACCGACTATTCGAAATAATCTTTACACTAAATACTTTGCTAAATATTATTTCACACTTGAAGTTATTTGTGATTAATATTATTTAATAATTAAATATTATTTCTTAGTTTGCAGTCCAAAGTTTAACTCTTTGGATCATACCTTGATTATTTCGATAACAACAGTCTCACACTTGGACAAATATCGATTATAGAGTATAATGTTCAACAGAGTTGGGCGCTTAGCTGCACCGCACTTTCTCTATCGAAGTATGACAATTTACATTCGTCAACTATACCTTTTGCGTTCAAGTAACCCTTTACTTAAACAAGCTTATAGCCCTGTGATAACCATATCATTTATCCATTCTATGATAGCATAACTTTATTGAACATGAGACATGGATCCATTTCATTCTCTTATAGTGTTCAATTTTTTCTATCTCGTACCTTTGACAAACTACAATTAATTTGAGCATGGCCATAATTATTTGTATCCACACACACACACACACATATATATATATATATATGTACTATAATGGAGATGGGTTTTTAAGAGTTTAAGAGATTAAGAGTTTAGGAGGGGATTTGAAAACTTTTGAATGTTTTTGAAATTTGGGTTTTAAGAGTTTAGGGGGGAATTTGAAAACTTTGAATGTTTTTGAAATTTGGGCCTTTAAGAGTTTAGGGGGGATTTGAAAACTTCTGAAATTTGGGTCTTTAAGATGTGGAACTTACTGTTCATCGGTATATTTAGGGAACACAATTTTCCTGCATTTCTTTTTTTAATACCTTTTGAAAGTGGTTGTGAGTGGAAGAGAGAAAAAAAAAAGTTATGATAAAGATATAAAAAGTTTATTTAATTGAATAGGATAGAAAATGTAGTGATGTTTATTGTAATATGTGGTTGTGAGTGGTTATGAGTGGATGGGGATGGGGAACCTATTGTGAATGCTCTTAGAAACTATATTCCTATGTTGGGGATGATATTTAAATCTTAATATCTTGATTCAAGGTACCACACATTTAGTACTTATACGATGTTATAAATGAACTCTTTCATTTATTCTATGCATAACACCTTTGTTTTAACTATCATACAATTTGGTCATTTATATGATGTTATAAATGAACTCTTTCATTTATCTAGTCAACATCTTGTCCTAGCTACCAAACACTTGGTTTTTATGTGACGTTTCATAAATGAACTCTTTTCATTTATATGTTATGCATACCTTCCTTTAATGTATTTCATATCATATCCTTTCATTTTGGAAGTTTTTCCAACAAATGGTTTCAACACCCCTTTTCAATCCATACTTGAGATCCCTATATCACTTGTGTTGTATCTCAAACAATATTTCATTACTTGTTGGGAACGTTGTTTCTTAAAAACTCAATTGTACTTTTGTTATTTCAAAAATATTTCATTCTATTATCTCGGTAATAAAATAACATCTATAGTTGACACTTTAAATAGTTTCTATCAATATCACATTTCTCATATAATAGACTAACGGTGATTTCTTCGTTATATTTAGCAACTACTATAATCTTCACATATTCTATGTAGGATTTGAATACATCACAGTTCTTATCCTAGCCATAACCAGATGTCACTTCCTGAATCATCCCTATGACCTAATATGTGTTGCATCACTAGTTCTAGACCACTCGTCAATTACCCTTAAATGATCATGATCTCATTATCTATTTTGAGTGTAACTTCCTCTATGGTACTTATTCTGACTATAGCGTAGATCCCTCTTGCCTTTACATAATTCTCATATACAAACTATTGGTGTCCATACAATCATAGATCTCTATATTTGCTTAAGGTATGATGCTCATATCATTCCATGTATTATGTATCACAATTGATGTTATAACCTTGTTGGTTAATTTACAATAACTCTTTGTTATCAACTTGCGATCCCATGAGACAAGCATAAGATCTTAGTAAGATCTTATAAATCATGTCCAATCTTTGGAATCCTATCCATTCTTCTAAGATTGACTTGATTTGTTTTAAGAGAACAATACATAACTCATTTGTCTTTCTAACGATTCAATATTGTGTTAAACCCTCTAAGTTTGGAAACTTTGTTTCTCTTAGGAAGAACTAGTACTTAACACATCACATATGTTACGTCTCCCTTGTTGAGCTATATAATATGTTTGCAAGATAAATACACCCTGATGTATTTTAATTGGTCGGCATAATATCATATTTCTTTGAACTTATCATCTCAATGTAGTTCAACTACTTCTTTGAATCATATATACTACTTATTTATTTTGGAAGTATGATGTTATTATCTGGATTTGTTAATCTATTTGATCTGAAACAAATATCTATTAACGTGGACATAGACTCATACATTTACTCTATCACTTAAGGTGTTAACCTTTTATATTTCATCTAAACATGTTAAAGACCTTTTTATCTCTTGTTGAAATACTTGGTGCATCCATATGCATACTTTTAGTTCATATACTGGTTGATTCTCTAGTCAACCTGTTATTTACTATCTTAAACTTGATTCACATATATTTCTTGAAATTCAATAATCTCCTTTGGAATAACTCCTTTAACTAAAACATAATTTCATATGCGATTCATGTTTACATTATAAATATTAGAGATTTTATATATATGTATATGTAAACCCTTTTAGATAGAGAGAGATATCTAATTTGTAGACATTATATCTATCCTAAAGATATAGCTATGATGTATTGACAAGAATAATAGAACATATTTATAACATCCAAAAACTAAATAAATGCATAAAATAAAACTTTGTCCCAAAATATTATCCAAAACACAACCCCAAAACAATATATCAAAATAATTGTTATTAAAGGAAGCAAATTTAAATCATTAAAATTGCAACTGAATCTGATTCTAGTAGTTAGACTCCTCCCAGCTCTCAATCTTTTCCTATATTCTAAAAATCATATAACGTGGTCGCACATTTTAGTGTCTATACACTTAAGATTTGTAAGAGGAACTATTAATATTATGTACATACCATATCAGCCCAACCTATGTATGTCCTCTCATAACCAGCTTTTTACGAGTGCAGTTCCACTGTCCCTATTTGCCGCAATACCAACAAATGTCATCATCATTAATATGAGGACCTTTTCTTGCCTCGAATGGTGGTGGCAGGAATTTTGCACTTTCTTTGATTTGAATTTATTATTCTAAATCACAAGCAAATCCTTGAGCTCTACCAAAGTCCCACTAAACCCTTTTTCATTTAAGGCGGCCACAAACTGTTCGTACTCTTGTGGTAATGTAGTAAGAGTTATGCTCACAGCTATACTACCACCTATAGGATATCCAAGCCTGTCAATATTACTTATGAGTTTGTCAACATTATCCTTGACATAATTCTCAAATTTCATTGGACGTGAAATTTCTTTAATGATCATGTAATGCCAACGACGTCTCATATCAAAAAAGATTGATAAAATCAATCATCTCAGATCCAAAAATATTGATCATTTCATCAATGAAGTCATCAGATATCTTATAAGACAAGTTGGACAAGATCAAGTAACCAACTTCGTGTGAATCCTTATAACGCGTTATCCATTCGTCCAATGAACTAGGTCTGAGTGGGTTTAGGGGCAAAGCTTCATCTAATACATACGACCTCCTCTTGTGACTTAAAACAATTCTTAAATTAATGTACCATGTAGAGAAGTTATCATGGTGGAGTTTAGACTGATATAATTCAACGCGATGGGTTGGAATAGAAATCTACAAAATTAACTAAACAAAATTGTTTTACTATTCCATCGTTGATAGTTGGATTATTTAAATCCAATACTCACTTAATTTAAATACACAAAAGATTTATTTAATTATAGTTGAGATCCCGTTTTATAATTGTAAAGTGATTGGCTAAGCAGTGTTCACTTTATCTTTACTACATGGATAGGTAGTTTACCGATTGTGTCTACCACACAACTCTCACGTTTGAGGCGCTCTACATATATTTAAAATATTGTCTAGCCTAGGCACATTTACCCCAACTATGCCCACTTGAATACATTCAACCGATATTTGTCATCAAATAGTAACGTGTGAAATTGGCTCAACTGAGTTAGGAATCGCAACCTGACCTCTCTTCCAAACCGTAAGCCCAATGTAGGGTGAATCGCTAACACTGGGATTGATTAGATTGGTTCAAGTGTGAACTATTTAGAATGAGAATACAATATCAGTTTTCTCGAATTTGTAATTTTAGTTGACGGATTGAATCAGAATCTACAACTAACCAGGAAGATGGAAATTCATAAGAAGGTAACATACTTATGGGTGATAATTTGGTAATTAGTATAAAGAAATTTAATTAATTTGAACAAGTTTTCAAAATAGCGTTTGCTTAATTTTTTTCTAAATGCAGTGGATTATAATTCTTAATTAAATAAGTTACTTTGTTTGAATATATTTTTTATACACGTATAATTAAAGTAATTACATTTTTCTAGCTTGTGAAATAAATAAAAAATTAAACATCAATAAAGATAGTTTTTATTTTAACAGCTAAACCCTATGACCATCATAACAGAGGCCTAATGACTAATAAACATAGTTAAACACGACATAATTCACTTAGAATAATTAATTAAAATTAGAAAACAATATAGAAAAGTCAAATAAATGATCAACTAAGACTACACGGTGTGAGGTGATGAAGGGTGGTGCGAGTCCCTTCTACGTCAGCCACATCACCCCGTCTCCAGCGTGGGGCAACTTGTAAAGGTGAGGTGGTGATGTTTGGTTGGAAGTTGAAAATAGCCGTTTGACAACGGCTCCCTTTGTTAAAAAAAGTTTTTATATTTAAAATATTTAATTACATAACTCTCTCTCTCTCTATATATATATACATATACACACACACATGTAGGATCGACTTTCGGGTCACCCGACAATCACGAGTTTGGCTATTTGGAGTGCGGAATCCTCCAAACAGGTTCGGACAACAAAACGACAATGAAACAATGATAAACGAGGTATCAACACACACAAAATAAGGTCAAAGGCTGTATTGATTAATCAAAAACAGAGCACAGGTGTTATACAGACCAATCTCAGACCTCTAGACCTTGGGAAGAGTGTTTAGGGAATGTGTGATGTGACCACCGATGATTAGGGCAATGATTGGATGCTTATATACCCCTGCTACTCGTGCAGGGCCGGCCTGCAGGCGAGTAGGAAAGCTATGGGGTATGTATCAGCGGCGATTAACAAGCTATCGGGTATGAAACACAGGCGATTAGCCTCTTGAAAAGCTAATCGCCCTGAGCTATCCAAACAGCCCAAAATACTTCCAAACACACCCAAACACCCTAACGCTATCCAAACATCATCTATACTAGCCTAGGGACATCATGTACTAACAACACATACACACACACGTGTATATATATATATACCCAACAATTTCAATACTTTTTTTAATATATATCCTCTTTCCCAATCCAAATTATATAAAAATCTCAATATTTTCAACAAAAAATAATCCCAACAACCGTAAGTATGACCTAAACAACCTATTCAGGCGAGGCGAGTCCCCGAACCCCAGTCCTCCGTGAAACTGAAATCTATAACTTCCGAGTCATGCAAAGGACAAAATGGCATATGCGTAACTTATAGCTGGTGGTATGTATTACAGATCCTACGCGCAACCTCATTTTCGACAACTAAGCATCCATCTGTCTCAATATCAACTTCACCACATTCCGCAGCCTTCCCAATTTCCCGTTTCTACACCCGACTTTGTACCCAAAACCCAACCGCAAAAATGTTGGTGAACCTTTGGTATAAAGTAAAAAAGAGAACTTATATGAAGAAAACTGAGGAGGATAAGAAAACCGTTGAAAGGAACCCTCAAATATGGGTTGAGGCGGAAGAAACTGCTTTAGTGAAATCTTGAATAGTCGATCCGAAAATCGGAGATAGATAATAATCAAACCAAAAACAATTCACCAAGAGATGAGACGAGACTTACCGGGAAAATGCTAGTCTCTTGTCAAGATGATGTGAAATAAATACCGGCATGACGGCCTATAACGATTTCTACATCAACTGCAGGAATTCACCAAAAAGTGGTGAAACCGATGCCGACTTCTTGTCAAGAGCGCTTATATATATATATATATATATATATATATATATATATATATATATATATTGTTTCAACGTAAAAACAACCACCCTTTCAAATTTATGCATTGCTGAGAAGTAGCATTGTACTCGACCAAATGTGCGAACGTACCGCATGCGAGCGATTCGTCTAAACGGATGAAAACAAGCTCATCCACTCGTTCTCTTGCGAGCAACGCTCGTAACGATATTAAGCTAACCCATGATGATGTCGAGGTTGAAAAGACCCGCTCACCTGGTAGAGACCGTTCAAAGAAGAGGGTACCGAAATCATATAGTGGGGGTGTCGATTATAGCGAACATTTATCTGACATAAGTCAACATTGGGGTATGTTCAATGACATTCGAAAACAAAAGCTCGAGGAAAGAAAAACCCTCGGGTGTTTTTGAAAGAAGAATGAATATAAAACAGGAGAAAGACGCGGCTAAAAAGATGAGAAGATATGAAATTATTCGCCATGAAAATCGATCGCCTCAAACGGCCTGATCGAGAAATGTAAGAAGAAATGAAAACACAAATAAGGTAAAAATAAAATATGTAGTCTAATTTTTTTATTTATGATTTTAATAGTTTTATTGTAATGTTTAATATAAATGTTTTTTATTTACTTTATTTATTTATATAAATAAATGACAAATGAAAAAAAGTGACTGGCCAGCCACTACGGGCCCACCATCCATGCCACCACCACTCCGTACAACTTTTGTTTTGGAGGATAATTCCATCTTTGCTGATGCGGATGCTACATGTCGGTCTATGGAGGCCCGGATCTTAGGCTGGGCAGCCCAAGCGATCGCCCGAGGCTCAAATATCCAAGGGGCCCGATTTGTTTTTAAAGTTTATATATTTAGTTATGTATTTAAAAGTTTAACATAGAACTACCCAACCCAGTGGTAGGCACGTCGCATTTTATTGTATAGGTCCCTCAACATGTATAGGTTTTTTTTTTCTTTCGTTTCCTTTGGTTATCTGTTTTTTTTTTTTTTTTTTTTTTTTTGAACATTCAAACTGAGCAATGTTATTCAATCATAAACGCCAATAAACAAGTCCACCCAGACCATTAAGCCAGAGGCTACGTGAGCCGATTACAAACACTCACATACTAGATACAAGAAACAGATCAGGAAAACTACTAAGAACAACAGTCAAATCGCCTATATTAAACCCGAGTCATGGTCGACCCATTAACCGTGTCAAAGCAAAAGAAGTTTCCTTTGGTTATCTATATTAAACAAACTAGAAATGAATGTTATCAAGGCTTGATGTCAACATGAAGGTTATCAAGGCTTGATGTCAACCTGTGGGTAGATAATAAATGCTTTCACTTTTTTAACTTTTGCTTCATTTTCTTTCCCACTATTATTTACTTCTTACAGATTGATCCCATGCTAACATATTTAATTATGAAGTTATTTCATAATTATAATGTACGTTTTGTTTTTCTCTAAAAACTTTATATATATATATATATATATATATATATATATATATATATATATAAAAATTCCGGGTATGTCGTTGCGATGTGCTTCTTTTTGTTTACGTCTATAGAGTGTCTTTTGGGTATATGTCTTTCGTTTCCTATACCGAGCTAGATGTAATTTTTACTTAAAATTAAGTTGTGAATAATAGTGTACAACTGATCGAAACACCAAAGTAGAGTGTCTTTTGGGTATATGTCTTTCGTTTCCTATACCGAGTGTTGGAAGCACACTGATACCATATGAAGCCGAACCGATACTGACCAAAAGCCCACTATGGAGTGCGGGGAATCCCACAAGTTATATATAAAAGCCCAAAATTTAAACCCATATTAAAAAAAAACCAAACATTAAGGGGCTGTTTGTTTTTTGCTCAGAAGCACTTCTGACCACTTTCGTCTGCGCCGCACAGACGCGCGCAGACGTTTGGGGTTTTCAGATTGTTTGGTTTTTTGGGAGATCTTTCATTCAAAAAAGTCTTCTTGACTTGTTCCAAGGTCTTCAAAGCTCTTCTCTTCTTCTCTTCTCCTCACCCACCACCACCACCACCACCACCATCGTCCACCACCACCACCACCACCGCCAAGGTCCACCACCACAGTCCACCACTACCACCACCGTCCACCACCAATTTTATCATATGATTGATGAGTTTATATTATAGGGAGAGGGCCCAATTTTTTTTGTCTCGCCCGAGGCCCAAAACAATTTTATCATTCTCGGAGATGGCTCTGAGTCTATGCCTCCTTCAAAGACATGACTACACGGTGTAGTCTAAAGTTAGTTAGTAAGATGTGGAGAAACTGCAAAGTTAAAAGTTTATTGATTTCTTTCAAATTCGTCGGTGTATCATGCCATGGACCAAAACTTTATCAGGTTGGACCACATAGTTTTTTATTTTATTTTTTTGCTTTGGCCTTTTCTTTTTTATTTGAATACTCTAGAGTTGCTTTATGTGTTGTACTTGAATGGGTAATCACACAATCTGTTCGAGTTTTCGCACATGCATGATTAACAACCTCTATTATTGTTTAATTTTTGTTTTTTGTATTTTATCTGGTAGCATGGTAGGTATCTTTGCATTCTCCATGAACTTATATAAATACGTTAAACTTGTATGGTAATTTAACTCTCTCTAGTTGCTAAAATAGTTCCATAAGTATAAATAAAAACATGATGGTTTTCTAGTAGAGGATTCGAGCAGTTCTTCTCAAATGGGTTCGCATGGTACCTTTATCGATCTTCCTTTCAATCTGATTATTACTTGTGTTTGTACTAAACTGTTTTTAGAGATGATTATTATTTTGAATACATAATTGTGATTTGAGTTCTGGTTATTGTAGCATGCATGCATGTTGGCTTATTAAATTTTATTGAATACTCAAACACTTCTTATATAGCAGATCAATACAAAGGAAATAACGGATATAAAGATAAAGAAAACAAATCAAAACAGAAAATGACTAACTGCTCCTGTTATTACCACAATGTTACCTTTTGAACCTGCGCGCAAGACTAGAAGATTCACATAATCAGCCCTTATAGAATCAGCTAATTACAATCCTTAAGGCGAGTTACAACAGACTCGGCTAGGCCCATATCAGATCCTCAATCAGGATTAACAATTTTTTTGTTTTTTTTGTGAATAAATATGAATTCATTGAAAATAAAAGAATAAATTACATAAGAATAGTAGGTAAGCGGGCAACAAGTTGCGCCATCACCCCTTTCTGGATAGAAAATCCGAATCTGCTAAAAACAAAACCCCGCCCTTGAGGTGTGGAAAAGTTGTTGTGCACTACCCGTTGAACCCGAGCCAAAAACCGTACCGCTTCCGGTGCCAAGGACCTGAACGTGTCGAAGGTTAGGAGAACGAAAGCACGCTGACTATCCTAACATGTTTTAGCGTGCTTTTTCACTTTCTTGAATTGAGCCCTCATGACCGCTACATGTAACATATGAAAAATACAATGTTTATCAATCAACTATTTTTGTTATTATCTATACTACATTAATCAAATATTATTCACATGAATAGTGGTTTTGACTTTTTAGCTTTTTATTTTTTCTTTTTTAGTATACATCTTATACTATAAATAATATACATTTTTTACCATATAATTTATAAAATCTTTTATTTTTTATTTTACTATATACCTTATACTTTTTTTAACTTACACCTTATACTATAAATAATATACATTTTTAACCATATAGTTTATAACAATTAACAACTAGCCAATAACTTTGATTTTTTTAAGTTTCAATTACACACCTTATATAAATAATATACGATTTTAAACGTATAGTTTTTTTTTCCTTATAAATTTTGTTCTTTAGTTTTATATAAAGACTAAATACGCGTTTTATTTCTTTTAACTAGTTATGAAAATTTGAATTGGTCAAAGGTTTTAAGTTACGATTTTATAAAACTGTACGTCACTTTTTAGTGATTTCAACGTGTTCTACTATCTACATTTGTGCATCTACTTTTCGATGTCACGTCTGCTTGCCACCGCAACCCGTGGGTTCTTTTTCTAGTTTTTAACAATGGCTCAAGTCTAGGTCTAAGTATAAATCTCTTTAACGGAAAGATTGGTTTTTGTATCCTTTTATATGTTTTAATTTGCTTCTGTTTAGTGGGTGTTTCTTTGGTGCCCTGTCGATTTTCATGGGACCTTGGATGATTGAAAGTTAATTAAACAAAAAATAATAATGATAGGACAGCATGGTAGAGAAAAGGCTAGTAGTTAAAAAGTTTCATTGACTTGTTTCAGATTTGCTGGTATCATGCCCTCTATAAAGGTATCAGGTTGGGCCACTAAATTTATTTACTTTTGGCCTCTTCTTTTTTATTTTAAAAGCCTTGTTTATAATTAAGCTCGGGAGTTGCATAATATATTGTCATTGCATGATGTACTTACTTTCAACGAGTTTTGCACATGCTACAATTTACATATCCAATTATTGTTTAATTTACCTTTTTTGTATTTTAGCTGGTAGGCATCTATGCATTCTTCATAAACTTGTGATATAAATACATAAAACTTGAATAGAATTTTAAACTCTCTCAGGTTGCTAAATAGTTCCAAAAGTATAAAATCATGATGGTTTTCTGGTAAGAGGATTCGAGCACTTCTTCGATCAGAGAAATTCAGACGTCTTCTCAAATGGGTTCGCTTGGTACCTTTATCGATCTTCCTTTCTATCTGATTATTTGTGTTTTACTAAATCTGTTTCTAGAGATGACTACGATTTTGAATAATAATAATAATAATAATAATAATAATAATAATAATAATAATAATAATAATAATAATAATAATAATAATAATAATAATAATAATAATAATAATAATAATAATAATAATAATAATTGTAATTTGAGTTCTGGTCATTGTACCATGCATGCATGTTGGCTTATTGAATGTAACAAAGCAGAAGCAAGGTTAATTTTAATGAATACTCAAACACTGCTTAGATAGCAGATCAATACAAATGAAATAACGGATATAAAAGAAACAAATAAAACAGAAAATGCGTAAGTGCTCCTGTTATTACCCGCAACCTCATTGACACAACAAACTCCTCTAGTGTGAGTGATGTCTATTAAACTTTTTAACTTGTATTCATCAGTCGCACGCAGACTCACCATCGTCCACTTGTATTGTTCCGCATCATTTACCTCCTCTGAATGATCCTCTTCATTCGTGTACTCTACCATGGCTTTGATCTCTACATCCTCCTATATGACATCAATTTGTAGGATGAGTGTTTGAACTTGCCATTAGTAGCTTTCCTTGATTATTGTCCTACGGTTCATCTTGACCTTTGAGTCGTTTTCAAAAGCTTTTATCCTTCATACTGCTTCTTCAAATCATATGGCATTTTCGTTTTTTATATTTAACTAGATTATACTCCGGGAGCGTCCCGGTGTTGAAAAATCTAATATTATTAAACAAACGAAAAGAGTAAATAAGTTAAACATACGCAATTAAGAATAATTAATCTTAGTTAAATTAAAATTTCACTTTGTACCTCTCTCCATTCAAACTAATACAATGTAGCCTAATCTGTTGATCCCTGCTTTTCTCAATAAAAGCCTGTCACAAATCAACGTAACAAACCAAAAATTCACAAAATCAAAATTTTATCTTGATCAAAGTGTAAAAGGGGGTAGCTGGAATCTTGCCGAGAGTCACCGACGCCACGGACGGTCTCTCAAGATTGGGGAAAATCTTCACTTCCAAATACTTCTTCAACAAATCAACGTGCAAACTCTTAGGGGCTGTTTGGTAGCCTCTTAATGAGGCTCTTAACCATTCAGTGCTGAATGATTCAGCATTCAGCGCGTTTGTTTCAGCCTCTGAATGGAATGGTTAAGGCTGAATCATTAAGACTTGGGATGTTGCTGAACCATTAAGCACTGAATCATTAAGCACTGAATTAGGCCGAACCTTAATGAAACTCTCATACCAATGTGGGACAAGAAAACTAACCATTAAGAGGTCCAACTTAATGATTCAGCACTTAACCATTCAGACCTCTTAACCATCCAGACTTCTTAATGATTCAGCACTTAATCAACCAAACAGCCCCCTAGCTGTAAACGAAATTAGCGTATTGCCTGAATCAGTTTAAAAAAACACCTAAGTTTGTAGATAATTGAAGCAATCATTCATTAGTAGAAATCACAAATAAGATTACATTTTTCCATGTTTGAGGAGATGAAAAAGAGTATGATTGCTCATGACTTAAAAAAAAACTCCAATTTATTCTTTGAGATCTAATTCAAGTAAAAGAAATAATATTTACCTTAAAGAATCCTTCAAAATCAATCCCACTGCTCATATCCAAACCAGATTTATCTAACAAATCAGCAATCTCATTCTCCTCAAACATCTCACTAAAAGGCTTCAACTTTGCAAGCAAAACAGGCAAATCTAAAGCAATAACTTCACCATTCTGATTCTTGGATGCTATAAACTAAACAATAATATTAACCAAAACCATGAAACAGATTCAAGAACCAATCTTTAATATTCAAATAACACCAAATCAATACCAAATTAAAAGGGGTTATAAAACAAACCTTGGATTTAAGACTACGAAGTTGAACTTGTGTGAACTGGCTTTGAAGCCAATGATAAGACACAAGAACCCCTTCAAACTTAGACATCTTTAACAAATCAAGAAAATAAAAAATCTGCAAATACCCATTTGTATAAATGCAAATCAAGATAGGATTAACAATCAAGACATACCCATTAATTAAAAAGACTAATGGGTTGTTTGGTTGATTAAGTACCGAATCATTAAGAGGTATGAAGGATTAAGAGGCTCTGAATGATTAAGTGCTCAATGGTTCAGCTTTTAACCATTCCATTCAGAGCCTTTTTTAGGTTGAAACAACCAATCTGAATGTTGAACATTCAAAGCTAAATGGTTCAAAGCCTCATTCAGAGGCTACCAAACATGCCCTAAATTAAAACAATACATACTTACTTGTAAATAAAGACTTTTTGAATGTTTGATTTATTAAATTCAAGAAAATCAAGAATCTACAAAAAAAAACATTTATATAAATGGAAATTAAGATGGAATTAATAATCAAGAACGTACTAAAGACATACCCATCAAGTAAAAGACAAAATGAAAGCAATATATACATACTAGAGGTGGATAAAGATTAAGGACAATAATAATGTAAATCAATCTTATGTGATAAACAATAAGAAAGAATTGAAATAAAATACCCATCAAGTAAAAGACAAAATGAAAGCAATATATACATACTAGAGGTGGATAAAGATTAAGGACAATAATAATGTAAATCAATCTTATGTGATAAACAATAAGAAAGAATTGAAATAAAAAGTGATTGGCGTAAAGTGAATGTGTGAAATCTGGTATAGAAATCAA
The DNA here is from genome assembly GCA_032199755.1 of Ambrosia artemisiifolia. NCBI lineage: Eukaryota > Viridiplantae > Streptophyta > Magnoliopsida > Asterales > Asteraceae > Ambrosia > Ambrosia artemisiifolia. The sequence goes on from CM063523.1 coordinate 943,915, forward strand.
ATAATGTTATACCTTGGGCATCATCGGTGGCGTAAGTAACATCATCGTCCTCCTCTGAATCGGCGGTGTATTCTGTATTCCTAGAAGATCGATTTAGCCACTTCCTTACCACGATTCTTGGCAATAAAAGCTGCAACAACACACATAACCAACAGTATAAATCTTACAGCTCTGATGATAATATGATATGATAATAATAATAATAATATGATAATATTGATTGGGATGATAATAAAGAAGGATGAATGAAGAAACTTCGGATTAGGGTTTGAGTGCACCTCATGTGTGTGTGGTTGCAGGAGAAAGAGAGGGAGAGGGAGAGGGAAAGGGTGAGAAGAGAGTGAGATTTTAGGGTTTGGGATTTGGAGAAATCTTTTACATGGGATGAGGTTTTTTTTAATGCTTACTGCCATGTGGCACACTCAAGAGGAGAGGATGACCTCTTTGAGTGCTATGTAGGATTTGTAGTTTTGGTTTATTAATATATATAGATACTACTTGATAGTCGCCGCGATTGATAAGCAACTTTCTAGCAAGTATTCTATCTTTAAAAGTCATTTCAGTATTTTTAAACTACTTGATAGTTGCCACGATTGATAAGCAACTTTCTAGCAAGTATTCTATCTTTAAAAGTCATTTCAGTATTTTTAAACTTGGCTCTTATGCTCCCCAACTTTCCCAAGAAGTCGCTTACGCTTTTGCTCTCTTTCATCTTTAAAATTAAAAGCCTCTAACTCGCTCCTCAAAGTCTAGATGGCGTGCCTTCTGGACAAGATCTGTTCCAAAGAATGGAACTTTATCCGAATTCCAACTTACTTTGATTTTCCAACTTACCTGCATCAAAACTTTAATCGAATTCCAACTTACTTTGATTATTTCTTATGGAAGATGGTTCACCATGAATAAAAATAAACTTACTTTGATTTTTTTTTTTTGATGAAGACTCAACTATTAGCGGAATAAATTAAGGAATAATTTAGGTGCATTATTTTGTATATTCTGTAAATATCTCCCTAGTTGTAGGAGATATTGTTTCCTATTTTCCTGGTTGTATCTTTGTATTTATATAACTTTTGTGATCAATGATAATCATCAAATCATTAGAAAACTTACATGGTATCAGAGCACCTCCGCTCTCAACTCTAATGCAACCGCTCCTTTTCTTTATGTTCGGGTTTCGATCCTCTCTCTTAGGGTTTCGACCCTGTTATTTCAGCCGCCGGCCATCCCTGTGTTACATGTCCGTGTGCAGCCTTGAGTGACAAAGCTGCTGATACATCCAACCCTGCCAAATCACCTGTATCCCTCCACCCGGTGTACACGGTCACTGACATCTAGAAGAAAGTACACGTTCTGGATGGAACAAAGGTCACGTATTCTGCATGGGTGAAGCTTTTTAACCTTCATGCACGCGCGTACAAGGTCCTTGATCATATCACCTCTTAATCACCGGCTGAAGACGACCCGTCTTATGCTCAATGGATGAAGATCAATGATGTTGTCCTTCAATGGATTTACAGCACGCTATTTGAAGACTACTTGCTTCAGGTTCTTGTGGAACCCTCCACTGCTCTCCAAGCCTGGAACAGAGTCAAGGAAATCTTCCACAACAACAAAGGATCACGTTGTACAACCTTGCAAACCCGGCTTGTCAACCTAAAACTTAGTTCTATGCCTTCCTTGGAAGCCTACTGTCAAGCCCTTCGGGACTTGGAAGCCCAACTTGCTGATGTTGACAGTCCCGTGAACAAGCAAACCTTAGTTTTACAACTTGTTCATTTTTTGCCTCGTAAATGTGACACCATTGCTTAAATCATTAACCGGGACTCCCGTCATGGAATGAAGCCTGTGAGAGGCTCCGTGGAGACATGGAACGTCAAGCTGCGAATGACGGACCACCTCCTACTGCTGACCCCGAGGTACATGTTGTTGTGAACCCAAATCCTCACCGTGATAACCCCAACCGTGACAACCCCAAACCTAACCGTGATAACCCTAACCCTCGTCGTGACTATTCCAACTCCAACCGGAATGCTCATAATCAGAGGGGGCCTCGATGTGACTACAATCAGACCGGTAACCCAAAAACCTTCAACAAATCAAACGAAAACCGGTCCGGATTCACTACCTGTAACCGTAACCAGCAACGCCCACCATGGAACCCTACTTCCTACTCTTCAATGCCACCGCCCTTCTAGCCGACTTCATACTGGCCCACCCCACCACCACCATGGCCCTACCCAACCCCACCCAGCAGCAACAGCAACAACCTCCTTCTAATCACTCCATTTCACAGGCTTATATTACCGATGTCAACCCTCTTGAACCAACTAAACTTGCTCAAGCCTTCAACACCATGGTTCTAGGATCCGATAATCAAGGTTGGTTCATGGATACTGGTGCTTGTGATCACCTCACTCGGGACTCGGGTATGAAATCTCACTCTTGTGATAATTCTATTAAAAATGTGTTGGTTGGCAATAGACATCGTTTACTAGTTCTTGGCTCGGGACATACTACCCTACCCTCCACTTCATAACCATTTCAACTTAAACACATCCTTCATACCCCTAATATCATTAAAAACCTAATTTTCGTTAGAAATATTACCCATGACAATTGGGTGTTTTTTTATCCCTTTGGTTTTTTGTGAAGGATTATCCGAGTGGGACAATTTTGAGTCGACATGACAGTACCAGTAACCTCTATCCGTTTATCGGCTTTCAACCACCTGATGCAACTGCTTTTGTTTCCAGCAGTTCTCAAGGCTCTTGGCACAACCATCTAGGACATCCTGGTTACAGTTCTAGATTATTTAAATTCCAATAAGTTTATTTCATGTAATAAACAAAGTCGTTCAGTTTATTGTGATTTCTGTCATATTGATAAACATAAGTGTTTACCATTTTACTCATCTACTTCTTGCACTGTATGTCCTTTTGATATTGTTCACTGTGATCAGTGGACTTCTCCTATACTTAGCAAACAGGGTTACAAATATTATTTAATTGTAATAGATGACTTTACTCACTTCATGTGGGTATTCCTGTTAAAATTCAAATTCGAGACATATTCTAAATTTACTCAATTTTATAAACTAATATCCACCTAGTTTCATCACCAAATTAAAACTTTTCGATGTGACATGGGTGGGGAGTTTGACAACACCCCGTTCAAAACCATTGCTAATACCCATGGGCTATAATTTCGTTTTTCCTGCCTACACACATCCCAACAAAACAAGACAGTCGAACACATGATTCGACGTCTAAACGAAATCATGTTATCCCTTCTGACACATGCCTGTTTACCACCTCACTATTGAGTGGAAGCCCTTCACACCTTTGTTTACCTACACAATATCATGCCATGCAAACCCATTGGTTTTCGAAGTCCGACTACCGCCTTGTACCTCAAAAATCCAGATTATGAACACCTTCGCATGTTTGGTTGTGCCTATTACTCTAACCAATCCAAAACACGCCCTCATAAGCTTGCTCCTAGATCGACACCATGTGTCTTCCTAGGGTACCCTGCTGATCACCGCGGGTATCGGTGCCTTGACAGGTCCACTGGTAAAATCCATTCTTCATGTCATGTTACATTCAATGAAACCCAACCAATAGCCTCACCACAAAACCCACCCATTTCTGCACCACCAACCACACCCCCTTCTACTAACCTAAACAACCCTATACTTCATGTGGCCCGGACTCCTTAACCGACTCCACACCCCTGTCCAGCCCAACAAACAACCACTACCACTTGGGCCCAACCCACCCTTACATACTGTAGACGCCCATCACGACCCAGCACTTAACCCACAACCACGGCCACACCCCACCCCCAAACCACAAACACGACCCCAGCACCCCTACCATACCTACTCCTCACGTGCCATCTTGCACACCTACGGATACTCCTGCCACATCAGAAGCCACCCACTCGACACACCCCCTCATCACCAAGGCTCGTGACAGTACTTCTAAACCAAAGGCACCCTTTAATTGAAATGTTGAAACCATATCACCTTTACCTAAGTTCCCACATTGATTCCTAGTCCTATCCACACTGGTTTGATGCCATGAAAACCAAATACACTGCTTTAATAGAGAATCACACGTGGGATCTTGCGCCTCGGCATCCCGAAGCCCACATTATTAGATGTATGCGCTTATTTTTTCATAAGTTTCATGCTAACGGTACCTTGGAACGCTATAAGGATCGGCTCGTCGTTAATGGTAACTCACAGCAGGTTGGTGTAGACTGTGACGAAACCTTCAGTCTAGTTGTCAAGCCTACTACCATCCAGTGTTGCAAAATAAAGCCGAGTTGACCGATTATTCCCTGAGTACTCACTCCAGGGTAGGTCGCCGAGTATACCTGAGTTGGCCGAGTACTCTGAGTACTCCCCGCATAGGCCGATTTGACCCCCCGAGTCCCCGAGTACTCTCGAACAGAACCCAACAACAGTCTGATGTGGTTTTTGTCATATGTAGTTCCAAGGCTAGCAGCCTTGGTAACGAGTTGATTGATTCTGGTTGTGAACTTATGAATTGAATGCGTCACAAATTTGATTTGTGACGCATTTTTAACAAAACCTTGATGTCAGAAAAACCCTCGTCGGAAACCAATTACTACCTATTTGATACGCAATTTTCAACGTATTTCTTACGGAAATATGGTGTAGGAAATTTGTGACGCAATTCCTATGCATTTCTTATGCAATTTTCAAAGTATTGGTTGCTATTGTGTTGCAAATTTGTCAAAAAATAAGGGTGTTTTTTTCGTCACAAATTAGTAGCAATTTTGTCAAAATTTGTGACGCATTTTTTTTGTAAGAAAATTTGGTAGCAAAAGAGCCACTTTTCTAATAGTGTTAGCACCAAACCTTGTTGGTTGCAAATGGGTATTTCCTACTAAGTACAATGTAGATGGATCCGTGAACGTCTAAAAGCCTGTCTAGTTGCTAAAGGTTTCGATCAAAGACCCAAGATTGATTCTGTGGAAACATTTAGTCCCGTAATAAAGCCCGCCACCCTATGCCTCCTTCTCAATCTTGCCATCTCCCAAAGATGGTATCTTAGACAACTTGATATAAATAATGGCTTTTTACAAAGTAATCTCAACGAGGATGTTTATATGCCTCATCCTCCCGGCTTTGTTCATCCCTCCCTCCCTAACCATGTTTGCAAGTTAAACAAAGCTATCTATGGCCTCCGTCAAGCATCACTTACTTGGTATGACGAACTAAAAACTTTCTTAATAACTCATGGATTTAAACCTACAATTTCGGATCCTTAGCTCTTCATACACACTACCGGTCGATCTTCCATATTTATTCTAGTCTATGTGGATGACATAATTATCACCGGTCCCTTTCCATTTATTCTTAGACAATTCATCAATCTTCTAGTAAGAGCTAATATGAATGATTGTAAACCAGTCACTACACCGATCACGTGCTCCGAACAGCTAACATCATTTGGCGCACCTGCACATCCTTCTCCCACCGAGTACAAGACGCTTATTGGAGCTCTACAATACCTATCTCTTACAAGAGCAGATATATCCTTTACCATTAATTGCCTTTTTCTCAATTTATGCATGCTCCAACAACAACACACTGGGTAGGCCTAAAAAGGTTATTAAGGTATCTTCAACTCTTCAAGGGACTATTACTCATGGTATTATCATCAGAAACAACTCACCACTTAACCTTCATGCATTCATGGATGCCGATTGGGCCGGTGACAAAGACAATTACCGAAGTACCACGAGTTATATTGTCTATCTTGGTTCAAACCCTATGTCTTGGAGTTAAAAAAGGCAAAGTACACTAGCAAGAAGCCCAACAAAGGCAGCATTCCGAGCGATGGCATCTGCCACAATTGAAACAAAATGGTTATGCTCTCTCTTAGCTGAACTTGGTTTTCATTTACATATAGTTCCCACAATATATTGGCGCTAATTTAAGTCCAACTACATGCTCAGCAAATCCATTTTTTCACTCACGCATGAAACCTTTAGCATTGGATTGTCACTTATTCGAGAAAAGGTTCAAGATGGGTCTCTATGGGTTACTCATATTTCGGGTGACAATTAATTTGCTGACATTCTTACAAAACCATTCCCCAAATCACGTTTTAATTTTCTGCTTTCCAAGATTGGACTTATTACGGGAACGTCCATCTTGCGGGGGCATGTTAAGTGATCTCCTTGATCTCTACAATCATGCCTCGTCAATAGCCTCCATTCAATATGTAAATAATTGTATTTAATGTATTTATTGACTAGTTTGATTTTTTATTAGGTTTTCTTTTAATCTTCACGTAACCTCACCTATATATGTATGTTATCATTCAGTGGAAATAATAAGATCTTACAATTACATATTCTGATTTCCTCATAACCTACACTTACCAAATATTCAACTAAGTGTAACAAAATAAAAGACACTCTTCTTCTTCTTCCTCCTCCTCCTCCTCCTCCTCCTCTTATTATTATGTTTGGTAATAAATGATATGTTATGACAGATTTTTATCACTTCTTCTTTGTGACCGCTAGTTTAATTGAATTACGCTTAAGTGATGGATGGTATAATTGTTAATTGGGTCCTTGCTCCTTTCTTCATTATAATCATGTATATATACACAAAGGTTATCTCCAATGTTTGGAAGGAGATTAACTACCTAAGAGATAATTATGGAAATAATGATAAATACAAACAATACATAAGAATATCTTGTATTACATCCCCGCAGTCGAAGCAAGAGGTGGCCGAATGTTCAGACTGGATCGGAAATCATGGAACAGCACCCGAGGAAGTCCCTTGGTGAAGAATCCTCACCTGACCGCCCTGAACCTGTTCCCTGACAAAGTACATATCTAGCTCAATGTGTTTTGTACGCTGGTGTTGAACTAGATTTCCAGATAGGTAGATGGCACTAACATTATCACAGTAAACAAGTGTGGCTTTCGAAAGTGGTTTATAGAGTTCAAGAGCAAGTTTTGAAGCCAACAGATTCCAGCGACAACGTTTGCCACACCGCGATATTCAGCTTCAGCACTTGACCTAGAAATGGTGGCCTGGCATTTAGAGGACCAGAAAATAAGACTGTCACCATAATATATGTAGTATCCACCGGTAGATCCACGTGTGTCAGGGCAACCTACCCAATCCGCATCTGTGTAGGCGCGAAGAAACGGAGTGGATGAGCGAGAAAGAGTAAGGCCAAAAGAAGTAGTTCCTTGGAGGTACCGAACAATTTGTTTCAATGCATTCCAATGTGGGATATTTGGTGCATGCATGTGCATGCACACCTGTTGCACCGCGTTGCTGATATATGGACGAGTAAATGTCAAGTACTGCAGGGCACCTGCCAAGCTACGAAATAATGTGGGGTTATCAAATTCATCACCCCTGTCCGCACTAAGTTTTGACGGGGTATCCACCGGTGTAGAAACAGGATGGCAGGCAGTCATGCCGGCGCGATCAATGATCTCTCAAGCATAAGCTTCCCATGAAAAAAAACATTGTATCTTTATTGCGAGTAACTGAAATACCAAGAAAAAAACTCAAAGAAGGGCCCAAATCCTTCATTGCAAATTCACTGGATAGACGACCCAAGAGAGAAGCTTGAAGAGATGTAGAAGATGTGACGAGTAGAATACCGTCTATATATAGAAGAAGGAAGGCAGTGTCAGCCTTATACCTGTAGCTGAAAAGAGAGGCATCACATTTGCTTTGAATAAAACTCGTCGTTAAAACAAAATCAGTGAACCTTTGATACCATGCCCGTGGTGCTTGTTTTAGACCATATAAGGATTTTTTAAGACGACACACATGGTCTGGAAACTGCTTATTGTGAAAATCCAGTGGTTGATACATAAACACTGTCTCGTTTAAGTTCCCATGGAGAAAAGCATTTGTTACATCCAGCTGATGAACATCCCAAGAGTTAGAAATAGCCAAGGACAAGACAGTCCTAATGGTAGCCGGTTTTATCACCGGGCAAAATGTTTCGCCACAATCGAGGCCAACCTGTTGCAACCTGCCATCACATACAAGACGCACTTTGTAGCGCTCTAAAGACCCATCAGATTTAAATTTGTGCTTAAACAACCACATGCTACGTATCACATTCATGTGCGGTTGATGTGGAACAAGATCCCATTTTTCGTTTTTAATATGTGCATTAAATTTTGTAGTCATAGCATTGTACCATTCCGGTGTAGACAAGGCGGCTATGGGATTTTTGGGAATGGGTACGAGGATGTGGTGGTGAGGTTAAATTGAGGTTTTGGTTTAAAAATTCCATTTATTAAACGTGTTCGCATGGTACGGGATGGGGCAGCATGGGAAGGTGGGGGTACGGGGTCCGGGTGCAGGTCAGAAGGCATATGTGGCAGTGGGTCGGGTGATGTGTGTGATGGTCCAGGAGAGGTGGCAAGTGGGTGGGCCGAAAGGTGTGGGTGGTTTCTGAGTGGGGAGTGAGGGGGTGCTAGGCCATATTGGGCTTGTGAAGGTGGGTTAACAAGGGGTTGTGATTCCTGTGAAGAAGCCGTGGGGTTGGGTAGTTATGGATCAGTGGGTTTCAGTTGCCCAGAGGTGGGGTTTGGGTCAATATGTGGCCAAAGATGAGATGGAAGGTTGGTTAGGAAATCATATGAGGGGGGGAGGGCGAATGTGGTTGGCAAAGGGAAAAGTGGTTTCATCAAAGGCCACATGGCGAGAGATTATGATTTGTCGGGTTTTAATGTCGAAACATTTATAACCTCGATGATCTTGGGGGTAGCCAAGAAAAACACACGGGTGGGACCGATAGTTGAGTTTGTGAATAGTAGTGGAAGTTATTAGGGGATAGCATAGGCAACCGAAAACCCGTAGGTGGTCATATGTAGATGTCTGATGGTATTAAAGTTAAGTTGATGTTTAATTGTGGTGGGATTTATTGGGTAGTACGTTAAAGAGGTAGGTGGCGGTGTCAAGAGCATGATGCCAAAAAGTGTTAGGTAAGGAGGCATGAGCCAAGAGCGTGCAGATCATATTATTGATTGTGCGATTTTTTCGCTAGGACTTACCGTTTTGGCTAATGGTGTAGGGGCATGACAAGCTAAAAAAACATGATATCTATGGCCTTCAGAACTAATAATAGGAGATGTCCACAAATTCGACAGAAACGGGTCTTGTAATCCTCCACAAGAAAACCAAGCGGGTCAAATTCGACATAAACTGAGTTGTCGATAGTAAACCGATGAACAGAGATTAAGTTTTTAATGAGTTTGGGTGTGTAAAGGACATTGGTTAATTTAAAGGGTGGGTATGGTGGTGGTAGGGTGATATTGGGTATGTTTGGCAATGAGCTTTTAAGAGCTTTTTGGAGCTTAAAGCTTCAAGCTTTTAAGAAAAAGCTCCTACTCAATAAAAAGCCTTGTTTGGTTGAAGGAGCTAGAAGCTTTTAGGTTGGAGAAAAAGCTTTATAGTGAAAAGCTAGTAGTACTAGCTTTTAAGAAAAAGCTCTACTAGCTACAAGCTTTTAATTAGTAAATGACACAAATACCCATTCTATTTTAAAAATAAAATAAAAACCTTCCTTAAAAGCTTTTAATTATGCCCATTTTGGTCATTTTATACATGTTATTAAAAGCTCCAGCTACTCTGCCAAACACCAAAATATATTTAAAAAGCTTCCAGCTATCAGCCACCAGCTAGTTTTGGTTGAACCATCGCCAACAATGATTTTAGAATTAATACAACTATTAGAAAACGAATCAAAGTTACCTTGTTCCTTTGTCATGTTGGAGGACACGCCAGTGTCCATGTAGCCCACAGGATCCGGTGGTTGGAGAGACATGGTGTATAGAGCCTGCTCAATGTCCGTCGGTGTGTATGCCATGTTCTCCTGAGACGGTCGAGACCCAAGCAGCCCTGCGCCTCCATGACCCGGGTGAGAGTTTGAATTGGGCTGCTTAGGAGAGGTTGTAGGATATGGGTATGGTGGGTTGGGCCAGGAAGGTGGGGCAGGCCGGTTAATGGGCCAAGAGAAATTATTGGGCCAAGGAAAGTTTGGATAAGTGGTGTTCTGCCATGGCTGGGTAATCAGCCAAGGTTGGTTAATCTAACAAAAATTATTTGGGTAATAAGGTGAACCACGTCCGCGACCCCAAGAGGAACAGCCTCGGCCTCGACCTCGGCGCTGCCTCCCTTGGCCACGTGAGCGGTCATCCGAACGGGTTTCAGTGGGTGGTGGGTTTGATATTGACCGGGTAGTGGACGAGTATAGGGATGTTCCGGCCTATTTGGATGAGTAAAGGGCTTGTTCTTGTTTTTGGGATTCGACCATTACGAGCTTAGAACGGGCGACATAGAAGTTTGGCAGGAGTTCTTGATGAAGGATCGTAGCAATGCCTTCGTATTGTTCGTTTAAGCCCGCAATAAGTTGAAGGACAAGTCCGTCATTATCGAGTGGGGCGCCGACATTAGCGAGTTGATCGGCGAGGGTTTTTAGTTGTTGGCAGTAAGCCGACAAGTTCGGGAAGGCGTCAAGGCGGGTATTGGGAAGTTTGTGTTTGAGTTGAATGGTGTGAGTAGCTTTGTTATCGTGGAAAAGGCTCTCGAGGGTGATCCAGGCTTCATGAGCAGTGGTGTTTTTCTCGATGAGAGTGTTCAATTGGTCATTCGATACGGTTCCGTAAATCCGTTGGAGCACGATGGCATCCAATCGATCCCATGAGTCTTCGTATTGGGTTTGGGTTTGTGGGGCTGCAGGTGTGGTGGGTTTGGGTGGTGCTTCAACGTCGGCAACAGATGGTGGCGGCGGAGGAGGGGTGATGGAGGATGAGGCAGGGAAGGTTTGTGGTGGGGCAGAGTACAGGAGGTGATCATACACAAGGAAGGCACGACAGTGTATCTTAAACAGTTCGCTCCATGTGGAGTATTGACTGCTTTCGATTTCAAGAGTAATTGGTATAAAACTCTTAATCTTTGACACTGTTGTAGTAGGGTGTAACTTTGGGGAAGACATGGTGAATGTGAATATTATAGGGAAGGTTCGGGTAGCAGCACGTAAATATTATGGGGAAGGGATTATGGTAGGGAAGGGAAGACGTAATTAAATATTATGGAGGTAAAGTAAATATTATGGGAAGGAACAGAGGGTGTCGAACAAGGTGCAAAGGGATTAGGTAGGGTAGGGAAGAAGTAATAAATATTATGGACAAAAGATAAATATTATGGCCGGCCGGAGAAAGAAGGTAGTGGAGGAGGGCGGCGGCGGCGAATGAGCAGGGTTAAAGGAGAACCTGCTTTGATACCATGATGGATGGTATAATTGTTAATTGTGTCCTTGCTCCCTTCTTCATTGTAATCATGTATATATACACAAAGGTTATCTCCAATATTTGGAAGGAGATTAACTACCTAAGAGATAATTATGGAAATAATGATAAATACAAATAATACATAAGAATGTTGAAATCTGAATGAAATTGGTTTGTTGTTGATGATATGCGATCGGTTATTGGAGGGAAATAAATGGAGGGAAGTTTTTAGAAAAGAAGTTTTAGAAACTTTAACCTTCACACACTAAAATTACATTTGGTTCGGCCTATATATACATAATGGATCGGCACAAGTGAACCGACGCGACCTTAGAACATAACTGTCATGACCCTTAATATTAATATGTGACACATCGGTTCACATATAATGTTTTTCTAGACTTAGGACTTGATATAATAAAACCTAGCATATGTACAGTTCTGAATTAACACACGTTTATGATATTGAATCAAGATTAACTTCTAACATTCTCCCCCCTAATCTTGATTCTTGCACTTGGGCTTTAGTCTTCACTTGATGAGGATCTTGAGCGCTTCTTTGGGGGCAGGTCCGAGTCTTCCCATTCGGCTCCTTTCTTCTTGTGATCTTCCATTGCTTCTTCGTTGATTTCGACCACTAACTCTCTTCCCTTGTACTTGAGATGATACCACTCTAGCATCTCCAAGTAACGAACATATGTTTCCCTCAAATTCCTTGTAATATCCATCTTTGACACTAGGCTTGGCAAACCTCTTCCATATCCCATTGACATGGCCACTACCGTCCAATTTTCATCTCTTGTCACCTTTTCATAACCACCAAATATTTGTAAGAACTCTTTCATAAACCAATCTACGGTTGGATAACCCGTTTCGTCTCTTGGTGGGATTGGTGCTTTGATTCTTATTTGTAAGAACTCTTTCATAAACCAATCTACGGTTCTTTCAAACTCTAACTCGAACCTTCTCTTGTATCTTTCAACCGTGCTAGTGATATGGATCATATCCATAAAGACAATACAATCTTGCAATTGGGATCCTTCGGTTGGATACATTACCGGACCTCTTTCCATAACACCTTCATATTGATCTTTGATAATGGAATAGTCGTCAAAATGCTTAAAAATGGACGCTCTTTCTTTATCTTCATTGGTTATACCCTCCATCTTGTCACCTTCAAATCTAACCCGCTTTCCTTTGTCCTTGAACCCTTCGTATGTTTCTGTTTTGGTTCGGCTGTGACTTGACTCTAGATTACGGCTTTCTTCTTTTTCTTTCTTATTGCCATGATCATATGCGGGACACTTAAATGTGAAATGGTCATCCGATTCACAAATGCGACAAAGTATAACCCTTCTAACCTTTTGGATAATCGGCTTCTTGATGTAACATACATCGCCTTCAAATTCTATCTCAAATCCCTCTTGTGTTAACTTCTCAACACTCAATATATTCTTTCTAAGTGTGGGCACATAAAATACGTTTTGAATCTTGTGCTCTTGTCCACTACTTGTAATCGCTATTGTGCCTTTACCACGGAAATATTCATTTCTATAACCTTTCGGGCAACCCTCTATACCAAATGAATTGTTTAACACAATAAACAAACTCTTGTTGCCACAACCGTGTTCTTGGCGAGTCAAACTTACAAACCACAAATCATTACAACCCTTTTCATCACTACCCTTACCCATAAATTCGGTTTTACCAATTTTCTTAGGACAATTACGCCTATAATGAAAGGGTTCTTTGCACTTACTACAACACATGGTAGACGGATATTCGGACACTTCTTGATTGATATTCACTTGCCGATTGTACTCCTTTTGTGCGTTTCTTTGCTTCGGTATCCCTCACGGACACACTACTTGATCCGATGTTGAACGAAGATAACTTCATGTTAAGAGAGTCTCCAATACTCTCGGAATTTGCCTTCTTGTCCTTCCATCTATGATCCCCATGATCATACAGTAGACTAGGGATTAGCGGTCCAAGTCCATAACCGCCGTCTGTCCCCATCTTTTCTGCTTCGTCTTTTCTTACATCGAATAAACCACAGGTTCTTTGGATCGTTGGCTCTGATGCCATGTTGAAATCTGAATGAAATTGGTTTGTTGTTGATGATTTGCGATCGGTTATTGGAGGGAAATAAATGGAGGGAAGTTTTTAGAAAGGAAGTTTTAGAAACTTTAACTTTCACACACAAAAATTACATTTGGTTCGGCCTATATATACATAATGGATCGGCACAAGTGAACCGACGCGACCTTAGAACATAACTGTCATGACCCTTAATATTAGTATGTGACACATCGGTTCACATATAATGTTTTTCTAGACTTAGGACTTGATATAATAAAACCTAACATATGTACAGTTCTGAATTAACACACGTTTATGATATTTAATCAAGATTAACTTCTAACAAAGAATATCTTCTATTATTAAGAATGCATGCATGCAACCTTTTAATTTCTAAAACGTTTGTTTGAACACCAATATTATGAATTTGTGATTCTAACATATTTTTTGGTCTACAAGCCGGTTTCTAACTACTAAGTTGCATGCAGGGTGTGATCATACTTTATCCGAGCCGTTAGTGGCTCATGAAAATACAAACCAACTAGAAGAACCTAGTTTCTTCAGCAAGTTAATGTTTTTCTGGGTGAACCCATTGCTTGCTAAAGGTTACAAAAAAACATTGGTTCTTGAAGATATTCCGTCACTAGAAACCATTGACCAATCCGCGGTTGCCCACGAAAAATTCACAAAAGCATGGGATTCACTTCACACGGAACAACCCTTAAAGAATGGCAACATGGTTATCAAAACATTAGCCAAAGTTTATTTCCAAGAGATGGTTTTATCAGGAGTTTATGTCCTTCTTAGGACAATAGCTGTTCTGGCTAGCCCATTGTTACTCTACGCCTTTGTCAACTATACTAGCCGTGAAGATAAAGATTTATATGAAGGGCTTTTATTAGTCGGGTGTTTAATTGTAGTTAAAGTGATTGAGTCACTGAGTCAGCGGCACTTTTTCTTTATGGCAAGAAGAACAGGTATGAGAATGAGGTCAGCTTTAATGGTGAAAGTGTATGAAAAACAACTTAAACTCTCAAACATAGGAAAGAAACGACATTCTGCTGGAGAAATTGTGAATTACATAGCGGTTGATGCTTATAGAATGGCTGAATTTCCAATGTGGTTTCATTCGGGTTGGTCATGTTTCATTCAGTTATTTCTAGCTATCGGTGTATTGTATTCCATAGTAGGAATAGGTGTATTTCCGGGTTTGATACCTCTAATCATATGCGGGCTTCTTAATGTACCATATACAAAAGGTATTAAGAAGTGCCAATTAGAACTCATGGTGGCTCAAGATAAGAGACTAAAATCGACTTCTGAGATCTTAAACAACATAAAGGTTATAAAGTTACAATCTTGGGAAGAGAAGTTCAAAGGAATAATTGAATCTTGTAGAGAACTAGAGTTCAGCTGGTTATCTAAAGTGCAATTCAAGAAGGTTTATGGCACAATTTTGTACTGGATGTCGCCAACGCTCGTTTCTTCAGTCATACTCATTGGATGTGTGTTTTTGGGAAGTGCCCCTTTAGATTCTGCCACTATTTTTACAGTTTTGGCAACCTTAAGAACTATGTCTGAACCTGTAAAGTTGTTGCCCGAGGCGATTTCTGCATTAATCCAAGTAAACGTATCGTTTGACCGGATCAATTCTTTCTTGGTTGATGACGAACTAAAAGATAATCTAGTGAAAAGAGACCAAGAAGTGGAGAAATCAGATGTCCATATCAGAATAAAAGATGGGAATTTTTCATGGGATCCTGAATCTCCAATTCCAACACTTAGGAATTTGAATCTTGAAGTAAAACGCAATCAGAAAGTTGCCGTGTGTGGGTCGGTTGGTGCTGGAAAATCAACTTTGTTATATGCTATTCTTGGAGAAATATCCAAAACTTCAGGAACAGTAAGTCACAAAGCCCTTTTCTCTCTATCTAGGACAGCTCACTTCATGTTTTGTTTTAAAATTACAATTCAATTTGGCCATGTTATAAATTAAGTTTGTATGCTTTATATATAATGTATATTATGTTCATTGCAAATATTTTTGTTTCCAGCTGGATGTTTCTGGATCAATTGCTTATGTTAGCCAAACATCTTGGATTCAGAGTGGTACAATTCAAGATAACATATTGTATGGAAAACCAATGGATAGAAGTAAATATGAAAAAGCTATAAAAGCTTGTGCCTTGGATAAGGATATTGAAGCGTTTGACCACGGAGATCTAACAGAAATAGGCCAAAGAGGGATTAACATGAGTGGAGGTCAAAAGCAAAGGATTCAACTCGCGCGAGCAGTATACAATGATGCTGACATTTATCTTCTGGATGATCCTTTCAGTGCCGTCGATGCACACACTGCATCAAGTCTGTTTAATGTAAGATATTACATTCTTAAATGGCATTACTGCTTTTTGGTGATTTTAGTGCTATTAACATCTCTTTTCATAACTGTATTAGATAATAAAGAACAAAGGATTCCATATTCTAGTGTTATCACATCTTTCGCGTAGGAAATACTTTGGGAAAATATACGTACGAAAAAGTTTTCTACAGTGTGTTTTCCCCTGAAAAACATCGAGTATAACCTTTTTGAAGTCTCAATGAGAACTTTCTTATGCCGAATCCAAGACCTGAAACTACGAGTTGAACTTTTAATCCATCTGATCTCTATGTTTTTCTGTTGTTATTGCATTATACATGTGTGTTTGATTTCCATTTTCGATATAAGGAAACACTATTTGATTATGGTAAACCTTGCAATACACCATATATTATACCCAACATTCCTAGATATTAAACTTTGAATGTTTTGTTTCAGGATTGTGTTATGACTTGTCTTCAGGGTAAAACTGTCATTCTTGTCACTCATCAAGTGGAGTTTCTCTCGTTTGTTGACAATGTTATGGTAATCATGACTAAGCATTATATATGGATATTATTGTTTACATGTATTCTTCTAAAATTGAAAATTTTCATAACATGGTATTTTACTCAATTTTCATTTTTATCCACCACATAATATTTTCTTTAATTCATAGACACACTTATTGGAGCTAGGATAGATGAGATGTCCTAGATGAATGCAATGACCAATCCTAATATAAACATGCATAGACATCTCATCTATCCTAGCTCCATCTAGGACAAGATTTGGGTCACCGTGAAGCTCTCATCAAGGAGATGGCAAACCCATTAAATAGTTATTATGTTAATAACACTTGCATACAATTATTTGTGTCTGGTTACATATGATTATTTGTGTCCAAAGTTAGTAAAAGGCCACAATTTTTGCTTATTAAAAAACAAATTTTCACTATTATTTATTTTTCCAGCAAACATATGGTTTTTCAATAAATTTAACCATTTGTATATTTTGGTTATCCTTTTAAGGTTATGCAAGATGGTGAGCTTATACAATCAGGAAACTATGAGGATCTCTTAATGGCAGGGACAACTTTTGAACAGCTTATAAATGCTCATAAAGATGCCATTACAAGCTTAGATACTTCACTTTCTAAAAGTAAAATCGAACCCTATGACACCAATAATAAAAGTTCCCTCAGTAAAAAGAACAACAAGGAAAAGATATCGACAAAGGGTTTAGGAGTACAATTAACCGAAGAGGAAGAGAAGGACACACGGAATGTTGGATGGAAGACATTCTTAGATTATGTTGTCATCTCAAAAGGATCATGGTTATTTCCTTTATCTTGCCTAAGCCATACTGGTTTTTTTGTTCTTCAGGCAGCAGCAAATTTTTGGCTAGCATTTGGGATTGAAACCCCGGAAATCTCCATGATCACGTTGATTTGTGTTTACGCTTTCGTTTCAACTATAAGCATATTCTTTGTGTTTTTAAGATCTCTTTTTGCTACACTTTTGGGATTAAGAGCATCTAAAACATTTTTCCGTAAGTTCACAGATTCGGTTTTCAATGCTCCCATGGTCTTCTTTGACTCTACTCCAGTTGGACGAATTCTAACAAGGGTAAGAGTTCATTTACATGTACTATATATTAATATGTCATATGTGTGTGTAGAAACAAACTGGACACAACACATATTGTTACTAATCTATTGTTCATACAGGCCTCATCCGATTTGGGTGTAATTGATTTTGACATACCATTTGCGTTCGCCTTTACGATTGGTTCTCTTATCGAGATAATTGCCATAATTGGCATTATGGCTTGGGTGACTTGGCAAGTTCTCATTGTAGCCGTCTTTGCCATTATGGCTTTAAAATACATCCATGTGAGTTCTTATTATGCTTTACTACAAATGTTCAAGGTCATACAAAATATTACTTTGTACAATGTTTCGGTTTTGTAATGTTTGCACAAGTTTCTAGGAGGCCTAATGTTAGATATTTTAATGTAATTAGATTGACTTGTTGCCCAAAGTGTTCCATTATATACATCAAGCAAGTCAGGAAAATGCAGAGTGCATGTCTAGTTGAGTTTTCATAAGGGTTCCAAGGGGGCAAAGCCCCTGGGAGCAAGATCCAAGCGGCAGAGCCCCTGGTTGGGTTGAGTTGCCAAGTCAGCATGGAAAATTTTGTTTTTCTAACATTGCTTCATTGAAAAGGTGTGAAAAATATGTTATTAAAAATCTAGATAAAATTTTGACTACAAAATAGAATCGGATTTTAAATTAAAAAGAAAATGAGATAACTTTTTTAACCCTAAAACCCTAAATTCGGATTCATCTCTTTTGTCATAATCTTTGGTTTGAAAAATCACACAGACATACATGCTTGGTTCTTGCAAATCAAAGTCAAAGTTTCATCTACTTAAATCATTCGAGTGAACAATCGAATAGTTTTAATCACGACTCTCAGATTATACAGGCAATTGTTTGATTTTAAGAAATTCCCACCTTCAACTTTTTTTTCTCAACTTCAGGACTATTATCAGCCAACTGCAAGGGAGCTAATGCGGATCAATGGGACCACAAAAGCACCTGTGATAAATTATGCATCTGAAACATTACTTGGAGTTGCAACAATACGAGCATTCAAGATGCAAGATAGGTTTTTTAAAGAATACCTAGAGTTGGTGGATAGAGATTCAAGTACTTTGATTTTCTCAAATGGAGTGTTAGAATGGTTGATTTTGAGAACAGAAGCTTTTTCAAACCTAACCCTAATCACTGGTGCTTTATTCTTGGTTTACACACCAAAAGGCTCAGTGTCTTCAGGTATTTTCATATTCTTCTTGGTGATATTACTGCAAACGAACCGATTGAACACGAACAAGGCTTTGTTCGTGTTCGTTTGTTAAGGAAATTATATATTCATGAACACTTACCGAGCGAGATTTTCTGTTTTTGTTCATTTGTTAAGAAAACACAATCATGTTCATGTTCGTTTGTGTTTGTTTGTTAATTTTGTTGATGAAAGTACATGAACACAAACGAACATTAGTGAACACAAAGGGACATATATTAACTTTCGAATAAGATTGAATTCACATATAACCTAGTTATATAAGCATACTTAATACTAATTTAACATTGGTAAATATACGAAAGTAGTGTCTAAAAAAACTAAGTTCGCATATTAAACTTGAAGTCTTCATTACTTATTTATTTAAATTTGAATTCTTCATTAATTATTTATTTAGTGTTTATGCTGGAAGTTTCGTTTATTGATCTTATATAGTAAATGTGTGTGTAAGTGTGGATTTTTATTAATTGTATCCAGCTTTTAACTTGCTATATGATATAACTTTAAATCCACATTTGATACAATCGAAGTTTTAATTTTACGCATGGAAATGTATCCAACTTTATCCCTAAGTGTAAATGTATCCAACTTTATCCCTAAGTGTATGAAAAATGTCACCATGTAATTTATCAAACTTTCAAAACTTCCATATTGACGTATATAGGTACATTTTTGTTTTTTATTAATTGCTACATCAAATGGTCAAATATGATGTAGTTGGTTACATCAAAATGATAAAGAAGTTATCTATCTACACATCAAACTACAAGTTTTAGACCTTATAACATCAAAATGTAAGTTTTGAAAGTTGGTTACTTCAAAAGTTTAGATTCAAAGTATGTTATACGCAATAACTTTAGGTGGATAGAAGCTAGTCCATACCCTATATTTCGTTATTAACTACATAAATCTGATTTTTGTACAGGGATGGTTGGCCTCTCTCTATCTTATGCATTGTCACTATCGATGTGCCAAGTGTTCTTTACTAGATGGTATTGTAGCTTTGCGAATTACATCATATCAGTCGAAAGAATCAAACAATTCATGCATATTCCACCTGAGCAACCAGCAGTTGTGACGAACAATAGACCACCATCATCTTGGCCTTCCAAGGGTATGATACAGTTCGAGGATCTAAAGGTAAATTCGTATTTTTTTATGTTGTAAAGATATGCACTAAGATTATGGTGCTGATCAATGGTTTTTAAAAGTATAGACTACTTACGATACAAATCCCCTAAAATTCACCTGACATGTCCACTCGAACTAGCCTCACTTTAGTGGGGAATAAACACTTGGTGTCACTTGGCCAAGAGGTTATCGGCACTTAATTAAAGAGCTTATTAGATGGTGAAATGTTGACCAATTTAGGTAATAATGGGTTGATGTATGCTGCTTTTGTTCCAAAGATATCAAATCAAACAACTTAGCAAGGAAAGAATAAAAATGGGTCAAGTGGATCAAGTATTTGAAAAGTGGTAGAAACCAATAATAGTTAGACTTGCCTTCTAAATCATTTAAAACATGTTAGATAAAAAAGGTACCAAAAAGGTGAGCGTGTCACATCATCAGGAATTAATAAGTCACTATTATATCAATGCATACTACTTTCAAAATACTTTTATCAAAATACATAAGTTATTATTGTAATAACACATTGTTTTTTTATCATATTGAGAACACTTTCTTTGTATAAGTTTAGTTAATTAGTAGAAAATGAAAAGATATACAAATTGTTAGGAGTTCAACTAAGCCGGTCAACCTCTTTACCTTCCTTAAATGGCTTCACTAGTTTGAAAATCCCAAGAAAACCTTTCTAATGTATATTGAACCATTTATTCATAAATTCATATTGTCAATATAATAATAAAGTTTTTAATCATAATAAAAAAATCCCTTATTTATACCATTTTCATCTAAAATGGATGACCGGCCCATTTTTACATTTTACCAAAACCCCATCTTGCAACGTGGACATCTTACTTAATGGTCATTTGATTATGATTTCAGTTGAGATATCGTCCAAACGCACCACTAGTTCTCAAGGGAATCACTTGTACATTTAAAGAAGGGGCTAGAGTAGGTGTTGTTGGAAGGACTGGAAGTGGCAAAACCACACTGATAACAGCGTTATTTCGTTTGGTAGAACCTGATGGTGGAAGAATTCTTATAGATGGAGTAAACATTTGCCATATTGGACTTAAAGATCTCAGGATGAAATTAAGTGTGATCCCCCAAGAACCCACCCTTTTTAGGGGGAGTATTCGAACAAACTTGGACCCACTTGGACTTCATTCTGATGTTGAGATATGGGAGGTAACCAAAATATATTATAATCTTCTAAATTAACAAAATAATAGAGATGCAATTAAGACTTGTTTACTACTAAATGAGTCGACATGAGTTATGTTTTTCCCCATGGGTGAAACTAAAAATATAGCTTTAAAGGATTAATCCGGTCAAATGGTTTGACAATCGTCAAAATGTATTTTATTTTGTTTATAAGCCTATTCAATCATTTAATTCAAATTTTGATTATATTAGACTCAGTTTAGTTTTGACTTCATTAAGATGGTATTACAGTGGGATCATATTTGATTACTGTATATGGAGTAACATAACGTACTTATAACTTATGTACTTAGCATATTAATAAATAAACACATTCGACCAAAAGTGTTTCTAGCTCTAGTCATCTCAGTTACACCTACCCGTGTGGACAAAAAAAAAACTTTTTTTTTATAAATGGGTATATGTTCATTAGATGCATTACAAGGGGTAGTTTCTTGGTTGTGTTTCACAAGGGTTGTTTGCATCTTTGCTAGGGGCGACCTCTTGGCCTCAATCCTTCTTACTAGCTTATTCAGATGTGAAATACAAACAATTTGACAAGTCCCAAAAGGTCGCCTTTGTCAGGGGCAATCTCTCTATTTGTTTTTACCAAACGATATGACAACCCACTTAGAGGTTGTACTCGGGAGAGGCGATCTCTCCCACAGATGACAGAAGTCACACATGTGAAAAGTGATTTACACTTCATTTACTTTCAAAATCTGACTAAGCTAGTGCACATGCCACGTGGTATAGGGACAAGTGGTTGCCCCTTCCGAGGGTAACAATCCCCTTTGTGAAACATGGGCAAACAATACCCTCTTGAGATGCATGCATTTAAGGTACTTATTAAAAAAACAAACAAAAAGAAGTCTACCCCTACCTGTTTTACATATATTTAAAAAGTACTTAGTTTTAATTGTTACGCAACCCATTCGCTACCAGGACCGAGTCAAGGGGAAATATTTTGAAACTAATGCTTTGGGCCTCCAATTTAAATATATAATATATATATATATATAGTGGATTTTTCTTTTGTAAATAAAGTATGCTCATTCAATTTTTTATTTACTTTCAGATTCTATATTGAGGATTTAGAATTTGATTCTTACAATGTGTGGTCAATGCTTGATGCAACTTCTTATAAGATAGACATGTCTAAGTCTTAGTTATTATATTTATTGTTCAAATACTTCTAATCCTATAATGTGTTGTTTCTTTTCATGTTTTGATATTTTTTAAATTCTGCAAAAGGACCCCATTCTAGTATTTGCTTTATGCAGAGCGTGTCCTGTATGCCACCTCTCTTTGTACAATATTTGTTATGTATTAACATGCTTAGTTTTAACTGATTTTCAGGCATTAGAGAAGTGTCAACTTAAAAACACCATCATCGATCTTCCAAATTTGCTAGAGTCTTCAGGTTAGTTTTTTTTTTATGTCATACTACAAAATTTAAAACAATACTTCAATTGTTACTTATTTGTTAGTGAGTGATGACGGAGATAATTGGAGTGCGGGACAAAGACAATTATTTTGTTTAGGAAGAGTACTACTTAGGAGAAACAAAATCCTAGTGCTTGATGAAGCAACTGCATCCATTGATTCTGCAACCGATGCCATTCTTCAAAGAATCATAAGGGAAGAATTCTCAAGTTGTACAGTCATAACCGTTGCTCATAGAGTTCCAACTGTTATAGATAGTGACAAGGTCATGGTTCTCTCTTTCGGTATGTCGTTGTTCCAACATCATTGGAATAAGAAATTTTGATGCATTTTTTAAAAAATAAACCCAAAAAAAGTATATATAGGTAAAACATATATTTTTCTATATTTTGATAATTAATGCATTAAATATGATAACACCCACAAAAGTGATGTGGGTTTCTAATCTTAGAGTTATGTGGTAATTAAGTGTAAATAGTTAGTGTTGAACAATATTTTTTATTGAACAAGATTTTTTTAACGGCTATTGAACAAGAATTTTATACGATGTGGGTAACTTTCAACCCTTGACTTGTTTCTTTGGAATTATTTCTTTAGTTTGACCATTTGACTTTGTTGATTTTCAGGAGAATTGGTGGAGTATGATGAGCCTTCAAAGCTAATGGCAACAAATTCCTTATTTTCCAAGCTTGTAAGTGAATATTGGGCGAGTCGCAGAAATAACTCTGCTCAGAAAATTGATGCCCTTCACTAGATTATCCATGTTTTTCATTTTGTATATCTATTATTGATCCTTTTCAATAAAAGAATATACTTGTTCTGAATGCTCTCCAGTCATTCTAGTTGCATGATGTATGCAAACTGTGTGTTTCAAACAGGTGTTAAGGAATAAATTAATGTATTTATATGTGGACAATATTTATATACGATCATATTTATCTAATAAAAGAACAGTCATATATTAAAGACTATTTTAAAATCCCGCGTATCATACAGGTTAAATAAATATAATTTTATATATTTAGAAATAAAAAGTTATTTCTTCAAAAACCCTATACTGCATGAGTTAAATTAATCCATGTGTCTTTAAAAATACAATATAATTTGTTAACGCATATAGATGTCAATATATGTATTTAAAAATATACTTTGATGTGACAATTTATAAATTATGTTAAGTTAGTTTTTAATACGTTTTTTAATTGGGTACATTTTTTTATGTAATAGATAAATGTTAACTCAATTAAAGTGTGCTTAGTCCTTTAAATATTTTTAACACGCTTAAGTTAACTTATATTGCAATATATATATATATATATATATATATAGGGGAAGGATATTTTGGGGGTCAAGATCCTGTACAAAGTGTTTTTTTTGTGAGAAGTGTGAGAAGGTGTTTTGGCCATTGGATCATCTTAATCTATGGTGTGGATTAAGTGAGTGGCATTTTGGTTATTAATGTTATATTATTAATAATAAATTAGATGGCTGAGGGGTATTAAAGTAAAATTGTCACCCACATTTAATTCACATTTTAATTGAGATTTGTTAATAAAGGAAACATTCAAATGCTTTGTTGACCATTACCATATATCGAAGACTATAATAAATGCAATGTTATTATGCCATAATTGCAATGTTATTATGCCATAAAAGTCTTCTTTGATCTTACTGATTAATTACTTGCAATGTTAATATGCCGTAAAGGAAACACTCTAATAATTTAGTGATACGAATAATTTAATGATACGAATAGAATAAGATGAGTTTAGAACAAGGGGGCATGTTCAAAGGATTATTGTTGTGTTTTATGTTCAAAGGATTTTTTGTGGTTTAGTATTTTTTGAATTTAAAACACATTTTAAGATGTATGTATAGTTGTGTTTTAAAGTACATTCTAGTGTGTTTTTTGAATGTGTTACTGATTGTGTATGATGAAGATAAAACACACTGTATTATGGAGAAGATGAAGATAAAAACACTGTATTATGGAGAATATGGTGTTTTACTGTAAATCCATTGTGTTTTATGTTCAACTTGTTATTTCAACAGCAAGACATTGTAGTACACCATGTTTCAACATAAAACACCATACGCGTATGAATAAAACACCATAACTCGCAGACCAAGATTTTTTATTTTTTGCTGATTAGGAATGCTTGATCGACAAAACAATATAGTCATTTATAGTGGTTAATAAAAATTCCAGAATCTCTCTTGAAAAATAATAATTGCATGATATGTTCCATAATTAACTAATGATACAATTACCCTAATACCCTTCATAATTGATTTTAATTAGTGCCACTTGTCATCCTCTTATTCCTTCTTACACTTCTCACACTTTTAGTCCTTTGTACAAGAACCTAAACCGATATTTTGGAAACCCCTTCCACTTAAGAAAACCTTGAAAACCCTCATCTTAACCCTCCATTCTCTTTGATCTATGGTTGTGATTTATTCAGATTATTTTAATAAAAAAGTTTATAACAAAAGGTACAAATGGGCAAAATTGTCCAGAAAAATCTTGTTCTCTCTCTTATCTTATTTCTCTTTTCTCTCTTCTCTCTCCTCTCTCCTTTCTTAAAAGTTGTGCATCATGTATAGTATTTTATTAACATTCAAAAGTCAAATTTGAATTATAAACCAAACTATGTTTTTACGATTTACACATGTTTTCACAACTTATTTCACAAATAACATATAACAAATTATAACCTAAGAACAAAAACTTATGTTTTTACGATTTATCTCACAAAAAACATATAATAAATTATGGAACAGTTGTTTTCACTAATTATCTCACAAAAAACATATAATAAATCAGAACCCAGTAACAAAAACAGATGTTTTCATGACTTATTTAACAAAAAAACATATAATAAAATCATAACCCAATAACAAAAACAGATGTTTTCAGAAACAAGATAACTAAAAAACATATAATAAATTATAACCCAAAAACAAAAACTTGTGTTTTCACAAACTTATCTCACTAAAAAAATTCAAATTATGAATCCAAACAACAAAAACCATATGTTGTACCTTTGATATACAAAACAAAAAAAAGATAAAAAAAACATATAAAAAACTTCATTTCCAATCTTCTCGCCAAAATGTCAAGTAAAAATGTTATTTTGTCATCAAATATCTGAAACAAACAAAACAACAAATTATAATTTATAACCACAACAACAAAAGGTACAAATAGTCTGTAACATAAGATAAATTAAACCCCAAACAACAAAAAACATATGAAAAATATAACACAAAAAACAAATGTTTTTAGATGAAAAAATACAACTTTAATACAAAAAAAAAACAAATTGGTTTCTTCACAAAACGAATCAGTACCATCTTCAAACCCACCATCAGTTTCTACATCGTCTTCATAAGAAAAAAAATAAACCAATCGGTTTCTTCAACATCTTCAAGTGGAATATTTGGAGCCTTTTTAGCATTTTAGATACATGGATGCTCTGTAGACACAAAGAATCATTTACTAAACAAACTTTAAATTAGAATCAAGTCTTTAACTTTAAAAAATAAAAGTTTTCATAATTCCAGCAACATGACATTAGAGTTTTGGTTGTTGGTGAGTGAAAATTAAAGTTACAAGATATCTTGGAAAGAGAAAAACAAGGCTTCAAAATTAAAAAAAAAATTAGAAATGTCAATCTTCTCACTAAAAAATTGTCCATTAAAATTAAACCATAAACATACCAAGCACTTGTCTAGCCTTCGTATTTGACGTACAAGACTTTTGGCAGCTTCAGAAACACCACGCAAATAAAAAAAAACTAACCTTTTTAAAAGGAACTTGAACAGCAGTGAAAACCATCATCTACCGAACCACCATATTTAATGTCATGATTTAATATCTTGAGTGGTGATTAGGTTTGGCTAAAAAAAAAGAAAACGAAAAAAAAAGATGAGACATATGTTCTGGTGAGTTTAGTCAAGAAGAAAGAAAAAGAAAAGTAGGAGTTGAGAGAGAGAATTGGGAGTATTTGATAGGACTTTGGGTGTACAAATGAGAGAGAGAAAGAAATAGATTGTGTCAGACAAGACACTCTCATAAAAGATTAGAAAATACATGTTACCATAATACCCTTTGATCAAAAAGAAGAAGGGCCTACGTGGAGCAATGTTGGCCATTCAATTAGGTTTCTTTGGTTTGCTCAAGTGGGGGTGGTTTTCAATTTAGAATTGCCCTATATTATATATATATATATATATATATATATATATATATATATATATATATACAGACACCTTATTAAAGAAACTCGACGGATACATATGTAATTTCATCATCATTTTAAGATGGCATCCCAAGAACCTCAAGTGTAACCCCTAAATTTTTACCCCCTTTCTTCCATCTATACCCTTGTGTACCACCTTTGATAGCAATTGTATAAAATAATAATGCAACTCATTGCACACAATCCACTCTACTTTAGTATATGTTAAGTCATCATAATTAATGACAATTCACGGTCATCGTCGATTGGTTTGCCTGGAAGGGGTTTTAATTTGTTCACATTCAGGCTTCTCTCTTTGTTCTATTACTATATAATGTCTTTCACCCACCTCCTCCACAAATTAAACACATGCAACCCACCTCACCATTGCTACCAACCACTACCTTCATCCCGACCACCTTCAACCAACCACTGATCCATTGCTGTTTATAAAATCTCATACCATACCCATACCTGTTTATAAAATCTCATACCATATCCATCACATTACCCGTCGAGTATGTGTCGGGTATTACCTTCGGGTATAGAGCATACCCGTGGGTATCGGGTATACCCGTTGGTACTTGCATGTATATGTATATTTTTATTTTCTTTTATAATCTTATGTTTTAAAAAATCTAGATTATATGAAATTGTAATAAGTAACATATATATCATCATCACTATAATAATCTTTGAAACATCTAAAATGTAAATATATTAGGTTCTGTGACATGGACGCCCAGCCCAACTCGGTCGATTGGCCCACCTAAGATATTCAAAAATGATTGATCGATTAGATCAAACTTGAAAAAGTCTTTCTCACTATTCAGAACAGTAGAGCTTTCGATCAGGATTTTCTCGCCTCCTCCGTTGGGCTCTCTCGCTCGAATCGGAACCGGTATTCAACTCAATCTAATAGCCTACGTATCAGGTGCCAATACAATAAAAGAGAAAGTTTGCGCATGGGCTCATTACCTGATGCAGAACCAATGCGAGGGGGAGAATCAATATGGGAGAAACGGGGATTGAGAGTTTTCATGAACCAGTGGAAAGGAAAGACTTGTTCCCTGCATTCCTTTCTTTCCAAAGAGAGTCATTAGTCCTAGCTAGGGCGTAAAAGCTTTGATTAAATGAACTGAAACTGGCAATGCTCTCTTCGGTTTTCATCCGGTTGGCAATCCTCTCTTCGGTCCTAGTTGAGTTCTGTCTTAGCTTTACGGTAAAGGGATAGGCTTAGCCTATTGAACGGGGAGAGCTAGGCTGCATTCACCATCGAATAACGGGGTAAAAGGCTACTTTCAGATCTTTTTCCCTATAGTCGTGCTATGACTTTCTGAGGGATTGAACTCTAATCGTACTATTCGACATCATCTAGCAAAGAAGTCAGCTATGGGCAAGACTTAAGGCGGGCCACCAAAGCGGGGTTAACCTTTGAAAACTATTATTATATTTCATAGCATATAAATATACATAATAATGTTATTAGAATATATATTTTAGAAGAAAAGCTTATTTTTTAAAAAAAGAATATATTAGAATAAAACATTATTAAAAATAGTTAAGAAAAGATATATATATATATATAAAACTTAAAAGTTTTCGGGTATATGTTTCGGGTAGACGGGTATCTAGTTTCGGGTAATCGGGTCGGGTATCACCTTATACCATACCCGTCTCATACCCGCAAAATATTTTTTTTCAATACCAAATCCGTCCCATACCCATCAGGTATACCCATCCCAAATGCTTCGGGTTTCGAGTATACCCGTCGGGCTTGAGTTTTTTTGCCATCCCTAGGAGAACCAAACATCCTCCAACTCACGTCACTTCCTCACTTAACCAACTATTAGCCACCCACATGTACATTCATCAAATCCTATCCATCCGTAACCTAACCAACACTCACCGCCCGTCACTTATCATTAATGACAGAAATTTACAAAGGAAGAAAAAATGTATTAGAGCATGTTTGGCTCTCCTTATTTCCTCCTCCTTATAACTTACTCCCTCCATTCCATTTTAGATGTCATGGGCCCACAAACACACATATTAAGAAATATTTGTTTGTATGTTGTAAAATGACAATAATATCCTCAAGTAATTATTTTAAATCTTTGATTGTCTTTTGTCTTTTATGGGCAAAACTGGAAATTGCTTAGAAATGGACATTTAATTTGGGACAACAAAAAGTGTAAAAATGGACATTCAAAATGGGATGGATGGAATATTACTTTTCCAAAAAGTTAATAAGTTAAAAAAAGTGTTTGGCAAATGAAAAATGACTTAATGTTTTAATTTTTCCTTTACCTATAATAAGTTGTTTTGGAAAAGTAAGTGATAGAATTCAAACCCCTTGATCATTCTCATTGATTGAATGGGTATAAATAATACAATGTGATCTCCTATATTTTAGTAAGAGATAACTACAATAATTACAGATAATATCAATCATAAATATATACTCTATTACACCCCCGCGGTCAAAGCGGGAGGAGACCGGATGCTGAGACTGGATCTAAAATCTTCAAACAAAACTTGCGGCAAACCCTTTGTAAATATGTCTGCGATCTGATATCTAGATGGGACGTGTAAAATCCGAACATTACCCCGTTGAACCTGCTCTCGAACGAAGTGAATATCCAACTCGATGTGCTTAGTACGCTGGTGCTGCACCGGATTACCTGATAAGTAAATGGCACTAACGTTGTCGCAATAAACCATAGTCGCACGAGAGATGGGAACTGAGAGCTCAAGTAACAAATTTTGTAACCAACAAATTTCAGCGACAACGTTGGCTACACCGTGGTATTCAGCCTCGGCACTGGAGCGAGAAACTGTGGGTTGACGCTTAGAAGACCACGAAATTAAATTATCACCAAAATAAATGCAATAGCCACTCGTGGAGCGTCGTGTATCAGGAAACCCGGCCCAATCAGCGTCAGTGTAAGCCACTAAAGATGGAGCAGTAGAAGGACCCAATGATAAACCATAAGTAATAGTGCCTTTAAGATACCTGATGATGCGCTTCAAAGCGTGCCAGTGAGCGGTGCATGGTGCGTGCATGTGCATGCATATCTGCTGAACAGCATAAGTGATGTCTGGGCGGGTGAAAGTTAGGTACTGTAAAGCACCCGCGAGGCTTCGATAAAGTGTGGGATCAGAAAACGGTTCATCCGGAGAGGCACCCAGCTTAGACAGCGAGTCAACGGGAGTGTGGACCGGGTTGCAGGATTGCATACCTGCTCGAGCAATAATATCAGTGGCATAAGACTGCTGGGAAAAAAAACATGGAGTTTTGCTGTCTAGTCACCGAGATACCCAGAAAATAACTCAGAGGACCCAAATCTTTCATAGCAAATTCAGCAGCAAGATTCGTCATGAGGCGTTGACGAAGAGTATCAGAGGATGTGACTAGAAGTATGTCATCGACATAAAGAAGTAAATATGCCGTGTCGTTGCCCTGGTGAAAGGTAAAGAGAGAAGCATCACACCTACTATGTAAGAACCCCAAAGATAAAACATAATCTGTGAAGCGTTGATACCACGCCCAAGGAGCCTGCTTTAAACCATAAAGTGACCTGCGTAAAAGACACACATGATGTGGAAAATTGTTGTCCCTGAACCCCATTGGTTGGTGCATGTAGACGGTTTTTGTAAGTGCCCATGTAAAAATGCATTCGTAACGTCTAACTGATGCACCGCCCAGCCTTTAGATAAGGCGAGAGAAAGTACCGTGCGAATAGTGGCCGGTTTAACAACCGGACTGAAGGTCTCACCACAATCTATACCTACTTGTTGAGAACGACCATCACACACAAGACGTGCTTTGTATCGCTCTAATGTCCCGTCTGACCTGAACTTATGTTTAAACAACCACATGGAACGTATAATATTCATGTTCGGGGTGCGAGGCACTAACTCCCATGTACCATTCCTAATTAATGCATTGTACTCGGTAGACATGGCAGAAAACCATTCCGGACTGGCCAAGGCATCGGTGGGGTTTTTGGGTATTGGCAGAATGGCGGGTTTAGTGGTAGTGGAAAGGTTAAAGGGGATTTTGGGTTTATGGATACCGTTCATCGAACGGGTGTGTATAGTGCGGTTTGTGGGTGGTGCTGTGTTCGGTGGTGGGTTGAGGGTGGGGCCGGTGTGGGTGGTTGAAGGTCCAGATTGTTGGATGGATTGGGAAGTTGATTGAGATGGGCCAGGCGATTGTGTCGAGTGGGTAACAGTGGGCTGGGACTGTCCGGGTATTGGGCTGGAGGGTAAAGGATGTTGTGGGCTTGAGGTAGCAGTAGTTGGGCTGGACATTGGTGGGGGCGGTAATGGGCTGGTAGTGTTAGGGACGTGGCTGGGATTTGTTTTGATGCGGGGGCATAAATGATGTGGAAAAGGGTCACCAAGGAATTCGTAGGTGGGTGTGGGTCCGATGGTTTGGGCAAATGGGAAGGTGGTCTCATCAAAGGCAACATGACGAGAGGTAATGAATTGTTTGGTGGATAGGTCCAGGCAACGGTATCCGCGGTGGGTAGGTGGATACCCGAGGAAAACGCAAGGGTGAGAGCGGTTTTCAAGTTTGTGTATAGTGGTGGAAGGGTGGAGTGGGTAACATAGACAACCGAAGACACGGAGGTGATCATAGGTGGGTGTGGACAAGTATAAAAGCTCAGTGGGGGTTTTATTTTGAGTGGTTTGGAAGGAAGTATGTTTAGGAGGTAGGTTGCGGTTTTGAGGGCAAAGTGCCATAGGTAGGTGGGTAAGGAGGCATGAGCAATTAAGGTGCGGACCATGTTGTTGATGGTTCTAATTTTACGCTCAGCCTTACCGTTTTGGGAGGATGTGTGAGGGCACGATAGACGGTAAAGAATACCGTTGGTTGTGAAAAAGTTTTGAAAGGAAGTGTTTACATATTCGCGACCATTATCACATTGAAATGTTTTAAGGGTTCGTTCGAATTGGGTCTTGATGGTTGAGGCAAATTGTGTAAAGGATGGGAAGACTTGGGATTTTTGTGCACTGGGGTAGGTCCATAAAAAATTAGAATAATCATCAAGGAATAACACATAATATTTATGGCCTGAAGAGCTAATTATGGGTGATGTCCACACGTCACTATGAATAATATCAAATGGTTGTAAAGTAACATTACTAGAAGGAAAAATGGTAAACGAATGCTTTTACCAAAAATACAAGATTGACAAATATTATTAGGAAAAACATCAAAGTCCAAAACATTAGAAGTTTTTAATTTAGTTAAAGGTTCACGTCCTGGGTGTCCAAGACGGTGATGCCAGATACCATGATAGAATTCAAACCCCTTGATCATTCTCATTGATTGAATGGGTATAAATCATGGTTGCAAAAGTCGCTAGGCGCCCCCTAGTCGGAGTCGGGAGTACTCGGGGAGTTGTCGGCCTAGTCGGAGAGTATTCGAGGAGTACTCGGCCTAGGCGTAGAGTAATCGGTACTCGGCAACCTACCTTGTAGCGATTACTCGGAGAGTACTCGGCTTTCGAGACCTTGTTTTACAACAGAGGTATAAATAATACAATGTGATCTCCTATATTTTGGTAAGAGATAACTACAATAATTACAGATAATATTAATCATAAATATATACTCTATTAGTAAGGAATGTGTGACTTTTTGAACCTCCTTATAACTTATAGATGGATATTTACGTACATGCCCTCCTTATATCCTTATATCCTTATATTTACACTACTTATATCATTTTTGGTCATTTTACCTAAATAAGTTAAACCAAACATTTTTTTTTATAAATTAACATATCAACTTATTGTTTTCCCTATAAGCTAATCTAAACATTTTTTTAAAAACATTTTTTTTTAAACTGATAAGTTAATTAGTTTTTCAATAAAAAGTTCTTTTTGTACTCAAATAAAATTATCCAAACATGCGTTATTGTTTTGTTTTCGGAGGCAAAAAGAACGGTTTGGTCCTTTTAGAGATTTTGGAGAGAGAAAGTGTGTTAAGAAGAGAGAGAAAATAATAATAATAATAATAATAACAATAATAATAATAGAACTATTTCTTAATGAATGAAGCGATTTGTTGATGTTGTTGTTGATGATTGAATCTGTGTTTATATAATAAACAAAACGCTTTAATTAATTTTACATATATATTTGTTTATTGATGTAATTAACTGAGGATTTTGGAGGTTACGATCGTGTATAAATTAGCAATTGAACAATCGATCACGTGATTGTTGTTATTGATTTGGTTTTAGTTTGGATTCACTTGATCGATTCATCGCTTAATAATAATAATAATATATAAATCTAAAAAGGAGGAGAAGGAGAAGAAGAGAAATGAACGGCGGAGATGTTGCGGCAGCTCCCGACGGTCCGCCGCCTCCGCTTGAGTGGAAATTCTCTCAGGTGTTCGGTGAACGCACCGCCGGTGAAGAAGTCCAGGAAGGTAAATTAATTAATAACAAATAATTTATTATTATTATTTATATGTATTCAGTTTGTTGTATGGATGGACAGATTTGTATTAGTTAGGGTTTGATTAAATGTGTTATTGATTTGATCTACTATTGTCAATCAAATCACTTATTTTCTATTGCTTTCAGATTATTTGTCAGAGGATTGAGTATGTTATAGGCTTGAAACATGCTTACGGATGTTTACACTAGTTATTAAGAAATTATCGACTTTTCTTGCTGATTTCTAGGGATTGTGTTGTGGCATAAATGTATCTGCAGCAGGAGAAGCTAGAATAACATGCTGGTAGTGCTTTTTTTTTTTTCAGATAGAAGCTGTAGAATTGTAGTAAAAGCTGGGTTTTATTGAATTACATACTTGGTGCATTTCCGGATCTGTGTGAAGACTTTTTGTTATTGCTGCTTAAAGATATTCTTACAATTTAGACCTAGAATGTAGTTTTTGTTATTTAGTTGGAACATACTCTTCACGTGAGCTTAATTTGGAACGTTATATAAGCTATCATATTAATCACTGAAAAGTTTTTGGCACACGTGAAAAGCAAGAAATTGGCCGCCACACATAATTTCACCCTAATCAATATATGGCCTCCATGACCTAGTGGTATGGTGTTTGCTCAAATCGTTGCAAGTGCAAGGTTAGGTGGTATTTTGGTCATTTGGTGTTAAATAAAAAAAAATAACAATGTATGACCTGTCTTTTGTTTCAGGGCAATCCTCTTAAGTATACTTCTATTATTTGTTGGGAAACAATGAAAACTGGAGTGGATTTGTTACTTAGATTTACCCTGAGCCTTGGCTACCAATGTTAATTTATACGGATATAGCAATACAATGATGTTAACTTTAGGATCCAAAAACTTTATTATAATTTATAGATAATCGTAGTATATCGGCACAGGAGGATATTTGCTGTTACATGATGTTTCTGTTGTGGGCTTTAATGGTTATCCAAAAACTTTATTTGCCTTATTGGTTATTTCTTAAGGTGTTTAATGCAGCATTCTTTAAATGCTAAGATTTGCAATCACATATCTGCTATCGGATTCTTTCTTTTGTTATCTAGTTTCCGGATTTCTGCTTGTATAAACTTATCCTAAGACCAATCTGCTTGGTCATGGATAGTTTGAATGAAATCCCAAGTCCAGCTGAGCTGCATATCTTGTCCATTTCCACCCTACATCACACACTGTCAGCGATTATCAGAAAAATATGCAGGGTTATTGTGATATCAATAATATGATTGAACATTTTTTAAAGGCTATTTAAAAGTTTTTGCATACATTTGTTTGGTTTTAGATTGTTGTGACTACAATAAAGTACCTAACTACATATGTCTCTCCCTGCCTTTCGCCTCTAGCTTTTATGTTTTTTGCACTTGAAAACATCAATACAAGCTAACTTAGCTACTTGGCCTAGCTATTTGTATATAGCTTAATAATACAACATTATTTCACTTATTTTGCATCATGAAATAATGCAATAATGGATTTTTGTTTTCTACAGTTGATATCATATCAGCAATTGAGTTTGATAAAAGTGGTGATCATCTTGCTACCGGTGATCGTGGGGGCAGGGTAGTATTATTTGAAAGGACTGATAAAAAAGAGGTTGGTTATGCCAGAAATTATATTACTGTATTTTATTGGGATACTTCCTTGGTGTTCTGCACATTTTTATGACTAAATTACATGAATGGTTCCTTTGATACATTCATCTTTTGGATTTGGTCCTAGCTTTTGAAAATTACAGACCTGGGTTCAACCTTTTGCAACTTGGTAGGCATTTAGTCCCTAACACTGAGTGAAGATGGTTTCTAAACTGATGTGAAATGACCATTTACCCTTCTCATTTACAACTAGTTATGTTCTCCTGTTACGCAACCAGCCACCATAAACCGCATCACCTCATTGGACCTCCCCGGCCTAAACCACTACCACCACTTCTACTCTCTCCCAATCTTTTTTTCATTTGTCCTCTCCTTCCCTGTCTCCTTTGTGTTCCCTTCACCAAATATGCTACCGTCGTATTTCCTCCTTTCATAGACTTTGGAGATCATGTTGGAATGTTTTGAGTTGGCATGTGTTATTGTAGATAAATAACCCAAGTCCTCCAATTATTTGATAAATGTTTTGAAATTGACCTCCTTGTTATCATGTAGATACAATGTTGCTTACTTATTAGTCTATTACTTCCGAGATCATGGTGGAATAGTTTGAGTTGGCACTGTGTTATCCTAGATATATTACCCAAGTCCACCAGTTGGTAGATAAATGGTTTGAAATTGACCCCTTGTTTTCATGTAAATAGAACGATGCTTACCTATTACTTCCGAGATCCCAAAACATTATGCGGCCGTGGTACATTGAGTATTGATTTGGTAAAGAAGAATAAACATAACGTCGTAGTACAACTAGCTTTTAGTTGGATAGAATAAATAATTGGTGTCAAGATGTGGTACACTTAGTTGGGCAATTAGGGCTCTGTTTCTCCTACGAATTTTGACCAAAAAGCCAACAACTTGCCCCGACATGACGGTCCTTTTAGTTCTGCATACCAAGGTTGCAAAAGGCGCTAGGCGCTAGGCGGGCGGTGAGGTCCAGCCTAGGGACTAGTCGGGACTAGGCGGGACTAGGCGAAAATTAGGCGGAATTAGGCGTTTTGGTATTTTATACGTATTTTATATATATACACACAAATTTAGGTGTTTTTTGAAAATATGTTAAGATATATACACATAATACTAAAAAATACTTAGATATATACACATAATACTAAAAAATACTTAGAAATACTTAGAAATTTAATAAAAAAAATTAAAAAAAATTTAAAAAATTAAAAAAAAATAAAAAAAAATCACCGCCTAGGCCCGCCTAGGACCGCCTAGGCCCGCCTAGGACCGCCTAGGCCCGCCTAATGGCCGCCTAGTCCCGCCTAATGGCCGCCTAATGCCCAAAACGCCTAGATCTCCGACTAGGGCCTAATTCCGATTTTCTTCACCGCCTAGCGCCTAGGCGCCGCCTAGGCGGCCGCCTAGGCCGATTTTTGCAACATTGCTGCATACTTCTCCATGCTGTTAAAGTGAATCAATTTCTGAATTTTAAATTTCTTGAGGTATCATTCAGCACTGGAACATTGTGATATAACTTGAATTTTTCTTCTGAAACATGATTCACATGCTTAATTGTGATTTTTGTCTCTATATATAATCTATCACAATTTTTGTATGATCTGATTTTTCTTTCTGTTTCATTGCCTTATAAACCAGCAGCGTCTGTCCACTCACAGTACTTTTCTCAGTTTCTGCTTCCTTCGTCACTAAAAGTTTGTTATCTTTTTAATTGGTTGTTCTTTTTTCTTTGAACAACACCATTTTGTGGACTTATAGAGTTTTCATCCGCCATGGATGTCTTTGTGACTAAGATTGCAAACAAGGGGAGGGGGCACTGTTAATTTTTTAATTTATTTTTTTTTTTACAATGAAGAGAGTAAAATGGCCTTTTCACATCAGTTTAACAGCCAATTTTAAAGTTAGTTAGTGCTAGGAACCCTATGTGCTACAGCCTACAAGGTAGCTAAAGGTTGGAACTAAATTCGTAATTTCTTAAAAGCTAGGACCATATCAAATCTGGGCACACCAAGGGAACAATTGTGTGATTTAGTCTTTTTTATTTATGTTGTTTCTACTTTTTAAGTCTATCTTATTACTCATAAATTTCATTGATTGGTTGTGTAGCATGGTGGGAATAGAAGGGATTTAGAGAAGACTGATTATTCACATAGTAGGCATCCAGAGTTTCGCTACAAAACTGAGTTTCAGAGCCATGAACCTGAGGTTTTTACATTTTCCAGATTTTTACCTTTTATCATTATTAGTTGTTTTTCTCCACCAGCCCAACTATCCCCTACAGTTATATTTATCCATTTCCATTTTCTGTTTTTAGTTTGATTATTTAAAGAGTTTGGAGATTGAGGAGAAAATTAACAAAATCAGATGGTGCCAAACAGCCAATGGTGCCCTCTTTCTTCTGTCTACAAATGATAAAACCATTAAATACTGGAAGGTAGCCACTGTAACTTTCATATACTTGCATTGCATTCTTTCTGGTAACAGACACATATGTATCTACTTTTCAACTTGTAAAGCGACCGATATAATTATGCAAAGGTTATAGTATACATATTGGTGGATATGAATATATGATAAACATATCCCTTAGGGCTATATTTAAGGGTGGTTTTAGTGATTAAAGTACAATGAAATAAACATAATCACCTTGGATTATGATTAATGGTTAAACAGTTAAAAGTATATTGAGTTACTAATTTAAGCATGAAAATTTTGGAAGTTAACTCTTACATACACATAGGCCTAAGGGCTCTACTTATTAAAAAAATATTACTATTCCACTCATCTAATAGTTTGTTTATGATTACAAATGGTGAAATTTTAGTTCTTGATTAAAGGACATATTTGCAGCCTTAAAACTTATTTTTTAACTTACACAGGTCCAAGAGAAGAAGATTAAGAAAATTGCTGACTTCAACATGGAGCCTTCTAAACTAACCGGGAATGGCAATGTTGCTAGTTCTAGTGTTACTTCCACCTCTAAACCGCATCTTGCAAATGGCGGCTACTCAGACAAATTATTTCCTCCGGGGGGGATTCCGTCACTTCGTTTACCTGTGGTAGTTGTAGCCTACCCTATTTGTTTGATGATTTGATCTTATAAATACATAGATAGTTGTAAAAGGGTCAATTTTAGCTGTTTAATCTCTAGAGTATCTCCAATGTTGGCACTTGGTCTTTACACAGAGTACACTTTCAATGGAATATACTTACATAATGTGTTTTGGTTCTATGTATACATAAACCTTAAATACATAATAAAATAATGTATCCGAATGACAAGTTAGGAAAATAATTGGGTTATAGTGTGAAGTTTAGTGTCAACATTGGAGAGGTTTTTTGCACTTCTGCATTGTTTTAGTGTGAAAAGGTTCATTTAATGAATTAACATAGGAGATGTTTAATTGGGTCAAATGGGTTTAGCTAAAAGATGTGACTAAAAACAAATGGGTCAAATGGGTTGAAAGTCATCCGAAGTGTATTTAAATGCATACAACTTTCAAAATCGATTTATTAAAAAAGTTAGTAACTTAGTATCAGTGTTGTAACAATATAATCATGTAATCATATTTAACACATTAGTAATTCCTAAGAACAAATGTTTGTGGGTTCACGCGACCCGCTTTTACTCGTACTATGTATTACTTGTTCAATTGTCGAAGTCATTCTTCAAGATGTCTCTTGTAATAGGTCCTATACATGGAGTCACCCAAGTATTCACTGTTTAGCATTAAGGCCCGTATTTTGAAACTATCTTATAGGCGACCCAATGCTGGAGTATAGTGAAATGACAAAACACGCACTAAGTCTTTTTTTTTTTTTAATTTAAATGGTTGCTTATTGATTGCTGAACATTGTGATATTATTGTTTATTAAAAATACTTTAGGGCATTTTTGTTATAAGGCCTTTTATTGGCCATATTTTGGTAAAAATAGAAGTTGATACATACTTGGGTGGTCTATAAAATCGGTTATGCACATAGGATGGGTGATCTCCATAAACAAAATCCATAAAAGCATAGAAACAGACACTGCTTGCTGAAGAGTCGACCCATCTTAACCAACCTGCCTGACCCACTAACCCTGCCGTCTGTACTCATGGTTCTTTGGTGCATGAGGATAGTTCCTAAAGAACATGCCTTAAAACAGTCTTCATGTTTATGTCATGATACATTTTGACCAGTAGTAAAAAGTATTATTCAATTCTGTTTTTTAGTATTGTCTAGAGCATTTTTTCTCTTTTAAATGATATGAATACTGTTTTTGATGACGTTACAACCTGATTCTTATCATCTTATACGAGAATATGCCAATAAAAACAATAATTTCCTCCAGTTTATCACTGTAAAATGTTTTTTTTTTAACTATAGCTACAAGACTACAGGTTTAAACTAACATTTTACAAGAAGTCTTTACAGTAATTATCTGTCTTTGTATGCAATCATGACATTATTGTTTCTACATTATAAAATTTTCTTTTAATTTTTATAACACCGAAATGTAAAAATTGTAGGTAACTAGCAAAGAAACCAACCTTGTTGCAAGATGTAGAAGAGTATATGCTCATGCACATGACTATCATATCAATTCAATCTCGAATAACAGGTTTGGATCTTATGTTTTGCAAAAATTTTATCAGTCTTTATGGTTTAATTATTTAGGTTCGCTATCCTATGCTTGACTCTTGATTATCATGTACCTTGAACAATTTTTATCTGCTATCGTGGTTTAATGAGTCTTCTTGATATGCAAATAATGAATTCTTTTAATTGATATGATATGCTGATCAAGAAATTATATCTTTCCTCTAGCGTGTTAATTGTTAGTAACAGATTAGGTAATATACTAATATGTCACATGTAGTCTTGGCAAAACATCGATCATCTACTAGTTCTGCTGTCACCCCCACTGGAGATTTATGGTTCTGCCAATTGTGAGGTGGGATGTGTGTTTTGAAAGTGATTATGTGATATTCACTAGCTAGAGCTTAATAATCATTTATGGAAAAAAAACCAGCTGTAGGTAGTGTTTGGATGTGCTTCTGCTGTTTTAAGTTGTAGATTACAATTGTTGAATTTTTTTACAAATCTGGTAACTTAAGAAATTAATAGATAAAATGACCACAAACGATAATCGCTAAATGGGAGTCAAGGTCTTTCAAATTAGGTTCTGAAATATTGGTACTTTTATTTGACACTGAGATAATCTGTTTTGTTGCAGTTGTTATGAAACTGATTAATTAACCCCCTATATAATCCGAATAAAAGTATGATTATCTAAACACTTAAACTGACAAATCTAATAGTCAAGAAAGTAGTAGATAAAGTGACCATAAAGGATATTTTTGTTAAAACGGAGACATTTGGTTTTATAGAGGTTATAAAGTATATCAAATTAGGTTTCAAAGTATACATAATTTTGTGTAAACTCATTCATAAATAGTTTCATAGTAGCTTATCAGACAATTAAGAAGCAGCCAGCAGGATATGATTATTCAAGCACTTAAAAGAACTTGCATATCTGATAGAGCATGGAATAATTAGATAAAATGATCAAAAAGGATAACGTTGTGAAAAAGGAGTCCTTTTGTTAACATAAAGAAATCCTTTCAAATTAGGTTTCAACATGTAGTTAATTATGGTTAAGTCATAGATAATCAGTTTCCTTGCAGCTGGTATGCAACTGATTGTTTTACCCCTAAGTGATCAAACAATCGGTATGTTTTTTGTTCAAAAACTAAGAACATAATATCTCAGTCTTTCAGATGTAATGATTCATTTGGCAGCTATCTTCTGCATGCATTTGTTTCCTTAATCATCCACTAAAACCCGTGCCTCTTGTTTTTCAGTGATGGTGAAACATTTATATCTGCTGATGATCTTCGGATAAACCTTTGGAATTTGGAAATTAGCAACCAAAGTTTCAACATTGTGGATGTCAAGCCTGCAAACATGGAAGACCTAACTGGTTAGAGTATTTTTAATAATTATCAAATTTAGAATTATGTAGAGTAGTAAATAACCCTTATCATCCTTGTGCTTTATTCAATTATTTGAATCTTATTTTAAAGTTTGAGAACAACACACACTCACACAGTCACACTTTGGATCCAGAAATGACCAAGTTATCCCTTTTCATCTTCAACCTTTATTTTCGACTTGAATTTTTATATTTTTCTTAAAGACAATTTCGTAAAGTTGTATGCACATTTATTAGTTTAAATAACAATCAAAGGGACAATATTTTTTGGAGGCCACCAATACATAGAAACTATTATACAGGATACGGCCCACTATATAAGTATATATACACATACTTGGATGGCCTATAAGTAGTTTTAGTATACGGGTGGTCTTATTTGAAAAAAAGTTGACTATTTGGGTGGCCTCCACATAATGAAATCCAAGCTTATAGACATCAAGCCCAAACCATTAAAATATTTTAAAATCAGTTATTTTCCAGTTGTTTCACTAAAATTTGTGATCCTTGACTTTGAGTCTACTTTGTTGCAGAGGTGATTACATCAGCAGAGTTTCATCCCACTCATTGTCATACACTAGCATATAGTAGTTCAAAAGGATCTATTCGCCTTATTGACTTGCGTCAGTCTGCCTTGTGTGATAAGCATTCTAAATTGTAAGTGTTATTTTATTTTGTACTTTCTGCTTTAATTGTAAGGGTGTGCAGCTGACCAAAACTGGACTGAACTGGAACCAAATTTGAAAATATCGGAACCATGAACCAGACCCGTATAGAACCGGTCCCATACTGGACTCGAACTTTTGGCTAGTATTTAAGCTTAATTCATTGTCTAAATGACTAGGGTTATGTAATAATTCAAAACCGGACCAGAACCAAAAATTTGAACTTATTGGAACCAAAAACCAACGGCTTCAATGTTGGTTCAGTGTCAGTTTACCCTCAAACTGCACAGTGAACGGAACTGGGACTCTTGGGCTAGTGATAAAAAGCCTAACTCATTTCCTAAATGACGTACAACAACGACAATCGTACCCAGTAAATCCCACAAATAGAAAAAGTAGCGTCTGGGGAGGGTGAGATGCAGGCAAACCTTACCTCTATCCCTGTGGATAGAGAGGCTGCTTCCAGAGAAACCCCAGCTCGACAACACCCCATCAATGAGCAAACAACACTTAAACTATAGTATTAGAGAGCTACCCGAAATTAAAGAAATGGTGAAAACGTAGTAAAACAAAGACAAATATGTCATCATAAAACAACATAGACCCATATATACACAAAGACAAATCACCCTTAAATGATGTCATTTCATTAAAATAAAATACAAAAATATACGTAAGGGTTATGGACCTAGCCGTCATAACTAAAAGCCAATTTGTTTTTTCATACAACGGTCCCGACCATGCTTAACCGATATTGGTTTGATATCGGTCAGACGGTCAGTTCTGCCAGTTTCAACTGCTTGGACTGGACCAGAACCTGAACCGAAATGGACAGGTGCTAGAGTTGACCAAATTACCAAACGTACATAGGTCTAGTCCAGTCCTGTCCTGTCCAGGCTGCTGGTTTTGACAATTTATGACGAGTTGTGCATTTCCTAGCTTTTGGTCTCTGCTTTGTGCAATCATACATCTTTCCTGAAACTACAAGGCTGACCTTAGTATCTCTGGTGCTGTTATTAAAGAAACAATATTATTTTTTTGCTG
Organism: Ambrosia artemisiifolia; assembly: GCA_032199755.1. Classification (NCBI taxonomy): domain Eukaryota; kingdom Viridiplantae; phylum Streptophyta; class Magnoliopsida; order Asterales; family Asteraceae; genus Ambrosia; species Ambrosia artemisiifolia. The sequence continues at coordinate 986,362 of CM063523.1, forward strand.
ATCTATTATGGTCTGTATTAAATATCAAATATTATTAGGTTTGAGGAACAGGAAGCACCTGGTTCAAGATCATTCTTCACTGAGATAATAGCCTCTATTTCGGATATAAAGTTTGCGAAAGATGGAAGATATATACTAAGTCGTGATTATATGACCCTTAAGGTTTGTTATTCTTTCCTCCTACGATATTATATATAATTAGATGATTTTTAAGTAATGAAAATCTTTCAAGTACTCAAGATCCATGTTTGCTTTGCATTCAATCCTTTAATTACCTTAGGGAGGTGATTTGTACACAAAACAGTTGTATTTTTCCATTTTTACCCCTGCATCTAAAACACTTTACTTTTGTCTTTCCTTATGATGTAAGGGTAAAATTGGCGTTAACTATTATGTGTTGTGTACATATCATCTCCTATTAGACTTAAGTTAGCGACATTAGACCAAATGTATTAGTGTGATAGTGTAGGGTTAATTATGTAATATCGTGGTCTACAAATACCACCTCATTGTGTAACCCTAAGGGTTATTGGTAGCGATGTAAGTTAAGTTAGAATTTATAAATAAGTAGTATGAGCTATTGGGCATTTGAACCTAGTAACATTATGAATAATTGACTTATTGCTAGTGGATGTAATTTATATTTTGACCCAAATTTTGAAGTGATACACACACATGTTATAAAAATATGTATAAGTTGAATTCGAATTTTGAATCGAATTGAAAAATCATAAATTCGTATTCGATTACTGAACTCGAATACGAATAGAGTCGAATTCGAATTTTAAAAATTGAATTTGAACCTTGATGGTGCTAGGGTTGTATGGTTTTTGGGAGAAGAGGATGATAGCGGCAGTCGCTGAGATTTGGAGCGATGGAGGTGGGCGATGGTTGTGGTGGTTTTCTTGATGGTTGTGGTGGTGATAGGCGGTGGTACAGAGGGAAGAAGCCGTGCGCGGTTGTTTTGTGGTGGTGGTGGTGGTGGTAGGAGCCAGCTGCCCCTCCGGTAGTGTTTTCCGTTCAATGTAACCCGGGCTAATACCAAATTTAACTATGAAATTGTGATTGTATTTAGGTGTTGTCCTTAGGTTACACAATGAGGACATGAGGTGGTATTTGTAGACCACATTATTACATAAATAACCCTACACTATCACACTAATAGGTGGTATTTGTAGACCACATTATTACATAAATAACCCTACACTATCACACTAATACATTTGATCTAATACTCCTCCACAAACTTAGCGCGGGAGCGATTGTTGCACATGTTTGGGTCAGGTTATAGGTATGTGTAATGCCCATTTGCTGCATAATATATCTAGCGATGATTTCATGAATGCTACAAAGCATAGACACTTCTATAATCAGTACCATTTGACCGTTTCAAAGGTGAATCTTAAGTGGCTTAATAGGTTGAAGATACTCTAATAGTTGTGAGATGGATGGAGCTGGTTGGGTAACAGATTAAAACGAGCTGGTTTGAAACGTGTCATTTTTAGTCTGGTCAAAAAAAGATGGGCTGGGTTGACCTGCAAACACTTTTCTGACTATTTCGGTACTTACTCCATTCCAAAACTACAAGTCCACGATTTTATTTTAGTTTGTCACAAAATATTGTCCTATTATTAAATGGATGGTTGTAACCTACTAACTTTTCTATTTTGCCCTCAATTACACTTATCCTTTAGCTGTGCAAGCTATTCAAGTTGATTGGTATCTTAAATGGATCAAAAGGTAAAATTGACATATAACTAACTTATATCTGATTATCTGCATTAATTGTGCACGTATTAGTTTTTAAATTGTGTTTTATTTTTTGTTTGTGGACAATATATGCATTACAAAGGGAGTATAAGTAATGAATTATCATGATGACAAAGACAATGTTAATAATTTGAAGTTTTGAATAAGTCACTTCAGGGGCCTATATACTTGTATGCCTCAAAATTAGAAATTGGCCACCCGTTTCCCTTTTAGCTGCCTTTTTATGGACCCATTTGAGATAGAACACAGCCCAAATCGATATATTCATAAGTGAATACATCAAAATTGCCTCCTCTAGTCGTGGTAGTTGATCATGTTACATTTGTTTCATTTGATCTTTTTATTATTTTACTCTTGCCTTCACACGTTCTAGTATAACTTGTATAAGACAGTTAGAAGTGGGTTTCCATTTAAATAACATGGTAGAGATGTTATTGTTTAGTAAATATATGTAACTAATCCTAGTCTGTACTTATGAATAAATGTGGGTGTTTATGGATAACTATTAACATTTGTTTTGATATACAAGTATTAGGTTAGGATCATTATTATTGATTAGATAGGATTGCAGTTAATCAGCAACTACAGTTAGTAAGTAGTTTATCATACTTGATTTAGTTATTTGGTTTGCAGTGAGAGCAATATGCAGTACATGAATGATGCAGGCTGAATGGAGAAAACAACTAATCAGTGATCATTAAATAAAAATATAGAAGATTTTGTGTTAAGTATCATTACACTTGTCTGAATGTTTAAATAAAATGATTTTAGGGGTTTTTATGCACTAAAGGAACAAACTGTGGATCAATTTCAACCCGGTTGACCTGCTTGATACGTTTGAAACAGTACCCTTTTTAGCTAAATGTTTTGAGTTGATTCGTTTGAGATAAACCTAACCCAAATCGACCCATTTGTAAGAAGCTGGGTCAAAGTTAGTTATATCAAAGCACATCGACATCTATGCCATTTCCTTATTATATTTATATTAAAATAATTACCCTCGTTTGAGTGTCTGCTATTTAATGAAACTCTAATCAAAATCACATTGTGCAGTTATGGGACATCAACATGGACTCTGGTCCAGTCTCGACATTTCAGGTCCATGAACATTTAAGACCGAAGGTATAATTTTTATAACTTTTTTGTAACCAAAATTTTACTTTGTGATTTTCCTTTAGCTCTGAGATTGCTGATTATGGTACAATTGATTATTTCCAGCTTTGTGATTTATATGAAAATGATTCTATTTTTGACAAATTTGAGTGTTGTCTGAGTGGTGATGGCCAACGTGTTGCAACTGGTTCTTACAGGTAACATTACTCTGTACCATCAGTCTACAAACCAATTGGCCAACTTCTAATGAAATGTGAGGACACTTTTGTTGTCTATGCTTTGACCAATTTATTTTGGGGAATTGGATTTTAATAATCCAAATGTTGTCTCATTGGCCGGCAATAATCTCTACTTAAGAAATTCCCTATAACAATCCCAACTTTCAAAGTATTTTCCTCCAATGAACTTTTGTTAAATGAGAACTAACCCATTTTCAAATTGAAAGAGTTTGGAAGTTGAAAAGATCATTGGAGGAAAATTGTTTGAAAGTTGGGACTGTTGTGGGGAATTTCTTAAGTACAGATTATTACTGGCCAATGAGGCAAAGTTTGGATTATTTTACCTAGATCTCATAACACTTCAAAATATACTTCAATACTCTACGAACATTTAATCTTATTGTTGTTGGTTTTGTTGTTATTATTATTTGTATTATTATCATTATCATTATTAATGATATATATTTTTTTTATTACTATTATTATTATGATTATTACTATCATCATGATTAGGATTGATGCACAAGAGCCAACTTACTTTCTCATTTTGCACAAAATAATCCTTCAACATAATTTTGGTATATATATGCACCAATCGGGTTTGTCTCGATTGCTAAGTATTATGTGCCTTATGTCCAAGGCTTGATACAAAACCACTATCGAGCCAGGGGTCTCACTGGAAGCAGCCTCTCTTCCCATGGGGTAGAGGTAAGGTTGTCTACATCTTACCCTCCTTAGACTCTACCTTAGCTTTTGCTGTTGGTGGGATTAACTGAGTATGATGACGATGATGATACGTCCCTAAGGTTGTTTAAAATACTCATACTTTGGATTGTTTTTTTGTAAAGTTGACTTTTTTTCTTGAAAAAGTTCAATGAGGTGATTTCCTAAGTTCGCAAAAATGATGAGATGGATAACTTTTTCGGATCATATAAGAATGTGAGGGTTTTTCCCTAAGGCAGTCAAACTATGTATGTGTATCTTTAACAAGTATAGGGATTGTAATATACTAAAACTAGAGTGAGGGACCTTTTCGTGCAAAATGAAGAACTATATGTTGGTTTCTTATGGTATTATACTTTAATATTGTTGTTATTAGTATTACTACTTTTTTACTGTTACATTTGTTTCTGTTTACTATAACTGGTATTAATAATTTCATACTGTTATGACTTGAAAAATGAGTTTTTGACTTTTTCCTTACGCTACTATTGCTTTGTCTGATTTTCATCTTAGATGCCTGTCTAATTTAATCATAGTTTTCTTCCTTTTGTCTGTCAGCTTACTTATTAATTTCTGCTTGCTTGTTAAATTATTATGATTTCAGCAACTTGTTCTGTGTATTTGGTTGCCATCCGGCCAGTACTGAAGCAACTACCCTAGAAGCTAGCAAGAACCCAATGAGGTATCTAACCCATTTTTGACATATTTCAATAATGTATTAGGGAAAACTGAAAAGGGTAGAAATATTGATCTATCTTAATACATGTTAATATTTGATTTAGTAAAACACTGTAATTGCCAAATCTCCAAAAACAAAACATGCAGTTCTAATTTGTGACTGCTTTTGCACAGAATTTTTGAATATTTTATTTCTTTCTTGTCTGTAATGCTGAACTATTCTGAAAGAATCGGCGGGAAAAAAAAATCAAGCTTCGCCTCTGCCAATAATCATGCATTTCAAAACTCCAGAGAATTTGGTGTGGAACTAACCATTCAGGTGTTCCTATCATTTAGTGCTGATCATTTTGAAACAAATAAAAGAAATATAAAAATATTTGGTTGAACAATTCAACAATACTTGTAAGAATCTATAAATGTAAGTTTCTTTTCTAGAACGAGAAATCAGTTGTATTGGTTACAAATATCGATCTGTAAATAGAAGTGTAATGACTGTATTTTTGTTGACTTTGGATACCATTTATGTGTATTATTAAACCATTGAAAACATCTTGTAGGAGGCAAGTGCAGGTCCCCTCAAGACCTTCCAGATCCCTAAGCAGCATAACCCGTGCAGTTAGACGAGGTTAGGCGTCTTTGTTTCTTTCCCCTTTTACAGTTCCAAATCATCGCAACATTTTCCTGAACAAATGATAAACTTGATTATTAGTTGCATATCTAAAGTATCTTATAATAATGAATTCAATAGGACGAATATTATGGGCCAAGATAAGTTGTGCTAGGGTTGGAAATTTTCCAAAGTCAATTTTTACTTCATACAACCTCCTTGTTTTCTTCATGGATTTAAATAATATTATAATAGTATTGTTTTTATATCCAACCTGGCTCTACCTTTTCAATCCATACTAATGGGGCCCATTTCAACCCGAACTCGTATTGACGTGTTAGTTGTTATCACCTGACCCACACCAAAATGTAACTTTCACTTTTTTCCTTGTATGTTCTATGTAAAAAAAGGGGGTTTTCTGTTATATGTTATATTTAATTTTTTTTACAATCTTAAGTAACCTTCTAAGAGCATTCACATTTGGTCCATCAAATGTATGTGAGTGTATCACTCAAATTATATGGGGTGGGTGTAAGTGGTTGTGAGTGGAGGAGAGAGAATATTTGGTGAAAGCATTGTTCACCCCTATATTTGGAGGGACACTGTTCACCCCTATAAATATTTTAATATTTTTATAAGTGGTTGTGAATGATGAGAGAGAAAATGTAATGATAAAAGTATGAAAAGTATTATTTGGTTAAGAGAGAGAAAATTTTGGGGTGGAATAGTGATTATTAGTGTAATTTAATGGAGATGATGAGAATGCTCTAAGCAGGGAAAATGGTGGTGTGCCAGCAGTTTTTCTGGCCATTGCATTTTACCCAGCTATAGAAGGTTACTTCCGTACAATGTTAAAAATTTAAAATATTACAAATTTACAATTTTGAAAAGAACATATTTCTTGCAACAACAAAAAGTGAAAGCATGTTACATTTTAGATTATCATTGTAATATCGTTTTTGTACCCACAATTAACGCAATAGATAAATTTAGAAAAGTGAAAAGAAATGTGTTTTGTGGGTAACTAAAATGACCCGATTTGACCCAAACTCGTCATGACCCACTTGTAAAACTTTTGTATTTATTTTGGCTACAGGTGGAGAGGTTGATGCGAATGGGAATTCATTTGATTTCACAACAAAACTACTCCATCTTGCATGGCATCCTACTGAAAACTCAATTGCTTGTGCTGCTGCTAACAGCTTGTACATGTATTATGCATGAAACTTAACAAATTTTTGGTTGCCAAATTCCCATTCCTTTTCTCCCCCTTTAAATCAGCCTTCACTCAAATGACCCCGAAAACGAAGATAGAACAAGTTTTCTTTTCCTTTTTTTTCTTTTTTAATCAATTTTCCTATCCGCCCTCAATTTGTTTTTTGAGTCTCGAAGAACCATTGTTATTTACAGTTATTTAGGTGTAGTTTTTAGTTGTGAAGGAGCTCTGCTACAAACTCTGCAGACAGGCCATCAGGTTTTAGTTGGGATCTTAAATTTTGATACCCGCCCGATTCATAACCAGGTAACTTGGTGGAATTGATATGAGTGTTGTGTGTTTGATCCAAATTATATTTGTTCACATGATTAGGCACTGTTAATGGATTATATAACCTTTCAAGCACTGCACTTTCTTTGGCATTTAACTCATGGTTACTGTGAATGGATTATAACATTTTTTTTTTCATTTATTGTCTAGGGTTTTGTGATTTTTATTATAACCCATGTTTCTTCAACATTTAAATAAATTAATTTGAGAAAAGGTACTTATGTTTATGCAATCTCTTGTTTAGATATTCTACCTTTATTTTAACAGGTATCTACTTTTCTTTATCTATAAATAGATGGGGCTGAGTAACCCTGAATTTCTTTTCTATCGGTTCAGCCTTATGGTTTAATTTTGATTTACAATATATTGCTATGGACCTTTTTGACACGCGATCATGTTGTTTGGCGTGTCATGTTACCTTGGTTGTGGTAATTATGCCACATGATGTTAGCCGCAAGTGGCAACACATGTGGCATGTTGCGTATAGTGCGACTCTTAAAGATTTTTGTCACTCTTCCATTTTGTTTGTGTGGCACAACATGATTATAGGCGTAATAGTAGGAAATGCATATGCTTGCCAGTTTCAAAGAGTGATGCACTTACTTCTAACTAAAAAACTATATCGATAATTAAAACATGAACGTAAAACTAAACTTATAACAGATGATCTATTCAAAATGTATCTTTATCGATAATTAAAACAGTTACGGAATGGGATTAGGTAGGTGGTTTGAAGTCTGAACGTAATCCTAGCGGTACCAAAGTGTGTGGTGATATATTCTCCCCAAGTGGCTGAGGTTTTGGTCTTATTTCATGATTTACTTGATTGATCGTTGATGAAGAGACAATGACTCAAATAACGAGGACAGAAAGTTTTCAAGCTCTAAATCTCGTTAAGACATGTTAATAGGTTTTAGAAAAAAATGCTCAAATAGTCTTTGTGGTTCACCTATCTTTTAAAAATTAAAGGTATAGGTCCTCACCTTTTGACATCGTTTAACTCGGATAGTCCTTGTAGTGGATGAAGGTTAGATTATCTAGTTAAGTGAGTTTGAAATTACCCTTATGATAGTAAATTAATGGAAATTTACACATCGTTTAAAAGTTTTAGTTGATTTATTACTTAAAAAGACTACCCTTATTATAAAAAATATATATAATTAAAATAATTAAAAATTATATGGGTCTCACCCACATCTTTTTCCGCACTTCATCTTCATCTTCCTCACCCATCATCTCCACAAACCACACCACCACCTCCCCAAACCACTACCAACGCCTCCACAAACCACCACCACCTCCCTCTCTCTGCCATCACCGTCATCCTAAGCCCATCATCACCGATGCCTTAAACAAACCCTTATAAGTTATTATAAATAAATAAAAACCATGTATTGAGGAAACTCAAAATCACATACAGAATTAGGAATAGAAATGATAACTCAAAATGCAACAAAGTTATCAATAATGTATTGAGGAAACTCAAAATCCCCTTTCGGACACGTGTAAATAGGCATCGCCCTCATCAAGAGTATTATCGGACGCAAGTTGTTTCACAGCGGATGTAACTTTTGGTATCGTCGTAAAACTCTTTTTATACCTCCGTCACATATCCCTCTTTAAACCATGGATATTGTGCTTCCAAATCACCTCTAATCTATAAGAACAACCGTTTCGACATACTAAACCAATAACGGAAAACTTCGGCATTGTACTTTGGCTCATCAACAAAGTAACTATTCATAAGAATTTCGTTACCTTTTACGCGATCACGTTTGATGATTTTTTAGGAATGCTCGACGATGTTGCCGTGTCTTCCACTTCGGCTTGCTCGATGATATCTTTGAAATTGTCTACGCTACTGTTGTTTAAAAAAATATCGTTATTCATATTGTCTGGCGGTAAGAATATCTCGGGATCTTGAAAAATTAATAAAGCCATTGGGTATGACGAATGTTTGAGCGAATAAAAATGGTGAGTTTAAAAGAGTAGAGTTTTTGGCTTTGTGAGTGTAAATTGGAGTGTAGGATAAATGGTTTGAATTGATTAATATATATAGGTTTTAAATTAAATACTTAAATTTTCTTTTTTAAAGAAATGACCGTTGGCTTGGTTTTGATAGTTGACAACGATTAAAAAAGCACAGATTTCATCACTTGTCATTCGATAAGTTCTCCCTTAGCTGGTATATATTTGATCGTTGCGGAGGGAGCAAGGCCGGCCCAATCAGGTAACAAGGTAAGGCCAAGGCCTAGAGCCCCCAAATTTTTAGGGCCTCCATTTCATGTAAAAATGGTTCTGTTAATATATATAGTTGCATTATGATTCTCTGAATATAGAAATTTAATGTAGTGTAGTGGTTATAACCTTGCGCTACTATTTTGAAGACCCACGCTCGAATCTAAATAACCATGATTTTTTTTTCCTTTTCGGCACATCCTTCATTCCTTCTGGTCTCTTCATTAGTGAAATAAAATTGTTATATTTTATTTAATCTTAAGTGTTGTGACCAAATAGATAGCTTAATTTTAAGTGTTTTTACAAACTACAAACCTTAATTACTTTTACCAAATACAAAGCAAATTACAAAATTTAAATGAATTTATATTGTGTAAGAAAATAGAATATAGGGTGTTAGTATCCTTTCATTAAAAAATAAAACATGGTTCCAATCTTGAAATTGGGAACTAAAAAACCAGATTTTTTTTCACCTCTAATATTAGCCATATGATTAATTGGTTTTTAACGTTTTGCCTACCATCTTTACAAGACACAAACCGTTAAGAAACGCCAGGTTACTTTTTTTTCTTTCAACAAAAGGGCCTTATTTTGTATTTCGCTTAGGGCCTCTAAAAACGTTGGACCGGCTCTGCGAGGGAGTGGCAACGATATTGTTGTGCAACAACCATAACCGCATAGCCAATGCCGTGGAGTGCTCCGCCCCTTATTGATTTTTATTTTTCTCAGTTTCAATAAAATAATTTTATCTCTTTTAGAAGAAATTATGGTGTGTTCCTATGGGAAATCATTTCTTTTTATAGTTACTATTTTTGGTGCACAATTTAATTTTATAGAATGTAGTTAGTGGTTGTGATCAATTTATCATAGAATACAGGAATAACGTTTATCTTTCATTGGAGTTTCCTAGCTTGAAATTGCACCACATGTCTACTAATAGATCTCATCTCAATAGATATAAATAAAAACAAAATAAAGATATCAAACTTTACTAAAAATATTGTTTAATTGAAACATAATGCGAATTTGTGATGATTTTAAAATAAAGATACTTTTTTTAATGTGTGCGAGTATGATATAAAGAATCCAAACATGTTTGAGCATTGACAACCAATAAACTTACTGACCCCATTAGAAACCAATATTTGACTAAATAAAACCTATTTATTTATTCAAAGCTTATAAACAAAATTTAAAGTTGCATTAACATTTAAACACAAACCATTCTTCTAACATGTTAGAACAATAACAATAGGGGCTTACGGTATCCCTCACTCCGCCACCTACATCCATACGTTCTTCTTTCCCCCATAACGTTTTCTATCTCCTTCCCACTCACGTAACTCCCTCCCTCCCTCAATGTCAAAAATTCGTGACATTCATCGCCCCTTCCTCCATAACAACGCTAGGTAAGCCCACATGCGTCAAATAGCAAATACTTCTAGGAGAAACTAACAAGCATATAATATGACAGTATACAAAAATTAAAGGGCTGTGAAAGACGCTATTTGTAAAATAAGCAAACGACCAAAACCCAATCTTCCAAAACTTTTTTTTAACGGACTTAAATTACATGAAATCCGTTTTCAACAAGACTCGAACGCTTAATCTCATGAAAAAAAGACTCCACATGTAACATAAACATGTTACCCCAACGAGTTTCTCGTGTGGGACAATATGGTTTCCGAGCGAAGGTCAGTTTACGCGGTAGCCAGGGCCCGATAAAACATCACGTTCACGAACGGAGCTAACGGGTAACGTTAAAACCCGGTGACCAATTCAGTCCAGTTCAGCCTTAAAAAAAACATGTAACATAAACAATAATCCTAAATTGACAAATCACAACACAAACACAATCTCTAACTCATTCACACACACACCGCTAACACTCTATACTCTGTTCTTCCTTATTCGGCAAAAAGACACTAAAAGGTACATCTTTTCTCACCCAAATCAGTACCCATCAACATCTTATCCTTTATCAATCACAATCCCCATCTCTCTATCTCTTTTTGTTGATTTCCTGAACCAAATCTTGAAAAAAATAATAATAATTTTAATCATAAAATTCTGAATCTTTTTTATTTATTTTCTTGGATCGGTTCTTATCCCCAAGAAAACAGAAACCCACATATCAATTTTTCATTTTTTTGTTTGCTTATATTAAATTAAATATTATAATCTTCTAATTTAAGGGTTTTGTCTTTGCATGCAGGGTTGCAGATATTTTATATTTTTATAATTTTTTTTAGGGTTTTTGGGAGCAAAGCTATTGGGTCATTGAAATTAGGGTTTAGGGATTGCTGATGTCTAATCTTTAATAATAAAGTTTTGATTTTGATATGGTTAGAGGATGGATGGGTTGATAATCTTGATATTGGGTTAGGTTTTTTTTTTTTTTTTTTTTTTTTTTAGGGAATGGGGAGGTCTTGTGAAGCAAATGGTCAAAATATTGATTCTACAGTGGGTGGGTTGGTTTGGGTCCGGCGGAGAAACGGGTCGTGGTGGCCGGGCCGGATATTGGGGGCCGATGAGTTGCCGGAAAGTTGTTTGCCTACGCCTAGAAGACCGGGTACTCCGGTGAAGTTGTTAGGGAGAGAGGATGGAAATGTGTAAGTGCCAGTTTTTCTATCTCAGTTAACAAGTTATTTTGCATTGTTACTTGAATGTAGTTGAGGTTATGCTAGCTAATTTTAGGGGGGGGTTAGTGGTTATATAATCACATGAACTTTAAGGGTCATTTGGCTCAAAATAGCTGATACAAACATGGGTTGAAAAACTGGCTCGAGTCGGTAGGAAAACGTGTATATGAGGTGCGCCTTATGGGGTTCAGTTTCAACATACGCCTCTAAGGCTGAGGCGGTAAGAAAATGTGTGCCTTAGGGGCGCATCTGAGTTTTAGGGTTTTTTTTTATGTTTTAGACTTTTTGTGTCAATTGTTTTATTTTTGATGTTTTAGACTTTCTGTGTCATTTATTTTATTTTTTTATAAGATATATAATTTTTGTATTTATTTTTTACTTCCGCCTCGGGAGGCGTAGGGAAAACGCCTCGAGGCTCGATTCCGTTCTTTTAAACCTTGGATACAAATGAGTGATTACTATAAGGTTATGCTATAATATTTAAGGGTTGTATTGTATGTCTTTATGTTTAGTTTAACATTTGTATTATATATTAGTATATTACTTCCTTAGATAATCAGAACTTGTTAGACACTCAACACTGCTAAAGTAATTCTTGCAAGTTCAAGTAGTTTAGGCACATCCAAACACTACTGTCTGCACATGTAATATAATAACTTATAAAACGCACAATCAAAATGCTTTACTTGCATTGAAGTCAATGTTGAACTTCGTTAAAGGAAGATTGGTAAGAAAATGTGTTAGATGATATTAAGATCAAAACTATTCTGGACAAGGGCCTGTTTTTGTGACATTGAGAGCTTACAAAGTATAAATTGATGTAACATTTACTTGGGCGAACATGTAAAGAGGCAAAAAGTATGTTCGGTGTTACTTTTGAAAACGTTGAAAATAATAAACTAACCATTGTTTTTAACAAAGTGGGATTTAGGTCTTATAGTTATACGTTTGAAAACATTGAAAATGCTTTCAGTCCATTTGACCCGTTCAACCCATTGACCCTTAGAGATGTAACTTAACCAGCATCAACCTATCTGTTTGCAACGTTGAATTTGTCACCCGTATGAAATGTTTGTATATATCTTTTTTGCCTCCTTTTCTAAAAATCTGTTTGGTGAAATTCTAATGCAGAGACTGGTATAATCTTGAGAAGTCTAAACGCGTAAAAGCTTTTCGCTGTGGTGAATATGATGATTGCATTGAAAAGGCAAAATTTACCGCAAATTTTCCATGCAAAAAAGGAGTATATGCACGTAGGGAAGATGCGATTCTTCAAGCTCTGGAGATCGAAAATTCTCAACTGTCAAAAAATAATAATTCGGAGACGATTTCACAAACAGGCAAAACCGGAAATATATCTGATAAATTGAGTGGCGTAGATTTCATCTCAGTTTCCGAACAGGAATTATCACGTCCCGCTGCTTCAGCAGACAATTCTTTAGACGGTATTAGGCAGCAGATCCCAAATGATTCAGAAGATGATGGAACAGAAGGAAGTAAAAAACGCATGCGAGGATTACAGGACCTTGGGGTAGGAAGGATTGCTTCGTCATTTAAGAAAAAGCGGACCCGAGTGGCACACGTTCATGATTATCTAAAGAAGAAGAATCGTCGTTGCCAGTTGACAAAAGTTCTAAAGAAAACTGAAATGGTAAGCATTCCTGTTGTATGTGAAGAACTCACGGGTCTAGATGGGCCGGGCTGTTCCAATGCCAAAGTGTGGGGGAAGGAGTATAATAATGTGTTAAAAGGAAGATTTTCTGATAGCACGGGTGATGTCGCCAATAATATTAATTCACGTAGCTGCAAACAGAAAGAACGTGAAACCTCCAGTATATCTGAATTAATAGAAACTGATGATTCTTCTGGAAGGCTGTTTGATGTTCCTTTTGTTCGAGAAGAACAGCACACTGCAGGTATTTTTTTCTGTACAATTTTTAAATCCTGTTTTTAGATTAATCTGATAAATGCGACGTGAAGTGGGTATAATTAGCTTTAATGTTTTTGATTAAGTGATTTTAGTTATCTGATTATTTAGGTGTCATGTCATTAGTTCTGGATAACAAGAACGGTTATGTTCCTAAAACACACCCTAGGAAAAACTAGAGTTAATAGACAAAATCGTCCCTGAGGTTTGGTCACTTTTGCCACTTCAGTCCAAAACCCAAACCTTTTACATCTGGGTCCTCAGTTTTATTTTTTTTTGCCAAATTCGTCCCAAAAAAGGTTTGTGTTTTGCTAAATTCGTCCCTGAGGTTTGGTCACTTTTGCCACTTCAGTCCACAACTTAAACGTTGTCAGGGACGAATTTGACAAGAAAAATAAAACTGAAGGACCCAGATGTAAAAGGTTTGGGGTTTGGACTGAAGTGGCAAAATGACCAAACCTCAGGGACGATTTTGGCTATTAACTCGAAAAACTACTAAGTAGTTATGTCACCTTTAGAAGTACTTTTTTTTTAATCTAAACTTCTTATCATTACCAATTTTGATTATTACGTAAATGAGATTATTGCTGGTGCTACAAAATGATTTTAAAAGATTCCGTTGATAATTTTTTTAATTATTTATTGAAGAGTCAATAAATAACTCGTTTATGTTTGGTTTATCAACGAACTCCGAGGACGTGAGGAGTTCTTGGAGACGTTGTACTAGGGTTATGGACCGCTTGGGTCTAGTACACTCTTATATTAGATTTGTCTTGTGGCCATAGTTTTTCTATCCCTTTGTTGCTTAGTTGTAGCCTTGCCTTAGTGTTGTTTGGGCTAATGGACCTGTAGGGGAGTATATAGGTACTTGTGTATGTTTGTGTGCTTTTGCCTCCTATTTTCTGTAGCGACTAGTTGACTATTAGTGTACATATCATTGTATGTTAGTGGTAGTTTACAAAATTTCATTAATACTTAAGAGATGTATCTTAATGCTATATTTCATGGAGTTGGGGGTCTCAGCTTGAGCAGCCTCTCTATCCCTTGGGATAGGGGGAAATGTTTTCCCCATCACACATTCACACCCTTCCGACCCTACAAATAGCTATGCTATACGCCTATACCCTAATAAGTGGGATTATACTGTGTACGATTGGCTATGCAGTTATAGCGATCGAAAATCATATAGCGGTCAAGGGCCGCTATTTGAGATGTAGGCTATAGCAGTGGGTCAGTGGGATCTAGGTATTAAAAAGCGCTTAAGCGCGAGGCGACCTGAGGCACGGATTCATGCGCCTTGTGCAGTGTACATAAAGCGCAAGAAAAGCGCGCTTTTTTGAAAAAAAATCCCCTAAGGCACATACTTTTCGTACACGGAGTGTTTTTGTGCTTCTAATTGTTACACATGTTGCTAAAAAGTTGTAAATTTAAGTTAAATCATAAATAAACCTTATTTATATCTATATTTGGGTAAAGGATGCTAAAAACCTATAGGATATATAAAAAAAATTATATAATCGTCTTGCGCCTCGCGTACGAAAAGCCCACCGCTTTTGCGGTTTGCGCCTCAGTTTTTACCTTGTCGCTTTTGTGTGCTTCGTGCTTTTTAAAACCATGAGTGGGATATCGGTAATTTTAATATCGTGCAGAATTTATGTATATATAAATATAACACATAAACACATATAATTTTATTAGTAATATCAAAAGTCAATACACAAGTCTCCATAGTTGAAATCTTAAGCCATAGTTCATCAAGATCTAATCAAAAGCCACGGAATCTTCCTCCGAGTTCACTTCAACCAACAAATATATGGGCATTGTTTTAAAAAAAAAATTTGGTGCGTAAATATTGTTTTTTAGTTTTGGTTTATTCAAAAAAAAAAAAAAGAACTTTATGGGTTTTTTATTAATTTTGTCCTAAAAATATAAG
This sequence comes from Ambrosia artemisiifolia, assembly GCA_032199755.1. NCBI lineage: Eukaryota > Viridiplantae > Streptophyta > Magnoliopsida > Asterales > Asteraceae > Ambrosia > Ambrosia artemisiifolia. The sequence goes on from CM063523.1 coordinate 1,001,757, forward strand.
ACCTTGAAAATCGGTGCCATGACCGCTATCAAGGAATCAAAATAGCGGCCAATAGCACTGATAATAGCGGTTCCGCTATTCTGGACTGCTAATTTGCATTATTGCATATGGTCCGCTAACCACTATCCCACCGCTATAGCGCCGCTATAGCGCCCCTATCGACTGCATAGACGATTGGTATGGTTTATGTTCAGTTTATCATAAGTTGCTTAAATAATCAGAATTTGCCATTCACACACAAATCACTATGATGCCTGATTATTTTGACTTGAAGTTGTTACAACTTTTAATGTTTGGATAAAGCTATCTTTATTTAGGGGTTAAAACATTGGTTCTGGGCAATCAGATTCATACCGGCTGCAACCAAACTGTTTGTCCTAAAAAAAGAAAAATATGGAAAAACTTTTATTGACTTTAGTTTTATTTGAACAGAAGTCCTTCCGTAATTTTGCATCGTTTAGTTTTATTTTAACCGACAAGCCCCTTCATACAAAGTTTAAGGACTTGATCATGCAAAAAAACACACATATTTTTCGAGTTTTTGTATAAACTTGGGACCTAATCATTCGGCATTACACAAATTAGTTTCATTGCACTGATGCCAAATGTTTTAAACACCAGGTTCTTTTCTTGCATCGGTACCCGAAACGGGCCAGGTTGGTACCCAACCTCTGTCAGGACAATGTCGCCTTGCTGAAACCATATCAGTGAGACCCGACGAATTTCAAGAATCTGGTTCTATCAGTTCAGGTGCTGACATAAGCCATATAATAGATAACAACGGTAGCTCAAAATGGCAGCATAAAGGGAAAAGAAAATCAAGATATAAAAGCAAAACTAAAACCATGCGGAGTTTTTTGACCCGAGATGATGAATCAAGAGAATTTAGCAACACGATTGAGGTAACGGGCCCACAAAGGTTGATGTTTATTCATCAGCCCTGCTCCACAGTAAACCCCAGATATAAAGCGTTGGATCTTGCTTACAAAAGAAATGATACGCGCTCCTTTTGTGATGTCAAAATTGATGTTGAATCGGGCAATTTTCCTCGGCATCTTCCATACATCTCTCTTTTGAGTAACTTTACTGGCCAAACAGTAACGGGCCATTCACTTGATGTCGAGGTCCTTAACGAATCTGTTTCTGATCTTTCGCTGAATAGTTCTGAATGCCTTAGTAGTAGCTGTGAGTTAGGTGGGGTCACAATGGCCTACAAGAACGTCGACAGGGTTCCGGAAGCTTCCAAAAAACATAGAAAAAACGGGCTTTCATCCAACAAGAAGATCCGAAAGCTATCATCTTTAACGGGTTCTAAGCTACCAAGTGAAAAAGAGATGCTTAAAAGGCCTGATTTGGCTTGTGTTCCGCTGAAGGTTGTTTTTGGTAGAATAAATGCAGCATTGGGTATTAGTTCTGCTGATGAGGGCCTCACTCGATGAAAATTTTTTATACGGGTCATGGATGGAGGGCGTAAAACTACTTTAGGGGTTTTGATCCTGTTAGAAAGTTCGGATTTAAGTTATTTTGTCTATGCATCATCGCCTGACTCCGGTTGTATAATAATGGATGTGTAACCGTGTGAAGCCCAGTTTGGTGAACGGTTCAAGTTTTTGTATAGGGATGCTGTAATCTAGGCTGTAAAGCTTCTCGAGTTTCAAATGTTTGTCATACACTCATACTGTTATCCGGTTGTTAGGTATTGTGGCGGTAACTTTTGCTTGCTTTGGTGCATCTTTGTTCTTGTTCATTGGTTGGTTGGTTGGTGTTATGTTTATGTAAACTTAGTATAAATGTTGGCTATGTTCTAGCCAATTTAGGCTGGGTGGGCGGATAAAGGATTTTTAGTCGATCGTCGGTGAGGGTAAAAAAAATAGGTCAGGTTAAAAAATGATAGTAAAATTAAAAGTGTTCATTTGCGTACTAATGACGAGAAATGTCAACCCGTTTAGACCCAAACGTGTTTTGATTCTTACCTGCAAAATTTATCATTTCTAATGAATTTAATGGGATGGATACTTGTTGGTTGAAAATAATAGGTTTATGAAGAATAATTTTTATCTGCAGAAAGGTAGCAAAGTTGATATAAATACCAAAAATCTCAAAGCTAAGTCAATACTAAAAGCCTACAATGCGTACTTGACTAGAAGTCAAATCTTATAATTCATGTATTGTAATATTGGAAGTCATAGCATACAAACAATTTACATGTTCATGTTCGAGGGTTAAGCTCGCCTGATGAGCGATTCTCAATATCAAGGCATCGGTGAAGTGATGGAAAGCGAAAAAAATCATTTGATTTGCTAACCTGTTCACCGATCAAGGCATCTGTACGAGGGATCCGATTTTGGCTTGAAGATTGATATAGAGATTTATTCCATAGATAATTTTTTTCAATGAATTCTTTTAACTCTACTGGGGTTGTTGTCAATAGAGTATTTCTTGCCCTGAATAGTCGATAGATCAACCGTTGTTTGAGCTTGCGGTTTTTGACTTTTTGTTACTATGGTTAAGATGGACTGAAAAGATAAGGCGCTTCAGTATACTATCACCGCATCTGTCACACAAGGGCCGCTCAGTGAAGAAGACAACAAGTGGAAAGGGGTGCGTCGTGTCACTTGCGAGGCTGCAGGTTGAGTGGTGCGAAAAATGTATACCTGATGACCTAATTGCAAAAACTCACTAACGCGCAAGTTAAAAAGATAATTTTTTACATGTCTTTATCGTTGCCAGGGATGAGAACTTTTGTACCGAATGGAGAATACCAAACTATACAGATATGTCATACGAGTACCAACCGACCATATACTTTACGACATTCAATTTTGAATTTAGCTCAAATTCAGTATCAACACTATGCGTTACGTTACCATATCGAGACTTTTAGCAATACCATACTAGTAACTAATCAAACGTTCACAATATAGCATGCGGTTTTAATTCTACCTCAGATTCCACATCGGTACCATGCCGTACGATACAATACAATACAATACAATACAATACAATACTGTTACAGTATTCAGTTTTACTTTTAGTTAAATTTCACTATCAGCTATCGTTACTATGCAGTACAGTATCGGTTCAGTTCGTTACCGGTGCAAATCTTATTACTTTCGGACTAATAATATTCAACCAAAAAGTTGCAGGACTATCCTGCAAATATAACCAATCAATTATTATTATTCTCCTTTTTGTTAACTTACCCCCAAATCGTAACAAACCAAACCCTAATTCACAAAACCCAAATCTTATCGTTCAATCATCAATCATCATACAATAATGGGACAAGCAGAGAAACTGATGAATCAGATCATGGAACTGAAGTTCACAGCCAAAAGCCTGCAACGTCAGGCCAGAAAATGCGAAAAAGACGAAAAATCGGAGAAATTGAAGGTAAAAAAAGCAATTGAGAAAGGAAACATGGACGGAGCACGGATTTATGCAGAAAACGCCATCAGGAAACGTAACGAGCAGATGAATTACCTCAGATTAGCCTCTCGCCTTGACGCGGTTGTGGCGAGGCTCGATACGCAGGCGAAAATGAATACGATTAGTAAATCGATGGGATCGATTGTTAAATCGCTTGAGTCGACGCTTGCGACTGGTAATGTTATTACTAGAATGAGTATATAGGATCATATACATGTAACAAATAGAATAGTAGCATGAAATAGCGCCGCGTAAATAATACTAGCACTTCTAATGTTACAACTAGAATGAGGATTAGTGTTGATCATATATTGTTAAATAGTGAATAAATAACAATTTACTGTTAGCTTAACTGTTTTTGTTTAATGTATTCGGCACTAGCGACTTGTGATGTTACATTTTACAACTAGGATGAGTATTGATCATGTATTGTCAAATAGTGAATACATAACAATTTGCTGTTAGCTCGAACTGTATGTAACGAATGGTCTTTGTAGTTATGACGGTCCTAAATCAAATATTGGTATAGGTCTGATATTTTAGATATAGGTTATAGCGGTGGGATATCGATAATTTTAATATCATGCAGAGTTGATATACACACACATATATATAACGTAAAACATATGTAATAATAATAGTAATATCAAAAGTCAAAACTCAAAAGTGCGAATATTTGAAACTTGATCTAATCGATCAAGGCATCCAAAAAAATGGCCAATATCACCAAGGTTGCAAAAGGCGCTAGGCGCTAGGCAGGCGGTGAGGTCCAGCCTAGGGACTAGTCGGGTCGGGACTAGGCGAAAATTAGGCGGAATTAGGCGGAATTAGGCGTTTTGGTATTTTATACGTATTTTATATATATATACACCAATTTAGGTGTTTTTTGAAAATATGTTGAGATATATACACATAATACTTAGATATATACACACATAATACTAAGAAATACCTAGAAATACTTAGAAATTTAATAAAAAAAAATAAAAATACCACCGCCTAGGCTCGCCTAGGCTCCGCCTAACTGCCGCCTAATGGCCAAAACGCCCAGGAATCCGACTAGGGCTAAATTCCTAGTATTGGAATTGATACTCCGGACAGATATTTGACACCAATATTTTGTAGAGGGCAGATAACTGATATCCCACTGAATCAGCTTTAGGTATCAGTACTATGACTTTTATGGTAAAAAAATAACAATTTACTGTTAGCTTAACCTTAATGGTATTTTAGGTACCGTAGGAAATAACAATTTCCTGTTACCTTAACTGTTTTTAATGTATGGTCCTGTTACAACTATTCATTATTACAATATAGTTCATTCGTTTGTCTACTTCACTATTTGAAAATACAAGACCAATACTTATATTAGTTGTAACAGGTAATTTGCAGAAGATGTCGGAGACGATGGACCAGTTTGAGAAGCAGTTTGTGAATATGGAGGTGCAGGCTGAGTTTATGGAGAGTTCTATGGCTGGAAGCACTTCGTTATCGACTCCGGAAGGGGAGGTTAACAGCTTGATGCAGCAAGTGGCAGATGATTATGGTTTGGAGGTTTCTGTTGGTTTGCCGCAGCCTGCTGCACATGCTGTGCCGACTAAGAATGCTGAAAAGGTTGATGAGGATGATCTGTCTAGGCGCCTTGCGGAGCTTAAAGCCCGCGGGTAATGGAAGCTGTTGGTATGGCGCCTGATTGCTTCTTATATGTGTTTTATAAATATATGCATACTAGCTAATGATGATGGCACTATAATGCATTACATTTCCACTGGTTGTCTTGTCTGCTATGTTCAAGATAAAAAAATGTGTTTATAACTATATCCATATGTATGATATTACTGTTTGTGTGTTTGGATTTTAATGCTTTAGAATCTATATTGTCAATTACGTGAGGCAAGTGACCATGGAAGCGCCTTTGCGGCCATAAAGGCGCTTCGTTGACGTTCTAGTTAGGTTACGGCTAAGTTCTGTAAATTCCCCATAAATCTACGAATTCCGGCCAAATTGCTCTGAAACAATCTTAAAATCGTATGTTTATGCTATGCATGTTGCTTATATAAGGTCCTTGTTTTGATAAGCGCTTAGGCCTAAGGCTCACCCTTAGCGCCTTGAGTGTGTTTTGCGCCTTCGACAACTATGGTTAGAACTTGTAGGGTATGCCTACTTAAGCTTGTTATGTGCTCGAAGCTGGATCATGTTAACACCAAATTTACTTTTACGTGTGCAACTGTTGGGATAAATCTTTATTCATAAAATTGTCCCTGTTCATTGCTACATTTTTTTTGTCTACCATTGGGCATAGATCTTGTAATCTGGTTGTATTCTAAATACCTTTGATTATTGTTTTCATGTCCTCCTCCTGTTGTTGAGTACTGTTTGGTCTTTGCTTAAAGGTGATTGGTTTAAAGACATTTAAAGTAAGAAGATTGGTTATGAGGGTTTCATATAGCATATGACAGTTGGTACTTGGTTGGTTGGTCGTGCTTCATTATACTGGAAAATTTGAAGTTGTTTTACTTTATTAATATAGCTCCATAAATTAGGGGAAATGAAATTAAATAATCCTAACTTTGTGGGGTTGGAAGCCAATAATCCCAACTTGAAAGTTGTAAACTGAGAGTCCTAACTTGTCAATGGTTTTATTTCATTGGACCCAAACTAACTGAGGTTAGTTTTTAACAGACCAAGTTAGTTTTCTGGCTAAAAATGTGACTTTTTAAAAGATCAAGGACCATTTTTGCCCATTATGTCACCGGAGTGTCACCAACTCCGGCGACCACCGCCTTCTCCGGCAACCGCCTTCTGCGGCAACCACCCTCCTTCTCCGGCGACCACTGTCCTTTGACCTGAGTATTTCATTAATTAGATCAGAAATTTTCCATACTAGTGAAAACGATAACAGACAGTTTTGTAGAATAAAAACATTGTACTTGCTTAAAAGAAGTTAATTTACCTGAACGTTATAACCCCTTCTGGATATAACTCCGGTGACCAGGTTGAGAACTCCAGGAGCATTATTCACAAGAATGTTCAAAGTGTGAGATTGACGACCCGTTGCCTGCAACATAAATTTGCGTGTAAATTGAATTGTAAACATAGTGACGAGACGAGAAATTGATATCTTACATCTTCGTCATATAGCACACTCAATTGGCATCAAGAACTTGATCCATTATGTAGCTATCATAGGAATCCACAGGATAAACATCACCCTTCATTAAAATAAAACTATTAGTCGTTAGAGAAGAACGATGATTGCAACAAAAGCCTGCCAAGATTTAACAACCTACCCCTGACATTGTACTAGGACTCATTGGCGGAGGAGGGGTGGTCGGCGGAGAAGGCGGTGGTCGCCGGAGAAGGAGAGCACCGGTCATCGGAGTTTGTGACACTCCGGTGACAGAATAGGCAGAAATGGTGCTTGATCTTTTAAAAAGTTACATTTTTAGCTAGAAAACTAACTGGGTCTGTTAAAAACTAACCCCAGTTAGTTTGGGTCCAATGAAATAAAAGGGGAGAACGTATGTGGGTAAAAAACTCAAATGGTTGAAAACAACATAACCAAAGTCATCTCTTAATGACTCCTGTGGTTAAATGGTAACATGGCAAAAGGCTTCCCCTAACAACAACCTATACAGCAACAAATCCTCAAAAGAGGAACAAAGAGGTAAGATGTATAACAACACTTTGATATCAGTCAGAATCACTCATCACCATGTCATGACTACTTCTGATTGGGGGGCTGGTGGCTCGTGTTGACAAACCCACATTTAAAAGAAGCAAAGAAGCAAAACAGTTACACATGTCAACTTGTTTACTCAAATGCTGAGATGTCTTCAAGCATCTTACCATAGTAAAGAAACACGATAACTCAAGACAACAGCCTAGCTACTTTCTTTCGCAGAAGTTAAGAAGCTTAAAGGCTTACTATATCGGGTCAACATTATTCAAGGAAAGGCGAACCTCTTATCAAGACTAACCTTGTGTTCAAACAACCTAATGTCTCAATGCGACACGCATGCCACCTAAAGCATATGTTTTTCTCCCCTTGAAAAGATAAATCAAGGAAGGAAAAGCCTCCCCATGCCAACAAGGTCACTTCAAATGAAAGAAAAGATCGTTGTGTACACAAATCAACACCTCCCATACATCCTCCCTTAACACCACTTTAGCTATAATGAGTCAATAAATGTAACCACTTTCTTTAATTAGTGAACAAAGTTAGAATCGTTCATCAAAGAGGTTATAAACCTCAAAGGTCCTCACAAACTCTAACCTTGTAAACACAAGAGGTTTTAAGCTTTGTAGGTCCTCACAAATTGTAACCTCAAAAGCTTAGAAGGTTCAAACCTCACAGGTCTCCAGAAACCATAACCTCCAATGTTTAGAAGGTTTAAACCTCACAGGTCTCCATAAGCCACGACCTCCAATACTTAGAAGGTTTAAGCCTCACAGGTCTTCATAAGCCATAACCTCCAATGCTTAGAAGGTTATGGACTTCAAAGGTTATCACCCCGGAAGCCAGGAAGATTATAAGCTTCACAACGTATCACCCCTTTTGACTACAAAAGCTCGACAACAAGTCAAACTCGTTACCAACGCAAGTTTTATACCTCAAGGATGATAAAAGTCAAAATACATCACATGTTCATGATAACATTGGTAGACTTGACATGATTCTTACATAAACTCCTTCGAACATGTCATTAAAAGCTTCAAATACTTAGAAGTTTCAAAAATAGCTCAGAAGCTTCAAAATAAACAAAACAAGCTTTAAAGCTTAAAAGCTTCAAAAAACATTAAAAGAAGCTCAAAGGCTTAAACGCTTCAACTACGACAAGCTTAAAAGCTTATAAGCTTCAAATACAACAACTGAAGTTTAAAAATTTAGAAGCTTCAGATACAACAACTGAAGCTTACAAGCTTGAAAGCTATAAAATAAGCATAGGAGGACAAAGAAACTAACTATACATGTGATGACTTATGCTCTAAAGCTGAAATGGATACAAGCATCCTGCTAATATGCAACAACTTATCAATCATTGAACAAAAACTATGACTAGAACAAGGCATACGTTCGCCTCCTGTATGAACACTACTTCTTGCAATTTAAAAAGCAAAAGAAGAAGTTAAATAAAGGAAGAAACTATCAACAAAAACAATAACTTTGTTTAAAGCCTTCAAAGCTTAGAACACATACAAGCTTTTTATCAAGTCAGGTCATAGTAAGTCAACCTTCAAGGCAATGTGCTTCACCTTCATGTGCAAGAAGTCTTCCTTCGTACACATACAACCTTCCTTCTGTCACATGAAGCCCATTTGCTATCTTGCTTGGAAATCGACCATTCGGTCAATATAATAATCTCGGATTAACTTCCCGACATTTGCTAAAAAACGTGACTTGCTAAAAACTTCTGTAAGTGCACCTAGACACAATCAGTTAGTGATACTTAGCTACTTTGTTGATGCCTACAAGCATTTAAACCACCATAGTCATTCGATAAATGAACCACCTTCTAAAGACTTATGCCCAAAATAAAGATATTTCCAAAAAATATTTTACAAAATTATGGGAATATTGTCCAAAAGAGCATACATGTCGGATATAGATGGTCTCAATCACGCAACTCGAAATGACTCCGCCAATACAACAAAGAAGCTTAGAATATTAAGCTCAAAAAGCGAAAACTTAAAACGTCAATACCCGATATGCCGAAGCTAATACAAGCTAACAAGGAAAGAAGCAAGTAATGGAGAAATGTCCAGCTCCATAGCTTCCACCAAAATAAGGGCTTAGCAAGCGGTAAAGGTTATCAGCTTAAATCCTAATAAACTTTCAAGCTCATCAGCTGCTCCCACCAAAATAAGGGCTTAACAAGCTGCAAAGCTTATCAGCTTAAATACCAATAAGCTTTCAAGCTCTCACCACAAACCCCAACTAGCTTCTAAGATCATCAGCTTAAGCAAGCTCCAAATTTTATCGGTTTAAACCCTAACACATTGCAAAACTCAGCATGTTAAGGTTCATTTGTCCATATTTATCCCACTTAGAATAAAGTATTCACAAATGAAACCTCATCAAATAGCAAAAGTTGAAAGAAAGCGCAAGAATAGTCTGAGTCTAGTATAATGTACATAGATATATACATTAAACTAGACTGGGGGGCTGATGATGTAGGGTACCCATTGGCCAAATCCAATATATCAAGTAGAAAAATAAATAATCAATATATTGAGCCAAGCCCAAGCCCAACAAATAAGCCCACTAGGGTTTTAACCCATCCCCACTCTATAAATAGAGCGGCAAACCACACTTCTAAGGCAGATTGGTCACCATATCAGACCTCTCTCACTTTCTCACTCTCATTTCTCTCTCTCCAAATACTCTCTCTAGAGTTAACTCTCTAATAATACTTTCAGCAGCAGAAGGCCGAAGCCTTGAAGCCTTCGAGCACGCAAGCTGCTGCTACACATTCTTAGAAATCTACAACCATGCTGATTCCACAACCAAGCTGGCTCCAACAGCCACTACGTGTGGAATCACGCTCTGTTACTCGCAGGTCTCAGCCTTCATCGGCTTACGTGGATGGTCCTTAGTTGTAACTTGGATCAAGAGTTCCTTTCTTCAACATCATACTTTTATGTTTGATCTTTTCTAACATATCAATAAACTAATAACAACAACATTCTGACTTTGGGTCGATCCCAAATCAGAATCATAACAATAATATCAAAACTCATGAACCTCCCATCTACGTTTACAACGTAGAGGGACACCACGACCTGCGTTTGGTTAACCGAAACCCTTTAACCCTTTTACCCCTTTTGACGAGTTCTTTCATGCTGCTGGTCCAACCCTTTAAGCAGCAGATGAGGTCAGAAGCTTGAGGACCTTGGAACGTTCAGACCTTCTCCGGACCTATATTTGTCGTAGCAACATGTATAAAAAAAACATTCAAATGCAAAGATGACAAAAATAGTCTATGACAATAATTGATATATCATACATATACGTATTTTAAAATATTAAAGGAAATATACCGGGTATATTATCGGGTAATCGGGTTGAGTAAACGGGTATATCATCAAATCCCTAAACAGTGGAAAAGTTAAAAAGTATTAATCCCAAACCCGGACCCATACCCGATTACCCAAACCCAAACCTGTCCCAATTGTGTCAAGTTTTGGGTTTAATAATCGGGTCGAGTTTAGTTGCCAAGCCTGATTCTATAATCCCACAGAAAGATCTCATGTATTTTTTGTTTTAATTTTCTTAAACAAGCCTGATAGAAAGGATGAGAAGTTAAGGATAGAGGCAGCGGGTGGCACAGTAATAAATTTTCATGGTGCCCATGTATTTGGCGTTCTCGCAATGTCTAGAGCAATAGGTGAGTTTTCCTTTTAGTTTTAAATTTTAATGATGGCCAAATATAATATAACTATTCAATTTTTGGTGCATAACACACTCCAATTTTGCTAACTTTGTTTTTTTGTTTGTGGGTATATTATTGGTGATTTGGGCCTAAAAGACTGGGTCATCTGTGACCCAGAAGTGACCATAACGCCAAGGTCCAAAGAAGATAATTGCATCATTATTGCTACGGACGGGTTTTGGGACGTGATTACAAGCCAAGACGCTTGTTGTATTGCAAAGAAATTTCTCTATAATTGGCATAGAAAAAATCTGTGTATGGTAGAAAGCAATGGGTGTGACCCCGCGTGCCAGGCAGCAACAACTTTTCTGACCAATTTGGATTTGAAAAAAGGTAGCACTGATAATATAACTATAATTATTATTGATTTCTTAAGAGGATGGATTAAAAACTGATTGTTTGTGATTGTTGACATTGACTGATTGTTTGTGACTGTTAGCATTTAGGGGTCGATAATAGTATAGTTACCATGTCATGATTAGAGCATTTAAAAAGTATATAAAGACAACTTTTCGTTTAGTCATATAGCTAACCAAGTGTAACATGCAAAATAAAAGTAACATACCCATGGTATTTCATATAGGTCCTTTTTTACAAATTTAGTTGCAGGTAGGGGTAAACAAAGTCGTGGTGAGGCCGAGCTCGGCTCGATTTGAGCTTTGTTTCTAAAACTCAAGCTAAGCTCATATGTGGTTTTTTAAGCTCGAGCTTGGCTCGTGTATTATTATTATTTTTATATATAGTAATTATTATTTTTAAATATATATTCAATATGTTAAATAAAAAATATATAAATAGTGGAATTGTTTAGGTTCACGAGCCGGTTTGAGCTCGATAAATGAAGCTCGGGCTTGTTTACTAAACTTGTATACATCCTTAAGCTTGGGTCTTTGAGTATTTTTTCGAGTTGAGCTTCTTGGCGCTTTTACAACCATAGTTTCAGGTAAAAATATGCGATAAGTAGATTCAAAATTTTTACTTGAAATGAGTGGTTATGATGAGTATGGGTGTTGGTTTAGGATGAGTTTGCGTAAGGATGGGTAGATTAAAATATGGGTTAGACTGTGTTTTGGTCAGGATAAGATTGGGTCAGGGTGGGTTAAAAAATTAGAAATTTTAAAAATTAGAAGAAAATTAAAATAAAATTTAAAAAAAAAAACTAAAAATAAAAAAATAAATTGGATGTTTGACTTTTGTATTATATATCAGACTCTCAGTGTTATTAATCTTTTACGATGCGGGTCATTGACAGATCCGATTGGTTCAAAACAATCCAGGTCATTAGCCGGTCTGGTTGGGTAAAAACAATACGGATCTTTAACGCGGCGGGTCAGGTTCAAACTGTCTGGGTCATTAAGTAACCGGGCTAGGTCGAAAGGGTACTGATCGTTAACGGGCACGATCGAGTCAAAAAGGTCTGGGACAATAACGGGTTAATCGATTCGAAACGGTACGGGTCATTAACGGGGCCAGTTGGGTTGAAACATAATGGGTCGAGTTGAAATTGTTCGGGTAGTTAACGACCACTGTCTGTTCGGAATGACCCGACTAGTTAACGAGACGAGTAGAGTTGGAACGCCTCGAATCGTTAGCGGGCCGTGTCAGGTCAAACCGGCCTGAGTCGTTAACGAGCCGGGTTATATCAAGACAGTCCGACTCATTAACGGGCCCAGTCAGGTCGAGACGGTCTAGGTCGTTAACAAACCGGTTGCATTGAAATGTTTGTCTCGTTAACAATCCTTATCGGGTTTAATCGTTGCCGGTCGCAAACGGTCTGATTCATTTATGGGCCTGGTCCACACAGTCCGTATAGTTAATGGGCCTTGTCAGGTTGGAACGGCCAGGGTGGTTAACGGGCCGAGACGGATCAGAACGCCCCAGATAGTTAACGGGTCTTGTAGGGTCAGAATGACATAGGTTGTTAACGACCATGTCAGGTCGGAAAGCCTCGGGTCATTAACGAGTGGTGTTGGATCAAACTAGTTTGGGTTGTGTCGAGACGGTCGAGATCGTTAACAAGTCCGGTCCGGTTGAGGCTGTCCGGGTCGTTAACAGGCCCGATTGTGTCGATACAGCTTGAGTCGTTAACGACCCAAGTTGTTTACGGATCGTGTTCGGTTGACACGGTCCGGATCGGTAATGGGCCCGGTTGGGTCAAGATGGTTCGGGTCGTCAATGGGCCTGTTCGGTTGACACGGTCCGGGTTGTTAATAGGTCCAACTGAGTCAAAACGATCTACTTAGCTAAGGGGCAGAGTCAGGTCAAAACGCCCCAAGTCGTTTACGGGTCGTGTTCGGTTGAAGCGGTCCAAGTTGGGTTGGGTCAATATGGCCAGGGTCGTTAATGGGTCTGGTCGAGTTGACACGCCTGGGTCGTTAACGTCCCCGTCCAAGGATCGTTAACAGGGCGTGTCAGGTCAAAACGGTTCGGAACGTTTACAGGCCCGGTCCGATCGAGACGGTCCGGGTCATTAATATGCCTCGTTGGGTGGTTTGAATTCAATTGTATTGATGTTAAATAATTATTAGTAAATAACTATTGGTAACTTGTAAGTTCAATTTTGGTTAATGATGGTTTGAATTAGAAGTTTTTATAGTTTGTTCGTTGTTGAGGGTTCACAGTAGGTGTGCTTGAAAAGTATTGACATCTATGGAAGATTTTTTGGAGTTTTTGTTAAATTTATTGTGATGGAAATAAAAATGCATACCTTATACATTCTAAATTCCAATATTTGAACTAGAATATGTCTATCCCGAGACACTTCCGGTATATAAGCTAGTTTTCAATATTGTAATACACGAGTTGGTAAGCTAGTAATAAAAAACAAAATATTATGTAAACTCGTGATCACAATTAATCTATACATATAATAAACCAAAACCATTTTAATGACATGGCACTCAAAGAGGCATTCTCCTTCTTGAGTGTGCCATGTGGCATTGAGATATTTTAGGAAAAAAATAATTTTAAAACAAAATTAGATTTTTCTCTCTTATGTTTCCTCCCATAATTTTTTAACGTTAATATCTTTTATATACAAGATTTTTTAAAGAAAAAAATTACACCAAATTAACGAGCGTTTTATTATCTTTCCAACGAGTACCATAGTGCTATATAAAAAACGGAGAAAAAAACGACTATTTTTTGTTGGGTTTTGTTCAAACAGGAAAAAAAAAACACAAAGTGTCAGGTAAATCATTAATCATGTATAGGCAAGTCACTAATTATGTTCAAATCAGTAAATATGAATTCTATTTTTAACATGCGTTAGCATTGGAGTTATACATTGTTTTAGGTTAGATATTAATATTAGAGTTATACATTGTTTAAGGTTAGGCGTTAACATTGGAGATATATTCTTAATTGTTTTAGGTTAGCTGCTACCCGAAGCTTTCATGCATGTAACTATAAAGCGTATCATTCTATTTCATATGTAAAATTAATATGTCATATTAGATTTTTCAACCCCGGGACGTTCCCGGGGTATAATCTAGTTCATGCTATACGCTACTAAAACAATGCATACAAATTGTCAATTTTTAATTAAGATTACACCAAGGTATTTTTAAAAGTAAACCACTCATAATATACGCTACTATTTGAATATTTATATGTTTTGAAATCAAATCTTTTCCGTATTCTTCTACCAGCTCTGAAACTTGAGATTTATTTGATTTGAGGCCGATAGCATCCCACCCTATATATCGATATCCAACCATCCTCAAAACCTCGTGTTCCCCTCCGCTTTCTCTTAGCAAAACACCCGTAAGTTAGTAGCAGGGCCGGCCCTGAGCATGGACCGGGTGGTCCTGGCTCAGGGACCAACCCTCAAACGGACCCGAACTTTTATTAAAAATATACATATATATATTAAATTGTATATTTAGGATATTTATAGTGTAGTTGGAAAAACAATTCTAATTTAATGTAGAGGTCTCAAGTTCAAGTCTTGGCTCTAGCACTATATTCAATATTTTTTAATTCATTTCTCCTTACAAAATTTTGGGCCCAAATTTTGTTTAGTGTTCTTGGAGACAACCCTGGTAAGTAGTCGAGCAATAATATTCTATACTTTGTATCGTTTGCTGCTGACTTCATCTGGCAATTTTGATTATTCGGCATTTGCTTTTATTGAAGGAAGCAGCATTATCTTTATTTTTATAATTCTTCAAATTTGATTCAAGCTAATTAACCCTCTACCTTGACAATCGGTATTTCATCAAAATTATTTGAAGGGTTTTTATTGAAACTTTGTAATGTAACTTCTTCAAGCATGCTTAGGTTCTGTCGTTGAACTTCATTGACCTTTCAAGCCGTCAAGAAGGGTTTGTGGGATGTCTTTACAAACATATTATGGGAAACTACCCGATGTACTTCTTTAATTTGTTTGTAATCACATCCCAGAAAGCGTCGCTTGCTATAACAAGGCACGCAACTTCTCTAGCTTGTGGCGGAAGTGCAAATTATAGCGCAAAAAAAGAGATCAATAACCTGGCGAGACCAGGTACTATTACTTTTCCGTCAAATGGCCGGTGAGATTGTTAATCGGTAAAAGTAGGACATATGGAAGAGATCATCTTCCAGAAAACTCCAAATGCTTGATGAACCTAAAATTGAAACCATCAGGCCCTGGCGCCATGTCAGCACCACAGTCGAAAATTGCTTCCTTAATTTCTTCTTTAGAGAAAGGCGCAATCAATTCAGCTAAGCGATTACTCGGAACCTGTAACAAATTATCACACCGTAAAGTAGGCCTACTACCGTAGGTCTCATGAAAATGGTCTCTAAAAAATCTAGAAACCTCTTTTTTAACCAAAGACGGTTTAGAAACCCATCTACCATCAACCATCAAACCCGGAATAGAGTTAGCCGCCTTCCTACCGTTAATGCACCAGTGGAAGAAGGCGGAATTATCATCTCCCAAAGAGGCCCATTTCACTCTAGATTTCTGATAAAGATCTTTGTTCTTAAAACCCATCAATCTATCAACCTCCTTTTTACTCTCCTCCCAAACCCAAATATCCTCCTCTTCCAGATTGTTATCTTCCATCCGTCGTTCAAGGTCCGCAATATCATTGTTAAGTAATTCTAAGGCTTCTCCTTCTTTACGTTGGACTTCTTTCCACCACCCCCTAATATCCCCCCTGATAGCAAATAATCTTTTTTGGACAATAACATCTGCAGGCCCCATAAAAGCACTATTCTGAATCGCCTTGACAACCACCTCTTCACATGCATCCCTATCTAACCAGGAGTTAAACCATCTAAACGGTTTAGCTCCAAAATTAGAATCTACCACAGTCAATAAAAGCGGATAATGATCGGACCGGTCCCTCGAAAGCGCCCGAAGACAGGCATTCGGCCACCTCCCAAAAAAATTCTGACAAACCAAAAACCGATCGATCTTACTCAATTTTACCTCAATCCCTTTTCCCACCAAATAAGTAAACTTATTGCCATTCATTTTATACTCCTGAAGACTGGCATCATCAATAAACTCATTAAAATCTTTTGCCATCCCCTTATTGAATTTAGAATTTTTCCGCTCCTCCATCCATCTAACCGTATTAAAATCTCCAAGAAAACACCACATACCCATATCCCCCTGAATAAGACTGTTGAAACGGTTCCACAACCCCCGTTTCTCCACCGCCTTCTGAGGCGCATAAACATTTACCACGATTAAAACCGACCCATCTTCAACTAAGACCCCTTTAGTCAAAATAAAGTTTCGATCGGTTATAGTAGAAATTTTCTTAAACTTTTTCGAATTCCACATACTGATTAAACCTCCAGATTTCCCCGTCGACCCAACCTTATCCATATCAAAGCCACCAAGACCCCATAATTTCGAGAAATCAAACCTAGAGTCTCCCAACAACATAGACTCTTGAATGGCTAGAAAGTCAACATTGTGTTTACTAACCAAACCATGAACCCAAGAACTTTTACCCATCGACCCAATCCCTCTAGTATTTACCGAAAGGAAATTTATTTCAAACCCAATTGTAACCCTGTACCTTTCACCGAGTCTTGTATCATAGTTTCGAAGCCATCCAATTGAGCTCCCAGCTTCAGCCCAAATTCTTTTGTCTTATTCACCTCCGAAGCTAGGTCTTCTTCAGAATCTTCAATTGAATGGCCAATATTATCCTCTGTACCCCTAATACTATCCATCTCGTTAGCATCAGAATTCTCCTGGAGAAAATTCTCCTCGGCTTCACATTCTTTAGACAGCAACGCCCGGAAAGAATTAGACATAGGAATATCCATGGGCCCTCTTGATTTAACAACATGTTGGTCCACACCGAAAATTAATTGGTCCAGCCCAAAAGGGTCCCCCTCTTCAAACGTTTTGGGCTCCTTGACAGACCTGTCATTGCTGCTCCCTCTATCCCCGTTGGGCCGGCCCATATTTTGCTTGATAATAAACTTTTTCCTTTTGTTATTCTTTTCCACATTGGCTCCACTCTGACAGCTCGGCCCCACCGAAATATTAGCATTCAAACATTCATTCCCTTCCTTAAAAACTTGTTCTCTCTCCTCATTATTGTTTACATTTTCCACAATAATAGGAGTTGACAAAACGTTTCCATCCTTTATTCCTAATCCCGGAAATTTCGCACCCGAATTAACAGTTTCCATCTTAGGATCCTCGTCACCCACCAGTGATTCCTTGGTCTGACCGTCCGGCAAACCTTCCAGTGACCTCGAACAACACTCAGAACTATCCTGAAACCCACCGGACTCAGCTTCAAAAAAATCGGACAACCACTCTCTATCATCCTCATCCACCCAGATCTTAAAAGTTTTTCCCCTCCACTTGAGGAACAATTCTTCACGGATGTGTTTGCCAAAATCAACCAATACCCCAACCATATGATACGAGCAATCCACATTCTTCAACTCCACCATTGCAGGTTTAATGACTTTCCCAAAGAAACTGCCCACATTGTTTAACACTCTATTATCCAAAATACTCAACGGACCGCCTAACACCCTCAACCAAGCGATTCTTTCATACCCCACCTCCTGTCCTTCCCACACCACCACCGAAACAAACTCTTCAGGTCTACCTAGGAACTCATCCCTAGCTATAGTTGCATGATCGACGCTTTTGAAAACAATCATCACCACTAAAGCTCCCAAGCAGCGTATCTCCCCTTCTGCCAATCGCATCTCCTTCAAAATATCATGGATGTTCTTTAACACCATCAGAGAAGAAACTCTTACGATAACCGCTTTGCCATGCAATTCACTAAGCGCCATAACCTCATCATCAACATCGATCGTTCTCCCAAGAGCAGCACCTGTAAACGCCTCTTTAAAAGACATCTTATTGAACCCACCATCCTTCTTAGTATCCACGTTAAATCTCATTCCAGTGTCAGCCTTTATTCTTGTCCCACTTTGATCCGCGGTAAACCGTCTAGCATTTACCTCACCCTCCTCCAACACGAATCTAGCGACATTAAACTTTAACCTGAACTCCCCCAATCTGATTGCTGAAAGTTGTTTCTCCATATCCCGTTTATCCTTTACATCCAAGAGTGACACAAACCCGAACCTATTCTCATTCCTGTCCCGTTTCTTTGCAATGTAAATATCGAAGATATACCCACACCTCGAAAAGCCTCTGCCAAATCAGTCCCACTACAACGATCAGGAAGATTAGTAACATAAAACTTAGTGACTCTTGCCTGTATCTCCACCGGAATAGGCTTCCGGCGAGATCCCATGATCGCCCTGAGAATGTTTACGATTTATTTTTTTTAAATAATATATTTTTAGTGGTTTTGGGTTTATAAAAGGAAAAAAAATTAATGTAGACTTTTAATATCATGTTAGACCATGTGTAATAGGCATTATAGGGGCATGAATAATCATAATAATGCCCCAAAACCATCCCCTTTGGCATTATATGGGCATTAAGTGGGTGTGGCATTTCTAGTATAATGCCCAAATAGGATAAAAAATATGGAAGGTAATAACTAAAAGGGCATTAAGTGGTTTTAACCATTACACATTTTTTTGAGGGGCTTTATGATAATGATGTGGCGGAAAATGCCCCCTAAGGGGCATCAACCATTACTTACCGTGCGTTTGGTTCACATGAATTGAATGAAATTCAATGGACTTGGAATTTGAATTCCAACTCTTTAGGTGTTTGGTTCATTGAATTTGTTGGAATTGGAATTTCAATTCCAATCTTGTGTGTTTGGTTGACAAAGGAATTGGAATTCGGTATGAATTCCTTCAAATTCCTATAGCTAAGGGAATTCAAAATCCTTCCAATATTAGAAGTAATTCAAGTCAATTTATTGGAACTTTCGAACGGTTGGCATCATTTTGACCCGAACCGATTCGAACCGTACCATTTCAACGCGAACCGCTTAGATCCAATTCGGACCGTACCAGTTTCGACCGTTACCGTTTTGACCCGAACCGTTTCATATTCTACCAGTTTCGATCGGTATGGTTTCGGACCGTACCAGTTTCGACCGGTACCATTTCGGACCGAATCGTTTCGTACCAGTTTCGACTGGTATCGTTTCTGCCTGTACCGTTTCAACCGTTTCGGACCGTGCTAGTTTTGATCGGTACTGTTTCGGACCGAACCGAACCATTTCAGACCTGTTTCGACCGATACCGTTTCGACCGGTATCGTTTTCGACCTGTACCGTTTCGTCCGTAACGTTTCGGACCGTACCAGTTTTGACCTGTACCGTTTCGGACCAGTTTCGACCGATACCGTTTCGACCGGTATCGTTTCAACCTGTGCCGTTTTGCCCGTAACGTTTCGCCCCGTACCAGTTTCGACCGCTGCCGTTTTCCACCCGAACCGGTACGAGTCGAAACGGTGCACGTCGAAACGGTACAGGTCCAAACGATAGAGGTATCAACAGTTCGGGTCGAAATGGTACGGGCCGGTACTTATCGAAACGGTACGAGCCGGTACGGGGCGAAACGGTTTGGGCCGGTACGGGTCACAACGATGCGGGTCGTGGGGGCAAGGATGATAGATTCCAATTTATTAACCAACCAAACACAATAATAAAGGATTTGATATTCCAATTCTTTTGGAATGTTTAAATTCCAAATCCAATTCTTTCTAATTCCAATTTCTACACAAATTCTAATTCTAATTCCAATTTCAAACTATTCCACGAACCAAACACAAGCTGAAATGACTAATCGAATCATTAACATGAAACCTGGTCTAACATTTAGTTATGTACGGTTAAACTGGCAAATCTATACATATAATAAACCAAAGCCATTTTAATGACATGGCACTCAAAGAGGCATTCTCCTCCTTGAGTGTGCCATGTGTCATCCCATGTGGCATTGAGATATTTTAGGAAAAAAATAATTTAAAAATAAAATTAAATTTTTCTCTCTTATGTTTTCTCCCATAATTTTTAAACGTTAATATCTTTTATATACGAGATTTTTTAAAGAAAAAAATTACACCAAATTAACGAGCATTTTATTATCTTTCCAACGAGTACCATAGTGCTATATAAAAAACAGAGAAAAAAACGACTATTTTTTGTTGGGTTTTGTTCAAACAGGAAAAAAAAAACACAAAGTGTTCAAGTAAATCATTAATCATGTATACGCAAGTCACTAATTATGTTCAAATCAGTAAATATGAATTCTATTTTCAACATGCGTTAGCATTGGAGTTATACATTGTTTTAGGTTACATATTAATACTAGAGTTATACATTGTTTAAGGTTAGGCGTTAACATTGGAGATATATTTTTAATTGTTTTAGGTTAGCTTCTACCCGAAGCTTTCATGCATGTAACTGTAAAGCACATCATTCTATTTCATATGTAAAATTAATATGTCATATTAGATTTTTCAACCCCGGGATGTTCCCGGGGTATAATCTAGTATCATATAATTAAGTTGCTTTTAAAAAATAAAGCACGGAGACATCAAAATAACATACAAGGCAAATTTGATGGCTAATGGAGCCTATTTATGGTCTTATGTTAACACATAACCTATTAAGCACCCTTTAATACAAGGAGAGAGTGGTGTACAATACAACTTAATATGTAATATCACCTTTAACACCAGATATGTTAGAGTGTACCTCATGGCCTTAGTTTGTTTTCCGTAAAAAGCACGTGGGAAAAGACCGACCAGAGTGACATCTTCTGATCTTCATCACCTACTCACCATTTCTTTACCAATTGGCGATCTGTGAATATTAATCACCAAACTGATAGTCAACCACTTCCCCACACCTAAAAAATGAATCTTTCGAACTGGGTATCCATAATCTTGATCCTTTCTACTCTCAAACCTCAAATCACAACTGGGGTTTCTGATATTTCACAACAGTTTCTTGAATTTGCAAAAAAAGATGAAGTCTTTGAGTGGATGGTAGGGATAAGGAGAAAGATACATGAGAATCCTGAACTGGGTTATCAGGAATTTGAAACAAGTAATATTATTAGACAAGAGTTGGATAAGATGGGGATTGTTTATAAACATCCAGTTGCAGTTACAGGTGTTGTTGGGTTTGTTGGGTCTGGTGAGCCTCCTTTTGTTGCTTTGAGAGCAGATATGGATGCTCTTTCTATGCAGGTTATTTGATTTTCTTTTTAAGCTTTGTTTTAAGTTGGTTTCAATGTTTAGGAGTCGAACTCGGCTGGTTGGTAGTTTCTCAAGCTCGGCTAATTAACATGTTAAATAACTATTATATAAATAATTGGTTTGTTTAGGCTCGCCAGCTGGATAAGCGAAGCTCGGGCTTGGGATCATATACTAAACTAGTTTATTTTTAGGTTTGGGCTTGGCTTGTAAACAAGTTTTAATAAGCTTGTCTCGATTCATTTATTAAACAACTTTGTACGAGGGGTAAATATCATTCGGTATTAATAAAACTAATATTACACTAATGCTTGATAAAACTCTGATAAATAAACGAGCTTTGCTTTAGGTTCAAGCTCGGGTCGGGCTCCATAAGGCTTGGCTCGTTTCGAGCTTTTTGTCAAGCTGATCTCGAGTAGTTCGCGAGTGGCTTGGTTCGTTTGCTCCCTAGTTTTGGTCTAGAGTGGTTCACTCTAGGTTAGGCTGAATTTGTCGAAAAATCTTGAAGAAATTGCTAAGTCTAGATTCATGAAACAACAAACTAAACCGGCCGGGTTGGGTGAGTTGGTGGCTGGTTTTACCGGTTTGGCAGTTTTATAGTCTGGTTTTGGTGGTTGATGGTTTGAGGTTTTGAACAAACTTTTTTTAATTTTCTTATTCTAAATTATTAGTTTGTGTAAAATGAAAAATTAGAAAGAAAGATGGTTTATGGTTATAAACTTATAATACATGTACATTACTACATAGTCAGTGAAATGAAAGAAATATATAAAATTTATAAATAATAAAGTATATGGTGACCGTTAAACAACCGGTTCCAAGTTTTAATCCAGGCCAAACCACAGTTCTAAACAAGACCAAACCGCGAAAGCCTGACCGATTGGATCTCTAACGGACCTACTTGCTTCGGATTTGACACCGACCCAAATATATACACCAAAAAGTTAATTAAGTTTGTGATCAGGAAATGGTGGAATGGGAACATAAGAGTAAAGTTCCTGGAAAAATGCATGCATGTGGTCATGATGGTCATGTCACCATGCTTCTTGGGGCTGCCAAGATTCTCAAACACCATAGTCATCTTCTCAAGGTATGTTTATGTGTTTCATTTCTTTATAATGATTTTAATTATAATAAATCATTTGCTTGAAGGAGCCTAAGCAATACTTAGGGGGTGTTTGGATGTGTGTCTAAATTGATTACTTAAAATTGAAGCCACAGTAATCATTTTAGACTGTTTAGCAAATACTAATCATAATTTTGATTAGTAATTTTTTTTTACACATAAATTTTTTATTTTTTTTAAATAAAAAAACATTACAAATTACATCAAGATAGCGGGAAGGCAGACAACAAGCTGCCCCACCACCCCTTTCTGAATGGCAAACTCTAACCGACTAAAAACGTAACCTTGCCCACCCGGAGATGAGACACTACTATGAATATTTATAGCATCTGTCGGTCCGGATTCACACATGACCACATTTTGTCATTTTATTCTAGTTTTGGTCTACTTCATAAATATGTTAAATCTGGCTATAGAAACTATATTATGACAATAATAATATGTATTTAGATGACTTTCAACCTGTTTGACATGTTCCCTTTTTAGCTATTTTACTTTTAAAGGTTTGACGGTTTGACCCATTAGGCCCTTATCTGTTAGAGATAAAGCATAACCCAAATGGGTTGAGATGTCATATTTATTCTACATGGATGCAAATTAAGGAAAATATACATATTCTTACACAGAAAAGGTTTCAATATGTTACTGTTGGCAGGGAACGGTGGTGCTGGTTTTTCAGCCTGCAGAGGAAGGAGGCGGCGGTGCAAAAGTGGTGGTAGACAGTGGATATCTTGAAAATGTGAAAGCCATATTCGGCTTACATGTTTCTCCAGAACGCCCTCTTGGTCAAGTTTTCTCTCGACCCGGTACTTTAATGGCGGGTAGTGGTTTTTTTGAGGCAGTCATAGCTGGAAAAGGAGGTCATGCCGCTATTCCACAACACTCAATTGACCCTATTCTAGCAGCCTCAAATGTTGTTGTCAGTTTACAGCATCTTGTATCAAGAGAAACCGATCCTCTTGATTCTCAGGTAACTTTCTACGGTTTCAAATTTCGACCTGTTTACCTATGAATGGATCTTTTCAGGTCTTTTTACATGTAACATGTCAAACCACAAAAGTGGCCCAAAGTGTTGTGTTAATGCTTACAACCTATTAAATCACTCTATCAAGAAACTAGAATATTACTGTAAAAATATACATTATGTATTCATATTTAAAACACCATTTACTAAATTCTTTTTATAAAAAATAAGACAGCGCGTTTCAAGGTGTTCAGACCTGACTCATTTCGACTATTACAGGAACTCGATAACTACCCATTTTGCTGCATATAGTTTCGAACCTCGTATAATGACGTACATATGATAAATTGTTTGTTTGTACTAAATATCGACACTTTTGCAGGTTGTTACAGTTGCCAAGTTTGAAGGCGGTGGTGCTTTTAATGTTATTCCAGATACTGTCACCATCGGTGGAACCTTCAGAGCTTTCTCTAAAGAAGGTTTAATGCGACTCAAGCAACGAATAGAAGAGGTATAGATACATTTACCTCTCCCGTTATGTTGGTCCCTTGACCATGGGACTCACAAGACCGAAATATAAAAAGCTAGAACGTTTAGTTATTTCATAGAACTAGAGTGTCAAGATGGGCAGATTGTGTAAGAGGTCAAAATGGGTTCGGGAAAAAAAGGGTACTTTTATATTACAAGTCAAAGTGTAGCGGGTTAGTTGGGTTGACCCGATTTTTTTCTATTTTTATTTTTATTTTTAAATATAAATACTGCATTAATTATGATTATAAATCAATATTGTTACAGTAGTAATCTAAATCTTTGAATAATACGATTTATAATTATAAGTAGGGGTGCAAACGAGCCGAGCCGAGCCTGAGCTCGACCAGGCTCGAGCTCGATTAACTTATAAGAGCTCGAGCTCGGCTCGGTTCGAGCTTTGTTTTTAAAGCTCGAGCTCGGCTCGTTAGTAGTTTCGCAAGCTCGAGCTCGGCTCGTTTAGTGTTTATTAGTTGATATATTAAATTAAATAATATATATAATAGGCTCGTTTAGGCTCGATAAGTCAAAAGCTCGGCTCGGCTTGTTTATTAAACAACTTAAAATGTGGGTAAATAATATAAAATATTAATAAACCTAATATTATATTAGGCTCGATAAGGCTCGACGAGCCTGGCGAGCTTCATATGCCAGGCTCGAGTTCGAGCTCGATAAGTAAACGAGCTTCGTTTTAGGCTCAAGCTCGGCTCGAGCTCGATAAGGCTCGGCTCGTTTCGAGCTTTTTACCGAGCCGATCTCGAGTAGCTCGCGAGCTGCTCGGCTCATTTGCACCCCTAATATTTATAAGGTTGTATGCATTAAAATTTGACTTCAAACGACTTTAAACCCGTTTGACCTGTTCGACCCTTTTAGTTAATTCTTTTTAATTCATTGTCAATAAAAGAAAAAATAGCGGATCGAGCAACTCATAAGTGAACGGCTCAAGATTGCAGTTTCTACGTACAAGTAAATTTTTATTTTTTATTTTTTTTATGAACAGGTTATTGTAGGTCAAGCGAGTGTACATAGATGTAATGCAACTGTTGAATTTTCCTCAAAAGATAAACCGTTGTACCCGGCCACCATAAACAACGCGGGCTTGCATAAATTCTTCGAAAAGGTTGCAGGAAGTGTTGTTGGTCTGAATAATGTTAAAGAAATGTCACCATTCACAGGAGCAGAGGATTTTTCTTTTTACCAGGAGGTCATTCCTGGTTACTTCTATTTTATTGGAATGAAAAATGAGAAAAATGATAAACCCGAATCGCTGCATTCTCCATTTTTCCAACTTAATGAAGATGTTCTTCCTTATGGGGCTGCAATGCAAGCATCTCTGGCTGCAACATTCCTGCAAGAAAGTCAACGTCAAAGTCAAAGTTCCAAGCACAAGGATGAACTGTGAAGTGTTCCCGTCGAGCGTAACTGTTATAATGCTTCTGCTAACAAGGAGACTGTTTTAGAGTTGAAAACAAATACTGTTGCTTAGAGAGATGTGTGTTTTTAGCTAGTCTTCGTGTTTTATTTTACGGGAGAAGTTGGTCTACTATCTACATATATGGTATGATATTCGGTTTTCAATCTTGCTCAATTTCTGTAGCGGTAATATGTGATATGCTACCGGTTATGGACTTTTAACGGTACCATACCATACCGTTGTTGTACCAACTCAACATATACGAATTTTGCTCAATTTCAATGGCGGTACCATGCAGTAAGGTACTGGTTCGAGACTTTCAATGGTACCATACCAGTATTGACTGAACATATACTATGGTACGGTACTCGTTTAGGACTTTTAATGGTATCATACCAGTATTGACTGAACATATACGGTATGGTATTCGTCTTTAGCTAAATATCGGTATGGGTACAATGCGGTAATGTAACAGTTTGGTCCGGTACCAACATCAATCACATCCCTACCAGCCTATTACTTTGACCTAGACCACATGCTCCTTGCAACCGCGATCTGTCTAACCTGATTGGAACCTCTTGACCCGAAAATAACATTACCTGAACCAATTTGACCCGATACATGCCCACGGGTTTCGCTAGAAACTACATGAACAAAAGGTTTCTTATAAATATAAATACTCATTTTGTATTATAGTTATACAACTGTCAAACTACATTATCAATAGGAACAATAACAAAATTATTCTTCAGCTATATGCTGATCAATA
Organism: Ambrosia artemisiifolia; assembly: GCA_032199755.1. Taxonomy (NCBI): domain Eukaryota; kingdom Viridiplantae; phylum Streptophyta; class Magnoliopsida; order Asterales; family Asteraceae; genus Ambrosia; species Ambrosia artemisiifolia. Next base: position 1,028,032 of record CM063523.1, read on the forward strand.
ATGCCTAATAAGGTCCCATCTATTCAAAAAATCAGCAACTGATCTCAATTAAAAGCCAAAAAATTCTAAGGAATTTTGTAATAATGGTTCCAGGGCACTAGGAGCAAACTTTCTTGCAAAAAGAAAGCAAACCGACGTCGGCTGACTGTTATAAATGCAGGTTTGTTCTTCACGTATTTTCTTGAAAAAGTTCGTTGAAATATCGTTCTTCCCAAACGTAGCCGGATGAGCACCACCCCTCGACCAGTCAACATAAGTCAAACTCCTATTCGCCAACAACTGTGGAGATTGGATCGTAAGCATAGTAGGAAAATAGTGTTCGTCAACATAACACGCAGGCCTACAAAATTGGTTGAATTTTGGGTAAAATTTGGTATCTTTAATGATATCCACTGCAAGCTTTCTGTTGGTTTCAAACCATTGAGACCCTTTTCTCCATTGACTGATGTTGACTTCTGGTAACATGTTGATGTCGTACCGACCCCTGCCGTATGGGCCGAGCTCATCAACTGCACCCATGAAGGAGAAGCGTGATCTTGAAATGTAACGATAAATAATGCTGAAATTATGAAGGGGTATGCATGCTTCTGATAGAAGTACAAACCACTCGTTTGAAATGTCTAGTAATGCATTGGCTAAAAGTCGTCTTTCTGCGTCACACATACTCATTCTTCCCCATTCCGCAATCTAATAAGAACAAAACAAAAGTTAGTTATATTATTTATATAAAATGATGCAGTTTTAGGTCTCGATGGTATATAATATATACAGGTTGGAATAATTGGATAGTTTGATAGACATCAAATGTAAGGTAACTCCCTAGGCATTTACTTGACTTAGTACATACAAGAACCGAAGGAACATAAGACCAACAATATCCATATAATCCTATAGAAAAAGTTGAATTGAAGAACACGGACTAAAGCATTCAACCGGGTTGTACTGAACAAAAAAGGGATCACAATCCATGTATCATTGTATATGGTTAAGAAGAGTACTTTATGAGGAATTGAAGAGTACTAACTGACTGATAGCTATAAATATAGAATACTTAACATTTTCCATACGAAGCCATATAACTTAATACCTATGATTCTTGAACTAACTTTTTCATTTTCAACGAGGCCAACTTGTGTTAAGTTATGTATTCATGTATTTATAAAATATAAAACAACTAGCTTCAATTTAGCATCCGTAATTTCACCCATGAGGCAAAAACTAGCTTCAGATTAGCATATACATATGACTCTGTACTAGCTTCAGTTTGGCATGCACATACACTTGGTTTAAAAAAGTGTGAGGTGCTCCGAGGCGCGAGGCGAGAGCTTCACGTATGTGAGGCGCCCAAGGTAAAAAAGAGTAAAAAATATTTATACAAGCAAATACTACATATTCTACTTGTTAATCAATCCTAAACACAATAACATAATTATAAAACACACTTAAACACTTCATTAAACATACATTGAAGCCGAAACACACTTAAAAATCTTTTAAAAAAACACTGATTTTGACTTTTGGCCCTGATAAACCCTAATTTTGACTGAGGCGGCGCCATGCCTCAAGCGCGCCTCACAGCGCCTCATGTAGGGATAAGCTTCAATTTAGCATCCATAATTTCTAACAACATTCATTCAACGTATTCCTGTTTTCAATCTCCCCTTCATAGTTTCATAATAACTCAAATAAAGATTAAAGTCGAAACACAACTACTTCAATCCCACACAAAAACAAGCATGTTATAACAATCTCACAGCAGTAAATAAACAATCTCAAAAACAACATAAACCATAAATGTGACTAACCTGACTAGGAATATGCCGGCCGTAAAACACCGAAGACGTCGAAAAGTTCGAAACATAATGAGGCAAAGAATGAACATAAATGGAATAAAGCCTTTCATTCCCAACAAAAAACTTCTCCCACAATGGTGCAAGTGGCAATGGCCCTCTTGCCAAAAACATAAATGCAATCTTAGGCACTCTTTTAAAAGGATATTCCTTAATCTGAGGAACAAAAGAAGCTCTCCACAACAACTCACTATCATTCATGGTATGCATATAGCTTGATAGAGGCTTTATAAAATTCTGTAAACTAATGGGCTCTTGAAAACAAGGCTGTTGTGTCCCAGAAACAATACTCCCAACGCCTAGATTTCGATACATACCTATACTAATGAATAAAAGAACAATGCCTGCAACTAAAAGGAACAACATGGATCTAAGTAATCTTGAAGGCAAAACCCTTGATTGATTTGTTCTGATTGGGTTGGTTGTAGGGTCTTTGCCTTCTTCCATTGTCACTAACCTTGACTGCATCTTTAGGGCATTCAAAAAATTTTAAAATAAATTAATAAATTAAAGATTTGTTCTTTGAGGCAATTTCACAAACACCTTGAGTGCATACTGAATACCCAGATGGGGATCGGTCAAGAGGGTTGTAATTAAGTGAAATTTTTATATTTCCTTGATGGGTTATTTGAGATATTGAATCTTGTTAAGGAAAGCAAAGATTTTGTGAGGTATATGACAGTGGATTAATAAGAGAAAGATGGGATTTTTTATAAGTACAGAAAGAAGCTAAGGAGATTTTGTTGGGAAGATGAAAGGAACAGGAGTTTAGGTTTGTTTGTTTATTTGTTGTTGGAGTGAGTGAGAGAGTGTTGGTGAATGTGCAAGATGTGAGGAGAGAAATCAAGAAACAACAAGAGAATGACGAATTTAATAAAGATTTTAAGGTAGGTTTATGTTGTTTTGTATGTTTTTAATAGGTATGGTCTAAAGGTTCTGTTTATGTTTTACTAGCCGATTACCTCGGGAAAGTCTCGAGGTTGAAAATTTTAATATGACTTAATAAAAAATGATAAAAAGAAGAAACTCAAATCACGAAAAGAGTAAATAACTTAAACATAATCAATCTTAGTTAAAAAGTTTAACTACGTGATAACCTATTGCAAATGGTTCAAGTTAACTAACCACAAAACCTACGTGCATGTCCATATATTCCTCTAACCTAAAACCTAATCAGTAATCATCTAAACAATCACTTATGTAAGCTGCAACTATTTAAAAACTCATCAATTTCTAATGACTCCTATAGAGATCTTAGAGATCGGGTGAAAATATCAAAGGTACAAATTCTTAGTTCCTAAATGTGTTTATTTAAATTAGTAATTCTTATATGCATTGATATTTTATATGAGCCAGGCTTTTGAGATATCAATTCCATTTAGATACTCTTCTTTCACCCCAATGGTATAAATGATACAACATGGTCACTCCAGTATAGCATTCCAAGTCACTCTAAGTGGATGTTCTGTTGAACAACAACTATCTTCAATTGAATTTATTTTAACTTAACATCACATATACCCAGTACCCTTAGTTGTATTGCTCCACATGTTAAAGTTACTATAAGCATATGAATGTTTAAGAATACTCCTATCCTAGTGATAATGTTTTGTATCCAACTGAGGATGAAACCATTTATAAGAGAGTAATTGATTCAACCTCATCAATTCAATGAGAAGAGGAAACTTTATATAGATGAACAATTATAACAAATCCTCCTATAATTAAGGAGGTTTACAAATATAAAAGATACATAAATAATATGACATATCAATTTTACTTACGAAATACACTGATGCGCTTTACAGTACATGCAGGAAAGCTGCGGGTAGCATCTAACCTAAAACAATTAACAATGTATCTCCAATGTTAACGTCTAACCTTAAACAATGTATAACTCTAATATTAAAACCTAACCTAAAACGATGTACAATTCCAATGCTAACACCTGTTGTAAATAGAATTCATATTTACTGGTTTGAACATAATTAATGACTTGCCTATACATGATTAATGAATAACCTAAATACTTTGTGTTTTTTTTCTTGTATGAACAAAACCCCACAAAAAAATAGTCGTCTTTTTCTCCGTTTTTTATATAGCACTGTGGTACTCGTTGGAAAAAAATAATAAAACGCTCTTTAATTTGGTCGTTTTTTCTCCGTTTTTTATATAGCACTATGGTACTCGTAGGAAAGATAATAAAACGCTCGTTAATTTGGTGTAATTTTTTTCTTTAAAAAATCTCGTATATAAAAGATATTAACGTTTAAAAATTATGGGAGAAAACATGAGAGAAATAAATCTAATTTTGTTTTTAAATTTTTTTTCCTAAAATATCTCAATGCCACATGGCATCCTACATGGCACTCTCAAAGGGGAGAATGGCTATATTAGTGCCATGTAGGATTTAGCCTTTTCATATATATATATATATATATATATATATATATATATATATATATATTAGCTTTTATCCCGGGAGCGTCCTGGGGTTGAAAAATATAACCATTCTAATAATACTAATACTAAAAATAATAATTATTACTCTTGTAATTAAATAAATAAAAAAAATAACCTTGCTATAAGGTGACACCATGTGTTGCACGATTTTTCTCCTAGCCTCTCTTGATGAAGTATACCTATCAATCTTTAGAAGAGTAAAATTCCAATGATAGCATGACGATTGGGCTGAATTTCAACATCGTAAATAAGAACCTGGTTTAAAAGAAAAAAACATGATTAATGAATAACCTGAACACTTTGTATTTTTTTTCCTGTATGAACGAAACCCCACAAACAATAGTCGTTTTTTCTCCGATTTTTATATAGCACTATGGTACTCGTTGGAAAGATAATAAAACGCTCGTTAATTTGGTGTAATTTTTTTCTTTAAAAAATCCCGTATATAAAAGATATTAACGTTTAAAAATTATGGGAGGAAACATGAGAGAGAAAAATTTAAATTTGTTTTTAAATTCTTTTCCCTAAAATAACTCAATCCTTTTTGTTTTTTGATTGGTCCACATGGGATCTTACATGACACTCTCAAAAGAGAGAATGCATGTATGCATGCCATGTAGGACAACACCATCTCAAATATATATATATATATATATATATATATATATATATATATATATATATATATATATATATATATACTAAGTGAAATTCCGTGTGAAACACACGGAAGACCGAGTCCTAAAGTTAAAGCCTGTTTAGTGAAACCAACATTAAGAAGCCAATCATCTGTTGCCAAGAAGACCTGTTTAGTAGGGTTTGTTATTTCTTAAAAAAACATAAACGGACAAATTGTTATGGTCTGTTTAGTAAAACCCAAATTAATCATCGATCTATTGTTTAAAAGAAAAAGTGTATTTCGTAACGTCTGTTCCTTTCATGATACCAGTTAAGAATACTGATCAGATGTTTAATAACTGAAACTGTTACAACAACACAAAAATATAAATCTACTGACGATTAATGCTCTGTTAAAAATACATATCAGATGTTTAATAACTGTAATTGTTTGTCTGTATTTGGTACCATCTGTTCAAAAGTAGTGGCTCAATTAAGCAGATTTTTTAAAAGACCTGTTTGTAAAACAGTGTTGATTCAAACAATTGTTAATTAAACGGTTTCTTTCAAACACATGCTCCATTAAACAGTTGCTACTAACAATGATATCACATAGATTTTTAATGGTTGTTTGCTAAATACCAATCCTCTATTGATTTTAACAATAGACCATTGATGTACTGAAATTGGTATTTTTTTCATTAAATAAGTATAAACCATTATATATAAGTGACATAATATATAAAATAAAAAATTCAATATAATTAGAACGATAATAATAAAAAAATACATTTAAATAACTAATTTGTAGTATTAAACAATTCCTTCAATTTCTTGTTTTTCTCTTTAAGAAAGTTTCGGTAAGACTTGTCATCTACAACTTTTGAGGCTGTATGGTCCGTCACAACGCCACTGTTATCTACCTCTTGAACACCCCCTCGGAAGCCAAGTGTTCCACAACCACCGCGGAACTTTAGGACAGTGTCATCCCCGGTTCTTTGCTCCGCCATGAGTAGGTCGCCAATTTAGCCTATTGTTTTGCTGGTATTATATATTTCTGGAGTCAACTAGTCCACTCTCAATTTTTTTCCCCACGTAAGCATAGACTCTATTTGATTTAAATCTTGGCCATCGGATGACAATGGGCTACCATCGCGCTCACTTTGTGGATCAACCAACAAATACGTAAAATCCTAAAAAAGAGAATTAACAAAAAATAAAATTTTGATGAGCCTAAATCCAAATACCACAACCAAGAACTTGGTGTTATTAAAAAGTAATAAAATTCATATTGGATATTATCATTTATAAGCTAGATATTATACGCACCGGTTCAAGTTATACAACAAACCGGTCCAAACACAAACTCACAAGACACGACGGTTCGACCAACAAAGACGCAACGATTCATTTACAGTCACGTCGTTTAGATTAGATTCATTATGTATATATAGTTTATGTATATTTCATTTAGCGGTTATCAAGTTTCTTTATCACAAACCAAGATACGAAACACAATTGTACATTCTTACGATTAATTCAATAATCATTATAGTTCTTTATCAGTTTTTGTTATCAATTTGCGTTTATCTTTCGTAAATCGGCCAACAAAATTGGTATCAGAGCGAGGAAGACGAAGAATCATCCAATACTGTCATTAAATCCGGTTGTAGAATTCGAACAAAGAAAACAGAGCATCCATTTAAATCTTTCAAAGAAGGTTGGAACGGATCGATACAGTCTCAAAAGGATTCACACATATTATTACAACGAAATTTCTCATCAAATCACAAGGAAATAGTCTGTAAATCGCTCGATCCGCATTCTGTTTGGTTAGTGTTTTTCATTCACAGAACAGGGTATTATATATTACTCGATTTATTATTTGTTGTGCGATTACTTAACGGTTAGAATTCATACAACGAATCGCATACAAATAGTTTAAAACACATCCAGGAACCACCCAGATTATCTTCGATCGTTATCGGATTTAGGAAGAAATTTAGAAGGAAGAATTGTTTATTATATTTCAAAAGTACGTTGACTTCCAAAAGTCAAACCCCGAAAGAAATAAACCATTCACAGAAGTTTAGATTACCCCTTTGTTTTTTTTTGGGATTAAACCTTTTTAATCTCAACATATACATATAAAGTATCAAAAAAAATATATTATGACAACACAAGGAGGAGTTCAAACCCAAATTCCCAAATTAATGGGACAAAATTACTATCATTGGCATATCCAAATGAGAGTACTCCTAGAATCACAAGATTTATGGAATATAGTAGAGGATGGTGTTAGGGAATTACCAAATGATGCAAATGATGCCTTACGAAAGGAACATAGAGAACAAAATAAGAAAGATAAGAAGGCACTACATTATTTATTCCAAGCATCAACAGAAACAATATTTGAAAGAATTGCCAATGCAAAATCATCTAAGGAAGCATGGGAAATACTACACAAATCATATCATGGGGAACGCCGTGTAAAGACAGTAAAGCTACAAACCCTTAGATGCGAATTTGACATCCTAAGAATGTCAGAAACAGAAACTATAGAAGGATATTTCGATAGGGTTACCACAATAGTTAACCAGTTAAGAATGAATGAAGAGGAGTTAAGCGATAAGCGAGTTGTTGAGAAGATATTGCGTAGTATGACTAGAAAGTACGAATCTGTAGTAGTAGCTGTAGAAGAGTCCAAAGATTTAGAAGAATTATCAATTGAAGAACTTATGGGAATACTACAATCCCATGAATTGAGACTTAAACAATATGACACACACGTCATGGATCAAGCCTTCCAAGTACAAAGCGGGACTTAAGTAAGAAATAAAGGAGGAAATAGATATAATAACAGCTACAGAGGAAGAGGAAGAGGAGGTAGATCAGGGCGATATGGACCCATTGTATGTTATAATTGTCAAGGATTAGGTCATATAGCTAGAAATTGTCCACATAAGGAAGAAAATGAGAAAGATGAATCCGCAATGGTGTGTAAAGAAGAAAGTAAATCAGAACAAGATAGCATGTTCATGATATTTAACATGGAAGAGAATAAGGATACAAATTGTTGGTACTTAGACAGCGGATGTAGTAATCATATGACAGGAAATAGGAGTATATTTATCACATTTAATGATCAAGATAGACGAGAAGTTAGAACAGGTGATGATAAGAGACTACAAGTATTAGGAAGTGGCGAGGTATGCATAAGAGTAAACGATAAGGTAAACAAGATACCGAATGTATTCTATGTAGAAGGTTTAAGACACAATCTCCTTAGCATAGGACAGTTACTGTAGAAGGGATACAGTGTGTTGTTTGAAAAAGGAACGTGTACCATCAAAAATCATGAAAGAAAGATAATTACAAGAACATCTATGACTCAAAATAAGATGTTTCCCGTATACCCAAATCAGGACTTACCTAAGAAGCTGTCTGTATCTATGAAAACAATTCTGATTTATGGCATCAAAGGCATGGTCATATTAACTATGAAACATTGATTGAGATGGAACACAAACAAGCTGTGAAAGGTCTACCTAAGATTTATAAGACGGAAAACATATGTGAAAGCAATACTGAAGATCATGCTTCAAGAAGTGAATTAAATTCACCATTAAAAAATACCTCAGAAATGGGAAGACAGGAAGAGACAGATATACAAATTGAAGATGAAAACCTGGACGCTACAACATCTAGTCAAAGTCCACCTTTAAAGATACGAACATTGGATGACATTCATAGTAGAACCCAACCAATGAGCAGTCCAGAAGTACGAAATTTATACCAAAGACATCAAGAAGCTGCAAACTTCGCATTTTATACTGATTCAGATCCAATTGACTATGAAGAAGCTAACAAATATGAAAAATGGAAGGATGCAATGAAAAAGGAAATAGAATCTATAAAGAAGAATGGAACCTGGGAGTTGGTTGATTTACCGAAGGATCAGAAACCCATAGGAGTAAAATGGATATACAAGACCAAATATGATGAACATGGAAATATAGATAAACACAAAGCTCGTCTAGTAGTAAAGGGTTATAAGCAAAAATATGGGATAGATTATCAGGAAGTTTTCGCACCAGTAATTCGTTTTGAAACTGTAAGACTAGTACTTGCCTTAGCAGCTCAATATAAATGGTATCTACATCAAATGGATGTGAAAACAGCTTTCCTGAATGGAGAACTAAAAGAGAAGGTGTTTATAGAACAACCTCTGGGATTTATAGAAAAAGGAAATCAAAATAAGGTATGCCTTCTTAAGAAAGCATTGTACGGTTTGAAACAAGCTCCACGAGCATGGTATAGTCGGATCAGTCAATATTTCGAACAACATAATTTCAAAAGATGCACATTTGAACATACCTTATTCTTAAAGAAAACAGAAACCTCCAGATTAGTAGTATGCCTATACGTAGATGATTTAATCATAGCTAGTGACTGCATGGAGGAAATTACCTCATTTAAGGATTCCATGCAAAGAGAATTCGAAATGACAGACATGGGAAAGCTGCACTATTTCTTAGGGATGGAAGTTACCTATGATCAAGAAACTATCAGAATTTCTCAAACTAAATATGCCAAAGATATACTTGAAAGATTCAGAACGGCAGATAGCATCAAAACCTCAACTCCAATGGAATATGGACTAAAATTGATCAAGAACAGTGATGAAGAAAATATTGATCCAAGTCTATATCGAAGTCTAGTTGGAAGTCTCATGTATCTAACAAATACAAGGCCAGATATAATGTTTGCAGTCAGCAAAATCAGCAGATTCATGGATCAACCAAAGAAGTCTCATTGGGAAGCAGGAAAACACATATTGAGATATATAAAAGGCACTTCAGAATATGGAATAGTATACTCAAGAAATACATTCGAATTAAGAGGCTTCAGTGATAGTGATTATGCAGGGAACTTAGATGATAGTAAAAGTACATCAGGATATATTTTCAGTATAGGTTCGGGAGCAATTTCATGGCAATCAAAGAAACAAAAGGTGGAGGCACTATCATCAACAGAAGCAGAATATATTGCTCTATCACTTACTGGATGCCAAGCTCTATGGCTCAAAGGAATTCTCAAAGAATTAGAGTTTGACACAAATAAAGCAATTACCTTATACTGTGACAAAAAATCTACCATCAATCTCACAAAAGATCCAGTCTATCATGGAAAAAGCAAACACATCAGAATCAAATATCACTTCATAAGAGATATAATTAAGACTGAAGACGTAGAGATAAAGTACTGTAACACCAAAGATCAAGTAGCGGATATCTTCACCAAAGCACTGCAACCTAAAGACTTCACAAGACTACGAAATATGTTAAATGTACTACCAATCTAGCTTAAGGGAGGGTATTGGATATTATCATTTATAAGCTAGATATTATACGCACCGGTTCAAGTTATACAACAAACCGGTCCAAACACAAACTCACAAGACACGACGGTTCGACCAACAAAGACGCAACGATTCATTTACAGTCACGTCGTTTAGATTAGATTCATTATGTATATATAGTTTATGTATATTTCATTTAGCGGTTATCAAGTTTCTTTATCACAAACCAAGATACGAAACACAATTGTACATTCTTACGATTAATTCAATAATCATTATAGTTCTTTATCAGTTTTTGTTATCAATTTGCGTTTATCTTTCGTAAATCGGCCAACAATTCAATCCAAATGTGAAGATGACGGCGATTGAAGATGATGAGACGAAGTTTACATTTCATAGCAGTAGCCTTGGTTACAGCCTTTGACTCCTCATGGGAATCCTGTACAGAATTTAGTTAACATACTTACTTCTAGTATAATAGATAAGTAAACATATGATAGTAATAAATCACCTTGGATGATTTATGAGTTTATCATCACTTTCTCACATGTAAAATGATCTTCAAGTCGGACAACACAGTCTGTCTTGATTGAATTATTATTTATCTTATCTAAAAGTTCTTCTACTCGTCTGGTTGTCATATTCACAGATGCTATTAACATGTCCAGTTCAAACCTGACATGAAGTCAATATAGGTTAAGTTACTAATATCCATCAGTTGCCACATTATCATTAAGCAAGGTAACCAGGTCAGATTACCCAATATCAAAACTTTTAAAGTAGATAACTTGGATTATTTTTTTCGTCAGCACCAATTTTGGTTCTTTGACTTAGTGAAGGAATTGGATATTGTATCAAAAAATAAAAACAACTAATAAGTGCATAAAGTAACAAATAATTCATTATATCTACATAGATGTAAGAACTAAATCATTAGTTACATTCTTTGGTAAGAGCAGGTAACTTGGAGTGCACCGTTTACAATCAGAAAGGTCAAGTTCATGAATTGTTTTACTTGATACTCATTATTGCTTGGATGAGTAGCAATCGAAGAAACAGATGTAGAGGGTGTAAGATTAAAAACAAAAAAAACAAAAACAGTGCTTGCTCAAAAGATAGACGATTACCTTGTTTGATTTACTGAAGAAGGGATGAACCACCTGTAGACGTGGTTTAGGGATTTCGATGTTATAGGGTGACAGAATACAGAGGAAGATAGAGAGGAAGAGGAGGCGGAGAGTGGTGGTGGAGGTGGCGGCAGGAAGAGGAGGGGGAGAGAGGGGTGAGATAGGAGTTTTGGTTTAGGGTTTGGGATTAAATAATAAAAACGAAAAAATTAAAAAATAATAAAGTCTTCACATCATTATGCCACGTGGCACATTCAAGGGAGGGGGGGGGGGGGGTGAGGCCACCATTGAACGCCACGTCAACAACTATTAATTCTTTTATATATATATTAATAATTTGGAAAAAACCTTATTGTTAAGTATTTAAAAGTTATTTTTGTGTGTGTGATTAATTAGCAAATACTTTACTTATTAGACCCACCGTAGTGAGACATTAATGGGTCTTAAATTCTCTTTTAACGTCAGTTAGCACCATCCACACTGCCCCAAGGGACGCTAAACAACCAAATTAGGCCACCCCCGTTAAATATTTAGCGCTGCACCATCTGCTCCAACCTCCAATCAACTTCCCCCACCTCTTCCTCCCCAAACGGCTATGTAACAGTCATTTTTTTTATTTTTTTTTCCAATTTCAATATAATATATATACAAACCACAAAACCATTCAACCACACCACAAAACCACAACACCACACCACATTATTTAAAAAAAATGACTTCCCACGCATTCTGGTCATCCGTTGCTAATCATTATTATAATATATATAGACCGCGTACAAAAAAACTGCCCAAAACCACCTCAACTTTTAATCCTGGCCGTCTAAACTCAACTCAACTGCTCTTAACCGCCTAACTTTTAATCTCAGCCATCCATCCACCAAAAATTTGGCAGTTATTGATTTTCAGTTGTTTCATTCTCTTTCATACGCTCCTCCCGATATTCTAGCTTGTCAGTTTCTTCTACACCCATAAAAACTCCCTCTGTCTTCATAATCTCTCCGCTCATCATCTGCCTCCTCATAATCATTCTTATGCCCTAATTTGTCTTCGCAATCATAATTCAAAGGTATGTTATTCAATTTATTGTTACAGTGTTCGAAATCAGGTTTGGTTCCTTCTTCAACCTCTTCGATTGTTCGTTTTGGTTTAAACTAAATATGAATATGAATTTCATGAGGTTTAATTATAATAGATTTCTATTCCAGAAACTGATTACATGCTTAATCTTTTCTGTTTACTCTGATTTTGGTTTTAATGTTTGAGACGATTTCAGCCCTACCACACCTCCAACTTCATCTTCCAAATTGAAACCCTACATTCCATGCTTAAACATCTATACGAACGGATGCGTCTGTTTCATCATGAGGTTAGTGTAATACTCACTAGTACACAAAAGACCAGAAGATGCGGTTATTTAGGCCAAAAGATGTGGTCCTAGACCCGCATCTTATAGCCTCGCATCAAAAGACCCAATGTCAAAAGATGCGGGTTCAAAGGAACCCCATCTTTTGGTTTAGAACCACATCTTTTGATCTTTTAATTTTAGCAACCAAAAGATTTAAAGGTGTGGGTATAGAACCGCATCTTTTGGTAATATAAGCATATATATATATACACACACACACACACACCATGTAATTCTATTAAAATTTCCTAATATACACAAATATATACCTAAAAATGAAAATAAAAATACAAAAAAAGTTAAAACAAATATAAATATCCAAGCATATAAAATTACAAAAGTTTCAAAGTAACACAAGATTACATAAGTTTCGAAGTAACACAAATACATATATGTCTAATGACGAAAGTGATATACAATTACATCCGAACCGACCTCTTCATACTTGCAACTCGAATCAACGTCTTTAATTCATACTTGCAACTGGAATCGTAAAAATCTCCTAGGAAAACATAACGTGACATTAATAAAATCAAGCTTAAAAATATATGCAATTGTGTATATGTATAAAATGCAAGCATTAAATTCAAATGTTAAAATACTACCATAGATGTGTGCATATAAGACGTGAAGATCCAATTCCATAACCTACAAATTCGACAATGTTAGAATCGACCAATGTACCTACCAAATCATAAATAATATAAAAAACATTTATAAAATGCAAAAAGCATTCATCTAATGCGAATAATGTACATGTCTTATGTGATGATCAAAGTAAATGAGTTACCAATATATTAGTTCGGTTAACCCATATATGTAGTATATAAGCGAATTTTTAGTTGACCTGTTAGATATAAATGAACATTAAATGGTAGACAAAAGCTAAGCAACATCGGTAATAGTTAAAACAAATTTCCCTATTCATTAGTTTCTTTTTTTTTTGTTTACAACAAGGTGGCAGTAGGTTGATTTATTATATGTTCTAGTTTATTTTTTTTTCACAAAAACAAAGCATGTGTTCAACACAACTAACTTGATTCTCATACAACAATTCCTATATTAAAACCACTAGAAACACCATTTTCTTGAGGTTGCTATGAGATTTTATTACCTGATTAAAACTATCTAGCATCACAAAAATATTTAGTCATAATATGATATACAAACCTTTACAACAAATAAGTCCTAAAGAGATTAGATCTAAGAGTAGTTGGTAGTTGGTACCTCTAAACTAGACTCTGCAATATCAAGATTGCTAATGACAAGCTCCAAAAACCAACATGACGTTCCCTATTAATACACATCTTGTTAAGAAAAAGCTATAGATATATACATATAATATGTCAAAACTTGAAAGAAAACTAAATAGATATTGAAAACCTTACAAATGGCCTCCACACATCTCTCTTCCATTGTTCACAAAGTATTCTTGAAATATGACAACCTACATACAACATTGGATATCACAATACAAAATCACAAAAACAACACTCTTGCACTTGTTCACCATTCAACATTAATAGGTTTTATCACAAGATCTAACATTCTAACCACATACCCATAGCATTTTCCATTGTTACCCATAGAGTATTCCTTAGCACATAATTCATTCCCATTCCATTGAAATCAGGATATTCAACTAACTTAAATCATTAATTTTCTTGTTTTGGTTCCAAGACTAATACGATTAACTCAGTAGTGCAGCCAAATTTAGATCAGTTCTTTACCAAACCAATGTTCTTAATTCTTATACTGGAAATCCAATAAGCTTAAACACCTAACATAGTAACTTAAATGTTCCGTTTTATGTGTTCAATTCAAAGCTTATGCACCTTTTACATTTATTTAGCATATCAATTAAATAAACAAAGCATTTAAAAACCAAAACAGGCAAAACAACATATGGAATTTGACGAGGTAGGGCCCAGTTTAACCAAGCTGGCCCATACCTACAACACGTCATATGGCCCAATGGGTAAGGCCCAATGACCACACGCAATCCGGCATTGATTAATAACGAACATCTTCTAGAAAGAAGTAAAGGGGTAAAGCATAACTGCCAGCCCGATAAATATGAATATAAGCGATATGGCTTATCTCCAAGTAAAGTGGAACAACTAAAGAGAAGAAGGCGGTTACACATCATAGGAGGTTAAGAACTCCTCAATTATAAATAGGGACGCAGGTAAAACTTGTAATTCATTCACAAACACTTCACACTTTTACAATCGCTTAAAAGCCGTACTTATTCTCACGTCGGAGGGTGGTCACAGGAAAACCCCCAATCCTGTGACGAGTCCTAACGGTGTTCTGTTTTGCAGCTAAACAGGTCCCGTTCGATCAGGTCAAAAGAAGTTTCTTGTCTTATCCAGAAGACTAGTTCCCCTCAGGTACTTGTTTCTTCAGAATTCATACGATATGATCCAATATACCCTTTAAAAGCATAATCAACAATTAATTGGGAAAAAATTACCATGAAACCAACGTCAATAGTTTCAATAGTTTTTTTTCTGCATCGATATATGATTCTATAAATTGAACATCATGATTGTTTTTCGATTGGAATATCCTTAAGCTGAGTGCCTGAACCCTGCATCAACCCACACAAAACCACATAACAAAAATTAACATTTATGAATCCAAAAAGAAAAAAATTACACACCTTACTCATTTAACTGAAAGCGTTTGTGAATTGGGAACCATTAGTCTCTGCGTAGACTTCGAACACCGTTTAACCGTCTTCGTCTTCCTTGTAAGCCATCGGAACATTATAACCGATAAAGTAAAGACCTATGTGTAACTAGACAAACGGATGAAGAAAATGGTCAAGAACCCTAAAAACAACCGGCTGAAATGGGTCGAGTTGGGGTGATGGTGAATGAATTGGGTGATCTGGAACATATGGATGAAGAGTGGAGGAAGTCAATTGGGTGGTTGATTGTGTAATTGAATCGTGGAAGGTGGTTTTGAAATTCATCATTTACCTTTATTTGTATCATCCTTCAAATTTTTGGAGGGGCGGGAATAGCAATTAGGAGGCAAAAGGAGTGGGGAGGCGGGAACCAAATTTGGGAAACAATATTGAAAGTTATTATATAGAGTAATTTCCTTTTTGAGTCCCTGAGTTTTCTTGATTTTAACTACTTGAGTCCAACATTTTCATTTTTAACATTCTGAGTGCCTAAGTTTTAATTTTGTAACACTTTGAGTCCAATTTTCTAACGTTGTTAATCAAGTCAGTTAAGTAGAGGGGTATTTCAGTCATTTAACACCTAGGTACAACTTTCTAATGCATAATGTATAAGGAACAAGTCTTTAATGCATGAAGTTTTTAATAATATATAAATAAGTATATATACACACACACACATAAAGCAAGCTTTCTCTCTCTCTCTCTCTCTCTCTCTCTCACACACACACACACACAAACACACCTGCCTCACCACCACAATCCACCCCCACCGCACCCCCACCTCCGAACCACCCTCACCACCACTACAAACCTCACACCTCCACCTCCACCTTCAAACCACCACCACCACTGCACCACCATCACCGCTGCACCTCCACCACCGCTGCACCTCCACCTTCAAACCACCACCACCGCTGCATCTCCACCACCACTGCACCACCACCACCGCTGCACCTCCACCACCACTGCACCTCCACCACCGCTACACCTCCACCACTGCTCAACCATTCATCCCAGATCTAGGGTTTTACCTTGGTTTCAATCGAAGAAGAATGTGTCACCGCCGCTGGACAACCATTCATCCCAGATCTCTGTTTCTCGTCTCCGTCACCTGAGCAAATCCGGCCGACCTCCTCCTTCTCCTTCACTTCTGCTTTCTCTCTCTAGCTTTCTCTCTCTATCTTCGCGTCTCTCTCTCTCTCTAAATGGGAGGGTTGGGACCAAATGGTTGACGTTGGCTCCCAAGGTTGAGACAGCGGTGGCCATTGATATCCAGTGAATGGGATTGAGGAGAAGAATGAGCAGTGGAAGTGAGAAGAATCATTAGAAAGATGAAAACATGAACAGAGTAAATAAAAGAGTAGCCATTGATGAGAGGTAGAAGATGAAAACATGAACGGATCTGTACCCGGTGGAGGTGGCTGGTTGGTGAGGGGACGGTGGTGGTGGGTTGCAATGGGGAACTGGTTAGGTAGTTGTGTTCGAATGGTGGTTAGGTCTGGTCGGGTTATGGTCAGGTCTGGGTTCGGGTGGTGGTTACTGGTTCGGGTTATGGTGGTGGTCAGGTCTAGGTTAGGTGGTTACTGGTTCGGGTTATGGTCAGGTCTGGGTTAGGTGGTTACTGGTTCGAGTGGTGGTCAGGTCTGGGTTAGGTGGTTACTGGTTCGAGTGGTGGTCAGGTCTGGGTTCGGGTGGTGGTTAGGTCTGGTCGTTGGTGGCTCGTCTGGGTGGTGGTGGTGGTTGCTAAAGATGTATGGTGGTGGTGGATTTGGTATTTAGAGAGAGAGATAGAGAGAAGAAAGAGAGAGAAGTGAGAGAGAGAGTTGAGATCTGTGTGTGTTGTGTGTGTGTTGTGTTGTGTGTGTATATATTTAATATTATAATATAATAAAGTATAATATTTAATAATTATTTATTTTTAATGGTAGGGGTATTTTGGTCATTTCATAAGTATTAACAGAAAAAATCTAACAGAGTTAGAAAATTGGACTCAAACCATAACAAAATTAAAACTTAGGCACTCAGAATGTTAAAAATGAAAATGTTGGACTCAAGTAGTTAAAATCAAGAAAACTCAGGGACTCAAAAAGGAATTTACTCTATTATATAATTTTAGGGGTATTGGATTTTAGAGTAAATATTAAATACAAAGTGTTTTTTTGGTAAGAACTGTGAGAATCAAAGGGGGTAAAAAAAATTTATTTTTTTCCATGTGCTTAAAAATACTTTCTAGATGAATAATACAAAAAAAATTCTTTTAGTGTAATAACGTCATTAAAGTAAATACATTAGTTTACACTAGAGTAATTATGTAATTACTCTACACCAAAATTTATTTTTTTTTTGTTTTTTTTTTAATTTTCAATACTATAATACATGTTTAACAATATGGGAAAAAAAATTTGAAAAAAAAAAATATAAAAAATACCCTCCTTTGATTCTCACAGTTCTTACCAAAAAAACACTTTGTACAAGATCTTTACTCTTGGGTTTTAATAATCCAAACTTTCACTTATTGGCCGGAAATAATCTGTACTTCAAAATTTCCCTACAACGATCCCAACTTTCAATGTATTGACCGACAATGAACATTTGTTAAATGAAAACTAACTCAGTTAGTGGATGCTGATGTGGCATCCTGACGCTGACGTGGATGATGAATCAAGTTGAGCTCAAGCTTAGATTTTCAGCTCGGTTTCAAATCCGAGTCGGCTCGGCTCATGAAGACCCCTACTGTAACATCTAGCCTCTCTCACCACTAATATTGTCCGCTTTGCCCCCGATGGGTTGCCCATCCAAGAACTCAAGACTTTGTTTTTGGTCGCCCCGATGGAGACTTCCCAGAGATCACCCATCCTGATACTACTCCCACCTGAGCACGCTTAACTGTGGAGTTTTCATGTGCTCTACAACCAACTAAGCCCAAAACGCGTTGTTGATTTAAGAGACACTGGATTACATATGAACCAAGTATCTCTCCTATCCACGGTCGATGTGAGATTCGCCTAAGGTGTTACATTAATCCATATTAATCATTATTAGCTTCAGATCACCATTTATGACCAAGTTGACCATCATTTATCTTAGTTAACCAATAATAACCCTAACTAACCCTAATTGACCAATAATGACCCTAGTAATTTACTCCCTACAAATTGTATAATAATACAATTAGTAACTTAATGGTGGTTTCACAAATATTCCCGTCTCCGTTACGGTAACCGCTCCCTTCATGGTTTCGATCCAAACATATACCGTTTTCTTTCCTACCATCGTTAAATTTTCAGCCAACCATCGCATCATCTCTTCATCATCACGAAAGTCGACGGTTCATTCAATAACCAACCAATCGCACTTAACTATTAACCGTCACAACAATGTTCAAGAAACCATTGTATCTCATCCGAACACGCATAAAACCCCAACATATATATATATATATATATATACACACATAAACTCAAATGTAAACTTCCAGACACGTAAATTTACCAAGATACACATAAGGTGCTGCCTATGCGGCTGTTGTGCTTTGCAAAACCGGTCGTCGAAAACGCCAACGCCATATAGTAGAAGGTTCAAACTTTTTATTACCTGTTACTTTTTTATGTTTATCACATGTGACTCACTCTTAAATGGTGATCTGAAGCTAATAATGAAAAATTTAATAGATATACCCTAAATACTAAGTGTATTTATTTTATCTACATTTTGATAAAATTTTTATTAAGACCGGAGTTGTAGTATTATTTTGGTATTGTAATCTACGAGTACCAGTAGCAAGACACACCAACACAAAATCAGTACCGTTGTTTTAACTTAAATTTTTCTCACGGTTTGAATACGAATCTGTAGGTTGTCGAAACCGAGCCTTACAAATATAAAACTTACAACTTTTTACATGTGTTGCTGAACACCAATTACTAAAGGTTTCTCTAAGAGTAACATGTTTTATAGCGATATCTTACATATTATAATAACATATTCCAAAACTAAAGGATATTTGCATCTTATATAGTGATACTAATGACTTTCATAATCAATATCCCGCCGCAACGCGCGGGGTAACGTTAACTCGTTTATTTACAAATATTATATGTTGGTAAACATAACTAATTACCAACAAGTTTTGATGTGTGCTGGCCTAGGGGTGTAAACGAGCCGAGCCGAGCCCGAGCCTGACTGGGCTCGGCTCGGGCTCGTTTAGGTTTTGTGAAGCTCGAGCTCGAGCTCGGCTCGGTTCGAGCCTACAATCTTGAGCTCGAGCTCGGCTCACTAGTAAAATCCAAAGCTCGAGCTCGGCTCGGCTCGGCTTGAGGTGATTTGAGAATCTCAAACGAGCTCAAAAGCTCAGCTCGAGCTCGCAAAAGCTCGGCTATAACTTAGGCTCGCGAGCCCAATCGTTAAGGCTATAACTTAGGCTCGGCTGTAACTCAGGCTCGGGCTCGGGTTCGGGCTCTAGCTCGTTAAGGCTCGTTTAGGCTCGCGAGCCCAATCGAGCTTTGTATCTAGGGCTCGAGCTCGGTCTCGATAACTAAACGAGCCATATTTCAGGCTCGGGCTCGGGCTCGTTAAGGCTCGGCTCGTTCGAGCTTTTTACCGAGCCGATCCCGAGCCGCTACGTGTCATTTACACCCCTATGTGCTGGTGTTTATATATAAATCTAATATCATACAATTTGTGTTCTAAAATGGAATCAATAAGCTAAACCACACAACACGACAAGTGTACTAGTCATAGTGTAGTAAAAAAAAGTAAGTCTGAATATGTAATATCCGGCATTCCTTACAAGCAATATTTTTCGCTTTGCCCCTAGTTAGTTGCCCATCTAAGAACTCATGGGTTTTTTTTTGTTACCTTGGTGGAGACTTCATAGTAGGTCACTCATCCTGCTACTACTCCTACCTAAGCATGCTTAACTGTGGAGTTTCATGTGCTCTACAACCAACTAAGCCCAAAAGCATTGGTTATTTAAGAGGCGGGACATTCTGTATGAATCAATGATCTTTCATGGCCACAGCCGATATGAGATTTTCCTACGATATTACAATGGTCCATATTAATATTTTCGGTAGTTTGTATTGTTATAATGACCCCCTTAGGGACTCATCGTCCTTGATGAGGTTTGCCCCTGCCATCCCGAAAGACACAGGAGTGTTATGATACCATTTGTAATAACCAACTTATCTCACCACCAATATTGTCTACTTTACCCCCGATGGGTTGCCCGTCCATGAACTCACGGATTTGTTTTTGGTTGCCGTAGTGGAGACTCCTAGGATTTAGGAGGCATGACATTACTCACACTTTAGCACACTTAATTATGGAGTTTTCATGTGCTCCATAACCAACTAAGCCCAAAGCACATTAATGATTTAATAGGCAGAACATTCCTTATGAACCAAGGATTTCTTATAGCCACGATCGATGTGAGATTTTCCTAGGGTGTTACAATAGTCCATGTTAATATTTTTGGTAGTTGGTATCGTTACAAAGTATCCATCCGTGGACATTGAACATGTTTTTGCAAGTATTAAAAAACAAGACAAAACTAAAAATATAATCGTTTGGATAAGATGCGGTAATCCATAGGGATGGCAATGGGTCGGGTACGGGTAGGCTATTGGTAATACCAAACCCGTACCCGTTTATAAAACCGTATACCAAACCCGACCCAATACCCGTCGGGTACTGGGTATACCCACGGGTATCGGGTATACCCGTTATTTTGTTGAAAAAAATACCCGTTGGGATTTGTAGTAGAAAATACCGATAAAGTTTTGACATTGAATTCTTCTATGAAAGAAATTAATAGGATTTGGGGAAGTTTGGAAACAATAAATATATAAGGAAATGATATTTTAGAAATACAAAGAGACAGACATATACTAAATGTATAAAAAAATATATATTATAAATAAATTATATCGGGTATTTTTGCGGGTAATCGGATATCCATATATCGGGTAATCGTGTCGGGTATCACAATATACAATGCTCGAACCCGAACCCAAAAAAAAAAAATTTAAACCCAAACCCGGATCCGTACCCATCGGGTTTTGGGTATACCCGTGGGGTTCGGGTTTCGGGTATACCGTGGGGTTCGGATTACTAATCCACACCTCTTAGTTTTTTTTTATATAATCTATAAGATGCGGTTGTGGGAAGAACCACATCTTTTGGTGTTATTTTTTTTTCTTAAATAATGTATAAGATGCGGTTGTGAGAAGAACCACATCTTTTGGTGTGAGTTCTTTTAAAAATTAATGCATAAGATGCGGTTGTAGGATGAATCGCACCTTTTGGTGCCATTTTTTGTTGAATTAGTCTATAAGATGCGGTTCAGATGATGAACCGCACCTTATAGGTTTTCCCATTCGCACCTTTTGATCATTTGTGTACTAGTGACTCTCACGTTACATCTCATATGGTTAATATTTTGTTGATTTGTCTTCTTGATTCAATTAAGGATTTTAATTTTAGGCATAATTTGTGTATAAAAAAATTAGGGTACCAGTAATTTTTCAATTGTTTCATTGTTGCAAAGCAGAAGTTGTTAAATCAGTTTTTCATGGCCTGTTCTTTCAGTGGTATTCATAAGTCCCTTTGCATCAGTTGTTTCCTAAGTTTTACAAGTCAGTAGATAATGGGGCAGCAATGCTCATCAGTTGTTTACAACATTTTTAATCAGTTATTTATCATTATTTAACATCAACAGCTGTTTGACATCAACTCTTTTACTCCATTTACAAGGAAGAATGCCTGGTAATTCAAACTATGATATAGTCAGTTTTACAAATCAGTAGATCAGAAGCAACAATGTTTTTTATCATAAGTTGTAAAGCAATTGTTGATCGGAAATACTCAATTTGATTTTGTTTAAATTGTTTGGTTTTTTTCCAGGTGTTTCTGCATACTACAATTTCTAGGGGGTTTCATTTGCCACTTCGGGGTTGCTTTAGTGGAATTGATTGATCCATGAGACCATTTAGTGGTTAGTTAATTTTTAAGTAAATTACGGTTATTATTAAAAACTGTCCTTAGTTGTTAATTCAACTCAAAAATCCCAAGGCCATGTCTATGTGGTGTTTTAGTAACTAAACTAAGTTTATGTTAAAGTCTATAACCTGGATCCCGGGTGGAAGTTACTCTTTCTTAATCTGATAACTCTTTCGTTTTTAATTATTTCTCGCTTTTAATCAAACAAAACCCCAAATCAAGATTCGTAGTTAATTAATTTAATTTTCAAACTCATACTAACCACGCGTTCCCTGTGGAGACGACCTTACTTACCCGTACTAGTATAGGTGACCTTAGTTACCCGTACTAGTATAGGTATTTAAGTCATAAATACTTGTTTTTTATTAGCCTACGACAGCTACATCATTATCATCATCTAATTCTCTTTACATTCCCTCTTTCTTCACCCAAATGGATTCTCCCAGTCGGCTAGAGACTGGTGTAACACATGTTCAGGATCTTGATAACGATTTTATGCCTTCTCCCATTAATGTTGTCCCCCACAATCTTTCACCATATGCAGTAAACGAGATTTCCCCTAACGTAGGATTCACTATTCCAGGTAACAATATCTGTGTTTTTGTTATTTAAATTCGTTGTGGGATCATTTTTCTGGTGTTGTTTTTTGACACGGACACAACTAAAACCAAGCTCCTCCTTTCCTATGTAGAAATCACCGCCAGGCGGTGCTATTCCTCTAGCGGTGGGTAGGTCGGCGGAACCATGGCGTTGTGACGATGACGATGACATAGAAACCGGTTGCCGCCTCTGTCGTATGTTACCGTCGGTGTTCGGTGACAGAATCATTACAGTGAGTTTGCCCCGCAACGCGGGGCTTATACACTAGTTAGAATTATAAACTAAACTTAGGTCTACAGTAAAGTAACACTTATATATAAGTCACATAGGAGGGTCAAAGGTTGGCAATATAACCACCTAGTGTTGTACACGAGTTGAGCCAGGGTGAGTTCGAGCTAAAGCTAGAAACCAAAGAGGCGGCTTAGCTCGGTCGAGCACATATTTTGGAGTTAAACGAGCCAAGCCGAGCTAGGCTTAAGCTCCGCTCGGTTAGAAAATGATTCGGGTCATCTCATCTCAGGTCATTTCAAATCGAGTTTTTTCAGCTACTTTTTTTCGAGCTTCTTTCGAGCGAGCTACAGGTCACGAGATTTTTGAACAAACATTGTCTTGGTTGATAATTATTTGATCTTTGATTGTTCTTGATATCCTACAAAAAGAACATAATGGAATGGTAATTCAATATGTGTTCTTGGCCCTAATATAGGAGATATTTATAGGATAATACAAGTAGGGAATGAAAGCTAATTTAGGAGCTTAGTTAGGGAGAGCAAGATTTGAGGGATCATGCCATACTACAAGAAATTACAATTAATGTAAATATACTAACAGTTTATCTTGAGATATTCTAACAGTTTTGGTCCTGACTCACCTAGTTCCTTACTTCCAAGCATATATTTGTTACAAGAAAAGTACACACCAGAATATACGTGTTTTATATGAGCACTTAACATGACTTAATAGTTTTAAGACTTCACTATCTTGGCTTTAGATCATCCACACCTTCCAAGTTCAAGGATATAGATTCACTTTGTCTAGTTTTTTCTGTTTGCACACAATGTTTGAGATCCATCGCCACCTCGGTCATGGTTGGCCTTTCGATGGATGTCAAGGAAACACAAGAAATTGCAGTTTCTACTACCTTCCAGGCAGTATTGATGTCAAAATGGTCCTCTAGTCTTGAATCAATTATAGTTTCAACATTTCCTTCTTCAACATGTGATTGAACCCAGTTAACTATGTTTATGCCCTCTGATATTGCTTTTCGGCCTGTAATCAACTCCATGAGCAGTACCCCGAAGCTATACACATCACTTTTCTCCGTCAACCTGCCAGTTGAGTGATACCTGCATTTCATGTTTCAACGAGAAGTGTAAGCTCCTAGAACCAACTTTCCCAGGAAGTATAATTATTGCATCATATTTATCAACTATTCCATAGAATTTCTCAGTCAGTTAACTTAAAAAAGTGAGATAAATGTTAAAGAGAAAAAAACTCACTCAGGGTCAAGGTACCCAAAAGTGCCCGCAACCTTTACTGTTGATGCATGACTAGCATCTTCAGTAGGATAAGCTCTGGACAACCCAAAATCAGCCAGTTTTGCCTGGAAACCTTCATTCAACAATATGTTTGAAGACTTCACATCTCTGTGAACTATTGGTGGCCTGCATCCATGATGCATATACGCTAGCCCTATAATATAGACCCATGAATGCCAAACTTGTTAAAGGAGCTCAGTCTTAATAATAATAATAAAAAAAAAACCCCAATCAGTGCAAGCCAGTATGACGTAACCTGATAAATTACTAACCTTCTGCTGTATCACATCCTATTTGTAACCTTCTTTCCCAGCTCAACACATTTGAACTTCCATCTGAGCAGTCAAATAAAATGTTAAGCAATCAGCTGGAGACACAGGACACTAGAAATATGAAGTTAGCTACTCCCATTACCAAATAGATGCTTTCCTAAGTTCCCATTAGCCATGAAATCATAGATGATTCCCTTGTGGTTGCCATCATCGCAGTACCCAACAAGTGAAGTTATGTTTGTATGACGAACTTCCATGAGAAGCTTGACCTGTAGATGAAATTTCTTAACTTCTAAATTTCAACAAGTCATTTATTGCAAAAGAATGTGCTCTCATGTAAATTTCATAGGTTAGATTGGGAGGGGGGGGGGGGGGTAACAGCTGGAGGAGCCTCTCTATCTTCTTGGATAGAGGAAAGGTTTACCATCATTAAACCTTACCAATAGATTACTAATTAGTGGAATTATGATGGGTATGTTATTAAGTAAATGCAAACTTGTATTTATTTGTGCTAATGTAAAAATTATCAATTTGAGTTAGTATGTATAGTATGTATGAAATAAATGTGTAGAACATATGAACTTATAAACATTAGGAATATGATTGTAATAGTTAATCTAGGATGATCAAGTGTGATACAAGATCGGTCAATGTTGCAACACAAGAACTAAAGAAGACTGCATGATCAAAAGGAAGAGATACATGGGGCGCGCATCAGACACCAAACAAGAGAAATGACAGTTATGCCCTTATGTCTTAAAAACGGTTATATGGTTATTTGGCGCCAAAACTAACCCGATGTGAACCTTAACTGTCATATAGGAACTATAACCGACATACCGTTTCATTTAGTATATATAGAAATCATAGTGTTCATTTGTAATTACCAAGATTGTATGAATACAAGATCAATCCAATTTGTTTTGTTTCTGTCACATAATTCCTTTACCGAAAGTTTGCTTATAATATTTGATTGTTCGATCAAGATTGTTCTTTATAGTCAAGTGTTACTCGTTCATTCCGCTGCATGCATGTTAGTTTGTTTATCCAAAAATCTGGTATCAGAGCCAGAAACACACTAGTTTTCATTTCACAATCAAATCACTATAATAATCCGTAGAAGAACAATGTCACAATCATATGAGATTTCATATTGCGGATCAAAGACAAAATACGTGGACAAGCACAGGAAGAAACAAGAAAGAAAGGCTGCTGCAAAGAAGAAGAGAATTGACACACGATCATGTTACTATTGTCACGAGCCCAGTCATTTAATCAGTACGTGCAACATGAGAGAGAGAGAGAGATAGAGAGAGAGAGATGAAACTGCACAATTAATCAAGGATGCTGCATTGACACCGGTATAAGTTATTATCTGAACACAAAATTTGGAAGTGGAAAAGACTATGTTCTTTACAACACTAATAAAGAATTGTGGAAAAATATATGGTATGTAAGTCCCGATTTGCAAAATCACATGACAGGAAATTTAGATTATTTTTTGAAAACAAAAATATCCTATGGGGTAAAAAGTAGAATCAAGAATGAATTCGTGTTCATAAGGGGTATAGGGGTGATAAATGTTTCGGCCAATGATCAATCATTGATCATACAGAATGTCTTTTACACTACGGACATAGAAGACAACATACTAAGTCCACAATTAAAACTACAAGGATTCATTGTGAAGTTAGAGGGAAATGTATGTTATGTCCAAAATATGTTTAAGAACGAGAGTATGCAATTTAAGAATATGAAAGAAAATAGAGATTCCAAAGAGTATATGCTAATTGAATTGGGAGAGAATCATGAACACGAGAAGAAAAAGGAAGAATATTTGAATGAGTACTTTGAGGAATTAACCATAGATTCCGAAAGAAATATGAGGAGAATAGAGAACACGATTCATGATATTAACATAGACTCGATTGATAAATTCATTGAGTTCTTGAATATTATTGAAAATCTTGAATACCCGTGAGCACATAGATAGATCTTAAAAGATCCTTTCTTACAAATGGTGTCTTGGTTCTTAAATTTCTATTTGAAAATTTCAAATCGACCCATTCCACCAAGAGTAGAAAATGGAAAAAGAGTGGAATTGTATGACTTGTATATACTAGTCAAGAAGGAGGGGGTCACAGAAGGGTTTCAAAGTATAATATGTGGGTTGTAATAGCAAAGGAATTAGGTTTGGAGTATGAGGACAAAGACATGTTGCGGATCCTATATTCTCAGTACCTTGATGTCTTCGAATGGCAATATCAAATTCGAAAGACAGCAATGAAGGCTGCAAATCAAGTGAGAAAAGATAGAATCGAAAGCAGCAACATTAAAAGGACAGGAACAATACCAAGAATGATGCAAGTGCTCAACAAAGATTAAACATCTTTAGAAGAGGACGATGCTCTCTATATGGGGGGGGGGGGAGTGGAATGTGGCTAAACAGTTGATCAAGAAAAGGAAATTTGACTTCTTGATGAGTGAAAAAGTACTACAGGAAGCCATGGAAACACTTCCAAGAAGTTCAATGAATCCAAGTTTGATTTAGGGGCATGTGTTATTAAGTAAATACAAACTTATAATTATTTGTGTTAATGTAAATAATATCAATTTATGTTAGTATGTATAGTATGTATGTAATAAATGTGTAGAACATATGAGTTTGTAAACATTTGGAATATGATTGTAATAGTTAATCTAGGATGATCAAGTGTGATACAAGATCGGTCAATGTTGCAACACAAGAACTAAAGAAGACTGCAGCATCAAAAGGAAGAGATACATGGGGCGCACATCAGACACCAAACAAGCAAAATGACAGTTAAGCCCTTATGTCTTAAAAACAGTTATATGGTTATTTGGTGCCAAAACTAAAACGGTGGGAACATTGACTGTCATATAGGAACTATAACCGCAACATACCTTTTCATTTAGTATATATAGAAATCATATTGTTCATTTGTAATTACCAAGATTGTATCAATACAAGATCAATCCAATTTGCTTAGTTTCTGTCCCATTATTCCTTTACCGAAAGTTATTCTTATAATATTTGATTGTTTGATCAAGATTGTTGTTTATAGTCAAGTGTTGTTCGTTCATTCCGATGCATATTAGTTTGTTTATCCAACAGGATACGCTTGTTTGTTCGTTTTGCAGGTTATTGTTTAGGCATCATTGCTCATTTAATTAGCTAATTGAAATTGTAAGTATATCCTAAAAGATAGTTTTATCTGTTAATTACCTCAGCTTGAAATTCCTTGTAACCTTGAGATGATGATTCGGAAAGCATCTTCACAGCAACTTGGTTATCCCCAATAGATCCATAGAACACACTTCCAAATCCTCCTCTCCCGATTTCGTTCTGGAAGTTGTTAGTAATACTCAACACCTCAGAATATGTAAATTGTTGTTTCTTGGGTGTTAAAACTTGCCTTGCGATCAAAGCTGCATTCGTTTATTTAAATTTAGTTTCTTCTCCATTCAAGATGTTTGATAGATATAAATCCAATAGATATAATTACAAGGTTAAGAATACTGCAAACCTTTCTTTTGCCGTTGTTTAACTATAAATACAATGATGGACAATACCACGATGCATGCAATAATTGGTGCTACAATGACAACTATTATACGCATCCAAGAACGTTTATCTTCACCACTGCTTTCTTCAATACTGAATATGTAAAAAAAATTGTTAGAATAAGTGATGCGGTGAATGTTGGTTTGTTTAGCTTTTGCTTTCTGTTCTAAAGTATCGAACCTGAGCTGTAACCTTTTCTTTGATTTTGCTAGAAGTTCTGCTGGAAGAGGTCGTGTGAAGTTGTTTCCCATTAAGTTTCTACAAGGAAGACCATATATGATGGTTCGCAGGACCGAATGAGGGAAGAAGGATTGAGAGAGAATGTGTGAAACTAAGAAATCAATACATATTCAAATGATACAAATGTGTGGGTATTTATACATGATGAAGGGGTGTGTCCCCTTGTTATATAACCGACATACCGGTTGGGTTTTAAGTGACATAACCCTTGACTAAACTTAGGATATAAATATATACTTATGATATAATAGATATAATATGGGAAATAAGAATTAATGTCTAACATTCTCCCCCCTAATTCTTGATTTCCCCAAGGTCTTCAACTCCTATGAGACTTCGCATCTCGAGAAATTTTATTCTTGGTAGTGCCTTGGTGAGTATATCTGCTTTCTGCATCTCTCCACTGATGTGATCAACTTGTATTTGCTCGTTCTCTATGCATTCTCTGATAAAGTGATACCTTATGTTGATGTGCTTTGATCTTCCATGAAATACTGGATTCTTCATAAGTTGTATTGCTGACTTGTTGTCTACGAGGAGTGTAATCTTCTTTGGTTGTTCACCTGTGAGTTCGCTGAGTACTCCTTGTAGCCATATAGCTTGACATGCTGCTGATGTAGCTGCCATAAATTCTGCTTCGCATGATGATAGTGCTACTGTACTTTGTTTCTGACTTGTCCATGTGATAGGTGAATCTTTGTAGCAAAATATTGTTCCTGTTGTTCCTTTTCCGTCGTCTTGATCTCCATAACTGCTGTCGCTGTATCCAGTGATTTCTGCTTCTTTGCTTCTACTGTATTGAATTCCATAATTCAATGTGCCTTTGATGTATCTTATCAAGTGTTTGACTGCCTTCATGTGAGTTGTCTTTGGTTTCTCCATGAATCTACTAATGTATCCAACTGCGTAGGTGATATCTGGTCTGGTATGTGTAAGATACCTTAAGCTTCCAATTAGCTTTCTATATTCTGTTTCGTTGACTGGTTCACTTTCATCTTCTTTAGTGAGCTTTAGACCTGATTCCATTGCATATTTTGTTGGATTGCAGTCTTCTAGTCTGGCTTCTTTGATGACTTTCTTTGCGTAGGCTGATTGCTTCAATTGTATCTTTCCTTGTGTTTGGCGTACTTCTATCCCTAGATAGTAAGTGAGTGGTCCTAAGTCACTCATTTCAAACTTGCCTTGCATTTCTCTTTTGAAGCTTGATATGTCCTTGATTGAACTTCCTGTCACTATTATGTCATCGACATAAACTCCTATAATTATCGTTGACTCCTTTGAAGTTCTCTTGTATACTGCTTGCTCTCGTGGACATCTTTTAAATCCAATTTCCTTTAGGATGTTGTTCAGCCTTATGTTCCATGCTCTTGGTGCTTGCTTCAAACCATATAGAGCTTCCTTTAGCTTGTAGACTAGATTTTCTTTTCCTTTCTTTATGAATCCATCTGGTTGTGAAACGTAGACATCTTCCTTTAATTCACCATGTAAGAATGCTGATTTTACATCTAAGTGATGTACTTGCCATCCTTTCTGTGCTGCCAATGCTAATAGTAGCCTGATTGTTTCCATTCTTGCAACGGGTGCAAATACTTCATTGTAGTCTATACCTTCTTGTTGTACGTATCCTTTTGCTACTAATCTGGCCTTATGTTTGGTGATCTGTCCGCTTGCGTCTCTCTTGACCTTAAATACCCATTTTAGACCTATTGGTTTCTGACTTGAGGGGAGTGTAGTCAGTGTCCAAGTGTTGTTCTTCTCTATTGAGTCTATTTCGCTTTGCATTTCTTCTATCCATTGTGGGTAATCTGCTGCTTCTCTGTAGTTTGCAGGTTCTTCATCGTAAGCTAAGTACAGATGTTCATATTCTTCTGGTCTAAGAGGCTGTGTGGCTGCATAGATGTCATTAAGTGATCTGAGGGCTCGTATTGGTCTGTGTTGGGAGCCTGGTGAGTCTTCTAACTCTTGAGTGCTTGATTCAACTGCTGGATCACTTGTCGGCGTTTCTTGAATTGTTATTGGAGTTCGTGTAGCTGTGATTGGACTACTAAAGAATTCGTTATCACTTTCACTATCTTCATTGTCCTCATTATTTTGCTCTTGTACAGCTTCACTTTCGTGATCTCCATAAACTTCGAATCTTGTCCAAGATGGTTCGTCATTGCTTCCTTCTTTCAAATAATTGTTCCAATTCCATGGTTCGTTTTCTATGAATTGGACATCTCTACTAATGTGTATCTTTTCTTCTATGGGATCATATAATCTATAGGCTTTGGAACCATTTTCGTTTCCTAGATGTACCATTTTCTTACTTCTATCTTCTAACTTCTTTAAGTAGGGCGTTGTTACCTTAGCGTATGCTATGCATCCAAATACTCTAATGTTCTTGATGTTGGGTGCTTTGCCTTTTACTGCTTCGTAGGGTGTCATTCCCTTGAGTGCTTTGGTAGGTAACCGATTCTGGATATAAATAGCTTGTCTTGTTGCTTCTGCCCATAAGTTCTGTGGTACGTTCATAGCCTTTAACATGCTTCTGGTCATACTCATTACTGAACGGTTCTTTCTTTCTACTACACCATTCTGCTGAGGTGTGTAAGGTGCTGTAAGCTGTCTAAGGATTCCTTTATCCTCACAATATGCGGTAAGAGCTTTAGAAGTAAACTCTCCTCCACGATCCGTTCTTAGTCTTTTGAGCTTGTGACTTGTCTCTGTCCGAGCTTCGCTTAGAAACTTCTTGAAATTTTCATAAACTTGATCTTTTGACTTAAGCATGTAGATCCACATATATCTTGAATAATCGTCAACTATCAGGAAGAAATAGTTGTTGCCTGCTAATGATGTGGGTGTAATCGGTCCACATAAGTCTGCATGTACGAGTTCTAGAGGTCTTGTAGCTCTAAAATTCGCTTGAGAGGGAAATGGAAGTCTGCTTTGCTTTCCCGTAATACATGCATCACATACTTGAGATGGGTGTTGGATCTTTGGCAGTCCATGTGCCATTCCTTTTGTGCTCAATTGTCTTAGTGAATCAAAATTCACGTGTCCCATACGTGCATGCCATAGCCATGCAGGTGTATCTATTTTAGCTTGTAAGCAAATTGGACTAGTTATTCTGAGCTTTACCTTGTAGAGTCTATTCTTTGCTCTTGGGACTTTCATCAATAGGTTATTGTAGGCGTCATAAATCCATAAGTGTTCGTTCTCCGTAATTACTTTGCAACCTGATTCTGTGACTTGCCCGAGGCTTAAGATGTTGCTTTGGAGTGTTGGAATGTAGTATACTTCTGTGACTAATCTTTGTTCTCCATTGTTGCATTCCAATTCTATTGAGCCTTTACCTTTGATGTTGACGCACGATCCATCTCCAAATTTTACGCTTCCTGCTATCTTTTCGTCTAACTCTGTGAAATAGGAGCGTCTTCCTGTCATATGATTGCTTGCACCATTGTCTAAATACCATACTTCATTTACATCTTCTTCATTGCGATAGCGTTCTGGTATTATCTTCTTTTCTTCAAGAACTATACTTTTTTCTTCACCAACTGCCATAAGTAATGTGGGATCCTCTTCTTCCATTACTAGGTGAGATTCTTCTTGCTTATTTCGAGGTTTAGGACATTTGGGAGCTATATGTCCTAATTCATTGCAGTTGTAACATCTTATACTGCTGCCATCTTTCTTGGGCTTGTAACTACTGTCGTCATGACGATTCTTAGTGGGATTTCTATCACCTTTGTGATCTTGATGGCCATTTCTGTCAAAGTTCTTCCTCTCATATCTTTGACTCTTATTGAACTTCCTAAAGTTCTGTCTACCTCGATTCTGATTGTAGTTCTTGTTGTTGTTGCTGAAAGGCCTTCTATCTTGCCTTGTAAATAACAGCTTCTCTTGACTTGCGGGTCCATACTTCTTTACATCTCTTGACTTGAGACGTTCTTCGTAAGCTTTAAGTCTTCCAAGCGCTTCATCTAACGTCATGGAATCTATATCTGAATACTGCTCTATGGACGCAATAATCTGTAGGAACCTTTCTGGTACGGAGTCCAGCAATTTTCGTACCAAGACTGACTCTTCAATTTTCGTTCCTAGGGTTTTTGACTTTGTACTAATCGCACTTAACCTACCAGCAAACTAGTCTATGGTCTCTGTCTCTCTCATCGTTATCATCTCAAATTCTGTGCGTAATGATTGAAGTCTTGCTTTCTGGACTCGGTCAATTCCAATAAATCTTGTCTTTAATGCATCCCAAATTTCTTTCGCTGTATTATGTGACGCCACTTGCATCACCATATCTTCTGGAATTGCCTGGAAGAGATAGGCAATCGCTGTCCTATCCTTCTTTGCATCTACTGTCGACGTGCCTTCTGTGGGTTCCACTACTTCCCAAAGGCCATTGGCATTCAATATTGCCTTTACACGAACAGCCCAAATCGTGTAATTTGTAGATGTCAACATCGGTGTTTGGATGCTGAAAGTGAGAGTCTCCTTCGTGACTGTCTCTTTCGATGTCGTTTCTTTCGACAATGTGGGTTTAATGGGAGTTTTCTGCGGACTTTTGGTCTTTTTCTTCCCTATTGTCCAATTCTAATATGGACTACCCATGCTTCTTTAGGAACTTTGTTCGACAAATCGTCAAACTTAAATCGATATACTAAAATATTATTTGGTTAACAAAGGTTTTGATATTTCGTAGGCGCCTTAACAAAGTATCAAGAACTTCGTTATAATATCTTGTGTATCAATGATGTTCCTCCAACTAATTTCTAAAGTCAATCCTTTTTGACTTAATCCTCCAACAATTTTGATTAGTGTTCTTCTAATAACACTCAATCTATAAAACACCCTTCTAAAATAAACAAACCCCTATGTTTGTTTAATAATAATTTTGACTTCAATAAATGTTGTCTTCGGATCAGTGAATTCAAAACCCAAATATTTCACTGATTACAACTTCTGTATAATAATCCCTCTAATTGTTTTGTGTTTTTTTTGTGAGCGTTGACTTCAGAAAGTCAACTATGTCTTCAAACAAAACACTACTGCCCGATAAACAAACACTTCAACCCTTATGTGTTTGTATGATCCGATTTAATTTCTGATGATGTCGGATCCTTTCTAACAAGTTCTACTAACTTGTTCTAATAATCGAATATGAAAACGTTTCTTTTTCAAGAAAAACTTTGGTTCTTAAACCCGGAAGAAAAAGTTTAAATTTCTTAATAAACTTTGATAATTTTGACAAAAGTTTTGTAAATGCGAATCTGTTTTTGTATCTGGGATGTTCGGATATAAGTTTTAAAGTGTAAAAACTTGTTTTTTTTGTTTATAAATTTGGCGGGAAAAACAGAAGGCTTCGAACAAAAACAGAGTACGAAAAAAATTTCTAATTATCGATTTGGATTTAAGTTTTGTGTATTCGATTATTATAAACTAATAGGCAGGGATAGATATAACCGCTTGATGTGATAAAATGATTCGTTCTTTGATTCCGGTGACTCGCCGGAGAAGACAAAGTTTCGCCGGAAAAACGGTCCGGTTCTCTATCTTCTTATTTGAACGGTTATATTATTGTGTATTGATCTTCTCTTGATCCTGATATGGCTTATGAATGATTGTTCCAATGTGTGATGATCAATTCGAGTGTCTCTGTTTTTGAAACAAGAAACAGGGAACGATCTTGATCGTCTTCTTCTTCGTGACTTCTGTAAACAATTGGAACGATTGATAAACCGATTGCTCTGATGCCAAATGATGGTTCGCAGGACCGAATGAGGGAAGAAGGATTGAGAGAGAATGTGTGAAACTAAGAAATCAATACATATTCAAATGATACAAATGTGTGGGTATTTATACATGATGAAGGGGTGTGTCCCCTTGTTATATAACCGACATACCGGTTGGGTTTTAAGTGACATAACCCTTGACTAAACTTAGGATATAAATATATACTTATGATATAATAGATATAATATGGGAAATAAGAATTAATGTCTAACAATATACGATCAGTATGCAGCAAGTAAAAGCTTTTGACCATGTATTGACAACCATGTTACTTACAGAATCCTCAGGTTGTCTAGTCTAGCAAGAAACTTTGGCACATTTCCTGTCAAGTTATTGTACGACAAGTCCCTGAAAAAGACAGAAACAACAACCGAACATAATAAATCACACAAATAGCAGAACTATGTACTGGTAGGGTTTGGGCAGGGTGTCGCTGGGATAGAGAGACTGTTTACAGAGAGACTCTCAGCTCCAAAACAATCCGCATACAAACAAGCAAAACTAAATATAAAGAAACAGAAATATGAAGATTGTACTATACAGTTTCATATGTTAAAGACTAATTTGAAAGGACGTACAATGATTCTAGCATAGTTAGATTAACCAAGGCTGTAGCTATCTCTCCCCTCAATCCCCGAAAAGACAGGTTCCTGCATTAAATAAATTTACTCAAGTTGTTTGTCAATAGTTTTAAAATGAAACAATATATTATTCAGTGGTGGTTGTATAACGGAATACATACAGGGATATGATTCGAGCAGCCCTCGGAGCACTATAATCGCAGTTAAGACCAACCCAAACATATTCCTCTGGAACGCATGGATCTCCTTGCCAGTTTAAATTTGTTAGCCCATAAGTTGACTTGGTACTCCAGATTGCATCAGCTAATTTTAAAAATAAAGGATAGACAAATGGGAAGACCGTGATAATAGCATCATTTCTTATTGTATTGCTTAAGGTAAAATACTAGAATAAACGAAAATATATGCTACTGAGAGAGAATATATCTACCATCTTGGTCATCTGTTTGGTTTTGCAGGAGCTGCTTCAAAGTATAAACCTCTAATGCATTCAAGATGGGAGGGAGGGTTGAGTTTAAGGTTTGTCTTAGTATAAGCTCATATGTTGGCGAGTCGAAATATAACATGATTGTGGTTATGTTAGTTGACGGAGAGAATGCGCCAATCAAGACGTCATTATTATAAATATTGAATTCTCTCTTCTGATTGCTTTCTAGTATTTCGACTTCAGCAAGGTGAACACAGATGATAAACTCATCATTTGAAGTAGCAATCCACCTATGGTATAGTTCTGTATAGTTATCAATTGGTGTAACGGCAGTGCTCATGACCTTTAATGGTACTTGTTCTTCACTAAAAGGTTTTAAAGAAACTCTATCAGAAGCCTGTATTGCTCTAACTTTAACAGCATTAACTGGATCCCATATTCTATCATACTTGTCATCATCGTACCTGTTTCAGAAAAAAAAAAAATAATTAATACTGAAGCAGGGCAGCAGCTATTTGATTTCTGCACTAATGATCGAATGTTTTCAATAGAGTTTGGATGGTTTTCAGTTGTGAGAATTGGAGGGAAAAGAGAGGGAAATTTTATAAGTTGGTTATTTAAACACAAACTACACATACAAATGTAAGTATTCGGCCCTAATATATACATAATGAATCGGTGGGAGTGAAACATCACAACCAAGCATAACTACCATTAACTAACTTATATGAACCGGTTTGATACATAACCATTCATATCTAATATTAAACTTAGGATATCTAAATAATTACTGTACATAAACATAATATTTACATAAGTCTTAATGATTAATAAACAAGATTAATAATCTAACAGTAGCAAGAGTTATATAATAATAGTAATAAACTTAAAATGCTGACCTGACAGTTTCATTTGTTCCAAAGTTATGTCGATAGTTGAGGATTAATGATGACGGTGGTTGTTGTTTATACATGGCGATATCTAAAGGCCTTAGTTCTAATGATGTAATGAAAGGATCTCCCCGATCTGTGTTAATAAGGCAAACATGTATGTAATCTGATGAGGTCAGATGTATCATCTCATGGAGGACATATATAGCTGGGTCTGAAATATAAACTGTAGCCCAATAATCTGCTTCAATATAAAGATCAAATTGTGGGGGTTTACCTCTAGACACACCGTAATAAAAGGTCACCCTGATCAAATACCTATTATTCTTCCCTTTCTGGGGTCTCAGAGTGTAACAGTTTCGTTCATTTTTGGGAAAGCTTCTAATAGTGTTGTATACACGTGTTCTATAGTTACGAACACGAGGCAGGTCATGACTCTCACCACCTTCTATGAAGCCCTCGTCTGAAACATAATTTATGCCTGTGTCTTCTTGTGTGTAGTTTGACCCACTTCCACAATCTATGCTAATGAAGCCTGCTAAGAAAAAGGTTGAGAACATACACCATCATCTAACACACACATGCATACATATTATTTAGATTCTTACCTGATTGATCATCTTGAGCATAAATCATAGAAGCTACATGAACATACAGAATACAAAAGAAAACTCTCAACACTGTCATTTCCGCAGCTAACGCCTTCTATTTGATAATTTAAGTTGTGGGTCTCTCTATACACACACACACACACACACACACATATATATATATATATATATATATATATATATATATATATATATATATATATATATATATATATGCTTCTCGCTTTCCTTCCCTCCCTTCCACAACTAAATATAGCGACGTTTCACCTTTCTTGCTATTAGACTTAGTCAAATATTAACATGTTCCTAGAAAAAGTAAGATTTTATTTTGTGAAAAAAAAACTGAATGATATGATCGCAATATTCTGAAACTCAGACAAGCCATCAAACCAAACTCTTTTAATCTCGCGAATTATAATCACACAGGAATTACAAAGTATGAAACTATGCCCTTAGTGTACCCCTTTTAAACATAAACTCACACACCCCTACAACTATTCTTAAAATATGTGAGATCACGGGATCAGTGAGGGTAAAGTAATTTGTGAGAGAATCTTGATATGCAAAGAAACAATACATATACTAAATGAATGAAATGTTAGGGTATTTATACATGTGAAAGGGTGTGACCCTTGAGGTATGAACCGACATACCGGTTGGTTAATGTATAACCGCCATATAACTAATGTAACAATAAACTTAATTAGGATATATTATATATATGTGGAAATCAATAATTATGTCTAACAAAATACACCATTTTCCCACAACGAGATTTGAATCATTACCACTTTGAAAGAGCTAGGGACACAAACTCAACATCTTGATACCATTAGGCTACGTTACCTTTGATAGTAGACATACTCAATCCATTGAAACTGTTATCAAAGTTTAAAACTATAGACAACAATGCCAAGAATTGTAGATTTTGCATTTCCAGAATGTCCTCGTAGCTTTTGGAATCATGTACTTGTAGTTAACTCATTTCCAGATTAAAGTATTTTGTGTGTATACGAAAATTAATATTGATAAATAATGAGACATGTAGTTTATGTAAAAACAAGGATGTCTATTTTGAAAACGAAGTAGTAAATTCGTTCATTGAATACTAGGTTAGAGTCCCGTGTTAACACACGGTACATGCCCAAGTCAAATGAAAAAAATTCTATAAAAATTGTAGTATACAAGTTTTATTTATTGAAAGTTACTTGCATGCAAAATATCATAAAAAAGTTTAAAATTACCCAATAATGGATATATGAATAATTAAATGTTTGATTTGACGTCATTTAAAAACAAATAATAAAATAAATAATAACATATTTATTGTAACGTAATGTAAATGAACATTAACATTAACTTAATTCCATTTGATGACGTGGGTCTAAAACGATAGCGGTTAAGTCCCTCGTCGAAAAGATAAGCGAAATTAAGTTGATTAGGAGGCTGCCTGACTTACTGGAGCTGATATAAGGCAGCTTACCTGCCATGCGGAAGCCTCAGGGCTGAAAGCAAATAGTAAAAAACCTTGGAAATGATAAAAGGGGATTTTGGCTTATTGTCATAGCAAAGGACAAAACACCACACAACTCCAAGCTTTGCTTTGGAAATGACAAAAGCTGAAAACATCCTAAAAGGGTAAAGTCTCACTGCAAGGAACCAAAAGAGGGTCAAACACAACCAGGTATGGTAAGGAGGCTACCCTGAGGGAGCTCCTGGGCAGAATTTCGTTGCCTATATAAGGAGACCCTTGGGTAGACATTCCACACACACTTCTCACTTATTCTCTCTACTCTAATACTCTCTACTCCATTATTTCCCAACTCCAAAAGAATACATACTTATTCTCACGCCGGAGTCCAAACGCAGGAGGCTCCCTCCTGCGTTAAGGCTAACGGTGTCTGCTACCTTTGTGCAGGTCCTTCCAGGAGCTTGAAGACCCCTGATCCCATAACTAAATCTGAACCTAAAGCTAAACCTAAACTTAAAACCTAAATCTCAACACAATATACCTTTAACCTACAATCCTAAGCATCTCCTAACCTAATACCGGTCATTTTCCTTGTTGTAGCAACAAGTGGCCCACCGTGGGGCTGTCGCTACTTTGAACAAAACTGTTGAGAGTTTCTACAGTCCCATTTGTTCCTAAGTAACCTCCTTTTGTGATGACTTGTGGAGATAACCGCCTAGGAGGGGGTCTTCCAGAAACTCCGGCCAACAGTCACACCTCAGGTGACGCTTCTGGCCATGAAACACCTGGAACGGACGGACAACAAGTCGAACCGTCTCTAGGAGACATGCTCAACTACCAAACGCCGCCGTCCTCAAGGGCTGTTAACTCGTCTCCTAGAGACGACATGTTGTTGCCAGTTGAACGAATGGACATCACCCTGGAGGGAGTACGAAGAAACTTCTTGCAACTCCGAGACCTCCTGAATGGTTACGTGCGAGAGGAAAGGTCCAGAGGAGTAAGAGTCAGGTTGTCTTACGACGAAGAACCTGTTGTCACCCTCTCACCTGGCCCTCCGTTGCTGGGAACCACTACCTCATCAGCAACTCGACGTGCCAACACAAATCCTCACCCCTACCTTAACAGTCAGGGGGATATCTACTCAGGAGGGGGAGGTCCTAGCAATTCTGTGCTCTCCCCGGGGACCTCAACACTACTCCCCTATGAAGAAGCTTTGAGGTCATTACCTCTGGCCAGCAGTGCTGTGGCTGCCTCCCTTGCGGGAGCAGGAAGTCTTGCTAGAGGATCTGTTATCCCTCCAGGAACAATGTATCCTAACTACTCACAGCCTCAATACTTGCCCTATGTACCAACTTACTTCCCCACATGGCCGGGAGGGTATCCTTGGCAATATCCACCACCTCTGAACCAAGTGCCAGTAACCTCCCTTGCGGGAGGGCAGGGTCTGGGAGTCTCCCAACCCATGGTTCAAACTCCCACGGCCGAAGCTAGGGGCGAGGCTACACCTTCAGAGCCGTACCGACCTAAGTCGTTAGAATGCTTCGCCGAGCATATCGCTCATTTTGATTTCCCCAACAAGATCAAAATGCCAGCCAATGTGAAAACATACGACGGTACGGAGGACCTTTATGATCACTTGAACGTCTTCTCTGGGGCAGCTACTGTAGAAAAGTGGAACAATGCCGAGTGCTGCCACATGTTCATGCAAACCCTGGTAGGACCAGCTCGTCTATGGTTTTGTGGCCTACCAGCTCGAAGCATTTCCTCGTTTGATGATTTAAGGAGAAGTTTCACCTCAAACTTTAACCCCTTAAGGAAGTGCACCAAAGATGCTGCCATATTGCACCAGATCCAACAGGGGGAGCATGAAAACCTCCGCAGCTTCATCGAAAGGTAAAGAGGGAAGGTCTGCAGTATAGTGGTGCCACCGAGAAGATCCGAGTATCAGGATTCATGGGAGCCATTCGTCCCAAAAACTTATTAAGAAGGTTCCATGAAGATGTTCCCCAAACTATGGAGGAGGCATTTGAGAGGGCAGAAGCCTTCCTCCGGGGAGAAGAAGCGTTAACTCGACAAGATACCAGGAAGAGGGATCGAGGGAGCTGGAGAGACAGCTCAACTAGCTCCCGAAGACCTCTCTTCCAACCTTACAACGAGAAAAGATCAGGAAGATCCTTCGACAATTAAAGGAATGAGGAGAGGAGACGATCCCCAAGGTCAGGAAGGTACCAAGAAAGAGAAAGACAAGTTTTCACCGTTCTCACCAAGACCCCTCAGGAGATACTCTCCACGGAGGAAGTCAAGTACACCTTTCGACCTCCCAGACCTTTGTCCAAGCCAGCTAACAAGAGGGATGCCAGCAAGCATTGTGCCTTTAACAATGATACAGGGCATCACACAAATGATTGCTACTAGCTGAAGAAGAGAATAGAAGAGGCTGTCAAGTCCGGGGAGCTATCTCACCTGATTAAAGACATCAAAGGAAGAAGGGATGAAGGGAAGAAAGATAAAGAGGTCAACATGGTCAGTCTCGAAGGGTCCAGCAGGCCAAGAAGGCTCGCACCGAGCCCTGGAACAAACAGTACATCTGTCTTCCTCCTGCTCCCGGCGAACTGATCGTCACACCTATAATAGTGGAGGCTGAACTGGATGGCTTCCCTATAGACAGGGTGTACATGGACTGCGGAGCCTCATCAGAGGTGATGTATGAACGGTGCTTCGAATCCCTGAGCCCAGAGATCAAGTCCAAGCTCAAGCCATCAGACGCCTCCCTGGTTGGTTTCTCAGGGGAACGAGTACATCCCCTAGGGAAGCTCACACTTAGCGTCTGTTTCAGGGATGGAGATTTGTCAAGAACAAAAGAGTTGACTTTCTCTGTTATTAGGTACCCTTCAAGTTACAACGTC
Source organism: Ambrosia artemisiifolia (assembly GCA_032199755.1). Classification (NCBI taxonomy): domain Eukaryota; kingdom Viridiplantae; phylum Streptophyta; class Magnoliopsida; order Asterales; family Asteraceae; genus Ambrosia; species Ambrosia artemisiifolia. Next base: position 1,069,454 of record CM063523.1, read on the forward strand.
CTTATTGGAAGGATGGGGATTGCCACCTTCGGCGCTGTAGTATCAACAACACATGGTTTAATGAAGCTCCCCACTCCTAACGGAGTTGCAACCCTGAAGCCAACTGCTGAGGCTCTTCTGATAGCCTCTGTGGAAGAAACCAAAGACCCCAGGGGGCCAGAGACATCAAGCAGTGGTCCCATCCGGGAGGTCAGCATAAACCCTGCCTATCAGGAGCAGACCATCAAAGTAAACAACTTACTTCCTGATAAGATTATGTGTGAACTAATCAACCTTTTGCAGGAAAATCAAGACATATTTGCTTGGTGCCCTGGGGACATGACCGGCGTCCCTAGAGATATGGCTGAACACTCCCTTAACATAGCTCCCTCGTATAAGCCAGTAGTTCAAAAGAAAAAAAGTCTGCCCCAGCCAGGAGCCAGGCTGCTTGCCAAGAGGTGGAAAAGCTGGTTGAGGCAGGTATCCTAAGGGAGGTCCAGTATCACTCTTGGGTGGCCAATCCAGTCATGGTTGCCAAACAAGACGGATCTTGGAGAATGCGTGTCGACTTCAAGGATCTCAACAAGGCCTGCCCTAAAGATTGCTATCCCTTACTCGAGATCGATTGGAAGGTAGACTCTCTCACCGGTTTCCAATACAAGTGCTTCTTAGATGCCTACAAGGGGTATCACCAAATTCAAATGAAGCAAGAAGATGAAGAGAAGACAGCCTTCCACACCGACAGGGGGATCTTTTGTTATAAGAAGATGCCCTTCGGTTTGAAAAATGCAGGGGCCACCTACCAACGGTTAGTGGACCAAGCTTTCTCGAAACAAATTGGGAAGAATATGGACGCTTATGTAGATGACCTTGTCATCAAAAGCAAGTCTAGGGAGGCCATGATCCAAGACATCCGAGAAACGTTCGACAACCTTCGGAGAATAAACATGAAGCTCAATCCAGTCAAGTGCTCATTTGGGTTCGAGGAGGGGAAGTTTCTGGGCCATATTGTTGGAAAGCAAAGCATCAAGGCAAACCCAAGCAAGGTCCAAGCCGTCCTTGAAATGAAGTCGCCTACCTCAAAGAAGGAAGTGCAAAGCCTAAACGGTAAAATTGCTGCCCTAAAATGTTTCTTGCCTAAATCCGCGGAAAAATCCTTACCTTCCTTTAAAACACTCAAAAATTGTGTTGACAAGAAGGATTTCCGTTGGACAACTGAGGCAGAGGCTGCCTTCCTGGAACTCAAGAAACACATAGCTTCCCTGCCCGAAATGGCAGCTCCTCAGGAAGGGGAGGTAATAACAGTTTATTTGTCTGCAGGGATGGAGGCAGTAAGCTCAGTCCTCCTGGTTGACCGAGGCAAAGAACAAGTTCCCGTCTACTTTTTTAGCAGAGCTCTCAAAGATGCTGAAGTTAACTACACTCCCATAGAGAAGCTCGTGTTAGCACTTGTGCACACTGCCAAGAGGCTAAGACGGTACTTCCAAGCTCACCCAGTAAAGGTCATCACAGATCAACCCATACGATCCATCTTAGAAATACCGGAAGACTCGGGGAGATTGGCAAAGTGGGCCATTGGCCTAGGGGAACACAAGATAGAGTACCTGCCAAGAAGAGCCTACAAGGGATAAGTGTTTGCTGACTTTCTTGCTGAGCTGCCCATCCTGCAGGCAGAAGAGGAAATGAATGAGGTCGAAGAACAGCCTGACCTCAAGGGGAAATGGTGTCTTTTTACCGATGGAGCCTCAAGTGTAGAAGGTTCCGGGGCTGGTCTCGTCATCAAGGACCCCCACGGAACTGAATACACTTATGCCCTCCGTCTAGACTTCCCCTGCACCAACAACGCTGCTGAATATGAAGCCCTCTTGGCCGGGTTAAGATTGGCAAAAAGAATGATGGTGCAAGAGCTGAAAGTCTTCGTTGATTCAAATCTGGTGGTCAAACAAGTAAATGGGGGATACACAGCCAAAGAGCCCTCAATGATTAGGTACAAAGACAAGGTCAAAGAGTTCATCAAAGAATTCAAAGTCTTCACCCTAGAGCAGGTGTCGAGGACCAAGAACAAGCAGGCGGATGCTCTCAGCAAGCTGGCCTCCTTGACATTTGCTCACCTAACCAAGAAGGTCCTAGTCGAGGTACTGAAAGAACCCTCCATTGATGACAAAGAAGTACAAGATGTTGTCACCGAAACAGAATCCACATGGATGACACCCATTATGTCCTACTTGAAGGAAGGGAAGCTGCCTGAAAATGAACAAGAAGCTAAGCGGTGTGTGGTCCCAATCAGAGCAACTACCTCATCAGGGAGGTACACGAGGGTATATGTGGCATGCATGCCGGACCTCGCTCCGTGGTGTCAAAGCTCATGAACTTGGGCTACTATTGGCCCACCATGCACAAGGATGCCTTTGAGACAATCAGAAGATGCAAAGCTTGTCAGTTGCAAACATCGGTAAAAACCAACCCCAAGCATGACCTTGTTCCCATCATCTCGGCATGGCCCTTCTACAAGTGGGGAATGGACATTGTGGGTCCCTTCCCACAAGCTCCATGAAAGCTGAAATTTCTCCTCGTAGCCGTCGACTATTTCACCAAGTGGCCAGAGGTCAGGCCATTGGCTACCATATCAGGGAAACATGTGATAAGTTTCGTATGGGAACAAATAGTTTGCAGATATGGGCTACCCGGAGAGATGGTGACAGACAATGGGAAGCAGTTTGCCAACAAACCCTTCAGCAGCTGGTGCTCCGAGCTAGGCATCAAACAAGTCTTTAGCTCAGTAGCCTACCCCTAGTCCAATGGACAAGTTGAGCGCATGAACAGAAGCATTGTCGAGGGTATTAAAGCAAGGCTAGGAAGATGTGGCAAAAAATGGGTTGATGAACTCCCAAGCGTCCTCTGGGCTATCCGGACCATGGAAAAGACAAGTCACCAAAGGACACCATATAGCCTCGTCTTCGGAAGCGAAGCTGTCATACCAGCTGAAATAGGGGTAAGCTCAGGAAGAAGTGCTCGTCAAGACGCTCGTCACAATCAAAGGGAGGTCCTGCTCAACCTAGACCTTCTCGAAGAATCAAGGGACCAAGCCTCTATCAGGGAGGCACGTTACAAAAAGAAACTTGAAGCCTACTACAACACAAGGGTGAAAAAAGAGGCCTTCAGGCCGGGAGACCTCGTGTTAAGGTGTAATGAAGCCAGCAGGCAGCAAGACGTAGGAAAGCTAGGTCCCCGATGGGAGGGTCCTTATGTCATCAAGGAAGCCCACAAAGGAGGATCCTACAAGCTAGCTGACCCTAATGGCAAAATGATCCTAAGGCATTGGAGTGACAAACACTTGAAACGTTTCTATGTTTAATGGTTGTAACGTCTCTTTGTATTCCAAGAATCATGATTGTTGAATGAACTATGTTTCAAATTATTAACTTGTCGCTTATCTTATCAAAGGGTGAGCCCCTCCTAACTAGGCTCCATGGGATCCGGCGCTATACCTACCCATGAAACGGGGATGAGCTCCCAGGCCACAACTGCTCAACAGGTAACAAGGCTAAGTAACCTTCCTGTATACAGGGTGAGTCCCTAATACAATCCACGACTCCATGGGACAAGTCCTTGGAAGGAATACCTAAACCCATGAAAGAGGGTGAGCTCCTCACACCAAGACAACTCCCACATGTTCATAATACATGAAAACGAACATACCACTAAAAAACCATTTAAAAAAGGTTTAAACATAAACAAACAAGCTGATAGGGTAAGCATTGCATCGGTTCCTTAGCTAAGTATCCTAAGTTGGGTGACTGCAGCATCCACCTTAAGGAGAAATGTTAAAGACATTGCAAACACTATAAACGACAAGTAACAGAGTCAAGACAACCAAACATTAAAACATAACTAAGGCATCACCCCTACAGGGGGAGCATTCCATTAAATACTACAATAAAACGCCCCAAGGGCTAAGTACAATAAGAGTTCAACCACAAAAGACATTTTAAACACTAACAAAGTCTAAACAAGGTTGGATCATGGGGTAGCAGAATCTTCGGCTTCATTGGTGGCATCGCCCTCACCGGTGGAAGCCAAGGTTTGGTTACCAACATCATCATAGAGGCAATCGGTGTCAAGACCTGCAAACGGATCATCTTCGCTGGAAGGAGGGATAGACTCAACCTCCAGAGCTTGAAGGAGGGAAGGACTCTCAAATACCTGCTCCAAATTAGGAACCTTTGAAGAATCAGCAGGTTTTGCACGTTTAGAACTACCCTCCCCACCATCAGCTCCATCCAACATGTTCTTGAGAGGCCTTTTTGACACATAGGAGCTGAACACCTCATCGGCCACATCCTTCTTCAAACCCTCTGGCTCCAAATCTTGCAGGAAGGAGAGGGGTTGCTCAGAAGCCTTGGCAATGGCTGAGACATAAGGATAAGTGGCAAGCTCCATCGCCTTCACGGCGCTCACAAACTCCTCCCCAGATGAAGGCTTAAAAGACGACAGCTCCTCAAGTACTTGACCCTCCTGAGCCGCTTTAAAACCGGCTTGAATCCCTCCATGGCGACCAAAAGATATGGCTTTTGCATAAATGTCTGCCAGAGGAGCATTAAACTCTTGAGAGTGCAGGAGGTTGGTAACAAAACGGGCCACACCCTTGGAGATTAGCCACTCCCTTTCCTCAGTTAAATGGTCCACCTGGACCCGGAGCTCCATTCCCACTTTCTCCACCGCAACCTGCTCCTGTTTAACTGCCTCCCTAGCCCGTGCCAACCCTGCCCTCTCCTCCGCCACTTTAGCCTTCTCGTCGTTCAGACCCTTGAACATTTTGTCAAACTTCTCCTTCTCCAAACTAAGCTGGGTCCTAGACACAGCCAACTCATGAACCAAATCCTTCTCCCGGGCAACAAACCTTGCCAACTCCTCCTTCACCTTCACCAACTCAACCTCATGCTCTTCATAAACGGTCTACACTTGTTCTCTTCTCAGCATCAATTCTCCCCACCTTGCCATACCGTCGGGGAACAAAGACAGAAATTGACCAAAATGATAATACATTTTCTTCATCACATCCTTATCCATCCACTCTTTGTGAAGCTCCCTCTCGGCATCAGAGACACAATGGTCAATCAAATCACGACAAATAGAAGCTTTCTTCAAAAGATCAGAAGCTTTAATATCCCAGTCTGGCACAAATACTCCTTCACTACGCTCCTTCTGGTCAGGAGCGTCGGAAACCTCCCTAACAACAGCTTTAGAACTCTCACCCCCTTCGGTCTGCAACAATTTTGGACTAGTACCCTTAATCACCACATCCTTCGGCTTCTTGAAGACAGTATCATCCTTCTTTGGGGAAGACAATGTAAGCTTGCCCTTCCCTGGGGCAGGAGAATACCCCAAGGCAGAGGCTATAAAAGAAGAATCTTGGTCTTCATCTTCAAGGACCAATGGAACAGCAGAAGAGCTCCCCTGACTTGAGGAAGCAGTCTGAAGTCGCTTACTGGAGCGACGGACGGTAACAGACTTCTTCCCCGATGGTTCCACAGCAGCAACAGAAGATGTAACCACACTTGTATATTCCCCCTGAAAACGGACATGCTCAGTTTTCACCACCACATTCTGGCCCTCAGCAACATTCCGAACTTTGAACTTCACATCAGCGATGTCATCTAGAGCCAGGAAGTGCAGAGTACTCATCTCTGCAAAAAGAATAATGGTTAGATAATACAATAACAAGAAGGATGCCAAAGAGGAGCCAGGGAGACACATACCCTCCCCACCATGATAGATCACCGGGTCAGTCTCAGGATCATCCCAGTTAACACTTAGCCCCACCATCACCATGAAATCCTCAGGAAAGGTTCGGAGACGAGTAGGAAAACTACGAAGTTTCTCCAACAATTCTTGGTCAAGAGTGTCAGGATCGGGTTCCTTCTCGTTTAGAGGAGCATCCGAAGACCTCCAAGGAGCCTTAAAGGGTAGAAAATCAGCGTTCAAGAAAAAGAACTTGTCTTTCCAAGGAGAAACAAGCCCAATCACACTGGAAATGAGGGCTGGTTCACATTGAGTCTTCTCAATAGTAAACCAGTTCCCATTTTTGGCCAACCTAAAAAACCGCCGGTACATAGCCACAGAAGGCTCATAACCAAGGCAACGATATACTATTTCGAAGTGCAAAACCCTAGCAACTCCGGAGGGACATAGTTGATCAAGAGAAAGTTGGTGATACTCTAGAACATTCAGAAAAAACTTAGAAAAAGGATACCTAAGGTTACCCTGGTCAAACTGACGTGTATACACGGCCACCTATACACGGCCACCTTGCCAGAGGGAACAGAGGTCACAGGGGTTTTCCCCTTCGGAACAGAAGGATCAAAAGATAAGGGAATACCGATCTCGGTACAGAACCGTTCGGCATCGGACTTGGACAAACGGGTGAACTGGGATGCAAGATCAGTTTTCGACATAATGAAAAACAAGTGTGACAAGGGAAGAGTTTGCTTACCAGGATTTATAGGAAAAGGAAGGGTTCACCGGTTAAGGAAGGATCGTGGGAGAGAGAAGCCGGTTTTCCAATTGAGGAAGTAAATGAAGGGTAAAAGGAGGGGTTATCCCCTTTATAAAGAATTTAAAATTTGAATTAATTGATCTTGGGCGGTTACCAAGGGAAACCGTCACTCAGCTGTCCCATAGGATGACATCAGCCTAGCTCCTTGTCAAATCAGCAGTCATTTTGAGCAGCTGATGTGATAAGCGCCTGCTCCCAAGGAAGCAATAATGGCTAGAAATATTATTTAAAAATACGGCTATCATGACAAATGCAAGGCCAGAAACTTGCACAAAATTTAATAAAGGAAGAAGTATGACACCAACGCTCCCATAAGGGAGCTCGGGGTCTAACAGATTACCCGGCGCCAACATAAGCCTGAACGGTATTGCCACCGGGGAAAACGACAATTTACAAGTCACAAGCACTTCTAACTTCTTTACAAATGCTTATGACTGGGGGGCTGATGACGTGGGTCCTAAAACGATAGCGGTTAAGTCCCTCGTCGAAAAGATAAGCGAAATTAAGTTGATTAGGAGGCTACCTGACTTACTGGAGCTGATATAAGGCAGCTTACCTGCCATGCGGAAGCCTCAGGGCTGAAAGCAAATAGTAAAAAACCTTGGAAATGATAAAAGGGGATTTTGGCTTATTGTCATAGCAAAGGACAAAACACCACACAGCTCCAAGCTTTGCTTTGGAAATGACAAAAGCTGAAAACATCCTAAAAGGGTAAAGTCTCACTGCAGGGAACCAAAAGAGGGTCAAACACAACTAGGTATGGTAAGGAGGCTACCCTAAGGGAGCTCCTGGGCAGAATTTCGTTGCCTATATAAGGAGACCCTTGGGTAGACATTCCACACACACTTCTCACTTATTCTCTCTACTCTAATACTCTCTACTCCATTATTTCCCAACTCCAAAAGAATACATACTTATTCTCACGCCGGAGTCCAAACGCAGGAGGCTCCCTCCTGCGTTAAGGCTAACGGTGTCTGTTACCTTTGTGCAGGTCCTTCCAGGAGCTTGAAGACCCCAGATCCCATAACTAAATCTGAACCTAAAGCTAAACCTAAACTTAAAACCTAAATCTCAACACAATATACCTTTAACCTACAATCCTAAGCATCTCCTAACCTAATACCGGTCATTTTCCTTGTTGTAGCAACACCATTCAAAACGAATAATATTATCTTAGTGCCATTCAAAACCAATAACTACTTTCGGCGCCAAGCTTTTGAATATACACCAAATTCTCATTATCTGAATGTCATTCAAAACCGATAACTATTTTCCACAAAAATATAGATAATCATGGAAAGTCAATGAAGTCTTTCAGTCATCCGATATCGGATCTACCAAAATCCGAAACACTAACTCCATTCCAATCAATAATCAAAACACAAAAACATTCACCCTTCATAAAGAATACCGGAAATATAAATGATCCTCAAAAACATGAAGAACACTAAGGGGAATATTGATGAACATACCCAACCAACACCACCAACCAAAGCTTCGGCCAAATCCCATCCACTCCATAAACAATATAGAATCAGATTATCAAACATGAACAAATTATTATATTGGTTAACCGTAACTTAATCTAAAACATGAAAAAGCATGGAGTTTGATCTAATGCCTTAGGGCTACGGATCTTCAAACTAATAAAATATAGTATTAGAACATGCTTAACAAACGGCCTTAACAATCAAAACTACACAACCCGGCACATGATACAATCAAATAATTATATCCAAACGTACAGTGTGTGCATTTTCTATTTATGAAGCAAAGACGGTAGAGGAATAACTTAAATCGAAATGTAAACTGAATAGGATATCTGTATATAGTTACATATAAAGAGTAAAAGAAATGTTTTAATAAAGTATTGAAAATGGAAACATGGTTATTGCAAATAAATGTATATATTTTAAGAAATAATTTACCGCATTTAAATTTAATCAAAATTCAAAATTTGTTTTGAAATTTGAAAATTCAAACATGGGTCAATTTGGAGCTCCATGGGTATGTGTATAAAGTTGAAGCATGATGTGGCACTCTAGGAAGGGGACACTTCACCCCCTAGTTACTCTTTTATTATATAGGTAGATGGGTCGAACCATATAAATGACAATGATTGGGTGAAACATCACAAGTCTTCATGAAACTTTAGTACTATTACACTTAGTACTTCTTATTAAGGCTGGCAATATTAGACACGAACACGACACGAACCTACATGATCTTAATAGATTTCGTGTCTAAACATGTTAAAGACCTGTTAACATGTTAAAAATTTTGTTTAAAAAAATTATATATGGGGTGGGGGTATACCTTATACATATGCAAACTAAAAATGAGGAAACCTTAATTTGCAATTTACAAAACATAGAGTCTAGACATATACACCGCTCAGTCTTCCCTCCTCTTTCTTCTCAACTCCACCGTCCCCGTCCACCGTCTCCGTCATCTGTCCACCGTTCCCGTCTGTTGTTACCCATCACATGTCTGCCTTCTTCCCAACGTCACTCAGTCTCTCTTTCATAGGTTTGTGGATACAATTATAGGGTTACTGTTTGTAAAACAGGTTCTTGTCTTATCACGTTAACACATTATAAATAGGTTCATGTTCGTGTTTAGAAAAAATGACACGATAAGTTATCATGTCGTGTTTGTGTTTAATTATTTCGTGGCCGTATCTTTTCGTGTTCATGTACGTCTTAATCGGTCGTGTCTGATACGATATGCCAACCCTACTTATTAACCGATATATATATTTTTTATATATTGATAAGTGCATTTTAGGCTCACATTATTTTTTATTAATAAGAATGTAAATGCATTAAAATTATTATAAGATGTACCATTTTAATTAGTTTTTCTACTCTATACGTTTTCATATATATATATATATATATATATATATAAAAGAAGTTTATTATGATAAGTAATGTATCTAAAATGGAGAAAGTGATGCATCATTTTAATTAGTTTTTCTACTCTATACGTTTTCATATATATATATATAGGATCCGGATAATTTGAAAACTCCTCTGAGTTGCGAGAACTTGAAAACTCCTCTAACCCAATAATATCATGACACATAGGCTTGGTAGGATTATTTTATTGAGGGGCATTTGTGTCAATTACTTTATACCCCACCCAACCCTTCCCCCCACCTTTTTAATATGCAGAACCCCTCTCTCTCTCTATCTCTCACACATACACACACACATACACCTCTCTCTCTCTCTCTTCTCTCTCGTCCATTCTCTCTCTAAAACACACACACCAGACACATACTCTCTCTCTCCTTTCTCTCTCTCTCTAAAGAACAGACTTGAAGAACAGATCTGAAGACGATGGTGACGATGGTGGATCGTTTGGTTGTTTGGACAGATCTGAAGAACAGACCTGAAACAGGGGGGTCACGATGGTGGGTTTTGATGAAGACGATGAACAGGGGGTGATGAAGGGTGGTGGGACGACGGTGGTTCACGGTGGTTTGAGGGGTGGTGAAGGGGAGACGGTGGTGGATCTGAAAGATTTTGGAGGTGGATCTGAAAGGTTTGGAGGTGGATCTAACGATTTTTGTTGGTGGTGACGGTGGGGGAGGGGTTTTCTGCAGAGGGGTTTTGAAGATGGGGTCGATGGTGACGATGATGAAGATGACGGTGGCTGAGGGTGGTTGACAGAGGTGGCTGTGGGGGTTGAGGGGGTTGAGGGATGGTGGTGGCTGTGGGGGTTGTGGGTGTGAGGTTTTGAGGGGTGGTGGTGGCTGTGGGGGTTGAGGGATGGTGGTGGCCGAGGGTGGTTGACGGAGGATGGTGGTGGTTGAGGGTGGTATCCGACTTCCAAAGGTATTTATTATTATTTCCTGTTATTATTATTATTATTATTATTATTATTATTTATTTTTATTTTTCTGTGCATTTTTTATTTTTGTGTGAAATAATGAGATGGGTTTTTTGTTTAAACACAGATCTGTTTTAGATGATTGGAGGTGGTGTTTTCACAGTGGCGTTGGTGTTTTTTGATGATGATTTTTGATGATGAAGAAGGATGGTAAGGATGAATGTTTTTTACACTGGTGTATTTGTTTTGAGTTAGTTTTTTAGATGTAGGTTGTGTATATAATTTGGAGTAAATATGTTTTTACATTTTGGTGTTTTTGTTGTTTTTAGGCAACTTTGTTGTTTGTTTACATTGGTGTAACGGATATAGTACATGGATGTTTTCGTTTTTTACAGTGGTGTAATTCAAATGTATAGATGTTTTTGTTGATGTTTTTGTTGGTCATTATTTCAGTGGTGTAATTCGATTTGCATAGATGTTTTTGTTTGGTAGATGTTTTTGTTGCTTTTTACACTGGTGGAAAGATACAATGGCTTTCACGATTATAAGTATATTTTCGAGTTTACACTGGGGTAAATAATTCAAAATATTATTTTTAGGTTTTACACTAGTGTAAATAATTTTCATATAGGGATATGGATGCACAGATTTTGAATTTTGAATATTTGTTATTTTTGTTTTAATAAAATTAATGAATTAAAAAATAAAATAAAGTTAAAAAAATTATGATATTTTAATATTTTTAATAAAATATTAATATGATATTATATTGTTTTATTCTCTCTCATGGGGTATTTTACTTAAATACCCTTTACCCCTATTATTTTAATTAAAAAATCTAAATGGATTTAATAACTCATAAAAAGACAAAATAAAGATAAGATGAAATCTCATCCGTTGGATGCACAAGATCAATGGTCTAGAAGAGTGGTTAAGTTCTCGCAACTCAGAGGAGTTTTCAAAGTATCCTAACCCTATATATATATATATATATATATATATATATATGAAAGAAGTTTATTATGATAAGTAATGTATCTAAAAGGGAGAAAGTGACGCATCATCATATTAGAAAGCCATAAATGCAATTAATCTTGAGACTTGAATTAGTTTAATATGTTAGTGCACTTCGTGTATATCCATAGGTACCGATAGGTCGATATTAGTCATAGGCATGATTATATAATCATTTATGTATGTTTTGGATCTTAACATGTAGCACTTTAAGTGTTTTGAGGTATTTTGAGATTTAGTGTAATAGTCTAGGCGTGTGAGGGAGTCATACGCTTGGCACCCTAGGCGTATGACCCCACCCTAGGCGTATGAGGGTCATACGCATGGAACAGCCCAGGCGTATGACACTCAACTTATAAATACCACTCATGTTCTCTCATTTTGCAACTTTTGCCAATATTCTAACAAGGTACTGCCCATTTGTGTGTGTGCTCTCATATTATTATTATTATTTCATAAACATACACCTATAACAACTAATTAGATCATTGATTCCGCCCTTGATCCGTTACACGCGCGATGCTAATATCTTGTCCGATCGATCCTACAAGTGGTATCAGACCCGAGGCTCATATCACATGGGTTATTATAGTGGTTAGCATCAAATCTGAAAGGTTTCAAGCAATTGTTCATAGAAATCTCGTTTTTGACCCGTTTGGTGCACAAATGTGGTTTTTGGTGAATTTGGATTGATTTTGATGTTTTGATTGTTTATTTGATTGCATAAACATGTTTAGAAGCTGATTTTGGATAGATCTATATCAACTTTTCAACAAAATGAATCAGTTATGAGATTTTAGTGAAAAACTTATAAGTTTGTTCTTAATTGTTTTGGATTGATTTGGATTCAAATTCGTGTTTTGATGTGGTTTTTGGTAGCTATACGTATTTAGAATCCAATCCCGCATAAAACCTGATCATTTGATTGATAAAAACAAGTCCAGATCGAAAAACTTGTTCTTCAAGCTTTCAAACCTTCATTTTTGTCAAAAACAAGAAAAATATGCAGTTCAGGCGTATAAGTATCTCTCACGCGTATGACGATCATACGTGTGCTACCTTAGGCATATAACACTCATACGTGTGCCACCTCAGGCGTAGGACACTCATAGGTGTGCCACCTCAAGCGTATGACACTCACACATGTGACATCTCAGGCGTACAACACTCATACACATGCCACCTGAGGTGTAAGAGACTTATACTTGTGAAAATTTTCATACACATGACCTTCCTACACCTAGTTGACTTTCTTTGACCAAGTTAACATTCTTTGACCTTAGTTGACTATCTTTGATCAAAGTCGACTTCCTTTAACCAAAGTTGACTTTTGTTAACCAAATTTGACTTTTGTTGACCGAGTTGACTTTCTTTGATGAGTTTGACTTTCATTCACCGAGTTTGACTTTTGTTTGACCAAGTTTGGCTTGTTTGACTGAGTTGACTTTCTTTGATCAAGTTTGACCTTCATTCACCGAGTTTGATTTTTGTTGACCAAGTTTGACTTGTGTTGACCAAGTTGACTTTCTTTGATCGACTTTGACTTTCATTCACCGGGTTTAACTTTGGATGACCAAGTTTTACTCTCAATGACCAAGGTTGACTTCTCGCTTAAAATCAAAATTCGAGTTGACCAAAATTTGACTTTTGTTGACCGGAGTTGAGCTTTTTACTACACCTCTAAAATGACCTATCCTAATAAATCATGGAACTATTTTATCCTAATCATCCATGCTAATAACATACGACGGATTGGAAAATGTGATCCATTCTTTCAAATTCCACATCAACAAAAGGTCAAGATGATAGATCAGTGGGGACTCGCCATTGCCCTTCATTTATACCCCTAGATTTAAGTGTCTAAGCAAGCAAAAAATAGGTCCTTAGGCCCTAAGTGCTCATTAACAATTAACAATAAAAATCGATTAACAATTAACAAAAGAAGGTCCTTGGTCCTTAATTGCAGGGCTAACGAAGGCAGTTTCTCGTGGAGGTCCTGAGTTAATGGAATATCAATTCGGTTATATATTTTGGGCCCACTAGTCGGAAGCCCGCGCGATGCAGCGGGGTACAAATCACCTAAAAAAACTTCATCAATCCATGGTTTCATGACCATTTTGTCATTCCAATATGTACAAAATTATCAATAAATAAAAAAATTTACTCCTTTTCAAAAACCCTTTTGACCCGATTCAATTTGCCCAACCTGGCATTAACATGACAAAAGTATCAAAGGAATTTTAAATCGTAAATATAGTGCAATCTCATAAAGAGATGCCATTTTGTATTGAAGTATTAATTTATACAACTTTTAGGCATATTTAAAAAATAGCAAGTTCACCACTGCCAAGATAAAGAATTAAGATCAATCACATAACTAATTACAATTTATTGTACCAACCGGTGAAATTACATACATTTGTTCCAATAACTTTTGTAATGTTGAAATTCAAAATATATGATTAATAAAAGGAAAGTTTTCAAATGATGAGGTATAAAAACAAAAGCGAGGTATAAGGTTAATAGATTTATAGGGGGCATCGCAATGTAATATAAAGATAAGGAGAGTTTGATGCACTACAATTTTACATAAAAGATTAAGCATGCAAAAACAACAGCAATTGTATTAATTACTCAACAACCCTTTTTATTTGCAACAGAAAAAACCATGTTATTGTGGTTAGATATGTATCTTTTCCAACATGAATTTGAAACTAATAATATAATTGTTCACCTTAACATCATCATCCTTCTTAATTTGCCTCAAATTCGTCCTTATCAACCTGAACCTGTTTCAAGAGAAACTAATAAGCTTCATACACATTTGCTAATAATAAACCAATTCCTCAAAAGTAATTAAACTAAATCAACAATGCTATGTATGTCCATGGGAAAGCGTTATGCTTTAACAAAATTTTAATTTCCCACACCTCATAAAGCAAGGACTAATGTTGTTTCCATGCCAATACAAGTTAAAGCTCCTAAATGCAAACATAAATAATCAAATGTCACAACTGTTTTCAAGTGTGTGACACAATTTTTAATCATATGTTTTTTCCTCCCCTTCAAAACTCCAATATCCATGAACCATGTAAAGCAATAACATTGATCGATGAAAACATATGTACCACTAAGTTATATCAGTGAAATTCAAATAAAACAAGTAAAAAACCATATGAATTACAATAAATTAAAGATTAAGAAGAAAAAAACAAACTTGATTGATTGATTACACTGTGTGTAGAGAACATACTTTTTTTAAAGAAAAAAACAGAGAATAAGGATCAATGGAGTACCAAATGTTATAGTTTTACTTGGTTTATATAATGTTATGTTTGCTTGAGTTAAAAGAGACGATCCATAAAGCTAATTATTGCACAGCAACAAAGTTGGTTAGGGTTAGTGAGATTAATAATGATAATAAACACTCAATAGTAATAACAATAAACACTCAACAATTTCTAAACTGATATAACATAAATCTTGAATCTTGAAGTTCTTCTCATAAATTTGTATGTATGAAAATATGAATTAAAATAAAATACAAGTTTTACACTTGTAGTAATATTATGTTAAGAAATTGTATATATATTTTTCATTGAAATCTGTAAATGTAATCATAACGAATTTAAAAAGATGAGGAAGTATAAATACTATCTATACTATATTATAAAGCATGAGAGAATGATACCCACCAAATTTAAGAAAGTACAAACTTTTATCCTTATAGTGCAACAGTTTAATGAAGTGAGTAAGGGTGCAAAATAGTCTTCTTACATGAGCATTAAAGTGAAAAATGAGTTATTTAATAAATTGATTAGTAAATTAAATTGCTTTAAATTAGATAATAGTAATATCTCATCATATTCTTGTAACATGATAATAATTAAAAAGAAGAAAGTAAAGAGATGCAACTCCTTATAAAATTAAATGATTTAGTAATTACTTGAGAAAACTAAACAGACAACAAACTCGTATAAATTAGTTTTCTTTATTCATAAAAAGAATGGTTAGACAAAGGTGAATGTAAAGGGAAAGCAGCCAAGCAAGATGCTTTCCTTTTGAATATATCGAAAGAAGTGAATGTGTTTTGGCAAGCAAGGTTACTCAAATGTTATATGTTTTGTTTCCACTTTAGTTATGTTTGTATGTATTTTTGGATTAGTTTTAGAAAGATGATTTATTTTTGTTCATACAAGACATCCTTATCTACTCTTGTTCTAATTTGATGATTTGTAGGAGCTTCAACTTTTATAAACATGTATATGTATGTATTGTGATATATATTTTTGACATGATTTTTCTTCTCTTCAATTTGACAAATACCTATTTTGCCTTAGCCATTATAGCCTTGTCAAATATATTAAAAGATTTAGATTAACTATATTATCAAATCATGTATAGATAACTATATTATGGTGGGAAGTTAAAATGAGATCAATGTTGATAATGCTTTATATATATATATATATATATATATATATATATAGTATAAGGATAAACGGAAAACCCTCCTAAATTGGAAAACTTTGGAAACTCTAACCTCCCGAAATTTTTTTTATATGAAAATTTTAGGGTATGTAATATACATGATTTTAAGCATTTTGAGCCAAAAAAATCAAAAAAGCGCCGAGTACTTTTTTTTTAAAAAAATAAATAAGTTTTTGGGTAACGCATTGTTAACACATGTTAATCGCTAACATGTGTTACCTGAAAACTTTTTTTTTATTTTTTTTTAAAAAAAGTGTTCGGCGCTTTTTTGATTTTTTTGGCTCAAAATGCTTAAAATCATGTATATTACATGCCCTAAAATTTTCAGGCCCTAAAAAGCTCGGGAAGTTAGAGTTTCCAAAGTTTTCCAACTTAGAAGGGTTTTCCATATATCCATACCCTATATATATATATATATATATATATATATCATATAGTATAGGGTTAGAACTCGTGAATAAAGTAATATACAAATGATGTAGTCAATATAAAACCACAAAAATCAAATCTTAGTCTCATATGGTGGATGAACATATATTTATGTTAACATATGAAAAGTTTAACAATGTATAAGATAAATTATTCACATCTAATGGATTATAACATGTTTACGGGTTACAATATGTTGAGGTTTGCTGAAAAATATAAAATACTTGCGTTATGTCTCTTATTTTATAATATTTGAATATGGGGTTTTTAACTAGCTTAAAAACATATGATACAGTTTTATAATAATAGTTTGCTGAAGAAAAGAAACAAAATATCCCATGCCTAAAGAAAGTTAGTTAATAAGAAAAAAAAAACATTTCGAACTATTATAATTTGCACTTCTGGTACAATAATATAAATCATGGTTGAGCATCATTATTATACCTATCTATGGCGTCATAGACTATCATTAATCAATGCTATAATCCTTTCGACCCATATATTATTCTAAATGTTTGGGCCAGCTGATTGAGTTTTATAGATGAGATTGAAGTTAAGTCAAATATGTCATGGATGCTGTTATCTAAGTCGCAATAAAGACTAACCTCAAGATTTGTGTCAAAGTTATTGAAGATGGTCTATAAAGAGTTAAGAGTCTAAATTTACAAAAATATTTTTAATTGATTTACAAATTTGACATGATGTGTAATTAATATAAAACATGAAAGTTCAGCAGCCAGAGCCTTTATGTTGTAGCAAAGTGTTATTATCACCATATTAGTCCATCATAATGTTCATTAACCTTGATAAGGACATACTTTTATAAGCCTTTATGAGTATGATGATGATTTGTATAAGGAACGTGTTATAAACCATAAAGTTTGCTATTTTGTTTGATTGAAATTTGGGAAATTATGATTAAGAATTAGCAGCAAGAGCATATGAATCAATGTCATTTTTTTTTCGCCGCCACATCGCGCGGGTTTCCCACTAGTTTCATCAAGTATATATATTTACTTAGGTCGCATTTTCAACATATATCGTTATTTACAAACTTAAAACCCTAAATGTAGACTAGACATCCTAGATGCCTTAGAATAAGAACCCTAGACTTCTTAAGCTTAAATACTTATTTTGGGACACTTTAAACTTTAGGTTGAAATGTTTGGATTTGCTCACTTGCACTCGCTCGCGTAGTTAATTTATTATTTGACGAAGGTGATAATATCTTTCCCCTTTTTCATGTTTTACTCTTTTGGGGCTACTCATGTACACTATGTCTAAATGAAATTCTTTTACTAAATATAATTCTCATGTGTGTTTGCTTTGTGTTAGTTGTGTGTATTTATGACTTGTCAATATCATTAACCGTTTGGGCCTGTCATATCAATGAACTGTACTATGGTATATACCCTTTGTTGACTATGTTGAGAGACCTTGGTCATTGTTATGTATGTCATTATTACTGTCAATAGCGCATACTATATATAAATTCCATGTCACACTGTCTTAGGGTTGGTTTTGACCCGGATACTGTTTATTACATAATTGCAAATGGTACCGCTCATGAACTGCTAAACACTTTTTCTACTATATGTATTCAAAACAGTGTATGCTCACCAATACATTTTTGTATTGACATATACTATTTTCGTACATGTTTCAGGTTGTTTTGAGACGCTTCTTTTAAGCTTTTGGATTTATATTTAGGTTTTGACTTCATTGTATTTTAGCTAAACTTGTCACTTTAGAACTATTGTATCCTGTAATTTCCTTTCAATGTAATAAATTATTCAATTCAATGTATTCAAATTTACACTTTTAGTCCATGAGCTATTGAACAATCGTCACTAATTGACACCTCGATGATTCCGCCATCGGTTGGGGTGTTACAATCAGCCTGATCAATTGACCTAATTCCTCTTTCTGTTTGATTCTGCTCCTTATCATTGGTATCAGGGCGCCGATCTTGGCACTCGGATCGCCTTCTATCAGTCAACCATCATAACTATCACCTATCGCCACCGTTCACCACCATTACCCACCGTCTTCTTGGTCAATTCTGATCATCCCTTTCTTCTTACTCTGTTTTTCTTTCACTGATTCTTTTCATTTCTAAACCAGAATTGATTAAGTGTTGATCAATTCACTCCTTGGGTCAATCAATCTATGATTTGTCCATTCCAAAACCATATTCAATTCTCGATCTTTGATTCATTCATTACAATTAACCATGACTACTCGGAGTCGATCTGAAATCAAAAAATCAACAATAGAGAAAACTGTTGAAAGTCAATCAGTTTCTTTATTGAAATTCGATGCATTCATGCATAAAATAGAATCGATTTTTGCAAACCTTAACGCTAGTGTTCAAGCTCTATTAACCAAGCTTAACACTGGTTCAACCAGTACTAGGGATGTTAATGGAAGCTTCAATTCTCTTAGTGCGCCTATAACAAGAACAGAACAGTTGCACCGTATTGGAAAGATTGATTTTCCAAAATTTGATGGACTGATGCGGATGATTGGTTGTATAAATGTGAGCATTTCTTCAATGTTGATGAAACTCCAGGGAATTGGTCACATATATAGGTCACATAGGAGGGTACTCAAAGGTTGGCAGTATAACCACCTAGTGCTGTAAACGAGGCGAGCCAGGGTGAGTTCGAGCTAAAGCTAGAAACTAAACAGGCAGCTCAGCTTGGTCGAGCACAAGCTCGGAGTTAAACGAGTCGAGCCAAGCTAGGCTCGAGGCCGGCTCGATTTGAAAAAGAGTCGGCTCGTCTCATCTCTAGTCGTTTCAAATCGAAGTTTTTCAGCTACTTTTCTTCTAGCTTCTTTCGAGCGAGCTACAAACCGAGCTGCGAGTCCCGAACTTTTTGAACAAACATTGTGTTCGTTGATAATTATTTGATCTCTGATTGTTCTTGATATCCAACAAGAAGAGAAGAACATAACGGAACGGTAATTAGGAAATGAAAGCTAATCTAGGAGCTTAGTTAGGGAGAGCAAGATTTGAGGGATCATGCCATACTACAAGAAATTACAATTAATGTAAATATACTAACAGTTTATCTTGAGATATTCTAACAGTTTTGGTCCTGACTCACCTAGTTCCTTACTTCCAAGCATATATTTGTTACAAGAAAAGCACACACCATAATATACGTGTTTTATATGAGCATTTGACATGACTTAATAGTTTTAAGACTTCACTATCTTGGCTTTAGATCATCCACACCTTCCAAGTTCAAGGATATAGATTCACTTTGTCTAGTTTTTTCTGTTTGCAAACAATGTTTGAGATCCATCGCCACCTCGGTCATGGTTGGCCTTTCGATGGACGTCAAGGAAACACAAGAAATTGCAGTTTCTACGACCTTCCAGGCAGTATTGATGTCAAAACGACCCTCTAGTCTTGAATCAATTATAGTTTCAACATTTCCTTCTTCAACATGTGATTGAACCCAGTTAACTATGTTTATGCCCTCTGATATTGCTTTTCGGCCTGTAATCAACTCCATGAGTAGCACCCCGAAGCTATACACATCACTTTTCTCCGTCAACCTGCCAGTTGAGTGATACCTGCATTTCATGTTTCGACGAGAAGTTGTAAGCTCCTAGTACCAAGTTTCCAGGAAGTATAATTATTGCATCTTATTTATCAACTATTCAATAGAATTTGTCAATCAGTTAACTTAAAAAGTGAGATAAATGTTAGAAAAACTCACTCAGGGTCAAGGTACCCAAAAGTGCCCGCAACCTTTACTGATGATGCATGAGTGGCATCTTCATTAGGATAAGCTCTGGACAACCCAAAATCGGCCAGTTTTGCCTGGAAACCTTCATTCAACAATATGTTTGAAGACTTCACATCTCTGTGAACTATTGGTGGCCTGCATCCATGATGCATGTACGCTAACCCTATAATATACACCCATGAATGCTAAATTTGTTAAAGCAGCTGATTCTTAAAAAAATCGCATAAGTACAAACTAGTATGAAGAAACGTAATGGCTAACCTTCTGCTGCATCACATCCAATTTGTAACCTTCTTTCCCAGCTCAAGACATTTGGACTTCCATCTGAGCAATCAAATAAAATGTAAAGCAATCAGTTCAAGACACAGGACACTAGAAATATGTAGTTAACTACTCCCATTACCAAATAGATGCTTTTCTAAGTTCCCATTAGCCATGAGATCATAGATGATTCCTTTGTGGTTGCTGTCATCGCAGTACCCAACAAGTGAAGTTATGTTTGTATGACGAACTTCCATGAGAAGCTTGACCTGGAGATGAAAATTTCTTATCTTTTAAATTTGAACAAGTCATGTATTGCAAAAGAATGTGCTTCCATGTTCTTTTCGTAGGTTAGAGGGGGGGGGTCTCTGATATGAATAATATGTTCCGGGACTAAAGTGTAATAATGAAATAGTGCAGGGGCTGAATGTGTAACAGTCTTCAGTCAAAGGTCAATAATGATAGTTGTTAGCTGTTAGAAATTAGGCAGGAAAGTTAGTTGACTGCAGTTATGTTTGTAAACGTCTATAAAAGTCGATTAACAGCTAATAATATGATCAGCCTGATCAATTGACCTAATTCCTCTTTCTGTTTGATTCTGCTCCTTATCATTGGTATCAGGGCGCCGATCTTGGCCCTCGGATCACCTTCTATGAGTCAACCATCATAACTACCCCCTATCGCCACCGTTCACCACCATTACCCACCGTCTTCTTTGTCAATTCCGATCATCCCATTCTTCTTACTCTGTTTTTCGAAACCAGAATTGATTGATTGTTGATCAATTCACTCCTTGGATTGATCAATTTGTGATTTGTCCATTCCAAAACCATATTCAATTCTCGATCATTGATTCATTCATTCCAATTAACCATGACTACTCGGAGTTGATCAGAAACCGAAAAATCCACAATAGAGAAAACTGTTGAAAATCAATCAGTTTCTTTATTGAAATTCGATGCATTCATGCATAAAATAGAATCGACTGTTGCAAACCTCAATGCTAGTGTTCAAGCTCTATTAACCAAGCTTAACACGGGTTCAACCAGTACCGGAGATGTTAATGGAAGCTTCAATGCTCTCAGTGCACCTGTAACAAGAACAGAACGGTTGCACCTTATTGGAAAGATTGATTTTCCAAAATTTGATGGAACTGATGCGGATGATTGGTTGTATAAATGTGAGCATTTCTTCAATGTTTATGAAACTCTAGAGAATTTCAAGCTGAGGTATACTGCAATATACCTGGAAGGGAAGGCTGTTAAATTGCAACAAACGTTTTTAAAGGCAAAAGGAGTGCCAATTTCAGAGATTTCCTGGCTCTAATACTCTGAATTTATAGTGAATAGGTTCTTAGATGTTCTGTCTGAAGATGCTATGGGGTTGTTAACTTCAATGGTGCAAGCAGGCCAATTAGAAGAATTCTATGATGATTTTGATGCATGCTTGATTTTGTGCATGCTCAGTTATCGACCCTAAAGCATAATTTCGGTGCATAATATGAGTCAAAATCTCGGTGACGATAATTCGGTCGATATCGGCGATATATCGCCGATATTTGACTTCAAAAATATCGGCCATATCATCGAAATTCTCGGTTTATGTTTTTTGGCCCATTTTAGTAGTTAAAATGCCCAAATTCTAGTCCGACTCATGTCTAACACAAAAAAATCCAACCTTTTATGCTCAAGAATGAAGATGAAAAAGAGAAAATTTGAGCTTACCTGTGATAATGATTGAGAAGCACGATGAAGATGAATATGAAGCACAACAATGGAGATGGAGGCTGCTGGAATGAAGATGACGAAGATGACTACTATTATCTTGTTTCTATCTATTTTAATCTAATACCCTAATATTAAGTTACCCCCTCAATGTTTAGAATGTACATATATAACCCTTCTACCTTTCAATAGTTTATATTTAGTGCCTAAACTTCAAATACTTTATATAATAAGTGTAAATTAGTTTATGTATTTAAACATTTAACCCCTATCTTTACTAATTCACATTTGGTCTTTATACTTATAACTACCGATATCTCACCGCGATAACCGATATATCAAATATCGGTCCTTGACCGATAACCGATATTTTACCGCATTAACTGCTTAGCCAGTAATGAGATTGTGGCCTAAAGGGCAAAAGGGGAGTGTTTCTCGTGCACTGAAAGGTTCACACCAGGACACAAATGCCTAAATAAGCAGTTGTTTGTACTTGAAGTGAATGGGTTAGATTAAGAAAGTGAAAGAATAGAGGTCTTAGAACCTGCTGACACGCAAGATCCTGAACCACACATTTCTATACATGCATTGACTGGTATGCAATCTTTTTCCACTATGATAGTTGTGGGTACCATTGGAAATATTCAGTTAAGAATATTAGTGGATTCAGGATCCAATCATAACTTTTTGAATAAGACGCTAGCACTTAA
Source organism: Ambrosia artemisiifolia (assembly GCA_032199755.1). NCBI lineage: Eukaryota > Viridiplantae > Streptophyta > Magnoliopsida > Asterales > Asteraceae > Ambrosia > Ambrosia artemisiifolia. The sequence continues at coordinate 1,092,216 of CM063523.1, forward strand.
GTTGAAGTGTCTTCTTAAGAACATTGATATTATGACAATAGGGGTAGCAAATGGGTCAAAGATTGAATGTGCTACATACTGTTCAAATTTCCAGTGGAACAAGCAGAACCTTTGGTTTACCACTTATGTCCTCTTTATTCCTTTGGATAACTATGACATGGTGTTGGGGGTACAATTGTTATTGACTCTTGAAGAGATTGTGTGGAATTTTGTAGACATGACTATGCAATTTAGCATAGGTAACAACACTCAGTGCAAACTTAAGGGAGTCCATAATAATGAGATGACCTTATGTTCTACTGATGTTATGAGTGACCGCATGGTACAAGAAAATAAGGTCATAAAAGCACATTTGTTTAGTATTCAGTTACATCAGGCTGCTCCTTATTTCCAACATGAGGCCAAGATTTTAGAAACAACCCACAATGAAAAGTTAGATGGTTTATTACAAGAATTTGAAGATGTATTCCAAAGATCTTCTAACCTACCACCTAAGAGAGAGTTTGACCAAAGAATCATGTTGAAAGATGAATCCCAAGTCATAAACCTAAAACCATACACATAGCAATCCACCCAAAAAGATGTTATTGAAAAGTTGACTATATAACTTATTGAAACAAGAGTCGTCAAGGGCAGTTCAAGTCCTTTTGCTGCCCCAGTTGTTTTAGTTATAAAGAAAGATGGTACCTGAAGATTTTATATTGATTATAGGAGGCTTAATGATGCCACTATAAAGAACAGCTATCCCATACCCCTTGTGGAAGAGTTATTTGATCTATGGTCTTTTCCAAACTGGATTTAAGGGCAGGTTACCACCCGATTCGGATGCATGAAGAAGACATTCAAAAGACAACATTTAGAACTCATGAAGGCCTCTTTGAGCTTATAGTAATGCCATTTGGCCTTACCAATGATCCTGCCACTTTTCAGTCCTTGATGAATCATGCTTTTAGGAATTTCTTAAGAAGGTTTGTTCTTGTATTCTTTGATTACATCCTTGTCTATAGTTCCTCATGGGAAGTGCATTTGCAACACTTGAGACAAGTATTAGAAGTACTTATATAGCAACAGTTATATGCCAAAAGGTCAAAGTGTTCTTGTGAGGGCCTATCAGTGGACTATTTGGGTCATATTTTCTCTTAGAAAGGTGTTTCTATTGACCCAATGAAGATTGAGGCAATTAAGCAGTGGCCAAAACCTAAGAATGTTAAACAACATAGAGGGTTCTTGAGTTTAATAGGTTACTATAGAAGGTTTATAAAGAATTATGGTACTTGGGATAAACCTTTAACAAACCTCCTAAAAAAGATGCCTTCCAGTGGAATGAACCAGCAAAGCAAGCTTTTAATCAGTTGAAGGAGATGATGATGCATCAACCAATACTTGCCTTACTAGACTTTAGAAAGTCATTTGTCATTGAGACAGATGCTTCAACGAAAGGTATAGGAGCTATTCTTGTGCAATCTTGCCATCCAATTGCTTTTATTCGCAAGGCCTTATCTGCAAGACAACAAGATTTCTCTATTTATGAGAGAGAGTTACTTGCCATCGTATCTGCATTTAAACAATGGCATCACTACTTATCTCTTGGGCATTTTATTATAAAGACTAATCAGAAGAGTTTAAAACATCTACTGGATCAGAAAATTACTACACCTCTTCAACAAGCCTGGTTGTCAAAACTGATGGGCTATGATTTTGAAATTCGATATAAACAAGGTAGGGATAATGGGGATGCTGATGCTTTGTCTAGAATGGCAAATCATGCCTTGATGCACATTACACTAAGTACTTTTGATGACAGTCTTTGGAAAAGAGTGCAGGCTTCTTGGTAGAAAGATGAAAGCCTACAGAAAACTATTCAAGAACTACAGGCACGAAATATGTGTGGAGGGACAACATTTTATACAAGAAAAGGAAGATTTCAGTAGGAAAAGATGTGTAGCTGGAAAATGACATAATTGCCCTCTATCACAATGGAACTATTGGGGGAAATTCAGGTATTCATGCCTCTACTTAAAGAATAAGAACTTATTTTAATGGAAAGGCTTGCAAAAACAAGTAAGGAACTTTATTAGAAGTTATCCTTTTTGTCAAAAGGCTAAGTATCAAACAGTTGCTACCCCTAAACTGATGCAACCCTTTCCCGTACCCAACCATGTTTTCTCTGATTTGTCTATGGATTTTATTGGTGGATTGCCTAAATCACAAGGGAATGAGGTGATTTTGGTAGTAGTTGATAGACCGACCAAGTATAGTCATTTTATGGCCCTGCATCACCCTTATTCAGCAGTAGAGGTAGCTCAGTTGTTCTTAAATCAATTGTTAAAATTGCATGGTTGGCCTGATTCCATTGTTTCTGATAGAGATCATATCTTTATCAGCCAATTTTGGAGAAAATTCACAGCCTTACAAGGAATTCAGTTGGCATTTTCAACTGCTCATCACCCTCAAACAGATGGGTAGACTGAGGTAGTGAATAGGTGCCTAGAAACCTATCTTAGATGCATGGTAATGGATAAACCAGCTCTATGGGTCAAGTATCTGCCCTTAGCTGAATTTTGGTATAACACCAACTTCCACAACTCCTTGGGAATAACTCCTTTTCAATCCCTTTATGGTTATCCACTACCATTGTTTGTACATATGTTCCAAAGGACATCTGGGTAGCTACTGTAAATGATGTATTATGTGACATGGAGGAGACAATCCAGTTGCTGAGACATTCTCTTCTAAGGGCCCAAAACAGAATGAAATAAGTTGCAGACAAGTAAAGAAGTGAAAGGGTATTCCAAGTAGGTGACTGTGTGTATGTGAAACTTCACCCATATGGTCGGACTTCCCTCAGGAACTCTCATTTCAACAAGTTGGGTCCTAAGTTTTTTTGGCCCTTTTCTCATCACTGAGAAGATTGGCACAACTGCTTATAAGCTTGACCTTCCTAATGAAGCCCAAATTCATCATGTATTTCATGTCTTACTTCTTATGAAAGCTCATGGGAATGTGACTCAGACAACCCCATACCATCAGGACCCAAATTTTGTTTAAACCTCTACGAGTTTCGGACAGGAAGTTGGTAAAAAGAGGGAGTAGAGCTTCAGCTGATGTTTTAGTTCAATAGGATAACTTGCCAATAACAAAAGCCACTTGGGAAAATGCCGAGGGTTTGAAGATTCGGTTCCCTGATTTTGATTTTTGAGGACAAAAATTTTTAAGGAGGGAGTATTCATATGAATAATATATTCAGGGACTAAAGTGTAATAATGTAGAAATAGTGCAGGTACTGAATGCGTAACAGTCTTAAGTCAAAGGTAATCAAACCAAGTAATTTTGTTGAATGAATAACAGGGTTACAATGTGTTCTATATATAGAGAATGTATTTACACTTTGATACCCTCTAATAATAAGTAATTATAAACTAATCATAAATTAATTATATAGTCTAATATTACCTTGCAAGTGGAGGGCCGGGAGCGACTTGCAACTTGGATCGTAGCAGCAGAAATCGTTGTGAGGATAATGGCTTGGTAAACACATCAACGATCTGAACATTGGTAGATATAAACTGAATTTTCAAACCTCCTTGAGCAACTTGTTCACGTACGAAATGATAGTCAACTTCTACATGCTTCATACGTGTATGGAATACAGGATTGGCACACAAGTATGTTGCGCCAAGATTGTCACACCAAAGTGTTGGAGATTGGAGAAGTACCCTGAGTTCCAGAAGAAGCGATTTTAACTAGATGAGTTCAGCGACAGTGTTAGCAATGATCTTGTACTCAGATTCAGTAGACGACCGAGAAACAGTTCTTTGTTACGAGCAGCCCATGAAACAAGATTAGAGCCTAGGTAGATAGCAAATCCCCCCCGTTAAGCGTCGATCTATGGGCAGCCAGCCCAGTCTGAACCCGAGTATGCTTGAATAGATGGATGTCAATTCGAGTCAGAAAAGGCATGCAACCGTGAGCTGGTATCAAGACGAAATAAAAGACCAAGGTGAACGGTGCCCAGAAGATAACATAAGATGCGTTTCACGGCAGCCAAATGGTTTTCGGTCGAGATAAAGTAGCATACTGAAGGGCCCCAACCGTTTGACGGTAGTTAGAGGGATCCTCAAGAGGAGGACTATCATCAGGAAGTAATTCATGAGAAATGCTCATAGGAAAAGCCACAGGCTTACAATATGTCATACCAACCCGATGAATGATATCCATCACATATTTTCTCTGTGAGAGAAGTAAATTAGATCCATGAGACACTACCTCAATACCCAAGAAGTAATGTAATTTGCCAAGATCCTTGACTGTAAACAAGGAACTCAGATAACTAATAATGCTGCTGATGGCTTTAGAATGATTACCGGTGATCATGATGTCATCTACATAAACAAGCACATAAACAAGAGTACCATTCAAGTTTAAAATGAATAAAGAAGGATCAGTTTTGGACCCATAAAAACCAAGCTGCTGAAGTGCTTGAGATAGTTTATTAAACCAGGCATGGGGAGCTTGTTTCAGACCATATAAAGCTTTGTGCAAATAACACACATGATCAGGTTTGGCTGGATCAATAAAACTTGGAGGTTGCTTTGTATACACTGTTTCCTGAAGATCTCCATGCGAAAAGGCATTTTGAACATCCAGCTGACGAAGAGAGCACTTGTTGGTTACGACAAGTGATAAAACAGTGCGGATAGTGGCCGGTTTAACAACTGGACTAAAGGTTTCATTATAATCGACACCTTGTTGCTAATGAAACCCTTTAGCAACAAACGAGCCTTGTAACGACTTATTTTACCATTTGGGTCTGTTTTCAACCTGTAAAACCACTTACAATCAACTAAATTAGTATTTTTAACAGGCGGAACTAATGTCCAAGTCCCATTCTTATGAAGTGCCCCCAACTCTTCAACCATGGCATGACGACACTCCGAAGACTTGTTGGCAAGGGTAAATGAGGTAGGTTGGGTAGGTATGGTTGGTGAGGTAGTAACATTACAGGCGGCAGGGTTGCATCGATTTGGTTGTTTCGGATTTTGCCGAAGGTTAGATAGCTGAATCCTGGTTGGGTTATGGGGTTGGGTTATGGATGAGGTTTCAGGTGTGGGTGTAGGTTCGGATGAGGCAGCAGGTGGTGCATCAGGGCTGGTGTGTAAGGGATGACCGGTTGGGCTTGTTTGGGTTGAGGGTGCGGAGTCAAGGGGACCATGTGGTGGTGGGTTGGTTAGTTCATTGGTTTCGGTTAGTATAGGTGGGTGAGGGAAGATGGATATGTAAGATGGTTCAGGTTGGGACGGAGTTGAGTTGGTTTGATTAATCTGATAAGGAAATACATGTTCATTGAAGCGAACATGGCGAGCAATGTAAACCCGCTCAGTGGTCGGGTCAAAACACCCAAATCCATGGTGAACAGGACTATAACCAAGACAGACACATGGAGTGGAGCTGAAGTCAATTTTGTGGGTGTTGTATGGACGGAGATAAGGAAAACATAGTCACTCGAAGACACGAAGGAAGGAGTAGCCAGGTTTTCGTTTGTAAATGTGTTTAAATGGAGATTTATGTGAATAGACCCGAGAAGGAAGCCGATTTATCAGATAAACAACTGTTTCAAAGGCAAAATGCCAGAACCGTTGAGGAAGATGGGACTAAGCTAAAAGCAAAAGACCAGTTTCCAGAACGTGACGGTGACGACGCTCCACGGTTCCGTTCTGCTCACTAGTGTGAGGACAGGAGCGTCGATGAATGATGCCAAGACCATTAAGAAACTGAGTAAGACTCCGAAATTCTCCCCCAATCAGATTGAATACTTTTTAACTTTGTGTTAAATTGCCTTTCTGCCATTTTGATAAAGTTTATTATGGTTGGCCGAACATCGGATTTATGAACTAAAGGGTAAAACCACATATATCTAGAGTGATGATCAACACACAATAAAAAGAAACCATAACCATCAACAGACAAAATAGGGGCAGGCCCCAAACATCACAATAAACCAAGTCCAAAATATTTGTGCTATGAAAATTTGAGTTTCCTAAAGAAAGTTTTGACGACTTGCCCATTTGACAAGAGTTTCATAATGAAGAAGAAATTTTATTCGAAACAGGTAAAGAAAAATGCGACAAAACAGAACGAAAAACACAATCACGTGGATGTCCTAGATGTTGATGCCAAGTGGTGGAAGAAGCTTTGACAGCAGTAAAGGTGACCTTAGGAAGAGACTGAAAGCGAGGTAGGCGGATTGAATATAGACCCAGTTCACTTGGACCCATTAGGAGGGTGGTGTGTGTAGACTAGTCCTTCACAACAAAATAAGATGCGTGAAATTCAAAGAAAGCATCATTGTCAATACAAAATTGTTGAACGGATAAAAGGTTCTTTTTAAGTTCTGGGACATGGAGTATATTATTAAGGTTAAAAGTTTTATGTGGAGTGTAAACTTTGGTAGAACCAATATGAAAAATGGGTAGTGATTTACCGTTACCAACAAGGAGAGAGTCATTACCATAGTATGCTTCCGGGTTGTCGATAGTAGCATAATCAGGAGAAGTATTGCCATTATATCCGGTGTCTGGAACCAGGTGAAACCTGGTGGAGCATTGCCATCTGAATGAGCTGCAAAATTTACCTGTGTGGACCCCCGAGATTGAGTTTGCTGATTTGGACACTAAGATAGAAGATGACCAATTCCAAAGCGATTGCAGTGACCATAAACTGTGTTTTGCGTGGAAGCCCAGCTGAATTGCCGAGTGCCTGTGTTGCTGTCCTGTGGCCGATTTGAGGCAGCCCGTGAATTACTACCCTTGTCAGAAGCACGACCGCCACAGTTAGCGCGGTTATTTCTATTGAATGAGCGGGAGCTGTAATAGGCTTGTGGTTGGGAGTTGGATTGCACCATAGGGTTAAGTTGATAACCTAACTGAGTAGCCATTAATTGAAGGTTGTTGAGTTGGGTTTGAATAGAATCAAGGTTTGGTGGGGCGGATGAGTTTGGGACAGCTGCTGGAGTGGGTTGGGTAGCAGCCAAGAAGGCCTGCGGATTAGGTTGAGAGGTGGCAGTATGAAGACCATAAATCTTAGAGACCATGTAATCATGGTCACTTAGAAGACCATGTAGTTCATTGAAACTAACAGGTGGTGAGCGGGCTAGAAGGATGGCTTTGAGGCCGTTGTACTCCTCCCGAAGACCGGCAAGAGTAAGCATAACAAGGTCCTTATCTTTCATAGGCTCACCAATATTTTCTAGTGCAGTGGCGTATTTTTGTGCCCTGCTTAAATAATTAGCGGGTTTTTCGTCTCCCTTCATGGTTATTCGGAGAAGGTGACTCTTGAGTGTAAACTCATGAGATGAAGTAACCAGCACGTAGGCACGTTCCAAGGAGAGCCAAATGTCCCGAGAAGTGCGGCCTTGAATATGTTGAAACGATTCTACAGAAACAGTAGAGGTGATGAGCATGCGTACATGCGCATTGTTTGCAACCCATGGGGCATAGCTCGGGTTGGTTGTTGTAGTTGTGCCTGTGGTAACCTGTTGTTGTGGGCAAGGAATAGTGTCATCAACATAACCAAACAGGTTATGAGAAAGCAGAAACGGTTCGATAGAGAAAGCAGAGACGGTTCGACCATGGATCACCAATATCCATAATTTGTAGGTTTTAGGGTAAAAGAAAATTTGTGAGAGTTGTGAGTAGTCTTTTCCTGATTTGTGAAGGTTGTAATAGCAGCCATGGGGATCGAAACAGGCTGAACAGACTGTAGGGATGTTTCAAGTTTGAGATTGGGGCCAGAAGTTGCGTTGGCAGGAGGCTGATTAGCCAGGATAGGATGACGGCAGTAGGGTTAGGGTTAGAGGCTGATTAGCCGAAAAATTCTAGGGAGATTTGATTTGGCTTTGATACCAAATCAAACCAAGTAATTGTATTGAATGAATAATAGGGTGACAATGTGTTCTATATATAGAGAATGTAATTACACTTTGATACCCTCTAATAATAAGTAATTATAAACTAATCATAAACTAATTATATAGTCTAATAAAGGTCAATAATGATAGTTAGTTGTTCGCTGTTAGGAATTAGGCAGGAAAGTTAGTTGATGGCAGATATGTTTGTAAACGTCTATAAAAGTCAATTAACAGCTAATAATATGATCAGCCTGATCGATTAACCTAATTCCTCTTTCTGTTTGATTCTGCTCGTTATCAATCTCAGCTGGAGGAGCCTCTCTATCTCCTAAGATAGAGGAAAAGTTTACCATCATTACACCTTACCAATAGATTACTATTAGCGGGATTATGATGGGTACACTTGTTTGTTCGTTTGTTTATTGCAGGTTATTGTTAGGTATCATTGCTCATTTAATTAGCTAATTCAAATTCTATCCTAAAGGATAGTTTTATCTGTTAATTACCTCAGCTTGAAATTCCTTGTAACCTTGAGATGATGATTCAGAAAGCATCTTCACAGCAACTTGGTTATCCCCAATATATCCAAGGAACACCCTTCCAAATCCTCCTCTTCCGATTTCATTTTGGAAGTTGTTAGTAATGCTCAACACCTCAGAATATGTAAACTGTTGTTTCTTGGGTGTTAAAACTCCCCTTTCGATCAAAGCTGCATTCATTTATTCGAATGTAACTGCTGCTCCTTTTAAGATGTTTGATAGATATAAATCTATTTGATATGATTACAAGGTTAAGAATACTGCAAACCTTTCTTTTTGGGTTGTTTAACTATAAATACAATGATGAACAATACCACGATGCAAGCAATAATTGGTGCTACAATGACAACTATTATACGCATCCAAGAACGTTTATCTTCACCACTGCTTTCTTCAATACTAATATGCAAAAAAAAAAAAAAAAATTGTTAGAGTAAGTGATGAGGTGAATGTTGATTTGTTTAGCTTTTGCTTTCTGTTCTAAAGTATCAAACCTGAGTTGTAACCTTTTCTTTGATTTTGCTAGAAGTTCTGCTGGAAGTGGTCGTGTGAAGTTGTTTCCCATTAAGTTTCTACAAGGATGACCATATAAGAACAGTATGCAGCAAGTAAAAGCTTTTGACCAGTTCTGACTATTAGCCGAGAGATTATAGGCCATGACAGTTGGCATTATATTTATTATTATTAACATATATTGATATAGTCTGTAATTAGGTGATTGTGTTTATCTTTACCATATTTAGAGATAGGGTTGTATTCTATATAAGGGGGTGTATTGTATCATTGTAATTCATTCAAAAATAATATTCACAATCACTTTTATGGTATGAGAGCCTAATCGGTTCTAATATTCATCCCCTTCAGTTTCTTTTTTTCCTTTATTGTTTTCGATAAACCTTAATCTGCTCCCACCATGGCCGACGACAAGTAACCCGACGCTGAATCTTCGGATCAGTCGTCTAAATCACATCTCCATCCAGCATATTCTGTCACTAATGTGTAGTCCAAAATACGCACGTTAGATGGCGTTAAGGTTATGTATACCTCCTGGGTAAAACTGTTCAAACTTCGTGCCATCACCTATCAGGTCATCGACCATATTGAGGGGACAGCCCCACCCGCCGAAACAGCCCCTGAATACTGGCAGTGGAAAGAAATAGATGCCCTGGTCCTGCAGTGGATTTATAGCACCGTCTCTGATGATCTTTTGGGACGCATTATTGATGCCAGCCCTACAGCGATTCAGGCTTGGCTCGGCTTGCAGAAAATTTATCTTAGCAATAAAAAGGCTCGAGCAGGAGTACTTGAAACCCGTTTTTACAACCTTATCCTATCGGCTTGCTCATCTCTTGACGATTATTGTCAGCGTTTGAAAGACCTTGCTAACCAACTCGAGGACGTTCACCATCCTGTTTCTGAGGAACGGTTGGTCCTTCAGTTGGTTCGTGGGCTACCTATGGAATTTGACACCACTGCCTCTATGATAAACTCCAACAACGCCGACTAGGATCTAGCCCGCAGTATGCTCCAAGATGAACTGATTCGTCAGGAGGCTCTACAAAAGACCAGCCAAACAGTCCTTGTTGCCCAGTCTTCACAGCAGCAGCCGCACCAAAACACTCCCTACACCAACAGCAATACACAGCAGCCCCAGCAAAACTCTTACTATAGACGTAGCAGTCATGGTCGCGGGTCAGGTGGTCGTGGACAACGAGGTTCTCGGACGCAGTGGTTTTCTAACAGCCCCTCGTATCTGCCTTAGGCCTGGTGGAACACTCCGTCGTGCCCGTATCCAACGCAGTCCGCGTTTCAGCCTCTTACACACTTTTCATAGCAGCCCACAGCCCCACCCAACTCGGTTCAGTTCATGCAGCAGTAGCCCACCTCTTATCCGCAGCCTACGGGCCACTACTTCACCTCTCAGCCTACGGGTTACAACGCCCTCAGTCCTTCATATTTGAGTGCTGCCATGGTGTCAATGCAGGTCAACAATTCTGATCCAGGACTTATGGACACTGGGCATCTTCTCACGCCACTGACGACCAAGGTATGATCACTTCCCCTGATCCTTTTCCTATAAACAGTAAAATTTAGCCGGTAATGGCAAGTTTTTAGCAATTCAAGGGTCTGGAACAGGCTACCTAATCCTCCCCAACCAAACTTACATACTACCCAAAATCCTTTACTTCCCTCCCATTATCAAAAAGTTAATTTCTGTTAGACACTTTACGTGCGATAACAATGTTTCTATTGAATTTGAACCCTTTGGTTTTTCTTTGAAGGACCTTCGCACTGACCGCCTTCTTTCCCGCCGCAATAGTACAAGGGATCTTTATCCAATAACACCACCAGAATTACCAGCTCAAGCTACTTTCCTCACCTTAGCTTCTCATCCATGGCATGATCGCTTAGGCCACTCTGGCGCTCAAGTTTTGGATGTACTTAGTTGTTATTTCAATTTTTCATATAATAAACAAAAGCATAGTTTTTGTCATTCATGTCATGTTTCTAATAGTAAACGTTTGCCGTTTTATGCACCCAATTCCTTTACTTTTTTACCATTTGATATAATTCATTGTGACTTGTGGACATCTCCAATCCTTAGTAAAACATGTTAAATATATTACATGGTTTTGATTGATAACTTTTCACACTTTATTTGGGTGTATCCTTTAAAATAAGAATCTGAAACCTTCCCCACCTTTGTCAAGTTTCACCGTTTAATCTCAACTCAATTCAACCGACAAATAAAAACTTTCCAATGTGATCTTGGTGGTGAATGTGATAACAATGCTTTTAAAACATTCGCCATTCAAAACAGCCTCCTTTTTTGTTTCTCTTGTCCCCAAACCTCCTCCCAAAACGGCCGAACCGAACGAATGATTCGTCGCCTTAACGACACCATTCGTTCTCTACCAATACATTCCCAAATACTACCCACCTTTTGGGTCTCCATACTGCAGCCTACTTACACAACATACTTCCCACAATACGCCTCAACTTTTTCACACCCACATTCGCCCTTTACCTAGGCCACCCTACATGTGACCACCTTTGTGTTTTTGGCTGTGAGTGCTATCCAAACGCTTCAGCCACACAACCTCATAAACTACACCATTTTGCTACCCGTTGTATATTCCTAGGCTACCCACCTGATTTCAGAGGGTACCGATGCTTCGACCCTGTTACAGGCAAAGTCACTATCTCCAGACATGTGACTTGCGATGAAAGCACTTTTCCATACACCACACCATCTAACCTAAACACGTACAAGTTTTTGGACCATGCCCCACCCCTCGGGTTCACCTTTGCTCGGACCATACCGCCTACACCTGCACCACGCCACAAACCGGCCAAACCCACAACCACCTCACCTTTCCCTTATACATTCAGCCACCGACCCTGGCCTGCTTAACCAGTACCCGAGCCCAACGCCCCTCCACCACCAATAGTCAACCAACCGATCCGAGCTACCCTGCCACGAAACCAACCACCACTGGCCTCTAACCCACAACCGGTTACCGCCACCTCGGGCACAACTCATCTACCACCACCCAAGCCTTCTACCTCTAACCACCCTACCTCCTCACACCCTATGGCCACCGTTGAAAAACCAGCAGCGTTAAACCACCACAGTACTCTCTCCATACACCACCATATCTCCCATTCCTGCCACATATAACCTGGCCTTTACCGACCCGAATTGGTTGCACGCCATGCAGGCTGAGTTTACTGCCTTACAGGGAAATGGGACTTGGGAATTTGTTCCTAAGCCGTCTGAACAACCCATTGCCAGGTGCATGTGGTTGTTTTGCCACAAGTTTAAATCTGACGGGACATTAGAGAGATACAAGGCTAGATTGGTGGTCAACGACAAATCCCAAACAATTGGCATAGATGGTAAGGACACAGGGGTGGTTAAACCCGCTACTATTCATACAGTCCTGTCCCTTGCAGTATCGCGCTCTTGGACCATCCATCAGTTGGATGTCAAGAATGCATTTTTACATAGACACTTGGACGAGACTGTTTTTATGCATCAACCACCCGGATTTCATGATTCTCGTTTCCCAGGCTTTGTTTGCAGGTTAAAGAAATCTCTATACAGGCTTAAGCAGGCACCTCAGGCGTGGTACACTAGATTTGCAACCTACATTCTTGCCAATAGGTTTCGAAGCAGTACTTGTGATAATTCACTTTTTATCTATACCCGAGGCAATCAGATGGCTTATTTATTACTCTATGTGGATGATATCGTCCTCACTGCTTCGAATGATGCCCTGCTACATGATATTATTAAGACTCTACCTCGTGAATTTGCCATGTCCGACTTGGGACGACTACATCATTTTCTGGGTATTCTGGTTACTCACTGGTCTGACGGGTTAAAGATCAAACTTAGTACGCTAAGGACATCATCGCGCGGGCCTCTATGACTGGCTGTAAGCCGTGAGTAATGCATGTCGACTTATCTTCCAAACTAAGTGGTACCGATGGGCATCTCTTTCATGGCCCAACTTTATATCGCAGTTTAGTAGGCGCTTTGCAGTATCTCACATTCACTCGGCCTGATATCTCTTACGCCGTGCAACAAGTTTGTTTATTTATGCACGAGCCACATGACCCACATTTTAATTTTATGAAACGGGTTATTCGGTACATACAAGGCACGTTGGACTATAGCCTTCATATGATCAAATCTTCGGATCATAATTTGGTGGCATATTCTGATGCTGATTGAGGCGGGTGTCCCGATTCCCGCATATCTACAGGTGGTTATTGCGTTTTCCTTGGGCAAAACTTAATTTCTTAGTCATGTAAGCATCAACCAACCGTTTCTCGTTCCAGTGCTGAGACTGAATACCGTGGGGTCGCTAACGCAGTTGCCAAGGTCACATGTCTCCGAAATCTCTTGTTGGAGTTGCAGGTTCCGCTTTTACAGGCTACGGTCGTATACTGTGACAATGTCTCTGCTGTTTATTTGTCTAATAATCCGGTCCAACATCAACGTACCAAGCATATCGAAATCGACATTCATTTTGCCAGAAAAAAATTTCGTGTTGGTCACATTCGGGTTCTCCATATCCTAGCTCCATTTTAGTATGCAGATGTATTCACCAAAGGACTCTCTCGTCAGCTTTTTCTGTCGTTTCGGTCCAGCTTGACCGTTTGCCCCATCAACGCTCAAACTGCGGGGGAGTATTAGCCGAGAGATTATAGGCCATGACAGTTGGCATTATATTTATTATTATTAATAGATATAGTTTGTAATTAGGTGATTGTGTTTATCTTTACCATATTTAGAGATAGGGTTGTATTCTCTATAAGGGGATGTATTGTATCATTGTAATTAATTCATTCAGAAATAATATTCACAATCACTTTTACTGACAACCAGGTTACTTACAGAATCCTCAGGTTGTCTAGTCGAGCAAGAAAATTTGGCACATTTCCTGTCAAGTTATTGTAGGACAAGTCCCTGAAAAAGAAAGAAACAACAACCACACCCAATAAATCTCACAAATAGCAGAACTACTGGACACTGGTAGGGTCTGGGGAGGGTGTCGCCGAGATAGAGAGACTGCTTACAGAGAGACCCTCAGCTCCAAAACAATCCGCATACAAACAAGCAAAACTAAATATAAAAAAAACAGAAATATGCATACAACAGTTTCATATGTTAAAGACTTATTTGAAAGCACTTACAATGATTCTAGCATAGTGAGATTAGCCAAGGCAGTAGATACCTCTCCACTCAATCCCCGAAAAGACAGGTTCCTGCAGTAATTAAATTTACTCAAGTTGTTTGTCAGTAGTTTTAAAATGAAAGTATGAAACAATATATTATTCAGTGGTGGTTGTAAAACGGAATACATACAGGGATATGATTCGAGCAGCCCCCGGAGCACTATAATCGCAGTTAAGACCAACCCAAGCTTGTGGAACACATGGATCTCCTTGCCAGTTTAATTTTGTTAACCCATAAGTTGACTTGGTACTCCAGATTGCAGCAGCTGATTTAACAATAAAGGTAAAACAAATGGGAAGACCGTGATAAAAGCATCAGTTCTTGTTATAGTGTTTAAAGGTAAAATACTAGAATACAACGAAAATATATGCTACTGATAGAGAATATATGTACCATCTTGGTCATCTGTTTGGTTTTGCAGGAACTGCTTCAAAGTATAAACCTCCAATGCATTTATGATGGGAGGGAGGGTTGAGTTTAAGGTTTGTCTTAGTCTAATCTGATATGTTGGCAAGCCGGAAGATAACATGATTGTGGTTATGTTAGTTGACGGAGAAAATGTTTGAATCCAGTCGTCATTAATATAAATATCGAATTCTCTCTTCTGAATGCTTTCTAGTATTTCAACTTCAGCAAGGTGAACATAGATATACTCATTATTGGACATAGCATTCTTCCTATAGTATAATTCTATTTCTGTAGAGTTAATTGGTATAGCGGCAGTGCTCATGACCTTTAATGGTACTTGTTCTTCACTAAAAGGCTTTAAAGAAACTGTATCAGAAGCCTGTACTGTTCTATCTCCAACCACGTTCGGTAGACTCCATATTCTATCATACTTGTCATCGTCGTACCTGTTTCAATAAAAAAAAAGATTTATAGTGAAGAAGGGCTGCAGCAACAGTTATATGATAATAAGTAAGATAAGAAACTTAAAATGCTGACCTGATAGTTTCAGTCGTTCCAAAGTTATGACGAGCGTTGAGGATTAATGATGATGGTGATTGTTGTTTATACATGGTGATATCCAAAGGCCTTAGTTCTAATGATGTAATGAAAGGATCTCCGCGGTTTGTGTTAACCAGGCAAACATGTATGTAATCTGATGGACTGAGGTGTATCATCTCGTGGTTAACAGGGTTGCCTGGGTTTGAAATATAAATTGTGACCCAATAATCTGCTCCAATATAAAGATCAAATTGTCGGGGTTGACCTATGGAAACGCCGTAATAAAAGATCGCCCTTATCAAATACCTATTATTCTTCCCTTTCTGGGGTTTGAGAGTGTAGCAGTTTCGTTCATTTTTGGGAAAGCTTCTAATAGTGTTGTACACACGTGTTAGATCGTTAGGAATGCTTGGCAGGTCTTGACTCTCACCACCTTCTATGAAGCCATTGTCTGAAACATAATGTATGCCCGTGACGCCTTCTGTGTAGTTTGACCCACTTCCACAGTCTATGCTAATGAAGCCTGCTAAGAAAAAGGTTGAGAACATACACCATCATCTAACACACACATGCATACATATTATTTAGATTCTTACGATACTTACCCGATTGATCATCTTGAGCATAAATCATAGAAGCCACATGAATAACCAGAGTAGAAAAGAAAACTCTCAACACTGTCATTTCTGCAGCCAACACCTTATGTTTGATAACTTAACTTGTGAGCCTATGCTTCTCACTTTCCTTCCCTCCCTCCCAAAGCTAAATATAGTGACGTTCACCTTGCCTGCTATTAGTCAAATATCAACCTGTTCCTATAAGTTAATGTAAGATTTTATCTCACGAATTAAAAACATTAATTGTATTTAATATTAAATAAATTATTTATTTTTTGTAACCTCCTAAACCAGTTCAATAAATGAAACTAATAATTAATTTTTAAGTCCTATACTTTCAAAGTGAAAAAAAATTTCTATATGTGTAAGATGAACTTTTATATGTGTAGGATGAACGTATGAACTTTTATATGTGTAGGATGAACGTATGATGATCTCGATATGTGTACGATAAAATGTGATAATTTTCAATATATGCAGGATGAATTTTGATAAGTGTAGAACAAATTTTGATGATGTGTAGGATAAAGTGTTAATGGTTATTTAATTAGAGAAATAATAATTAATGTAAAGAGAGTTAAAATATTTAATGTTTATCATTATCTCATTTGTTCTTTTTGTTCTAACGTTAACTTTCATCTCATTTGATCCTCCCCTATATATATATATATATATATATATATATATATATATATATATATATATATATATATATATATTACTGAATTACAAGTTTTGTCCTTTACGTTTATACCAGATTTCAAAAAATGTCCTTTACGTTTATAATTGATGAAATATATACTTTATGTTTCAAAATCTTGCACGTTTTATCCTTTTGCCCTAACTCTATTAATTTTTCTGGTTAAGTTAGGTCATGTGCGAGGCACATGAGGGCATTTTATTCCTTTCATTCTTTTTATTATAAATTTATATCAGAAATAAAAAACAAAAAAATTATAAAACTCCTGAATCTCTCTCCCTCTTTCTCTCTCTGTTCATTGACTCTACATATGGTTTTATATCCGCTGAAGCACCGCCTCCACCAACTCCCATCATCACCTAAAACCTGCCATTAAACCCACTCTCACCACCACCAACTCCATCATTACCTGAAACCCCCACCCACCAACCCCGTCATCGTTCACCATCCTCGCACTCACCATCCCACCACACCATCTCTCCGGCCCCTCGAAACATATATAGTAGATCTGATAAATCACAACATTAATAATCCTTCAAACTATAGATTTGACACTTATTATAAAACATACTTTATTCCTTCAAATCTAAACTTTATCACCTACAACTCAAAACGTTAAATCCATTACTCATCCAAATCAGATAACACATATAATCATTTAAACCCCAATACTCAACACAACAACTTCTTTAATAATAATCATCGACTTTAGGCATTCCACAAGTAGATATCCCCAAATTTGAATTTTTTTAATGGGTTAGAATTGTGGCATTTTGGTTGTTATAACTTATATGTAGTATGTAGTTTTTGTGTATACAAAATCCATGTTGAAGTGAAGTTGTATCTGCTAAAGTTTGGGGTCAGGTTCCGATGCAGGGGACGAGGGTGGTTTGATGGAATGGAAAGGGTGGTGGTGGTGGTTGGCGGCAGGTAGTGGTGGTGGGCTGGTGGCAGGATTAAGAGGGGTATGTATGTGTGTGTGTGTGAGAGAGAGAGAGAGAGAGAGAGTAGCTGGTGGAAGGAGTTGAGAATATTTATAATTTTTCTTAGTACAAATTAATTTTTAAACAATTAGGTAAAATGACAATTATATCCTCATGTGCTTTACACATGATATGATTTAACAAGAAAATCTAACTGGGTTAGTGCTAAAGGACAAACCGTGCAATATTTTGAAACATAAAGTACATAATTAATCAATTTTAAACATAAAGGGCAGGCTTTGTAATCAGATATAATCATAAAGGACAAAACTTGTAATTCAGTATATATATATATATATATATATATAGGAATGGGTTCATATGAGAACCTCCTTGAGTTGAGAGAACCATGAGAACCTCCCTATACCAATAATAAGGTGACACATACACCACCTATGATTATAATATTAAAGGGTAAAATAGTAACTTATCCCCACCCCACCCACACCCACCTTTTTTAAAAACACTGATTTCTCTTTCTTCTTTTTAAAATCACACACGTTTCTCTCTCTATATATTCCTCCCTCTCTCTCTTTTGATCTCTCTCATCAACGACTCTCTCTCTCTCTCTCTCTCTCTTTGTCTCTCTCTCCCCCCTCTCTCTCCCTCTCTCATCTAAAAACAGAGCAGATGAAGATGGTAGGGGGTTTTCGGTGTGTGTGTGGGGGGCAGGGGGGAAGGGGGATCTGAACGTTGGGGTTTGTGGGTGTCTTCGTTGGGTTTGGAGGTGATGAAGGCGGAGGACGGTGATGAAGGCAGGGGGACGTTGGGATCTGCACGTTGGGTTTGGATGTGATGAAGGCGGAGGACGGTGTTTTGGAGGTGATGAAGGCGGAGGACGGTGGTTTGGATGTTGGGTTTGGTTTGGGGTCGGTTTTTGGTGGTGGGTTTTGGTCTCTGAATACAGATATGGAGGCGAGGGGGTGGTTCGTGGTGGGGCAGCGGGGGGGGGGGGGGGTAGAGGAGATGGGCGGAGGACGGTGGTCGGATCTGAAAACAGGTTTGTTATTTATTATTATTATTATTACTGTTATTATTTATTATTATTATTATTTATCATTATTATTATTATTTTTATTATTATTACTGTTTATTATTATTAATACTGTTTATTATTATTATTACTATTATTATTCTTATTATTAATAATACTAATAATACTGTTTTTTGAAATACTGTTTTTGAAATATTATTGTTTTTATTTTTATTATTAGGATTATTATTATTATTATTATTATTATTATTATTATTATTTCTGTTATTATTATTATTATTATTATTATTATTATTATAGATATTTATTATTTTTTATTATTAGGATTATTATTATTATTTCTGTTATTATTATTATTGTTATTATTATTATTATTACTATTATTACTATTACTGAAATACCGTGTTTTTGATGTGTATATAGATTATTATTATTATTATTATTATTATTATTATTATTATTATTTTCCTTTAAAAAAAGAAAAGAAAACACTGGTGTAAATTGTGGTTCTAGATATTGTTTCACTTTGAAAAATTCAATAAGTAAAGGGTGTAGATTGATGGTATTGGTTAGGTTAGATATGGTTTCACTTTTGTGGTTATAGAAGTGGTTTGTTTTTTGTTTCAAGGTTTTGTTTTTTTTAAACTGAAACAAAGGGCTTATGAGTAGTGGTTATTTATTTTTTAAAAATATGACTCCATAGATAATTCTATTGATCATGGTTTTATAATTGCAGAATGAAATTTTGGTTTTTGGTTATTTTGGTTGTTCTTAAATGGTGCACGAGATGGAGCATGGCTATATTTGACGATATGGAGTTTGACGATATGGAGGTTGACGATATGGAGGTTCAAGTATTATCTTCAATGTGGCCGGAAGATGAAGTTTGGAAAGTAATTCAATGTAAGAAAGTAATTCATTGTAGCAAGTAGTTTTTTGAAGTTATGAAAGTAATTCAATGTAAGAAAACACTGGTGTAAATACTGTTTACACCAATGTAAATCTTAATGTATAGATGTTTGGTGGTTATTTTACACCACCGTAATACGAATTATATAACAAATATTATATCTGTTGGTTTATATAGATGTGAGTAAACACTTTACACCAGTGTAAAGCATACAAAATGATAGATGTTTTGGTTGTATAAATGTGAGCAAAAACACTAGTGTAATTATTTACATCAGTGTAAATCATACAAAATGCATACGTGTGGTTATATATGTGTGTGAAAAACACTGGTGTAATAATAATTACACCAGTGTAAAAACGAGAGAGAGAAGACAGAATGTAAAAGTTGATTTTTTGTTTTTAAAAAACTAAGTTGGTTAAAAAAATAAATGAATTAAAAAAATAAATTAAAGTTAAAAAAAATAAAGAAATTAAAAATTAAAAATTAAAATATAGTTAAAAAATCTGTTTTTTTTTTGAATTATTTGAATAAAAAATCATATAATTTTATATTAATTATTTCTCTCAGATAGTGGTTTTACCTTAATACCCCTAGTTGTACTTTAGTTCATTAAAATATTCTTAATACTATTTTAATTAGCAAGTAAGACAAAACACACAAACTTTTGATCTCAACCATTGATTTCACAAGATCAATGGCCTATAATGGTTCTTATGGTTCTCTCAACTCAAGTAGGTTCTCAAAATAACCCAACCCTATATATATATATATATATATATATATATATATATATATATATATATATAGGTCAATTATAAATTGAAAACCCGCTTGAGTTGAGAAAACCTTTGAAAACCCATGTAAAAAACAATTTTTTTCTTTGAAAAAAAATAACAAATGTAAAATACATGTTTGTAAGCGTTTTGGGCCAAAAAACTAAAAAAAGCGCCGATGGGATTTTTTTTAAAAAATAAACAAAGTTGCTAAAAACATAGGTAAATAGCTGAAAACATATGTTTTTTTTAGAAACTTTGTTTATTTTTTTAAAAAAAAAACTCCCATCGGCGCTTTTGTTATTTTTTTTGCCCAAAATGCTTAAAAACATGTATTTTACATTGGTTATTTTTTTCAAAAAAAAATAATGGTTTTTTACACGGGTTTTCAAAGGTTTTCTCAACTCAAGTGGGTTTCCAAAATATCCTTTCCCTATATATATATATATATATATATATATATATATAGGATTTGGTTCAAATGAGAACCTTTCCCCAAATTGAGAACTGAGAGAACCATTCTGGGCCACACATTTCTCTAAGGCAAAAAAAAAAAAAAATTTTTTTTTTTTTTTTTTTTTTTTTTTTTTTGCAAAAATCGCTGCTTTATATGTAAGAAATTTTTTTTTTATTTTTTTTGTATTTTTTTTTCAGTATACACATGTGTATAATTGCATTATACACATATGTATAATGCAATATACACATATGTATAACTGAAATATACACATATGTATAGATGAAAAATGCTATATACACATATGTATAAATGAAAAAAAAATTCAAAAAAAATAAAAAAAAAATTTTTCCTTGCATAAAAATGTGCGATTAAAGCAAAAAAAAACAAAAAAAATTTTTTTTTTTTTTTTGCCTTTATATGAAATGTGTGGCCCAGAATGGTTCTCTCAGTTCTCAAATAGGGGTTGGTTCTCTTAGGATCCCTACCCTATATATATATATATATGTAGGGACAGGTTCAAATACAAAGTAATGAAAACATGGGAAGTGTGCGAAGGCTCACTTGTACATGATAATTACGTAATGATAATTACGTAATGCCTTCATGAATATACAAAAACATTACGTAATTATCATTATGTAATTATCATGTACAAAGTGTATGATAATCACGTAATGAGAACTACGTAATGATAATTACGTAATGTTTTTGTATGTTCATGAAGGCATTACGTAATTATCATTACGTAATTATCATGTACAAAGTGCATGATAATTACGTAATGATAATTACGTAATGCTTTCATGAACATACAAAGACATTACGTAATTATCATTACGTAATTATCATGTACAAAGTGAGCCTTCGCACACTTCGCACGTTTTCATTACTTTGTATAATAACCGTCCCTATATATATAATAGGATATAGGTTCCTGTACAAAGTACATTTTTCATACAAAGTGTGAGAAGTCTATATAGTCATTGTGTTTTAAAGTTTGGCTATAATGTTTTTGATTCCTTTTGCATTGATTTATATAGAAAAGCACCAAACGTTACAATTTAAAATACAATCAAATGTATTCTAGACATTAAATTTAAAACACAATGATTACTTTCTTCGTAGGGTGTTTTAGATTGCATGTCGAGAATACACTAATTAGTGTTTTAAATTGTTAAGTTTTGTGTTTTTCTATATAATATTATGCCAAAGGAACATAAAACATCATGGCTAAAATTTAAAACACAATGTCTATATAGACTTCTCACACTTTGTACGAAAAAGGCACTTTGTACAGGAACCCCACCCTATATAATAGATATACTTTTTTCTCTAAAAAATATAGTTTATGCATCAAATTAACCAAGAAAAATAATTTTGATCTCAACATATTTATACACATGAGATATAACTTTTTGAATTATTTTTAACTCGGTCAATTAAACAGTTTTAGCTTACTATTAGCCGTATCAAGTTTGGGAAAGGTGGAAGGTTTATATCAAAGAGTGTTTTTCTATTTCAAAAGGGCCTCACCGTTTTGGTTTGCTTTGGGCCTACAAAAATGTTAAGCCGGTCCTAGACATAAGTAGAAAGATTGCTCATACTTCAAGGAGTGATGAATCACAGGTCTGTTTGGTACGGGGTAATGGAATGGATGAGGGAATGGAATGGATAAGGTAATGGAATGGATCATTACCATTCCATGTCTTGTTTGATTGCCATGTGGGAATGAAACAAAACATTACTTTGTGTTATTGTATAGACAAGAAAAGACGGAGGAATAAAATCGGTGGTTAGTGGCGGTGGTGGGTGGTCAGTGGCGGTGATTATGGGTTGTCTTATGTGGCGACGCTGGATGGTGGAGGTGGAGGGTCGTGATGGTGGGTGGGCGTCGATGGTGAGTACTGGCGGTGGTGGGTGGTGGTTGGTGGTGGTGATGATAGGTGGTGGTGTGTGGCGGGTAGCGTGGTGGTGGGTAGCAACGGCAGTGGTGGGTGGCAACAATGGTGGCAATGGGTGGAGGTGGATGGCGGTGATGGTGGTTAGGTGACGATGGTGAGTAGTGGCGGTGGTGGGTGGTGGCGGTAGTGATGGGTAAAGGAATTTGTGGTGAGTGACGATGGCATGTGGTAGAGGCGGCGGTGGTGGGTAGGTGACGGTGGTGGGTGGCGACGGTGGGTGGCGGCGGTGGTGGTGGGTGGGTAAAGGTAGTGGGTGGCGGTGGGTGGTGGCGGTGGCTGTAGTGGGCGACGGTGGTGTGTGGTGGGTGGTGGTGACAGTAGGGGTGGGTGCTGACGATGGTGTTAGGTTATGGTTGTTAGTAAATGGTGAATAAGGGATGAAATGAAAAAAAAAACATAGGGGGTGGATGGTCCATTCTATTTTGCCTTCCATTCCATCATACCAAACGTTACGTGAATGGTAATCATCTTTTCATGATACTTGAGTCATTTAATTTAAATATTCCAAGTAATACTTTGTGGTTCGATTCTGGTTCTATGGTTCATGTAACCACCAATTCACTACAGGGATAGCTTACAATCCATAAGCTAGAAAGAAACCTAAGAACACTAGTCGGGAATGGAAAAGAACTCATTGTCGATGTTGTGGGAACCATATAACTAATTATAAAAACTAGTTTATGTATTAAACTTTATGATACCTTATATATTCTTAAGATTACTAGAAATCGAGTATCACGGCCAAAATTAGACATGCATAGTGGTGGACTCAGAAACTATTATGCTCTTCATTTGTCTGATAGTAGAAGTGCGCAATAATATTACACTGAAGTTAGCGTTTCAAGAGCTAGTGAAAGTCACATTCAATATAAAAAATAGTTAATTTTAAATATAACTTCGTTTTCAATAAACTGTATATTAATGTGGTCGACAAAAATAAACTAAAATAATTGTAAATTTAGACATTTGAAAAGGTCAAGGAAGAAAAGTTATTTGAGAAATTAAAACTAGATAACAAATTAAATTCAATTGAAAAAATATAAGAATAACAAATAGGAAAGTTTCAAAGAGGTCCACTTAAGGAAAAAAAAATACAATAACAGCTACATATTCATAAAAAAGAAATGCCTCTCTCTCTCTCTAATTAAATTAATAAATCCTAGAATAAAAGTTGCATATCGTTAATTTGATGATTCTTTTGTGTTTGTGATATCTAGCTAGTGGGATTCGTCACACACAGAGAGAGGATTTTCTTCAGCATCAATTCAATTCATTATGGTACCAAACAGTATGACACGGGTATTTTGTCAAACAAATACTGATACAGATACCGATTTTATTTGGATAGTATTGATTTAGTTTGTCATATTGGTCTATCACTCAATACAACTTACAAACCTAACTTCGTTTTCAATGAAATTTATGCCTAAACGTTGAGAAAACTATAAAAACGAATATCGGTACCGATACCGATATTGTTTAGACGACGATATCAGATTGGTTCATCACGGTAAAAAAAAAGTCAATTATATTTGACCTATTTGATTTTGTACAAAACTTTAACCGAAACATAGATGAAAATAAAAGGCGAGAACTACACAAATGGTCCTTGTGGTTTACCATAAGTTTCACCTTCGAGTATTAAGGTGTTTAAGTTTCATGTTAGGATTTCAAGTTAAGTTTTTGTAACATTATAGGGTATTAGGACTAACGGGGTCAAATATTTAACTTGGTTATCCTTCACGTGACACACACTTGAGGGTAATTTTGTCAAACCCAATTGTTTGTATAATACAAGTGTACACAGAGAACTTTAATAATAATAATTAATTCAAATTATTAGGTTATGGAAAATGGAATTAAATACTAACAATTTATATATTCATCTCTCACCATTTTACTGAACACACACCCCCTGCATCGCCTTTCGACGTTTACAACCCACCGGCGCGGAATGCCACCGCGAAACAATCGCAATCGCTGCCACCAATTCTGCTTTGTTTCCTCATCGCTCACCATCACTTATCTTGTGATTCATCACATAATTGTTGCCTCACCATGTCCTTCGTTTGCAGCCGTAAGCACCAGAATTGAATTAGTTGAGTGTCGAGCCAGAATCACTCAACCACTGTAATCATATTATTAATCCCTAGATTCAAATTTGGCACCGATATTCTGATTGTATAGCAGAGGAGAGGATGATTAACCGTTTATGAAGAAGTTATCTATGTACACTTGTATTACAAAAAAAATTGGGTTTAACAAAAATACCCTCACGTGAAGGATAACCCAGTTAAGATTCAACCCCGTTAGTCCCTAATACCCTATAATGTTACAAAAACTTAAGTTGAAACCTTAACCTGAAACTTAAAAACCTTAATACTCGAAGGTGAAACTTATGATAAACCACAAGGACCATTTGTATAGTTCTCTGAAATAAATACATCAAAAATTTTATATTCGGAATTTTATAATAGATAATCTATATCTATTATTAATATATATAAAGGAAAGATATTGAGATGACATGACACTCATTGGTGCAATCCCTCTCCCCTTGAACGTGCCATGTGGCATCATGAGAGATTTTTAAATTTTTTTAGATTTTTAATAAATTTAAAAATATTATAAATAAATAAAACCCTACTACCTAATCTCATCTTCTTCTCCTTCACTTTTTTACAAACCAAAACCCTAGGCTCTCCCCCTCTCTCTCTCTCGCCACTCATCCTTTTCTCCCTAATCGATACAATATATTGATAAAATACCCCAAGTACTGATCTCCGATCAGTCTGATCCCATCTCCAAACCCCACCAACCCTTAACACTCTAAACTTCCCATCCGTACGTCACCTCTCCACCGCCGTCTCCCGCCTCTTCGGTCTCACGATGCCGTCCCTCGGTCCTCCCTCAAAGGTTTATATAAATTGCTTCATCAATCAGCAGATGGCCGATTGTTTCAAGTATGAAATATTTAGGCTTTGATATTTTCTCCTCGTCGCCACCATCGTTGTTGCCTACTTTACTCTTCCTGTTAATAAGCTTTACTTTTGATCAATCTTTTTTATTTATTTTTTGTGTTTGGTATTTGAGGCTTTTGGTTTGAAGATAAATTTGTTTGCTTTTTGGTTGTTTGTTGTGTTTGATTTATCGAATTTGACCTAAGCGAGTTCATGTATTATCTTTATATTAATAGGGTTTATGATTGAACTTTAATATTATTTTTGCATAAAAAAAGATATTGTTTATGTTCATTTAACAAGTTGACTTGTGAATGGTGAGTTTTGATTTATTTTTTATTTTATATTATTTTTTTTAGTTTTGATTTTGCTTCATGTTTTTTTTGAGTTAATGATGGCTTAATGAAATAAAGATCATGTTTTTGGCGCTTACAGTGTGATACCAACCGTTCTATGAACAAAACCGGAATCACTTAAGGGCCACTCATGTGTTCTTTTGAATGACGATAGAATCTTGATCATCAAAAAGAATTTCAAATCGAATGTATCTGTTTGGTTTCTTGAGGTGGGTGTTTCTCAATATACATAACTTATCAAGAATTGTGTAGTAAATATGGTATAAGTAATTTATTTGGTGATGTTGTTATACTGAAACTGATAAAATGTTATTGTTTTAGTTATTTAAGTGAATATGGCAGCGACTCCGCAGAATGTTGAGACGGAAGCAGTGAAGGTCTTGCATAAGCTTATTCAGGAGTCCACTGATAAGCCTACAAAATTGGCCACAAAGTTACATGTGGTATGTTTTATTTGATGATTATTCTATTTGAATCACTCATGAAATGAAAATAAAAGTGTAATATGTGTTACGACTTTGTTAATTAAGTTTGATGATGAATGGTAATATGTGACAGATTCTATTTGATCAATGAGGGAGAGGGATGCTTCCGTGTCTAGCATTTGGAGGTCTTGATATTACCCTCATGGTCTGCAAGTTTATGGAAGCTGAAATGCAGAGGTTTGAAACGAGTGAAGAAGATGATGAAGATATGGGGTTGGATGTGAAAGAAGAAGGTGAGAATGATGACGAAAAGAACTCGACACCTACAATGGTAGGTGCTGATGGTGGTATTGTTACATCAAATAGAAGAAATAATAGGTTTCAACATCAACAACAATTTCAAGATCAATTGACCACACAAGGATGTGGTCAAAGAAGGTGTAGACCAACAGAAGACAAAGAGAGGAAAAAATTTCAGGAACGACAACGGAGAGCGATTACTGCAAAGATCTTGGCAAGCCTTAGAAGACACGGGAACTATAATCTTAGGGTTAGAATGGATATTAATGATGTGATTGCAGCCCTGGCTAGGGAAGCTGATTGGGTTGTTCTTCCAGATGGAACCACCTTTCCTTCAAGATCACAAGTATTATGTGTAAATGCTTTAGACAAACCTATGTATTCTCTATAAATTCAACTATTTTATGTCATAAAGTATTGATGCTTATGTCGCTTTTCTTATCAAGAAGTACATTCTTATCCACATGGAGCACACAATAGTCATGCCTTGCTGGTAATTGTTTCAAAGTTTTTGTAAACATGACTAACCGTTTTTGAAATCTGTTGATGTTTAATTTTTTAGCATAGAATGATTCTTAGTAATAAAAACTTATGTTTTATACATCATATTAGATTTTTCAACCCCGGGACGCTACCAGGATATAAGCTAGTATATTAATAAAAGAAAGCACTAAAACTGACATGGAGCTTAATGAGACCATCCTCCCTCCTTGGGTGTGCCACGTGGCATCCTCATCCTTATTTCCATTCAAAAGTCTTTTTCTCTCTCATGTTTTCCCCGTAATTTTAAAACATTAATAACTTTTATATACCAGTTTTTTTTTTTTAAAAAAATACACCAAATTAACCAACGTTTTATTATTTTTCTAACGAGTACCATGGTGCTATACAAAAGTGACACCTTGAGAGACCACCGTCTCAATCACGCCCTGCAATGTTTGTTTCTAGCTCTGCTCATCATCCAAACATACATCTTCTTTTTAATATACATTTTCATTCTTATTCACATGATTAAAATTGTTGTTTTCTCATATTATAATAAATTAATTTCTATGACATTATAACACATATTTTATCACTTCATATTAGATTTATTTATTTCCGAAAGCTTTCGAGATATAATCTATTATTATATTAGAATGTAGAAAAATTTAAGAGTCGTCACTTCAAACCAAGAAACAAAATTACAAGAAAAAAGCTACTCGGAGCCATCATAGTCAACATGTTCTTCCTCCTCTTCATCGTGGGTCGTCCCGGACGTACCCATACCAATTGCCGCATCAACTGCGGCCTTACGCTCCGCTTCCAAACGCTGCAATTTCTCCGCCTTGGCCTTTTTGGCTGCCTCTGCACCCAAACGGTCGGATTCCTCTATATAGTAATGAAAGGCAACCGTTGGGTCCTCATAATTATTACACTCTTCCACCACTTTGAAGATATGAAACTCAACTTGATCAAAAAAGAGCAAGTGGATCCTGATATTCAGTCTCGCGGGGCTTCCCATAATGTTTCCCCTCATCAATCGTGCCTTGGTTTAAGGCTTGGTGGAAGCTAGTGTTGAAACCATTCACTTCCCCAGCAGCGTGAGCAGCGGCAGTGATGGCAGCGACTTGATCACCCAGCTTGGGCTCATTCCAAAAACGCTTCAAGAGCTACAAAAACCTCAAGTGTTAGGAAAATTTCAACCAAATGCGACAACAAAAGTCAAGAATGTCATTTACCTCGGAGACGCCCTCGGTCATCACCCAACGGACCGACTACAACGCTTTCCTAGCACAGTGGCAGCCTCATCGAGTAAGGCCTTCGCGTTCTCAGCTTCTAGCACGACGGCAGTACGGGCCTCCTCAAGAGAGGCCTTCTTCGCAAGAAGTTGCTCTTTCTCCTTATCCAAGGCAATATTCTCGGACTCTAAGATGAAGACGGGTGAAGTCATGTCCATGAGCTTCTTGTCCTTGTTTTGGAGCTCAGAACGCGCGTATGCGACCTTAGAGTCGCGCTCTTGAAGAGCCTTCGCATGGCTTTCAGCAGCGGTAATCAGCTGGGAGTTCTCATGATTTAGCAATTCAATTTGCTCGCGGGATTTAATCAAGTCAGCGTTGGTGCGATTGCAGATATCTGTCCACCTCTTTTGCGCCGTTGTTGCCTCTGCCTTAAGATTTTTGACCTCATCTTTTGCAAATCCATAGAATACGCTTTCGAATCCTCCTCTACCAATTTCACTCTTAAAGTTATTAGTCATACTCACCAGCTTAGAATATGTATACTGTTATTTTTTTTGGTGTAAAAACCTCTCTCCTTTTTAATAAAACTGCATTAATGTATTCAAATTTAATAGGGTCCTTCACAAACTTAGGCCCCATGGCCTCTTGATCAATGGGACCAGAAGACAACTCGCCCGTTTGGCCCACACCAGAATCACTATCCCCAACACTTCCCTCTCCACAACATCTCTCTCAGCCTGGAATTTTGCGGCCGCAACCTTCTCTTCCTTCTCCTTCCTCAGCCGCTCTTCTTCTTCCCTTTTCTCCTTCTCTCCATGCGTAAGCTTTTTAGCTATGCGCTGGCGGGCAATCTTCTCTTCAGTAGGAGTGGGAGAAGATGTTGGAGTAATCTTGGGGCTAGTAACTACAAAAAGAAAAAGAAGTTAGCGCGAATAAAAAATTGCGCATAATAAAGATAGGCAAAAAAGTCACACTTACCCGGAGTCTTCTTCCGAGACTTCTGAAGAACAGGCTCACGGCGTGGAAGGGGGTTATATTAAAGGAGAACTGTGGCTGCGTCTCCTTAACCACTTTTTCAGTATTGGGGTGGGGGCCAAACGTTTCGTTCCCCCACCACCCCCTCCGGGGTCTTCTCTCCTTGCCCAGGGAGCTGAACATGGGTGGAAGACAACTACCCAAGACGTTCTGCCACCAAATCTTCGCTAACGCCGCTTTGGTCAGCAATCTTCTTCACCTTTCTCTTCATCACCTTCTTCAGAGTAGGCTCCATCTCAGTCTCCGCGGTAGTGGAGGAGGAGCTCTCCTTGCGCTTTTGGCCGGTGAATGGCCCAGTTCCACCTGCACTCAAATGCGCAATTTCAAAAACCTCAACATAGTCATGCTTTGAAGTATAAGTATGACTCCTGGGTGCCATCTTCCAATGCCCAAGAGATCCCGAAATCCTAGAAGGCCGGTTAGGGTGAACCATTCCTCTGTAGACCCGGTAGACTCTTCATCAGAAATCACTACGCACGGGATCTTTCCCGGTGTAGCGAAAGATACAGGATCATGGTTAAGGGGAATCTCACCCGTGACACTGAAGTGCGTTGGCGCGTCCTCAAAATTGGGCAGATAGAAGCCGCCCACCATCTCATCTACCGGCGATGGCCTGTCTGCCGGCGGGTCCCTCCACTAAACATGCGCCTTGTCGCGCAACAAAAAACACTCAAACTTGGAAATACCTACAACAAGACAATAAGTCAGAAAACTTTCAAAAAATACAACCCACTCAACGCGTGTAATAGGAGCATGCCATTTGGCCGCATCATTAGTTCCTGACCTGCCACCAGCCGCAGACGGCTCATCCCTAGATGCACCAACTACGCCTTCGTGCACATGTGCATGCCAAACGGAGACGTGTTGGCGTTCAAATCCACAAACCACTCCTGCTCCTCATACCCCTCCATCGTTGGATGGTCCTGGACCTTTTGGTGCTCCGCAAGCACCTTCAGGGAAAGATCCGCCTACGCCCAATACAGTCGTGCCACGTAGACCAATGGCAGGGCGGTACACATTTTCTCTCCCTCTCTCTCTTCTGCATTAATTGTGTTTAGTCTGATTGTAATTACCTGGCCCAATACTAATTGATTAGGCCGAAAGGAGGCAAGCGTATAACCCTAGCCCAAGCCCATCGTCGTGGTTATGGGTTAATGATGTCCGACCCGTGTACCTGCTATATAAAGGACCTCACCCCTCCTTTGTTCATCATCGATCATTCATTATCACAACCTATCGGGCCAACACCAATTTTGTGTCAGCTATTACGAGTCATTGTGACTTCTAGGTGGCCGCCTCCTTTCACACGTCCCACCGGTTCTATTATTTTCAGGTTCGAATCTATGCCAAGAGTGGTGAGAAAATGATTATACCCTGTAGCAACCATGAGTCTATCACCTCATGCACCTCGTTAGAGGTAAGTAATACTTGTTTCTTCAGTATGTGTTAACTAATTATGTGTAATGTACGAGTTTATTCAGCTCCTATAGGGTGGAGGGTGTGGTCATAGTTACTACCCTAGGTTCCATCAATCACACGTTGTCAACTCATTACTACCTTAAAAGATCTTAATTTGGTGGGTGCACTACCTTAAGGTACACTAAACCATGTGGCTCACAAATTTACATACTAGCCGATTATCCCTCTATTTATCTCACACACACACACCAACCACCGGCAATCGATCTCTCTCCTTCGACTCCTCCCACCCGTGCTCCTTACTGGTTGGCACAAGGGCCGGTGTAGCCGTGTAGCCTAGCGGGTAGGGGTACCCGAGCCCCTACCCGAATCCCACACCCACCACACCAATATACAAGTTTTTTTAAGTATAACTAGGAATTCTAACCTAATAATATACGGAGTATAATTGCAGCATGTCCATATTTCTTTTGGTACGCAAATTCGTCGGATAAACGTCTAACTCAGTATTTTTAATACTGTACGGAATTCAATAATATATGTCGATGACAACGTTATTATTAATTTTAAATCTAATACATATTGTAAGGGCCAAATAAAAAAGTTATTTTTTAAATACGTGTAGAAAGATTGATAACCACGGAGGTTAAAGAGGAAAAAAAAATAATACAATTGTCAATGACTTTTAATTTAAATCTAGTAAATTAATTTAAGTATAATAACACTAGATTGTACCCTGGAAACGTCCCGGGGTTGAGAAATCTAATATGACATATTAATTTTACATATGAAATAAATTGATTCGCTTTACAGTTATATGCAATAAAGCTTCGGGTAGCACCTAACCTAAAACAATTAAAAATGTATCTCCAATGTTAACGCCTAACCTTAAACAATGTATAACTCTAATATTAATATTAATATCTAAACTAAAACAATGTATAACTCCAATGTTAACGCATGTTGAAAATAAAATTCATATTTATTAATTTGAACATAATTAGTGACTTGCCTATGTATGATTAATGATTTACCTGAACACTTTGTGTTTTTTTTTTCTGTATGAACAAAACCCCACAAAAATAGTCATTTTTTTTTCTCTGTTTTTTATATAGCACTATGGTACTCGTTGGAAAGATAATAAAACGCTTGTTATTAATGTTTAAAAATTTATGGGAGGAAACATAAGAGAGAAAAATTCAATTTTATTTTTAAATTTTTTTTCCTAAAATATCTCAATGCCACATGGGATGACACATGACACACTCAAGGAGGAGAATGACTCTTTGAGTGTCATGTCATTAAAATGGCTTTGGTTGTATCTTCAATGTTAACGCCTAACCTTAAACAATGTATAACTCTAATTAATATCTAAACTAAAACAATGTATAACTCCAATGTTAACACATGTTGAAAATAGAATTCATATTTACTAATTTGAACATAATTAGTGACTTGCCTATATATGATTAATGAATAACCTGAACACTTTGTGTTTTTTTTCCTGTATGAACAAAGCCCCACAAAAAATAGTCGTTTTTTTCTCCGTTTTTTATATAGCACTATGGTACTCGTTGGAAAGAGGAAACATAAGTGAGAAAAATCCAATTTGATTTTTAAAATATTTTTTCCTAAAATATCTCAATGCCACATGGGATGACACAAGGCACACTCAAGGAGGAGAATGCCTCTATGAGTGCCATGTCATTGAAATTGCTTTCTTTTATTATATACTAGATTATACCCCGGGAACGTCCCGGGGTTGAAAAATCTAATATGACATATTAATTTTACATATGAAATAGAATGATGCGCTTTACAGTTACATGCATGAAAGCTTCGGGTAGCAGCTAACCTAAAACAATTAAAAATATATCTCCAATGTTAACGCCTAACCTTAAACAATGTATGATTCTAATATTAATATCTAACCTAAAACAATGTATAACTCCAATGCTAACGCATGTTGAAAATAGAATTCATATTTACTGATTTGAACATAATTAGTGACTTGTCTATACATGATTAATGATTTACCTGAACGCTTTGTGTTTTTTTTCCTGTTTTAACAAAACCCAACAAAAAATAGTCGTTTTTTTTCTCCGTTTTTTATATAGCACTATGGTACTCGTTGGAAAGATAATAAAACGCTCGTTAATTTGGTGTAATTTTTTTCTTTAAAAACTCTCGTATATAAAATACATTAACGTTTAAAAATTATGGGAGGAAACATAAGAGAGAAAAATCTAATTTTGTTTTTAAATTATTTTTTTCCTAAAATATCTCAATGCCACATGGGATGACACATGACACACTCAATGAGTAGAATGCCTCTTTGAGTGCCATGTCATTAAAATAGCTTTCTTTTATTATATGTATAGATATAGATTATATTTTGTTAAGACTTAAGAATACGTTTTTTAATGTCTTATTGATTTTGACGTACCGTTGATTACAATGGTACATCCAAACATGTATCGTGTTTGGAAGCCAAATAAAAGTTGAAAGAATTGAGAGGTAATGACTATAAGTAATAACTGTAAAATGAAAACCAAAGTAGTTAATTAACTGTAATTTCAGCGAAGGTACATAGGATTTGAAGAGGGAACCAAATTTCACATCATTGACTTTTGACACAGTCTTCCGAGATACTTTGGCTGCCATCACTTCACCAACCATTGACCAGAATATATTATATTATGGTAAACAATTTAAATAATGTTCTCCCTGGCACTTGGCACTTGGCACAGAAGACCGATTCTTATGTATAAAGAAAGTTATTAATGCAGCCCCACCCTTACTGGGTGGTGGTCAGGGGTTAGATCTAGGATTTAGAATTACGTGGAGGTGGTGGATTCAATTCGCATAGGATGTATAAGTTTAGCCATAAAAAAAAAAAAGTTAATCATGCACCGAGGTAAAATGTTCGCTTGTTAATCCTCATTCTTTCTTATTGCTTGATTCATGCAATCAAGGGAAAACAAAATCTGTAGAAGTGTATTAGATTCACTAGTTTATCTCTGGTACTTCATGGGATAGAAAAATCTAAAGGAATAGGCGGTTTTTCATTCAGAAGAAAAAAGAAATTTCCAAAGAATCATCACTCGGTAACTCATAAAACTACTTCTGATTCTACGTGTGCACCTCTTGCTCGAGTGAGGTCTCTATACAACTTTATCATTTACTCAAGATACTCTAAACCTGCGATGTGAAATTGGGAAAATAACTATCAAATTGATATCAATGATATATCATGATGATGATAGTCGATTCTGATGTTAAAGTGAGCATATGTGAAAGAATGACATACTCGTTCAATTTTTATTATGGATATACAATCGATCACCTTAGATGACACCGAATAAAATAATCAATAGGTAAGCAGTGAAGATCCATTTTGAAGATATATAAAAATGATCTAACTGCTATCGACTAAAAAGATTGTAGAATGGTAACTTTCATGTCTGCCGACTATTTTCTCTATTCATACATAATTTAATTATATATTTCAATAATTACCACATGACAGTCGATTTCAAAGTACACACATTAAAAACAATCTAAAAGCCGTGTAAGGGTGATTAATTATCACTTATAACTAGAGATTTATCTGGTGTCAAAGAATCATAGGCTACATCTAACCGGCTTAGCAGCCTTTATTATCAATGTTCCTAACAACACCAATCAAAATATAAAAAATTAGATTCTTACCAAACTAACTACATCTGTGAATACATATGTGGTTACAGGTTCTTATATGTAATAGTAGGTTCAAAAACATATATACTATCCTAGACATGATTAACGAATTACCTAAACACATTGTGTTTTTTTCAACATGAACAAAAACTCACTAAAATGTCGTGTTTTTCGTATTTTGTACACCACTATGGTATTAGTTGGAAAAATAATATAACGCTCGTTAATTTGATGATTTTTTTTAAATGTGGTATGTAAAAATTATTAATGTTTAAAAATCGTTGGGGGTGTGCATGTGCCATGCACATGAGAGAGAAAAAACTTTTGAGTGAAATCAAGGGCTAGATGGTCTCACCAAATGTCATGTGTCACACTCCTTTTCTTTTATTATATATACTAGCTAAATTATATCCCACAAGCTTTCCGAGATAGATAAATATAATATGATGTGATAAAATATGTGTTATGATGTAACATAGAAATCAATGTACTATAATATGAAAAAACAACAATTTTAATCATGTGAATATGAATGAAAATGTATATTAAAAAGAAAATGTATGTTTGGATGAAGAGTAGAGCTAGAAACAACCATTGCAGTGCGTGATTGAGGCGGTAGTCTTGAAGGTGTGACTTTTTTTGGAAATGAGTGGTTTTAACATATGCTAATTTGATGAAAACATAATTCCTAGTTTGAACTTTATTAGTGACTTGCCTAGACATTATTTATGAATTACCTTGAACACATTGTGTTTTTTTCCTGTATGAACAAAAACTGGCAAAAAAAAATCAGTTTTTTTTTTTCGTTTTTCGTATAGTGCTATGGTACTCGTTGGGAAGATAAAAATCAGTTTTTTTTCGTCTTTCAATAAGAGTTCGGTTCTTTCTTTCTGCAACCCCGTTTTGCTGAGGAGTGTATGGCGCTGTGAATTCGTGATGAATACCCTTTTCTGCACATAGTGACTCCATAGCATTGTTCTTGAATTCTGTTCCATTGTCGCTTCGAATCCTGCGGATTTTCAGCCCATAGATGTTTTCTAGTTTGGTGAACAGATCTTTCAAAAACTCAAAAGTCTCACTTTTATGTTGCATGCATACAACCCAAGAGAACCTTGAATAGTCATCAGTGACAACCAGATAGTATAAATCTCCATTCTTGCTTTTACGATTGACTGGGCCGAACAGATCCATGTGCAACCGCTCGAGAGGCATACTGACTGAGTTGACCTTCTTAGGTTTATGAGACTTCTTCTTCTGCTTCCCTTTCTTACATGACACACAGACGTCATTTAGATGAAAATTCTTGACTGAGACACCTTCCACAAGCTGATTCTGAACCAGATGATTCATCTTCCTCAAGTGAATGTGCCCTATTCGTCTGTGCCACATAATAGACTCCTTCTCTGTAGCTTTAGACAGAAAACAAGTGACCTTCCCCTTAGCTGTTACAGCTTGACTCATATCCAGAACATACAAGTTGTTAACTCTTGGAGCTGAGATCATAATCCATTGTTTCGGGATCTTAAAGCCAGGCTTCAGAATGAAGCAAGCATTGTCATCAAAGAACACTGTGTATTTCTTGTCACAGATCTGTGAGACACTCAGCAAGTTGTGGTCTATCTGTTTCACAAAGCTTATCTTTTCAAAGCTTACAATACCATTCCCCATACTGCCTTCTTTCGTGATGTATCCCCCTTTGTTACCAACAAAAGCAACATACCCCCCATTGATATTCTTGATGTCAAATAGCAGGGATAAGTCGCCTGTCATGTGCCCAGAAGCTCCACTATCAACAATCCAGAGGCTGCTGATAAGGCCCTGTGGAATTCCCTGCACAGCATTCAAAGTTTAGTGGTTAAGGGGGACCCAAGCCTTGACGGTCTTGGGTCTACCATCTACATCCAAAGTCGGAAAGTCAACCCACTTTCCATTAGGAGTTGGTGTTGCTTCCGATGGTCCGGCAGTTTCAGCATTAGCAGATGATTCTCCGTTCTTAGTTGGTGACTTGGGTCTCCAGGTCTGTCCCGATTTCTTTGGCTTGGGCTTCTTCTTTGCCTTGGGGCTATAAGGTCCAGCCTCAGATTCCTTTGGTGGAACAGTCTTTGGATCCACTTCAGACTTAACTGCACGTGGAGCAGTGTTAGGGTTGCCTTGAGGTTTAGCAGCAGCCTGTGCTTGTGGCTTAGGCGCTGCTTGAACCTTCATAGGAACTCCCCCCCCCCCCCCCGACTGTGGACCCCTGCCATCAACTGGCTTTTGGTTCATAGCAATCTTGTTGCGGGTGTCATAAACTACCTGCTTACCTTGTTGCTTCTCAGAAAGTTTAAGAGAAACAGGTGGTTTAGAGTTGCTAGAACTGGGAGCATAATTTGTCTCGATCCTTTTGCGTCTCAATTCGGGGCAAGCAGCAACTAAATGCCCATGAACCCCACACTTGTGACAGGATCTATGCTCCTCAAACGGTGGAGCATTACCATCCTTACTCCTTTTTGTTAGACTTCGTGGCAAATGAGTTTTTGTGTTTTAAGTCCTTGAAACATTCTTTTTGCCAGTCTGTTTTAGGATAATTATCATACTCATTGCCTGAAGATCCGACAAACTGAGTAACATGCTTCTTAGGAGATCTCTCCTGAGCTTGATTCTAAGGATTCAAAGTGTTCTTCTTTCGATTTTTGTTCTTGTTATTCTTGGAATGATTACCCTGACCCTGTTTCCCTTGTCCCCATTGTTCTTTCTCAATAGTGATGGTGGACTCTTGCCAGATTTTATCAACACAGCCAGGTGCTCTAAATCTTAGAGGACTCACCTCATCAGCATAGATTTTATCAGATCCTTTTAATCTATAGAATTCTTTGGCATTTTTACCAACAGGGGTTTGCACTTTCGGTTCAGGATCACACAGGATGTGATTTTGGATAGGAATATCCGTATTCTTCACCGGTGCATACCTCTCTGGTTCATCAAGCTCATCATCAGAACAGTCTGTCTCGCAAACACTAGCAGCATCAGCAATATCACCAGATTTGGCAGCAACAGCAGTGGGTGCAGCCTTAGTGACTTCAGCAGGTTTGGCTGCTTCTATCACTTTGGGCGCAGGAGGAGCAGCCTTAGTGACTTTGGCAGGTTTAGCTGCTTCCATCACTTTAGGCGCTTTTGCAGCTTTAGCTGCTTCTGCTGCCAAGTCCACAAACTCTTCCTTCGGTAAAATATCATAGTGCTGATTTTCGAATCTCACCGAAGGAGGACACTGAGCATATTTGGGACTGGTGGAGTTGCTATCCTTATCTGAGTGTTCAATGATATGATCAAGAACATACTTGCAGTTCAGGTAACTTTCAAGTTTCTTCCTGATCTTCTCATAGTCATAGTTAACAATGGCGAAATGTTTCTTAGTGTCTTCTACCTCATTAATGTAATTATTGATAGCAATTTGCTTGTTAGCTAGAGTTTTAGACAATTCAGAAACATCCTTCTTATAGTTTTCAACAGTACTAAGAAAACTTTTCTCCTTTTGTTTTAAGGAATCACTTGACCTTTGCAACGGACCTACATCAGCTTTTAAATTCAGATTCTCATCAGTTAATTCTTTAACTCTGAATTTAAGCTGATCACACTCATTAGAATCTTTCTTAAGAGTATCAATGGTGATTTCGAGGGCTTTCTCATTAGCTTTCAAAACCTCAATGCTCTGTTGGCATTGACCTAAGTCTGCTTTCAAGTTCAGATTTTCGTCTGTTAAGACATCAATTCTGTACTTAAGCTTGCCACATTCAACACAATCAGGTTTAGGATTGGAAGAAGAACATACCTTATCAGACGAATCTGTAATGGCCATCAAAGCATAATGAGCAGCCGTCTTCACTGATCCGAAGAATTCAGCAAGGTTGTTCTTTCCATAGTCAGCATCCACAAGAATCGACTTTTTGCTGATCAAGGCATCTGCTTCAGCTAACAAATCCTCCAAATCCATTCCCTCATCAGAATCACAGTCTGAGTCACGGTCAGAAGCTTCAACTTCAGGAATAATAACTTCAGACTGACTCAGACACTCTTCAACTTCTTTTTGAGCATCAGACATTATTTGGGCAAAACATGCTGCACCACCCTGCGGAGCTTGTTCACCAGTGATAGGTGGTTCCAGTTAAAACCTTCATCTTCTTGAATTACCAGGGCTTGATTGTTGTTTGCATGAGGCCTCTGGTTCTGGTTGTTTACTGGGACAAGAGCTCGTTCAGCATTTTGGTTAGGTTGTGACTGAGCTGGTTGCCTCTGATTCTGATTGCCTCTATTGTTGTTGAAGGGATTCTGATTTCCCTGTTGTCTAGGTCGATCACATTCTCTGGCAAAGTGTCCTCTGTTGCCACAGTTGTAGCAGGTGACCTTCGTTTTATCAAACCCAAACTTAGTGTTGTTGTTGATCAGCACATCTCTCCTTCCAGTTCTGTCCATATAATCCTTTGCACGTCTCACCACACTAGAGAAGTGCCATTGGATGTCTATCAAATCCATGTCATCCTTGTCGATCTGAGAATAATCTTCTTGAGTGAGATAAGGATTCCCGATCTGCCCTACAACTAACCCACTATAGGAATTGACCAAGGTTGACAGCAGAGCCATGTGTTCTTGGGCTAACTCTACAGTCACCTTCTTAAAACCCGCAGTGTTCAGCTGCTCTGCAACTGGGTTGGTCCGATAGCCACCCTGATTCAAAGTAGAAGCACCTCCATATCCACCATAGTTAGTAGATGGAGCACCACCAAACCCTGATGAAGAAGGTCCACCAAAGTTGGAAGTTTCCTGTGCTGGAGCTGCAAGATGAGCAAACGGATTAACACCAAATTGGTTAGTATTATAATTAGAAGGATACTGGTTTCCTTGACCCCAAGGAAGGACTGGTGGAGGAACGTCAGATGGGGGACCATAGTTGTCAAACGCAAAGACTCGATCAGGATTGACCACGAAGGCAGTCTGAGGTTTGGATCCACCCACACACACTGATGTCCTGAACTGGATTTCCGTAGCAGATACTGGGGTTCTGAACAACGGGCGGCTTGTTAGCTCTCCTGATCTCCTTGTTCTCCAGCTCTGCCACGAACTCATTGATGGAGAGTGTCTGATAAACATTGTTGGATTTCTGGATGTCCAGCCATTGATGCCAGTGTGAAGGAAGCGCCTCTGCTAGTCTTTCAACAAGTTCTGCAGAAGTGTAGATAACCCCATACTGATACATCTCGGACATCAGGTGATAATATCTAGCCGTCAGATCTCTTAGCGATTCATTCCCCATCACGTTGAAGTTCTCGAATTCCTTCTTCAACTGATCCACTTTCACCTTTCGCGTCTTCTGATTACCCTCATTACGCTCAGCAAGCGCTAACCAAAGCATCTGCGAAGTAGTACACTGCGCAAACTGATGAAGAATGTCTTTGGGAAGTGCCTGCTTCAACGCTGCCATCGCCTTCTTCTCATAGTTAAACTTCTTCCTCTGATCTTCAGTCATGTCTTCCAGTGAGATCGGAGTAGTAGAATTCTCAACCAACGGCCTTGTGTACCCATTCTCGATAGCTGACCATACTAGACCATCGATACCCTCAACATGTGTCTGGAATCTGCCCTTCCATCCATGGTAGTCTGACATGTATTGCAGTTTCGGTGCCCTGTTAGAACTACCCGTCTCTAAGTCGCTCATGAGAATGGAAGACAGATGGTTTGTTTGAGAGTTTGCAGCAGCTGCGAGTGCCCAAGGATTCGCATTCATTGCCTGCTGTTGAGCAGCTAGCGCCCACGGGTTGATTCCGGCAACATTCGCTTGCATTTGCGATTGTTGCATCCGTTGCGCGTTTCGTTCTGCTGAGAATTGCCAAGGGTTCGTGGGTACGTTAGCTTGATTGTTCATTTGATTGTTTATTTGTTGGTTATACTGAGGTCTCGGTTGACTCAGATGTCTCCAAGGGTTCGCCATATGTTAAGGTTTGATAATAGTCCGATACTTAGTCAAATTTTACGTTCCAGAACCTTGTAGGCGATTATGGTCACAATTGCTAGTTAAGGTAGGCGATTGGAGGATGTTAACACGTGATTAGGGCTAATTGCTAATGAATAGTGACGCGATTAGGGGTTTAGGGGCGATTGGGGTATGCCACGTGATTAGGCCTAATCGCGTGAATAGTGTAAGCGATTGGAAGGCCTAATCGTGTACCAGAAACAATTTATCAAGCGAATGTGGAGCTACTCGTGTACTGCAGCACACGAGTGGGGCTAATCGTGTACTAAACCCTAATCGCCTAAACTTTGCATGTGATTAGGTCTGCGTAATCGCCTGATCTGATCTGCCGCCGCACTTTTGCTCAAAAATCACCTATTTTGCCTCAAAATCTTATCTAAAACATTGTATTTTGATCCCAAATGATTAGACAAGTTACCAAAACAGTTTTAGAACAAAACCTGATAAAAAACACACGTTTTTAACCGTAAACACACACTAAGATTTTGAAAAATATGGGTTTTTGATAAAAACTCAAAGTTTCAAAGTTCAAACAGGTTTTTGATCAAAAATATCAACTTTTACACCAAAAACTACCTGTTTTCACTCGTTTTTGCTATTAAAACACCCGTGATAAGAGCCTCGGCTCTGATACCACTTGTTAGGACCGGAGAACGCGTAATCCGACAATCACGGGGTTTATATCAGAGGTGCGGAATCCCTCTAATATGTTCTAATAACAGATACGATGTTGAAACAATGATAAACGAGTAATTACAACACACACGGGTCAAAAGATTATAGATTAATCACTAAAACAGAGCTCGAGTGTTTACAATGATCAAATCAGACGTCTCAGACCAGGGGAGGGTGTTTGGAGAGTGTGTGAGGCAAGAACTGAGCTCTAGGGTTGAGAATAGGCCTATTTATACCTCCCGGGTACGAACAGCTCTTAGCAGGTGATTAGCAAGCCCATGGTAGGCGATTATGGCTAATCGTCTACAAGAAACAGGCCAATCGCATGAACAGTACTAGCGAATAGGGCCCAATCGTATGACACTGTTACACAATCGCCTACAGCCTCTCTCATACCCCAAAACGCGTATAAACGTCTCCAAACACCCTGAAATACGTCCAAACATCCAATATACTAGCCTAGGGACATCATGTACTAACAACCCATTTCTCCAGAAAGCCCATAAAAGCCATAACCCGAAACATGAATTTCCAGTTTAACGTGTCATATGGCTTCCGGAAATCCACTTTAAATATCAACATCTGAGTTTTAGATTTTTTTTGCCCAAGAAACCACCCCGCTCACAATAAGTGGGCTGTCAAGGATATTCCTTCCTTCCATGAATGCCGATTGGGTAGAAGAAATGATATTAGGCATGACTTTCTTCACCTGCAACATCAAGGATTCTAATGCTTGATACTCAAGGACGACCTAAAACGGTAAAGGCTTGGGTCCCCCTTTCAAACTAATCCTCAATTATATGTGCAAGGTGTCACCTTAGGGCCTATTAGCAGTATTTGGATTGTTGATAGTGGGGCATCCAAGCACATGACGGGTGACATATCACTGCTTTTTACAACAAGAACATTAATGGAGGGTATGATGCTTTTGCGGGTAACAAATGGGGATAGAAAACAAAAGACAGATGTATGTCTAATAGGATGGTGAATATGATAAAGTCAGTTACGTAAACCATATCGATCATAATCTGTTAAGCGTATCGTCGATTTATGATAAGAAATTTTAGCTATTTTCAATGATAAAGCATGCTTGGTGTTGAAACCGAGTTTGGTGAAACAATAACAAATTAATTATATAACATTAAATGCATAAACTACTAAACAAATAAATAACCAAAAAAAGCCCCAATAGGTTCTATGAAACTTGAACAAGGCCTTGTTCGTGTTCGTTTGTTAAGAAAATAATGTTCAAACCTAAGGCTGCAAATGAACCGAACAAACACGAACTTGGCCTTGTTTGTGTTCGTTTGTTAAGAAAATAATGTGTTCACTTCTTGTTCATCAAAACTGTATGAACAGGATTTTATGTTTGTGATTGTTTTTTAAGCAAATGAATGTGGTCTTGTTTGTTTGTGTTTGTTCGATAATTTTAGGTACCAGGAAAAAGTGAGTACAAACAAACACAAATGAATGTTCATGAACACAGACAACCGTTCATGCACAAAAATAAGCGTTCATTTTCAAGAAAGAACACAAATGAACATACATTATATTTCGAATAAAATCCCTATCATTCATCACAAACATTACTTAGCTCCGCCCATGTTAGCCCAATTATCCAAAAATAATTGACATCTTGATAACGTGATTACCATAAAATAATGTCCCAAACATAACACAAAATTATCATATTAAACTTAAAGCACTCATTTAATCAAAAAAGTAAAAATAAATAACCTCAAAGTCTTTATCTACTCCGCCCAAAATAATAGTTAATCAAAATAAATTAAGTAATACTAAATGTAGTATGTTAATATTTATTAAATAATCTATTTAATAAATAGTTAATCAAAATAAATTAACGAACGGGGCCTCTGTTCACAATGGCGCAACATATAAAGGGCAAGGGGGTCGCCTGACCACGAAATTTTTGCTCAGAAGTTCCGATTATATACTCTCCGTATCAAATTTTTTTAGTATATACGGTTTCGACCCCCTTGTGACCCGTGACTTCCGACCCCTGGTCGGAATTCTCAAGCTTCGCCACTGTCTGTTCATGTTCGTTTGTTTAGCTAAATGAATGGAATTTCTTGTTTGCGTTCATTCATTTATTAAACTAGCGAACACAAATGAATATCTCACCGAACAATTCACAAATTATTCAACGAACGTTTGGTTTGATTGCACTCTTATTCAAACCTCAAATATGAATATATGATTTTCGCAGTTCACTTAAAACAAAGAATTAATAAAAAAAAAGGTAAAACTTGTTACAAAGTTGCAGCTCTCCTCACCAAATGCATGTCGCAGTATTTACTTACCGATAAGTTAGCATTTGCGAAACGTCGGCGATTATGGCTAATTAAACAAGTTCCCATTCAAATCATCCACCACAGTCGCTGTTTATTCTTCCCGCTTTCACAAAAACGGATGGTTAATGGTAAGTTTCTTAATGTGTATATATGATGTTTGACAAAATGCTTCATACAGCTTCGAACTTACAAAACCTATATTTGCCGGTGATCAAACATTTATGCAGGTTGGAAATAAACACAATGTAATTATTAGACCACATTTGGTCAAAGAAGTTTGAATTCAAATTATTTTCTTGTTGTAACTTACCAATATTCTATCTTGTTTAGTTCCTTAATTCTAGATTATTAGTTCCTAGTCAATAGCTCCAATCTTGTATATACGTAATCCTTTGATCAATGACAAGAATCAACTTTTCATACATTCATATGGTATCAGCCAGGTTTTGCAAAACCTAAATGGCTAAACCCATTCTCATTTCCCACAATGGCCGACAACAATGTTCTAGCCGCCACCATGCTCATCGTCGCTACCGCCACACCCACTGTCACCATGGTGAACTTTCCCTCCTCTCTCAAACTAACTTCCACTAATTACCTTAGTTGGAAAACCCAACTTGAAGCCATCCTCCAAGGTTTGGACCTCTACAAATTCATTGACGGTTCACACCTTGCTCTTTCCCCAACCACCAATACCGATGGTTCTTCCTCTCCACATCTTGTGTGTCTCCACCTGGTAC
This sequence comes from Ambrosia artemisiifolia, assembly GCA_032199755.1. NCBI lineage: Eukaryota > Viridiplantae > Streptophyta > Magnoliopsida > Asterales > Asteraceae > Ambrosia > Ambrosia artemisiifolia. The sequence goes on from CM063523.1 coordinate 1,136,405, forward strand.
CACCAACATCGCCTTCTTTTTGGTGCCATTGTTGGTAGTCTTTCGGCCGAAATAGTTCCTCTTATTACCAATGCCAATACTTCGCTTGATGCTTGCAAAATTTTGGTTTCCACCTACGCCTCTCCTTCTGGAGGCAACATAAAACGACTCCAACACCGTCATAAAAAACCCACAAAATCCGAGGACCAATCGATCATTAATTTCTTGCAATCTATAATAATCTTAGTTGAAGAATTAGCCATCCTTGGGAAACCCATGGATCCTGAAGATGTTAACGATATCATACTTCAAGCTTTAGACTAAAAAACTATAAACCGTTTATTGAATCTGTCCATGCTCGTGACCACCCAATATCTTTTCACCAACTACATGAAAAGCTTATTAACCATGAGCTTTCACTCGCCCAAATCCCACCCGAATCTGCCTCCATCCACCGGCCTGCCACTGCCTTCGCCACCCACAGCTGCCAAACCTCCAAACCGTGGTCTTCACCACTACCCAACAACAGTCCCGGCCTCTTGCCTATCCCTAGTTCTGCACCAACCAACGACCCTTCCTTGGTAAGTGACAATGGTGTTTCACCAAAGGCCACTCCTCAATCTCCTGCCCATATTTTAAGAAATCATATCCCACTATTACTCCTCCAACCTACAACCGTAACAACACCCAACCCAACCCAACCCAAACCGCAAGCACACATGATGGCAACACACTCTAATGTGGACTCCGATTTATCGTGGCTGAAGGATAGTGGTGCTTCTCACCATATCACTAATGATCTTAGTGCACTCTCAATGCATAGCCCCTATGATGGTACCGAAGATCTGATAATCGGTGATGGTTCGTCACTTAAAATTACTCACTTTGGCACTATCACTCGATATTTCTCTAACGTTCCTATCATTTAAAAAATGTTCTTTGTGTTCCTTCTATATCTCGCAACATAATTTCTATCTCTCGTTTATGCATTGATAACAAATACTAATCTTATTTTTCTCTTCTTATTTTATCATCAAGGACTTTCCAACTCCCTAAACCATCCTTCAAGGAATATCTAGCCATGGTCTTTATGAACTATCCTTCACCAAGTCTCCACGAGCGTTTCACTTGCAAACCAACAAGGCATATTCTTGACACCATCACCTAGGACATCCACATTTGAAAGTTTTACAATATTTAGCTTCTTTTATTATGTTTATTTCTAGCAAATATGACTCATGTAATTCGTGTCATGTCAATAAAAGTCATTAGCTTCCCCTCCACACATCTTCTTTAACCTCTAATACACCTCTTGAATTACTATTTTCCGATGTTTGGTCATCTCCAATTATCTCTTTTGACAGTTACAAATAATACATAATTTTTGTAGATCACTTCACAAAATATATTTTGATTTACCCATTAAAACATAAATAGGATTCCCTCAATACATTCATTCATTTTCAAAACCTTGTTGAAAACTATTTCAAAACCAAAATCAAACAATTATTTTCAGGAAATGGTGGAGAATATATTAAACTTTCTTCTAATCTATCTTTTTGTGGCATTTCTCATCTCACTCCCCCTCCTCATACACCCGAACATAACGGCTATGCCGAACACCGTCATCGTCATCGAAACCGGTCTAACTTTGCTTTCTCATGCGAAAATGCCTCTCAACTTTTGGCCATTTGCCTTCACCACCGCCACCTACCTCATCAATATACTACCCACCCCCACCTTGAACAACGACTCGCCCTATTTTTTGACTGTTCCACATTCTACCGAATTATGAAAAACTTCATGGTTTTGGTTGTCTTTCTTACCCTAGGTTACGCCCCTACTCAAAACAACACAAACTTATGTCTAGGTCAAAACCATGTGTATTCATCGGGTACTCCTCATCTCAAAGTTCCTTCCATCTCCTTGATCCTCTCACTAATTGGACTTACACATCTCGTCACATTTAATTTGTTGACCACATTTTTCCTTACAAATCTATCTCTCAAACATCTACTCCTCCAATGCCTTCCCTCAATACGTGGTTACCACTTACCACTCAATCCATTCCTCTTGCCACATCTTCTAACCCAAACCCAAAAACATCCATGCCCAACACTACACCCATTACTAAACCTACACCACCCAACCCCAATCCTCCCATCATCACTTACCAAAGACGTACACCACCCACATCATCCCTACCCACTGTTCCTCCAACAACGGTTCTCCTCCACCGATTAATATTCCATCTAACTCTTCCACATCCTCGACTTCACTACCCACCGAACCCACTACATCCCAACAACCCGTAAACACTTCCTCCTTTCAAACTCGACCCAATCGCAAACCCAACTCAAAATACCACAACTCTGACTTCGTTCTGTTTCACTCTACAACTCACTCCCTTCCCGAACCCACCAACATCACCCAAGCCCTTAAACAACCATTATGGCGTGACGCCATGCAATCCGAGTTTGATGCTCTTAAACGAAACCAAACTTGGACCCTTGTGCCATCCAATAACGCTCCTAATCTCGTTGGATGCAAATGGGTCTACCAAACTAAATTCAAACCCGATGGCTCAGTTGATCGCCTTAAAGGAAGACTTGTTGCTAAAGGTTTTCACCAATGCCCCAGCTTAGACTATATTGAAACTTTAGTCCCGTAGTCAAACCCGCTACCCTATGCCTAATCCTTGCTATTGCAAGTTCCTTAAATTGGCCTATACGCCAACTTGACATCAACAATGCCTTCCTACAAGGCACTTTAACCGAAACGGTTTACATGTCTCAACCACCCGGGTTTGTGGATCCTTCCTATCCTGTCCATGTTGTAAGCTTAACAAGGCCATTTATGGTCTTCGTCAAGCTTCCCGTGCTTTGTATGATGAACTCAAAAACTATCTACTCTCGGTTCATTTTAAGCCTTCTATTTCAGATCCTTCTCTCTTCATTAACAAACCCACTTTTTCCCCTATCTTTATCTTAGTATACGTTGATGATATCATCATCATTAGTGCCAATTCATCTCTTATACACTCATTCATCCAATCTCTTGCCAATAGATTCCCACTAAAAGATCTTGGCGATCTCTCCCACTTTCTTGGTATCGAGGTTATCCCTTACAACCACGGTCTCTTCGTCTCATAATCTAAATATATTATTGACATTCTTACTAGAGCCAACATGAGTAATTGTAAGGCGTCTCCCACACCCAAGTCGAGTTCCTCTACCATCACCGTACTGGACAGTGATCCTTTACCATCACCAACCGACTACAGTGCATTTGTAGGAACATTACAATATTTATCTTTAACATCACCTGATATTGCTTTTACAATTAACAAACTCTCACAGTTTATGCACAAACCAACCACTACACATTGGGAAGCCTTAAAAAGATTGTTCTGATACTTGCATGGCACTTTACATCATTGGATCCTTTTTAGGCGCAACTCCCCTCTACGGTTTCATGCTTTAATTGATGTGTAGTGGGCCGGTGATCGCCAATCTTATAGAAGCACAAAATGCTACATTGTTTATCTCGTTAAAAATCCGATCTCATGGAGCTCCAAACGCCAACCGACACTTGCTCATTCATCCACCGAAGCTGAGTTTCGAGCCGTGGCTTCCACTACAACCGAAGTGAAATGGCTCATATCATTATTGATTGAACTTAGGTACAAATCATCAGTCACTCCAGCCATCTATTGTGACAATCTAAGTGCTACTCATTATTCAGCAAATCCAGTTTTTCATTCAAGAATGAAGCACTTGGCCTTAGATTTTCACTTAATTTATCCGTGAAAAATTTCATGACGGTACCATACGTGTGACTCATATCTCGGGAAACGATCAACTAGTGGATGCTTTAACCAAACCTCTACTACGCCAATGGTTCCAACTTCTCACCTCCAAGATTAGTCTCCTCTCACGATCGTCCATCTTGTGGGGCCATATTAGACCACATTCGGTCAAAGAAGTTTGAATTCAAACTAATTTTCTTGTTGTAACTTACCAATTAATTGGTCAATATTCTAGCTTGTTTAATTCCTTAATTCTAGCTTATAAATTCCAAGTCAATAGCTCCAATCTTGTATATATGTAATCCTTTGATCAATGACAAGAATCAACTTTTGATGCTTTCATAGTAATTACTATTCACCCTCCACCGTATATACTACATAATACGATGGTGGTGATGATGTTTCGATGATGTGTTAGTTGGCTTGTATGAGTGTGGCTCTACTTGGGAGAATTTAACAGGGGCGTGGTTAGTAACGCCTGAAAATTGAGGGGAGGTATCATGTCTTTTGCTGTTATGATTACATTTATTGCGCAATACAATAGTCCCTGAAGATTCAAATGCCATGTCCGAACTATTTATAAATATGTGCCTTAGACCTTAAGTTATGAGGTTAAAATGAATATTGGGCGTAAAAATGGTCTAATAAGTGTTTAAGTTTTAAATAAGTTTTCAGTGGCCCAAATTACACACACACACACATATATATAACATGACAACTCCATATTCCATGTCCCTGGGCCTATATACTAAACTAGTAACAACAAAATTCCCATGATCATCCACACTTTGTCACCTTACCAAGATGAGAATGCCCCTACCCCATGTAATATATCGGCCGCCCTCCCCCCTCTACATATCCAAACATATCCAAACACACAAATTTTAAATGATGTGCCCCAAATAAAGCATGTTGGCCCAGAACACTAATTTTCAGCGGAAGTTTTAATATAATACATGACAACAATTGAATATAATCGAACAAATGAAAGAAAACTAAATTGTATAAACAAATGGATGTGGACAGAAATGTTTTGACAGAAAGATTACAAGACAACAAGATTGTTTGTGTACAATCTTGATAAGAACACTTGAAATTTGGAAATATTATTCGACTAAGGATTGTGAATGTTTACAATCTTGATAACCGAAACAAAGTGTCTTGTCCTTGATATATATACTTTTCGAATGGATGTCTGCATACTTCTGAATTGTCATGTATGTTGACAGTTTTGTTATCCAAAACAGTTGTGTCTGTTCCTTTTGTTAACTGTCACCGGTTGATGTTTCCTGCCAATATTAACTTGTAAAGGTATTCTGGTCTTTTTACATTTTGTCCCGCCCTTTTATTTATGTATGCTGCTGTCCCTGCACTTCAATTCTGACCCATTTGACTTTGCATATTTGCAGCCGAATGCATCAGTCCTCTTGTCCTTTTGTTGCAGTGCTTTTCCCATCCAATTTGACCCATATACTTTATCTTGTTATCTAATCTAAAGTATCCTATGACTAGACTTATATCTAAGGTTCAATATTCTAATATATACAAACATAAATACAGAACTTATATGTTCAAATATACAAACTTAAACATAAAACTGAAAGTTATATTTACTAGTTTAACAAAGCAAGCCCTAGTAGTGGGTCCTCCCCGGGCACCCTAAGAGCCTCCAATGACAACACAAATGGTATAAATAGATAAGGAAACCAAAAGGCACATTAGGTTTACAAGCTGACCCACGGGCCAAGTTGATGTACACAACTTTATACATTATTAGTTTATTACAATACATGCTCTCTAATAAAATAAATAGTTTATCGTGGACTTATAGTTTGATCGTATACACGTTACAAGGAGAAATTTGTTGATATAAACATACGCACACAACCTGCTTTAAAGAAGAGCCAAATCACTTGACACTTTGACAGTTTCAAGAGTTCATTATCTTGCTCTTGGACCGATCACGGCTTCTGCATTAAAGGATAGGTGTCCACTTTGATTATTTGGATTAATATTATAAGCTTTCTCTGCTTGCAAACAGTTCTTGAGATCTATCCCCACATTGTTCATGGTTGGCCTTCTGATGGATGTGTGAGAAACACATGCAATAGCCAATTCAACTACCTTCCAGGCTGTATTGATGTTAAACCCCCCCTCTAATCTAGGGTCAACTAAATTATTAACATTTCCTTGTGCAACCATTGAGTTGACCCGTTCAATCATGTTTATGTCTTCTGATATCGCTCGTCTACCTGTAATCAACTCCAAGAGTACTACTCCAAAGCTATACACGTCACTTTTCTCAGTCAACCAGTTAGTTAGGTAGTACCTGCAAAACAACATGCATTTTAATCTTAAGAAATTTACAATGAAGTAGAAACATAAATAGGGAAAGAGCCATTAACTAGTCTTGACATAGTAAACTAACATGTATTTGTTTTTACTTTTTAATTTTATGACTTGATCAAGAGAATAGCTAGCAAATCATTATTTTTGCTAAATTTTCAACCATTTTCGTCAGTGATAAAGATTAAGTCTAAAATAAAATATTATGGTAGTTTCTAAAGTTTGCATATCATTTTATTAAAGTTAATTGCTTGTTATTCTATTTGGTGCACTTACTCTTCTAAACTGAAAAACGTTAAAGAGAAGAACTCACTCAGGGTCAAGGTATCCACGAGTACCGACAACTGCTGTTGATACATGGGTGGCATTGTCAGTTGTAAACGCCTTGGACATCCCAAAGTCTGCTAGTTTTGCCTGGAAACCTTCATTCAACAAGATGTTTGAAGGCTTCACATCTCTATGGACTATTGGTGGCTTGCAACCATGATGCAGGTACATTAGCCCTATAATATCAAGAGATGCATGGAAGTTGTAGAAGTTTATGCTTACAAAACCCAAAAGGTACAAGTCCATATTTAAGTAATTTAATTACTAACCTTCTGCTGCATCACATGCAATTTGTAACCTTGTTTCCCAGCTCAAGACATTTGGACTTCCATCTGATCACGAAATAAAAAATGTAAAAAACTAAAGATATTACTGAATTCATTATTGTGTTTTTGAACAGTGAATCCCATAGGAAATTGTAATTTGGCAAGAGGACATGTGTTGTTTATAAATGGATAAATATGTGCACCAAAAAAGGTTCTCGACCTAAACTTAGGAAGGTGTGGGTTGGTCCGGTGTATGAGGACTTGTAGACAGACAGTCACTTGTGAGACCAAGAGGCATGGTAATTAATCTTTTTTGACATGGTTTGTTTCTTGTTTAAAAGTGTGACGAAAACCTACATGTTATACGCTTTTTTATCCATGCTTTATATGCTGGTGAACAACTAAGTTTGTTTCTACTCTTTAAAAACCCAATATAGTGACAAATGTATGAGTTATAGACAAATGCATGATGCAATTGCAAAATGACTCTTTCCTTGTAGTGATACTTAAATCTAGAATGATTCATTAAAATCATATGATCACATTACCATGTAGATGCTTTTCTAAACTGCCATTAGCCATGTACTCGCAGATAATCCCCTTGTGGTTGTTGTCATTGCAGTATCCAACTAGTGAGGTTATGTTTTTATGACGCACATCCATTAGAAGCTTGACCTGTAGACAAAATGAATTTGATCTTCCTTGCAAGGTTGTAGAAGGCGTTAGGCGCTAGGCATGCGGTAGAGTCTAGCCTAGGGACTAGGCAGAATTAGGCGTTTTGGAATTTTATACGTATTTTATATATATACACGGAGATTTATATGAAAATAATACTTAGAAGCACAAAATCTCTATAATAAAACAAAAAATGGTTTAGGGTTAAATTTTACTAAAGAATATAACATAACGGGGTAAACATGTGATATTGTAAAACAAAAAATGATTTGCAAACCCTAAATAAGTTTCAGCCGTCACTTAGAGGCATGTTATTTGCACAACCCTAATTTTTAATTTGCACAACCCTCTACGGCCCGTAGAGGTCTCTACGGCCCGTAGAGGGTGTCAGTGCATTAAATGCAAAACCCTCTACGGGCCGTAGAGGCCTCTACGGCCCGTAGACATGGGAACCATCAATGAAGAGACTGACTTGCAGTGTGTCAGTCTGAAAAGCAACCCATCTATGGGCCGTAGAGGCCTCTACGGCCCGTAGACAGAGATAGTCCTCTATGGCTCGTAGGGCCCTCTACGGCTCGTAGAGAAGATGGCCTCTACGACCCATAGATGGCCTCTACGAGCATTTTTCAGCCATCTATGGGCCGTAGAGGCCTCTATAGGCCGTAGAGGTTTTTTTTTTATTTTTTATTTTTTTAGATTGTGTTGGAATGGATGTGTTGAGTTTTTTTAAAAAAAAAAAGTAAAATAGCATAAAAATATATATTTTTCACTTAATAATAATTTAGTACTACATTATACCCCGGAGTTTAGAAATCTAATATGACATATCAATTTTACATATGAAATAGAATGATAATAAAACGCTCTTTAACAAAAAAATAATACTCTCAAACAAAAGAAGACCCAATATGTTACATATTAAATGAAAAAAATAAAAAAAAATTGTAACTGTCGATACGGTTGGAGTTTCAGGGACCCGAATAGAGGAACTGGAAGGCCACAGGATAGATGATCATACTCCATTCAAAGATAAGTAATACGAAGGTGTAACTATTCGTAGGGTCACGAAGCTGGATGGACATACGATATTTGATCATTATAAGCACTCTGATAAATGAAGCGAAGCTGACCGGACAGTAATCAGGGTCACGAAGCGACAATCTTATAGAACACGCTCTTAATTCTTACTAGCTAATATAGGCTCACACAAACAAAGAAGACCCAATATGTTACATATTAAATGAGAACTAAAAAATTATTTATAAAAAAAATTGTTGATTATGCTATTTTTACTTTTTATAAAAATAAACTTAACACATACATTCTAACACAATCTAACAAAAAAAAAAAAAAAAAAAAAAAAAACCCCTCTCTACGGCCCATAGAGGTCTCTACGGGCCATAGAGGGGATCACAATCATTGGTAGTCAGGACTGAACCTCGTACCTCGTTTTTCATGTTCATCTACGGCCCGTAGAGGCCTCTACGGGCCGTAGATAAGTCAAAAATTGAACCCTATGGCCCGTAGAGGCCTCTACGGGCCATATAGGGTTGTGTGAATAAAAAGCTCACTTGTGTGAATATCCGGAGCCGTCACTTAAACCTTCTTTTTTGAACAACAACTCCTTTATTGTTATCAGACTAGTCCCGCTATAAGAAAACCCTAACACCACCAAAAATCCATCCAGCCTTTTTCTTCTTATCAGAAAACCCTAACACCACCAACAATCCATCCAGCCTATCACCCAAGACCCATTTTTCTGACCTACCCGATCTAGCTTCCAAAACCCAACACCGTGAGCATGATTTCACTGATACACTTTCCTTCGTTTGGTTTCAATTGAGGTAATATCTCATTCTAGTTGACCCATTATTTTAACCTGCCTAGGCCTGTCTAATGGCCAAAACGCCTAGACTAGCGACTGGGGGCTTATTCCGATTTTGGTGGCCGACTAGCGCCTAGGGCGCCGCCTACGCCGATTTTTACAACACTGCTTTCTTGTTATGTTTTACTTATATATTGCTATTTAATTTAAGTAAATATTCATTTTGCAAAAGAATTTGCTTCCTCATTCATTTAGTGGGTTATTATTTAAGCATCCTTGCTTATAAGTTATAATCCCAGGGCAATCATTATGTAACTTAATAAATGAAAAGCTTACAGCATTGACAATATTACCTCTGCCTGAAATTCCTTGTACCCTTGAACTGATGATTCGGTAAGCATCTTCACAGCAACCTGGTCTTTACCACTATACCCGTGGTACACTGTTCCAAACCCTCCTCTCCCAATAACTGTCTTGAAGTTGTTGGTAATGCTCCTCAGATCAGAAAATGTGAATTGTTGATTTCTTGGTGTAAACAGCTCATCATCTATGACCAAATCTGTATTCTTTGATTCAGACGCCGGTCCTACTTGTTGATCGTTGTTCACTCTTTGTTGATTTCCTAATAGTCAATTTGGTCATATATATCTTATTAAGTGATTTTCGGAAAAAAACAGTATAAGTGGAAAAGTGCATAGACGTTTATTGAGTGTATCAATGGTTAATGTTAAAAAAGTTTACCAATGCAACAATGGTATAAAGGTGTTCAAGTAAATATTGGTAGAAATAAAACACAAGCTGACACACCGTTGAAAAGAAGTCCCGACGCACTTTATAATTTTGTTTTAATATTTTTAGGCAAAATCTCTTTTTAAGCACTACATATGTGTGTGTGTTAGGTTATATGATGACAATGTTAACGATCTTACGCACCTTTTGTTTTCCGTTTAAGTATCCATACGATGGCTAATGCAGTCAATAGCATGATGATAGCACCCATTGTTGCTGTTACCGGAATGATAACTTTTTTCTTATTATTATTATTATCATCATCATCATCTTTAGTGCATGAAACTCCGGGGCATGCTGTATCTTCATCACTGATTGATTCGATGATGATGATAATGTAATTAATGTTAGAAGAACTAGATACAATTAATGTTTGTTTAACTTTTCTTGAAGTCTAGTTATAAAGTGAGGAGCAAACCTCAGCAACAACAATCCTTTATTTGACTTTGCTAGAAGTTCTGGTGGAAATGGTCTTGTGAAATTGTTTCCCCGTAAGTTGCTACAATGACGACCATGTAAGATCATTAATCTGGTTAGATATATTATCATCTAGAGGTTAATAATGGTTTCTTCATGTATCAGGGTTCCTTTATTATTAAGCATATATTTTTATGTAAATTGACGTGTTAAACTCTATATGAATCCAATGTAAGTATGATGGCAGGCCAATTTATATAAACGGAAACAATTTGTAATTATTAGCACCATTGTGTTCATATTATTTCCTTGTATTTGTCTTTAACTCTCACTTAATCACAGGAGAGATTTTTGTGATGTTAGTATAAAAATATATAATTGATCAACCCTCAATAGAAATACATCTGATTTCATTATATGGTATCAGCCAAATCAATCTCACGTCCTGACCTGATTCCCATCTTTTTTTTTGTTACTCTCTCATCATCTCCTTTCCTGCGGCCTGTCTCATGGCCGCCTCTTTTGAATTTCTTTTTGTCCCAACCACAAACACCGTACCTCACTTCTCTCCCCTCATGAAACTCTCCTCTACTAATTACCTTGTATGGTGCAATCATATGACCCTATTAATCGCCCTTCATAAATTCTCAGCACATATCGATGGTTCGGGCTCCCACCGCCTGAAACTTTCATGGCAGACAACAAAACCTCACCTAATCCAGTGTATCACACGTGGGTTACTGATGATTAGGACCACTCACATACTATTTAGGGATAGAAGTACGCCAAGTACAAGGAAGGATTCAATTGAAGCAATCAGCCTATGCAAAGAAGGTTATCAAAAAAGCTGGACTAGAGAACTACAATCCAACTAAGTAAGCAATGAGTCAGGATTGAGACTCATCAAAGAAGACGAAAGTGAACTAGTGAATGAAAAAGAATATAGGAAGCTTATTGGAAGCTAAGGTATCTCACACAAACGAGACCAAACATTACTTTTGCAGTTAGATACGTGAGTAGGTTCATGGAGAAACCAATGGAGACTCACATGAAGGCAGTCAAACATCTGATAAGATACATTGGAGGAACAGTGGATTATGGAATCCAATACACCAAAGGAAAAGACGCAACAATCATCTGTTATATGACAGCAGTTATGGTATAGACCCGAATGATGGCAAAGGAACCACATGAACTATCTTTTACTACAGAGACTCACCCATTCCATGGACAAGCCAGAAGCAAAACATTGTAGCATTATCTTCATGTGAATCAGAGTTTATGGCAGCAACAACAATAGCATGTCAAGCAATATGGGTCCAAGGCTTACTCAGCGAGCTTACAAGAGAAGAACCTAAGAAGATAACTCTGAAGGTAGATAACAAGTCAGCAATACAACTCATGAAGAACCATGTGTTTCATGGTAGATCAAAGCACATCAACATGAAGTATCACTTTATGAGAGAATGTATAGAGAACGAGCAGATTCAAGTTGAACATATCAGTGGAGAGATGAAGAAGGCAGACATACTCACAAAACCACTACCAAGGATAAAGTATATCGAAATGCGAAGTCTCACAGGAGTTGAAGACCTCGAAGAAATCAAGAATTAAGGGGGGAATGAAGGCATTTAATTACATGATTTCATATTTATCCTAGGTTTAATATAATTTAGTTAGTTATGGTAGTTACAACCGAAAGGGTCACGTCGGTTCAAGGTTGAGACACAACCTTTCGCAATGTATATATATCAAACATCATGTGACATTTCATTTGTGTTAGTGAAATATCTTGTTACACCAAATTTTCTCCCAAACATCAAACCCTTTATCGATCCTGTGTGACCAACAAACAATGGGGGAGATGAGGTGGCAAACCCTCATTGGGTTTTGGTTTTCTTCTCCGGCACTAAGCATTTAAGAACCCAACCCATTTTGTGATTTTATGGCATGGTGTTGGCATGGGGGCCTTAATTGGGGGCCTTAATTTCGATTTACCGCCCCACTACACCCACTCTTAGAGCTAAATGTGCATTGCCAAATAACTAGCCGCCATCATAATTTGAAAGCATACCCACATTTTATATAACTTTGATTATAGATCATAGATGCCTGCCAGATGACTTACAGTATCCTCAAGTGGTCTTGATGAGCGAGAAACTCTGGCACATCACCAGTCAAGTTATTATAGGACAAGTCCCTGAAGAAGAAACAAAGATAACTAAGCACTTTGTGCAACAACATAATATGTTAAGAGGACTGTAGAAATATAAGACATAAATAACTTACAAGGATTCTAACATAGTAAGATTAGCCAAGGCAGTAGCTATCTCTCCACTCAACCCGCTAGACGAAAGATTCCTGCATTATATTTGATTGAGTAATTGTTAGTGGTTGCAAAATTTAACTATTACAACGTGATGGTTGCGAAATAGAATACATACAAGGATATGATTTTAGCTGCTTGTGGATCACTATAGTCACAGCCAAGACCTTTCCAAAGAAAGGCATGTGGAATACATGGATCTCCTTGCCAGTTTCCCTTTAACCCATATGTCGACTTGATACTCCATATTGCAGCAGCTAGTATAACAAAAAGATGAGGAAGACCATGTTTAAATGTAAAACAAGTCAGAATAGTAGCATGCATACATATATACATACCGTCTTGGTCTTCTGTTTGCTGTAATTGGAACTCCTTTACACTGTAAACCTCCATTGCATTGATGAGTGGAGGGAGGGTCGAATTAAGTGTTTTATTTATTTCAAATATATAGTTTGAAAAACCCGTACGAATAATGATGCTTGGAATTCTGAATGTGTTAGCTGGTGGAGAAAATGGTCCATACCAGAGGTCCCCATTCAGAAAAATATTGAATTCTCTGGTCTCGTTGCTTTTTAGTATTTCAACTTCAGCAAAGTGCATATAGAAGAAATACTTATTTGTGACAGTAGTATTCAACGTCAGGGATATATTTTCTGTAGACAAAGTAGGTGTAATAGCATTGCTCATGACTCTTGATGGTACATTTGAAAGCCCTGGAGAAACTGTATTCGATGTCGTCCGTACCACTCTAGTGCCGGGCAAAAGCCACGAATACCACATTCGATCATACTTATCATCTGGGAACCTGTGCCAGCCCAAAAATTGAATATAACATAACTACAAAGTCAGTCCCTTGACATGTGAAGTTCATATACAAAAAGTGTTACATGCAATCTACACTTTAATATATATAATCTTAATTATTAGGTAGTTATGTTATTTGTCACACAGTTACCCCTAATCTGTTTGTAAACATTTATGGTATTCTGACACATCGAATGATGAAACAAATTTTAGTATATTTCTTCTTCCTGCAAATCAATCTATATATATTAGAGAGTTCACTAAGAGCATTCACATCCCCAACCATATAAAAATTATGACTGTGAATAGATTTAAGGAGCATATATATATATATATTTTAAAAAAATCTATATTTTCGTGTATGTAACTTTCTTAGTGTAAACAAAGGTTGACACTCTAATTAAGTCATACTTATAATTAAGCCATTAAGGCATTAAGACCATGTGTAGTGGATGGGGTAAAATATAACGCCCCTCTTTCTGATTGGTCTACGTGGCAGCTGAGTCAGCATGGGGGTTTAATTCAAAATGGAGGTGTAGTGGGAGGAAAAAAACTAAGGGGCGCTATATTATTCTTCTCCTTTTAGTTGTGGGTCCATCCACCCAAGTATTTTATTGCTTTTTCTTTTCACCAGATAGATGGCAATTTTTAATTGGTCAAATTAATCATAGTCAAACCCCAATAACTGATCTCTTCCAAACAAAGGAGCGCCATCAAGATAACGCCAAACCAAAAATTTGATACATAGCGCCCCCTGTTACGGTGTGGGGGGCGTTATGTTATGTTTTCACGCCCTCATAACGCTCGAGTACACCTAGTCTAAGGGAGTTTGAAGATATTGGGCCCTGTGCAAAAGCCCATGTTCAAAGCTGTACACCCTTATCTCCAGGCCTGGTAAACGTTTATTTAAATAAGTAATCATAAAATTAAAAAATCAGACTCTCATCAGTCATCAATATGAAATAAAGTATCCTTTTGAAATGTAGTGAGAAATTTTTATCTACTTGTCAATATCAATAGTATCTATATCTATATATATTAAAAAAAGAAATCACTAAAGTTGACATGACCCTCAATGAGGTTATCCTCCCCTTTAGGTGTGCCACGCGACATTTATTTCCCTACGTTTCCCCGACAATTTTTAAACGTTAAGAACTTTTATACACGGTATAAAAAAAAATTACCCCAAATTAGCGAGCGTTTTATTTTCTTTCCAACGAGTACCATAGTGTTATACAAAAAATGAAAAAATGACTTTTTTTTGGGTTTTTGTTCATATAGGAAAAAATACCCCAATGTGTGCAGGTAATTCATTAATCATATATAGTCAAGTCACTAATTATGTTCAAACCAATAAGAAAGGAATTTTATTTTCATCCAGAGCAGAATAAGTTAAATTCACTCATTTTTAACAAAAGTCACACCTTCAAGACTACCGCCTCAATCACACCTTACAATGTTTGTTTCTGGCTTTGCTCCTCATCGAAACGTACATCTTCTTTTTAATATACATTTTCATTCTTATTCACATTATTTAAATTGTGTTTTCTTATATTGTAGTACATTATGTTATATCTTAACACATATTTTATCACTTCATATTAGATTTGTCTATTTTGTAAAGCTTCCGGAATATATTCTAGTCTCTTATAAATAGAAGACTAGTATCAGATTATTTGCCACCTTAGGCGAGTCCCACAGCATTCTATCCAATATGGGTCATAAGAATTGTCCAACCTCAAATACTATCAATGAGTTTTAGGCGTGTTGGTTGTGAATAAGAGGAGAACCATGTAATTAAGCATGCTTGGGTGATTGTTGGGTTAATCGGGTTTGCTGACGGGTCACAGGTGGGTCCTAGAGTCAAATATAAAGTTGGGTTTCGGGATTGAACTGGTCAAAGTAGCTAGTGTTTGTTAGCGTGTTTTTAGGAAGTTACCGCACGTTTATTTGTTTAGATAGGAGATTAAATTTGTTTTCCCATTATATATAGAGTAGGCCAACTGTAATTGTTTTTAACCCTTTTTAACCAACCATAGAAATATACACAGTTTGTGTACGTGAGTGTGTGTTTGTGTGCGCCTCCAAGGCCTGAACCAACACCCTCATGGGAAGTATTTCGGACAACCAGAAACAAAGTTATGAGCTTTTAATGGGCAAAGTGGACAATATTGGATGGTATGAGGGGATGGATGTAAGATTATTGGTTTTAGACAAAGTTTGATGGGGGTAGGATAGGTAAAACAATTTTTTTTTTTTATGTCTATGTATTTACAAGCTTTGATCATTGTGGCACATAGGGAAATTCAAGTGTTCACAAAGAGAAATTATATTCCAGATACCATTATACGTTGAGTTAGTGCTACTGTTTGCATAACCTGATCGCAGTTTGAGTTGTAATATTTCTTAAAGAAATACAGAATTCTGACCTGACTCGATCATTTGAACCAAAACTGTAGCGGTTGTCTAGGTCAAGTGATGTTGATGGAGGTGCATCCATGCTGATCTCAAGAAGCCTGAGTTCTATTGCTGAAATGAAGGGGTTTCCATGACCTGTGTTTACAAGGCAAATGTGTATGTAATCTGATGAGGCCACGTGTATTAGCTCATAGAAATTTTCTCTAGACTCTTGAAGATATACTGTACTCCACAAATCTGCTCCAAGATAGAGATCAAATTTTGGGACTTGACCTTTAGAGTCATAGTTTCCATAGAAAAACCTCACCCTTATCAAATACGTATTATTCTTCCCTTGTATCGGTCTGAGAGTGTAGCAGTTTCGCGTATTTTGAGGAAAACTCCTAAGAGTTGTGAGAGGGTGATCAAGGTTACCATAGTTATACTCAGGCAATATTTCGCCACTTACTCCACCTTCTATAAAACCTGCATCTGAAACATAGGTTATGCCTGTTTTTTTATCAGGGTATTTTGAGCCTTCACTTATTCCACAATCTATGCTGATGAAAGCTGCACATAAAGTTGTATCGGTTAAGAAATATACTAAAGTGATTTCTTCAAAAAAGAAAAGAAAAGAAAAGAAAAAGAAAATCCGTGGGTTACCAGTTTCATCATCGTTAGCATGAACAATAGCTAAAGTGAGCGCCACATAAAGGATGCAAACAATATACAAACTTCTTAACATTTTCACTTCTACTGCAAGAAATATGAGGTTAAGGTTTTTACTTTGAAGTATATTTATAAGGTAGAAATTACATATTAAATGGTTTGTATGAGATCAGGCTTACGGGATTCAGGAAATTAATATCAACAACTTGTGATGTTTATAGGACATTAAAATGTAATAACAAATTAAGGGAATTCCAAATTCAACTTTAGAGATGACAAGGAAAAGAAAGAAAAAAAAAATTGGCATGCTGAAACATTATTACATTAATAACCATTGAGATGATATGAAGAGTCGGTAGGGCCGGCCGGCTCAAAGAGAGGGCGAGGGGGCGATGGCTCGAAGCCCGCTCTCATCGGATGCCTGGTTTTTATTTAAATATATATATCTATCTATCTAACTCTATGTATGTATGTATGTATGTATGTATGTATGTATGTATGTATGTATGTATGTATGTATGTATGTATGTATGTATGTATGTATGTATGTATGTATGTATGTATGTATGTATGTATGTACACATGATTTGACTCATTTGAGAACCCTTGGCCTAATTGAGAATTGAGAGAACCATTCTGGATAGACAATTCTCTAAGGCGATTTTTCTTTTCTTTTTTTAAGCTAAATCGCCCCTTTCCCTGCAAGTTTTTTTTTGGATTTATACATATACGAGTTTTTTTATACATATATGTATATACATGTCCAAAACTATAAAATTTAGTAGTCTACATACATATTTTGTAATGTACATATATGTGCAAATGTTTAAACGATTGCACATATATGTACAAAAAGGAAGATTGTGGGTAAGAATATGTTATTTTAATGTACATACGTGTATATACGTGTTAGAATTTAAAAAATAAGTATACACATATGTATAACTAAAAATTGATAATATACACATATGTAAAAATGTAATATATATACACATATGTAAATGAACCTTCGGTTGTGTCCTTAGCTTGTCACATAGTCTATATATGGTTTTATGATGTATTGTTGATGTTTAGACAACTTTCCCATGTATTCGTAACATCTATGTTTTGATCCTTGTGAAGGGTCAGGCATATGGAGTCCGTATAAATGAACCCTCTTAGACGTAGGAGTCCATATGCCTAGATGGAAGGCTCCAGGCGTATGGCATGTGTCTATAAATATGACACTTGACTCCTCATTTTGTAACTTTTGCACATTCAATTGAAACACGTCGAAGTGTTGTCGAATTCTCGTTGTGATCGTTTTACTTATTGTTTTATCATTTCTAATGTGTTCACGCGCTAACAACAATCCGTACGGTTGATTTCCGCCTTCGATTCGGACATATGCGAGTAGTTTAATTCTTCTTGTGAGAAATTGGTCCTACAACATACACAATTCCCCAATAAATACACATTTATTAATACATAGATAACTTTTTTTTACTTAATTTTTCTAAAAATATTTGTTAATTAAGTCGTGGTCATTAGTTCTACTTTTGATCATCTTCCAGCTTATTTACTTGGTTTTGTTCTTTGTAATGATGAATTTTCATCACCTCGGGCTCCAACCTCCTATGAGTTTTGTAGATGCACGCGGTTGTGTCCCTAGCTTGTTACATAGTCTACATATCTTTTTTAATGTATTTATGATGTTTGGACAACCTTTCGATATATTCGTAACTGTGATCATTTTACTTATTGTTTTATCATTTCTAACGTGTTCACACGACTAACAACACAGCGTATCGTCAATTTCTGCATTCAATTCGGATATACGCAACTAATTCAATTCTTGTTGTTAGAAATCGGTCCTACAAGTTTATATATAGGATTTGGATCATTTGAGAACCCTTGGCCTGATTAAGGAGATAACCATTCTAAACCACACATTTTTCTAAGGCAAAAGAAAATTCTATAAGGCAAAAAAATTGTTTTTCTTTGTTTTGTTTTGTTTTTTTGCTAAATCGCCCCTTTCCTGCAACGAAATAATTTTTTTTTGCATTTATGCATATATGTATATATATATATATATATGTCTAAAACTATAAATTTTAGTATTATACATATAATTACATACATGTTTTGTAATGATCATATATCTTCAAGAGTGTAGAAATGGTTGCACATGCATGTATAGAAAGGAAGATTGGGGGTAAAAAACACGTTTTTCTAATGTACATACATGTTATAATTTGTAAAATAAGTATCATACATATTTGTTTGACAATATATGTATAATCGAGAATTGATAATATACACATATGTATAAATGCAAAAAAAAAAAAAAAAAAACTATTTTTTGCCTTAATGAAATGTGTGGTCTAGAATGGTTCTCTCAATTCTTAATTAGCCAAGAGTTCTAGCAGGATCCCTACCCTATACATATACATACATAGGTAGAGGTTTGTGTACAAAGAGTGAGATTTGTGAGAAAAGTAAGAAGGATTCTTGTGTTGGCAAGTGCAATCATTGAATTTAAAGAATGATGGTATTAAGGTAATTTGATAAAACACAATTTTAATACGGATGATTGTTATAAAACACCTACGATGACAAAAATCCGATTTATATAAAATACACTACAGTTTATAACAAATTATTAAGTGATTAATATAAAGCCCTATAGCTTGTCTTTATTCTATACAGTCGTGTTTTAAATGATTCCGACTAGTTTTATTGTGTTTTATAGAACAAAAGATATCCACCAAGTTTCAACATAATTTTTTATATATATGTATATATACAGCAATGACACACCCCGCCAAGGCAGAATCACGGGATGCAACACAAAAGTTTTTAAAGCACAAGACTCAAGCAAACATCTAAAATAAACATAAGTTTGGATACCAAATAGTTAAGAGTTTACAACCACATTAAAATGTATTGTTTAAAAGCCAAGAGTTCATAGTTAAAATCCACAAAAGTCGGTATCCATGATATAAGCTTAAAACGTTTCCCAAATTCCACCCATGAAATTAATTACCTAAAAAACATGCATAAAAACTTTGTAAACATAAAGTCGATGAGTTCACAGGTTTTGATCATACTGAAATGCAAGTTAATGAAATTCGTGACTAACCAAGTCAATGCCTATCTAATAAGACAATGACAAATGTGACCAACATGAGTCTGTAACCAAACCTTGACGAGTTTTGCATCGCACATCGTACAATGAAGACAATGTATCATCATGTGTGAAATACTAGCACTATTTTGTCATTTGTATCTAGTTAGAACGATTAACCAAGAGTGGGGGTGTCAACCCAATAGATTTATTTAAGTGTTCCAAGGCTAAGTCCATAGCTAATGGTTACAATATAGGGAAACAACACGAGGGCTTTATGAGATCTCTAAACATATCATCTCATGCTCACATCAAGTTCATAGAAGTCATTCTAAACTATGTAAATATTGCATGCTTTTCCCCAAAATATAAAATAGTAAAAAGGGACCGCGAAACTCACCTCAAGTCCGTGCAAAAGCTAGCAAGAATATACGCTCGGGTGCTAGAAATCCGACCGACACGTCCTATTTAAGATGGAGATTTTAGGTCTAAATTGATTCTTCATGGTGTAAGTTGTTTACCCAACTTATGTAACCCTTTTAAAAGTATTTTTTTTATAAAAATACGTTATTGTGGTGGGTCATTGGTTACTTTTTTGTTTTTCGAAATCTAATGTGAGATATTCATGGTAAATAGACTTAGTGTCCTCAATTTCTATAACTATGTAAGTTATATTTCCATTTATGTTTATAACTTCCATCATATTGTAAAATCAACTAATTTTTAAGATGGGATGTAGAAGGTCCCATGCTTTAGATTCAAATGACATGAAATTCTTTACATTTCAATCTCTCTTCTTGCTCCATATAGGTGTACACTCCCCTCCCTTGTAGGGGTGAGCGTTTCGTGGTTCGGACCCACAAGAACCTTGGATTCAACATACGAGAAACTTGGTTTCGAGTTAGGTCAGTTCCAAACCCACGGTTCTAATATAAGAACCACAAGAACCGTTTGTATTGTAATTAGGATGTATAAAAACCCTAAAATTTATAACAATGATCTAAAAGATATGTATTGTTAAGGCAAAAAAAAAAACAATACTCATCTTTAGTCTTTTCACTATTCTTTTTTTACGTGATATTGTAATCGATTTCACGTAATGTTAATAAGCTATTATTTCTAAAAATAATAATGTATTTTTGGTGAAAAAAATTTCAGCTTGATGTATATGTATAGATGCGATATATTATCTAATATATTTATTATATCCAAATTTGAAGTAAATATTTGTTTATGTTACTATGATGTGTGTATGTGTAGGTATTTGTGATGTATACATAACATCTTCGAGTAATTCTTCGAGTGATGAGAATGACAAAATTGTTACGAAAACATAAGTAGAGAAACAAAGAGTAACTTGAAAAAGAAAACTCATGGGCTATTGTTATAACCATATGAATGAGTTATTTGATGGGCATGGTAAAAGAATAGGAGTATATAACCCTCTAAAGACCTACGATATAAAAAGGTTTCGGAAGGACAGACCCTTTACCCGACCTATCATAACCTTAAGGAACTGGAACCACATAGCATTTTAAAGTTCGGTTAGTGGTTCCCAATTTCAACAGTAAAAGGGTATACTGTTCTGGTGGGTCCGGGTCGGGTCAGTTCCGACCCTTTGCACAGCCCTACTCCCTTGTCAGTTCTCGTATATTTCGTCTAACAATCGGTTACCACTTTTCATTCTAAAGACTAGCCTTAAATTCTATTATCATTCTGTGTACTAACTCGTCCCTCCATCAATCAGTTACAACTTTTACCCACATTTTAAATGCAAGGAAAGCAAACCAGGTTCCTTCACATATTAGCCGACTTCCGACCCATGGCAACCTCGCGTAGGCACGACTTTGATGTTCAATTGTTTGGTGGTGTTGTTTGGTGGTGTGGGAATGGTATGAAAGGCCAACCCACGCCTTGAACACCACCCCCATAGTGGCGTGGGTTTAGCGTGGCCCTTATGGCGTTGCTTCTTGGCCCGGAGTGGGGCTCTTGATTGAGATGAGGTGAAACATTATGATTGGACTATTTTTTTAATAAAGAATAACCTTAAAATTTTGAAACCCAAGCCCCAACACTCCACCTACCTTTTGAAAGGTTAAGTTTTGGACCCACCATTGCCACATGGAAACACATGCCCAAACCCAAGCCCCCAACTCCCTTCACTCTTACTACTACTGTGTATTGTTGATTCATTGGGATTTGGTATCTGGTAGTTGATCTTATGTTAATTTTGTATACCCATTTGTTGTTGAGTTAAGTGATATCTTGATTAATCCCTTAAAAGTTCAATATGTTGATATTATCATTTAGTGGATGCATATGTGTTAAATGTTGAAATTTTAGTATATTATATGCTACAATTTTAGGAAAATAGCTTTAATTTTTCAGGAAAATAGCTTTGACTAATCTAAGCTTCACCAGTACTTCATTCGACATCAATCTAAGATTCAACAAGAAGTGAGAATCACGGCTTTCATATATGCTTTTTAGCTACAAATCGTGTTGATAATTCAGCCTAAGCTTGGCAAAACGGTTAGGTTGGGTTAGCTAGGGATTAGGTCAAAATGGCTTTGGGTAGGAACTGTCTTTATAGAAGAATCCAATTTGGTTAGGGTCAAAGCTGGGCTTAGACCAAAATGGGTTATGGTTGAAATTAGTTATTTTAGAAAAGTGACTATGATTAACAATTATAGCAACTATATTTATCATGGGTAAAACGAGTGAGAAGGGTGGTGTTGATTCGCCAGGTCAAAACGGGCTGAAGTTCATCTTTATGCTTATCTAATAACGACTACTCTATTCTTAGATTGACTATAAAAAGAAGTGAATTTGTAGACAACCAAGGATGTTTAGATCTATTTGAGAAGGTAACGACTCGATTGTTTTATGTATTTGTTTCTCACTGGTCTTACTTTTTCATTCATTTTCACGTTTCTTTTAAATCTATTACGTAAATTGAACGCATGTGAGTTTAAATTTAAATTACTCCGGTTAGAATGTAGGATTATTTTCATGTTACAAATCTGAAACCAGACAGAGCCTTAGTTTTGTTTCTTAGGTTTTTTGTTTATGATATATAGCCATGTGTATCAAAACAATGGTGCTTAATTTTTGGGTCAAAGAGGGTTGACAAGCCAGTATAAACCTTACTCTAATATCCTCTCTATATATTTTGCTAAGTATAGAATCTATTGAAGAAACTGATACAAGTGCTGAACAGTTAAACTTATGAAGATGAACCAGACAAACATCTGAAGAACAAACTACCGAAGAAATACTCATCAGTAGTTTGTCACTCATTAGCAGTTCTGATAGAAGCTTCCCACCACCCTTAGTTTGTCACTCATCATCAGTTCTGATAGAAGCTTCACACCACCCTTAAATTCAGTAGTTTAGTATTATATTAGTTTTTAATAGCTTTATGTAGAAGTTCCAATACTACAGCCTGTTGTAGTATTATTATAATCTTTTGAATACTTCGCTTGTATGTATTGTTCTGTCTATAAATAGATTGGTTCAGCACTTCTAATTTAGATATCTTTTGTAGTTAACATTTCTGATATATTGAGAATCATTTGAAGCACTTATTACTATTATATCCATTAACTGTTTGATTCTCATTTTAACTGCTTTAGTTCATTGGTTGAGGGGGAGTAATAACTTCGGTTTAAAGTGA
Source organism: Ambrosia artemisiifolia (assembly GCA_032199755.1). NCBI lineage: Eukaryota > Viridiplantae > Streptophyta > Magnoliopsida > Asterales > Asteraceae > Ambrosia > Ambrosia artemisiifolia. The sequence goes on from CM063523.1 coordinate 1,159,815, forward strand.
AACTTTAACTTAGAACACTTAATATTATTCCGCTGTGCATTTACTTTGATATATCTTAAACAAGTGTTCTTGATAGAATTGAAACTGTGAAACTGCTAAGAACAGATCCAACAATTGGTATCAGAGCTCTGGTTCATCTGATCACATATCAATCTAACAAATTGAGAATCAGACACAGGCTCTTATTGATATTCAATCAAGGATAAAAGTTCACTTTTCAAAACATCCACCACTTTCAGAAATTCATGACAAATCAAACTTCTTAAAAATGGATCCTCATAATACTGGATCTGCAAATAAACCTCCTATGCTGGTCAGAAATGAATATAGTATCTGGCAAAGGAGGTTGGCACATACTTTGTCACAAACAAATACTGGCTGCTGGAGGTCTGTCATGTATGGACCCCATAAACCAGTAACTACAGATCCAGAATCTAAAGTGGAAAAACCAAAAGAACCAAAAGACTATACTGATGAAGATTTCCTAAAACCTGAGCTAGATGCTAAGGCTTTTTCTATGTTGGCAATGGCTTTCCCAAATGAAATTTATGTTGGTCTCTTGCATTGTGAGAGTGCCAAAGAGCAATGGGATTGCCTCAAAGAACAGTTTGGAGGAACTGATGAGGTGATTGCCAACACAAGAGAAATTTTGGCTTAGCAATATGAAACCTTTACTCATGTTAATGGAGAAACTTTGACACATTTGAATGGTTTTCTTCATTAAGATCAGATTTAAAGTTAAATGGTCAGAACTATACAAACTCATCTATGTTGCATAGATATTTTACGTCACTACCTTCAAAATGGGAAACTTATTCTATACTCCTCAGATCTGGACTAGATTTTGACTCCATTTCACTCACAAAATTACATGGGAGATTACTAACTTTTGAGAGAGAAATCAATCAAAAGAAAACGTTACAGAACTCTGGAAAAACTGTTGATGACTATACTCAGGGTAGTACAGCACTATTGGGACAAGACTCGCCATCTTGTTCTAATGATTTTGGAGCTTTTGATGACATTGACATAACTGTTGGGATATCATTAGAAAGATCATATACAGCTTATGACAATGAAGAAAACAGTCAAACTACTGATAACATGTGTTTCATTTTTGATGACTTAAAAAATTTCAATAGTGATGACTTAGAAGAAATGGACATCCTACACCAACTGGCCATGTTAAGTATGAAAACAAATAAATTTTACAAATGGTTAAGTAGAAAATTTTCAGAACTGAACCATTCATCAAAAGTTGGTTTTGACAAATCTAAAATGAGATGTCACAAGTGTCAGAAGTTGGGACATTTTGCTAGAGAATGTAGAAGCTCTAGCTTTAACCAACCATAGAGTGGAAATCAAACAAACTCCAGTTATAACAGGAATGTAGGAACACAAGGAAGTGCACATTTTGTACAGGCACAAGCTCCACAAATCCAATATGTGCCTCAAATACAATATGTACAAATGCTTGCATAACAACAGGGCCAACAATAGACGCCTTCCACTCCTGCTGCTTAACAACCTCCACAAGCTCAACAACCCACTCAACAAAGTTTATTCACTTCTGGGTATGTTGACTGTAGCAGTCTTTCTTATGATACACCTGAATTCAGTCCAGATGCAGACAATAAAGTCTTTGACATCAACTGGGGAGAACCTGATAATGGCAGAAAGAACTTTGCCTTAATGGCTTTTGAGTGATGCTCCTCTAATTCTGCATTATCACAGGTTTCACAAGATTCTCTTTTAAAGTTATGCTCAAAATCATGCAAAGAAGCTTTTGCTTTAATAAGAGAAACTAATGTGCATCTACAAGGCAAAGCCAATGACTCTGAGAGAAAATATACTCAAATGAAATGTGATTTAGAAAGAAAATATACTCAAATGAAATGTGATTTGTGATCTACGGCCACATGTATTTGTTTCATGTGACGAAAATCACATCAGCTTGGAACCTTTAGCCACACTTTAAGAAAAAAAAATGTGACATTTAGTAGCCACATTAAAAAAGTGTGGCCAAATGTGATTTACAGCCACATTATTTGTTTGATGGTGTGGCTAGAAGCTACTACATATGGTCACATATATTATTGTGTGACCAAAGATTATACAATAGTCACACTTCGTATTACAAAATTTCAAGTGGCTTTAGATAAACATTCGTCACACCATGGTCACGTTGTTTATTTTGTGTGACGAAATATTAGCAAATGTCATGGAAAAATATGTGTGACCAAAGGTTAGACAATAGCCACACTTAAAATTACAAAAAATCATGTGGCTTTGCATAACTATTTGCAACACTATTGTCATTGTTTATTTTTGTGTGACAAAATGATGGCAAGTTTCATGGTAAAAATAAGTGTGACCAAAGGTTAGACAATAACTACATTTAAAATTCCCTCCTAAAATATTTCCCTTTTAAAATTACAAAATTTCAAATTCCCTCCTAAAATATTTCACATAAAACTTCCCACTCAAATGAAACTCTCATTTAAAAAATTACATAATTTAACATAAATATAGAAAGATGTAAATTGTCATCTATTATTATGGTTTTTTTTTCAAACTTATATATATTTGTCGTTGTGACTAGTTTAGGTGAGAATATCTAACAAATGTGTCAATTTTGAAGTTTATAGGTTTTATCATGTCATATTAAGTAATAAAAGGCTAGTTGAGTTGTAATTAGTAGGGATGAATTTGGTACCGAGTTGGTACAGTAATGGAAGTACTAGTCCTAAAAGTGAAAAAAAAAATTGGTACCAATGCAGGTACCGAAAATGATCGTCAGGGTACAAGTAACTGAAGGTATATATACCCAAAATATTGGATTGTGCCGAACCACTACCGAAAATACCAATCCCGAAAAACATAAAACATTGGTACTAGTACCGAAAATTGTTGTACATGCCTAAGTAGATCGCAATGGACATTTGTATATCATAAATGTCTTAATTGACCATATTGGGCCTTAAGGGATCAAAATGGATAATAGTTGATAATGTATGTATTAATGGGCCATATTGGATCTAGTGGATTACAATGGGAAAAAGTAGATCATATATGTATTAATGGGCTATATTGGGCCTAATGGAACACAAAGGGCAATAGTAAATCATATATGTCTTAGTGGGCCATATTGAGCCTTAATGGATCACGATGAGCATTGGGCAATAGTAAATAATATATATCTTAATAGGTCATATTGGGCCTTAATAGGTCACAACGGGTGATAATATACCATACACATCTTAATGGATGATATTGAGTCTTAATATATCACAATGGACAATTGCATATCAAATATGTCTTAATGGACCATATTGAGCCTTAGTGGATCACAATAGGAAATAGTAGATCCTATATGCCTTAATGGGCCATATGGGGCCTTAATAGATCATAACGAGCAATAGTATGTCATATATGTTTTAATGGCCAATAATGGGCTTTAATATATCATAATAGACAATAGTAGATCATATATGCTTAATGGACCATAATGGATAATAATTACATCATATATATATATATATATATATATATATATATATATATCTTAATGGGCCATATTAGGCCTTAATTGTCACAACGAACTATAGTACATTATATATGTCTTGATGGACCATATTAAGCCTTAATGGATCACAGTGGGCAACAGTGTATCATGTATGTCTTAATAGACCATATTAGGCCTTAATGGATCATAAGAGGCAATAATATATCATATACTAGCTGATTACCCCGGGAGGGTCCCGGGGTTGAAAAATATAATCATTCTAATAATACTAATACTAATAGTAATAATTATTACTCTTGTAATTAAATAAATAAAAAATTAACCTTGCTATAAGGTAACACCATGTGTTGCAGTGTTACACGATTCTTTCTCCTATCTTCTCTTGATGAAGTATACCTATCAATCTTTAGAAAAGTAAAATTCCAATGATAGCATAACGATTGGGCTGAATTTCAACATCGTATATAAGAAGCTGGTTTAAAAGAAAAAACATGATCAATGAATAACCTGAACACTTTGTGTTTTTTTTCCTGTATGAATGAAACCCCACAAAAAATAGTCGTTTTTTTCTCCGTTTTTTATATAGCACTATGGTACTCGTTGGAAAGATAATAAAACGCTCGTTAATTTGGTGTAATTTTTTTCTTTAAAAAATCTCGTATACAAGAGATATTAACGTTTAAAAATTATGGGAGGAAATATTAGAGAGAGAGAAATTTAAATTTGTTTTTAAATTATTTTTTCCTAAAATAACTCAATCTCTTTTAGGGTTTTATCTTTTTCTTTTTTTTTTATTAAAAAATTGAAATAATTCAAAATCACTAAAATCTTTCAATTATGATGCCACGTGGCAGTTTCAGGACAGGTTGAAGCCACCATTGCATGCCACGTCAGCAACGTTCAATTCTTTTATATATATTAATAGATGTCTTAGTGGTCCATATTGGGTCTTAATGAATCACAATAGACAATAATAGATTATTATGTCTTAATGGACTATACTGGGCCTTACTGGATCACAATGTGCAATCGTAGATAATATATGTCTTGTTGGGCTATATTGGATCACATTGGATAATAGTAAATCATATATGTCTTGATGGACCATAGTTGGCCTTAATGGATCATAGTAGACATTAGTATATCATATATGTCTTAATGGACCATAATGGGTCTTAATGGATCACAATAGACAATAGTAGAACATATATGTCTTAATGGACCACATTAGGCCTTAAATGATCCCAATAGACAATAGAAGATCATATATGTCTTAGTGGACCGTAATTGATCTTAATGGGCCGTAGTAGACAATAGCAGATCATATATGGCTTAATGGACTATATTGGGCCTTAATGGATCTCCAGGGACAAGTTCAGATCATATATGTCTTAAGGTACTATAACAAGCCTTAATGGATCATAATAGATAATATAGGTCATATATGTCTTAATGGACTATATTGGGCCTTATGGATGTCCATGGATAAGTTCAAATCATATATGGCTTAATGGTTCACATTGGACCTAAATGGATCACATTGGAGTATAGTAGGTCATACATGTCTTAATGGACCACCCTTGCTTGACTCATCAACCCTACATTTTTAATGGCAAAACCGGTACAGTTCGATAATGGTATTCGCATGTGAAAGTCTGTAAATACCGATACCGTACTGAACAGATAGTACCGATACTGAAAAATAGAATGAGTGGATAGCGGTACCAAAAATGATCCAATACCAATTCCGGTTCGATATCGAGACCCAGTATCATTTGCTAATCCCAAAATATAACCAATCAAATAATAATCTATCTATATAATAATTGAATACATCTCGGGTTGAATGAAGCCCTTAGAGAGAGCCTGAGGTATCCACATTTGTATATGGAGCTCCAACTTTTTTCCTATAAATAACCTTTTGTATTTTTTTATTTGCTCCATTCTTCCATCACTCTCCAATCTTCCTTAACAATTCTTCCAACCAACATTCATCATTTTCTTTCTAACAAATCTTTCAATCTTCCTTCTTCTTCTTGTATCATTTGTTGATTCTTCACAACCAACACGAGGTAATCTTGCATCATTTTGACTCGTTTTCTATTGTTAACATTATTAAGAAGAATCAACAAATCTTTCAATCTTCCTTCTTCATCTTGCATCATTTGTTGATTCTCCACAATCGATTCAAGGTAATCATCGATCCTACTCTGCTAATGTTGATTCCTAATATTATTTTGACTCATTTTTGTTCTTAACATTATTAAGAATAAATCAAACGGATTTATTTTGATCACTTTTATTCATTTAAATGAAACGGATCTATTGAGTTTTTTTTTCATTTGAATGTTTCGCACATTTTTTATTCATTCATTTTGTCTAAATCGGGTTGTAGTTTCATGACTCTATCGATTATGTTCATTCATGCTATGATAAATGCTCCTTACAAAGAGGATGTTGCTGATATCCCATTTCCAGAATAGAGCCCTAACTGCACCTACAGTTTAAGGTAATCTCGGTGTCTTATAGTTATTTTGAGACTCATTTTCTTATAGCGTTAATGTAATCTCAGTGGCTACCTAGAGTTTAAGGTTGGTTCAACACAGCCACTGTCGCATTTTAAAGAGAAAACGTATTATGTCCTTATGCTTGTATACATAGTAATTGTTGAATTTTGTGTCATTAGAAAAATATATAAAGCTAATAGTCAATGTCGATGATTGAAATTTGTTAAGGTAGAATATGTTTACATATGTACGAATCGGTTTTATCATAATTTCGTATTTAACATAAATTCGATTCAATATATATGACGATTGAATATATATGACGATTCAATTTCGTATTTCGTACATAATTATTTTTAATCTTTTTCTTATGAAATTATGTATATGTATTATTTATTTTTTTAATAATAATTGACCGAATTTAATATTATTTATTACGATTTTTCAATCTCATTAATTTATATTACTATTAATATGAAATTCGGTTTACCATAATAGCTCTCATTTATTTTTGTGTATAATGATTGATTATGAATCAGTTTAATCCGTAATTTATGTTTACCATAATTTATTGACCGAATTTAAGTTTAATGCGCATTGTGTTTAATCTATTTTTAAGAAATTATGTATATGTATTATTTATTGTCATTAATAATAATTGACCGAATTAAATGTTATTTATTATGATTTTTTAATCTCATTAATTTATATTACTATTAAAAAGAAATTTGGTTTACCATAATAGCTCTCATTTAGTTTTTTGTATGAATGATTGATTATGAATCAATTTAATCCGTAATTAGGCTTACCAAAATTTGTTGACCGAATTTATGTTTAATACGAAATTATGTTTAATCTATTTTTACGAAATTATGTAAATGTATTATTTATTGTCATTAATAATAATCATAATAATCGACTGAATTTAATGTTATTTGACACGATTTTTTAATCTTATTAATTTATGTTACTATTAATACGAAATTCGGTTTACCATAATAGCTCCCATTTATTTTTTTGTATGAACGATTGATTATGAATCAATTTAACCCATAATTTAGACTTACCATAATTTATTGACAAAATTTATTTTTAGTACGAAATTATGTTTAATCTATCTTTAAAAAATTATGTATATGTATTATTTATTGTCATTAATAATAATTGACTGAATGAAATGTTATTTATTACGATTTTTTAATCTAATTAATTTATATTACTATTAATACGAAATTCGGTTTACCATAATAGCTCTATTTTTTTTCTATGAATGATTGATTATGAATCAATTTAACCCGTAATTTAGGCTTACCATAATTTATTGACCGAATTTATGTTTAATACGAAGTTATGTTTAATTTATTTTTACGAAATTATATATATATTATTTATTGTCATTAATAATAATAGACCGAATTTAATATTATTTATTATAATTTTTTAATCTCATTAATTTATATTACTATTAATACGAAATTCAGTTTACAATAATAGCTCTCATTTTTTTTTGTATGAATGTTTGATTATGAATCAATTTAATCCGTATATTAGGCTTACCATAATTTATTGACCGAATTTATGTTTATTACGTAATTATGTATATGTATTATTTGGTGTCATTAATAAAAATTTACCGAATTTAATGATATTTATTACGATTTTTTAATCTCATTAATTTATATTACAATTAATACGAAATTCGGTTTACCATAATATCTCTCATTTATTTTTTTGTATGAATGATTGATTATGAATCATTTTAACCCGTAATTTAGGCTTACCGTAATTTATTGACCGCGACAAAATTTAATGTTATTTATTACGATTTTTTAATCTTACTAATTTATATTACTATTAATACGAAATTCGGTTTACCATAATAGCTCTATTTTTTTCTATGAATGATTGATTATGAATCAATTTAACCTGTAATTTAGGCTTACCATAATTTACTGACCGAATTTATGTTTAATACGAAGTTATGTTTAATTTATTTTTACGATATTATGTATATATACTATTTATTGTCATTAATAATAATTGACCGAATTTAATGTTATTTATTACAATTTTTTAATCTTATTAATTTATATTACTATTAATACGAAATTCAGTTTTCAATAATAGCTCTCATTTTTTTTGTATGAATGTTTGATTATGAATCAATTTAATACGTATATTAGGCTTACCATAATTTATTGACCGAATTTATGTTTAGTACGTAATTATGTATATGTATTATTTGGTGTCATTAATAATAATTTACCGAATTTAATGATATTTATTACGATTTTTTAATCTCATTAATTTATATTACTATTAATACCAAATTCGGTTTACCATAATATCTCTCATTTATTTTTTTGTATGAATGATTGATTATGAATCATTTTAATCCGTAATTTAGGCTTACCGTAATTTATTGACCGAGTTTATGTTTAATACGAAATTATGTATATATATTATTTATTGTCATTAATAATAATTGACTAAATTTAATGTTATTTATTATGTTTTTTTAATCTTACTAATTTATATTACTATTAATACGAAATTCGGTTTACCATAATAGCTGTCATTTATTTTTTTTTATGAATGATTGATTATGAATCAATTTAATCCGTAATTTAGGCTTACCATAATTTATTGACCGAATTTATGTTTAATACGAAATTATGTTTAATCTATTTTAACGAAATTATGTATATGTATTATTTATTGTCATTAATAATAATTAACTGAATTTAATGTTATTTATAACCATTTTTTAATCTTACTAATTTATATTACTATTAATACGAAATTCGGTTTACCATAATAGCTCTCATTTATTTTTGTGTATAAATGATTGATTATGAATCAATTTAATACGTAATTTAGGCTTACCATAATTTTTTGACCGAATTTATGTTTAATACGAAATTATGTTTAATCTATTTTTACGAAATTTTGTATATGTATTATTTATTGTCATAAATAATAATTGACTAAATTTAATGTTATTTATTACGAGTTTTTAATCTCATTAATTTATATTACTATTAATACGAAATTCGGTTTACCATAATAGCTCTCATTTATTTTTTTGTATGAATGATTGATTATGAATCAATTTAATACGTAATTTAGGCTTACCATAATTTATTGACCGAATTTATGTTTAATACGAAATTAAGTTTAATCTATTTTTACGAAATTATGTATATGTAATATTTATTGTCATTAATAATAATTGACCGAATTTAATGTTATTTATTACAATTTTTTAATCTCATTTATTTATATTACTATTAATACGAAATTAGGTTCACAATAATAGATCTCATTTATTTATTTTTTTTGAGAAAATTGCAGTTTTCGTCCCTGTGGTTTGCCTAAACTAACAGGTTCAACCCAGCTTTAAGACCCTGAGTACCTGTGGTTTGGTTTTCTAACACTTTACGTCCCTGAGACTAACAGCCGTTAGTTGTTCCGTTAGTTTATGGTGAAATGACGATTATACCCTTAATTTTTTGGGTGAAATGACTCTTATGCCCTCCTATCTTCTTCCCCAACCCACCCAACCACCCACCACCACCATCACCACCACCTGTTGGTCACTTCATATGGGTCAATTTTGTATCAGCCCCTGTTGGTCAAATCTGTATCAACCCCTTTTAGAATTTAAATGGCTTTACAACATCAAGATAAAATCCAACAAAGTAAATTCTTTTAATTTGTTTTGCTGTTGGTATATGGTTAGTTAATATATATTCGACTCAAGGTTGTTTTTTTGTCAGAGTTAACTGGTATTTTTTATGGCTGTTTATATGTCAATTATTAACTAACCATGAACAAAACGGATTATGTGTCACCAAAGTTAGGCAATAGCCAAACCATTGTCACTTTTTTTATGTGACGGAATAATAGCAAATGTCATAAGAAAAAATAAAATATGTGTGACCAAAAGTTAAAATATAGTCACACATAAAATTACAAAATTGTTTCGTGTGTCTATAAATAGTTTTTTGACCATACTTACAGTAAATTCATGTGACTATATAATAGAAACGGCCACACTACAGAGAATTCATGTTGCCATTCTTACCCTTTAGCCATAGCTAATAGATGGAAAGCTTATTAAAACAATCATTTTTGCCACGTATTTTTTTAATTAATGTGGCTAAAACAAAACTTTTAGTGACTATATAACTAAAATGGCCACACATAGAGTAATTTCATGTGGCCATTACTATCCTTTAGTCACATTTAATAGACAAAATGCTTGATTTCAAAAAAAAATATTGGTATCCTTCAGCCACACTTTTAAGTGCTACGGCCACTAAATGTGAATGTGGCCATATGATACCTACGATGACTCGACCTATGGTCACACTTGAGCTGGAAAAAAAAGTGTGGCGAAAGGCCTATGGTCACACTTTTTTTGTGTGGCCGTAGGCATATTTTGGCGTAGTGCGTACTCCATTATTAATAATGGACTCTAGTCTTCCTTACTCGCGAGTGTGAGTAGCAGATGTAACATTGATCCAAAGAACAGGCATGATTACCTGCAACATTCTCGTTATCACTAATATTGCAGGATCATGCATCTTGCTTCAAAAACAAAAAAAAAAAAGAAAAGGCATGACTTCCATGTGCACGTGGGATTACTCTGAATTAATGTGAATGGTACTCCAAATTCCTCGCCACGTTGTCATGCCATGCTAGAACACCCCCATAGAAAAGCCCATCTACCTTGCTCGCCGACAGCCCAGCAACCAATATCGGATAATTGCTATAAATATACACGACCTTCATTGAAGATTGTGAACTCAACCCGCAACCTTCAAGGTCGTGTATTGGATCTTGCTAAACGAAGTAGCGATCTTCGCTAATTAACAAGCAAGGTTGCTAGTTGGACTAGCGACCTACGCATTTTCAAAAAATTTTCCATGCAACCCCTATAAACCCTATTGCAACTCTAAAATCATCTACTTATGCAAAAAAATTCTTATTGAAGTGCAAATTACCATATCATGACATTTTTTAAAAATATAAGATTATGTTAATGTTAAAAATAATTCAATTGAGTATCAAATAATAAAGAATAATGTTGCATATATTAACTCAAAAACAATGTCATGATATACAGTTCCATAATTAAAATTACTATTTTATGATTTTGTGTATAGACACTTAACTCTCTCTCGGTAGCCAATTAAGCATCTTAAATAATTTCTTTTTACCTCTTTTATTTTAATATAAAATATTTAAGTTCTTTATGAGATCCTTGGCTTTGCTTCCCATTTTTTCCTATTGGAACTATATGATCACAATGTGTATTTTTATGCATGTATGCTTAAATATATAAAGAAAGTATAAACATTTCTCTGAGAGCGATTATTTCAAAGGATTTCCGTCCCCATATATTTTTTCATACTTTTTAAATGATGTATATAAATCAATGAATGTTTTTGTACAAATTGACCTTATCTTACAAATAGTTCTTAATATGAGAAGTGAAAGAGGGTTTCTTTTTTTATTTTTTGAATTTATTTCCATGTTGTTAAACATGTATTCTATATACTGAAATCTAAAAAAAATTAGTGTAGTTTAATTACGTAATTACTGTTGTAGAGTAATTACGTAATTACTTTTAGTGTTGTTTTAGCAGATGGAAAAAAAAAATTCCCCTTCACTTCTCATTTTAATAGGTTAAGCCCATTTATATTTTATCTTTACTCTAAAATAATTTTGGGTGGGTCACGTTTTTAAATTAATACTTTTTCTTAATTGCAAAATAAATCAAGTGCTTTTATGCATAATCGAGCCAAACTTACAGAACCAACTTGTGGGGTTTTGTTACTGTTAATAAACAAAACATGTCAAATAGGCACGTTATCAAAGTTTTGGTTACACAATCAGTTGTAGGTAAAAGAACAACATGCCTTTTAATCAATCACAAAAAATACATAAACGAATAAAACTTAGGAGTTCGTAAGTGTTAATAATTCAAGTAAAAGTAGATAGATTTTCGAGAGAGAATCTTAGGGGGGAAGGAGCACTACCCATGAAGTTTTTTAACTTTTATTTCAACTAATCCTACACTACCACATCACTTCACTGATTTCCTTCACTAAAACCATTTTTTAGAAGCAGGACTCCACTGGTTTTTTTTACCAATAATTAATTATTTTCACACATATATAATAACTAGAATTAAGATCCGCGCGTTGCTGCGGATGACATAAAATTGTACCAGGTAGTATCGATGTCACACTATTGCCAGCGACCTACAACACCTAAATAATGGTGAACCATGCACACCCGTTGCGGCGCGATAATGCACAAAAATTAGTGAAACTTAGAACACAGCGTCACCGTTTGACGGGAAAAATAGAGGTAAAAACGTTGAACTACACACGCACGTTGCAGCGTGTCAACTCAAAAAATTTGGATTGAAACGTAAAACTAAAATTATGTTTTGAGATAGATGAGATAAAATTCAAAGTAAAAAAAATGCAGGGGGTTAAATGTAAAAGATGAAAAGTATTAAGGTTAAAAATGAAAAAAAAAAGTAAGGAAAAAACAAAGTAGGGTACTACCTACAAAGCAAATATACAACCCTTTAATACACAAAACACTTGTTATGCATATTGTACAAGCCCATGATGCACAAATCATTTGTAAATTAATACTATATATAATATTAACAATACCTTTCCCACTTTCTCTCTCTCCTCTAAACTCATTACACAACTCCTTTTTTTAATAATATCTTCCCCACTCTCTCTCCTCTAGAAACAGCACCGTAAAAAGAACCCGTACTGGTAGTAGGGTACCCGTGACCTTCTCTGGTGGCGCCCCGTCACCCCTTATATCATATCATTGACTTTTTAAATAGTCTTCCCAAATACTTTGGTTGTCACTTGTAATCATTATGTATTTAACTATGGGTTCCGGAATTTTTCTATAAGGTGTCACTTTCAGCTTATTCCATTATCTTTTTATCTTGCTTTTGTTTTGTTCCTTTTGGAAAAAAAATAAAGAACAACTGGTATTAATCTATTCGTAAGAAAATGATTTGATATTGCCACCTCTTAATTGAGTGATATGAGAAGTCTTCTCTCTCATATATGAACATGGTCTTTAACAGTATTGGCAAGCATAAGGGGATGAAACATTGCATTAGCTATTTGGAATAAATTTTGATTGATGTTGTATGCAAAAAACGACCTTATTCATAAGAAAATCATTTGATAATTTTTAAAGGATTATAGGTTACAATTAAATATTGATTCTCTAACTGTATGAAATTAAACTGACGAATTCAACTGTTTTTTAGTGGAAGTACCTAGGTTTTTGGAGATAATCCTATATGGCTATATCATATCATTGACTTTTGAAACAGTTATTTCAAGATAATTTTGCTGTCATATCGTAAACCATCAACTAGGGTAGTATATTATGTACTATATGACTTGAGGATACGGACATTGGCAAAGCATTGGGGGCCGAACTCATTTTTTTTTTATCGTTAAGGGCCGGATGATCAAATCGGTGGGGTCAGACTCAATTCATATAAAAATTACCTACGAAAATCGTAAAATTTCACCACTGCGCCAAAAAATGGCGGGGGCCAGGGCACCCCCAGACCTCCACTATGCTTCGCCCATGGATAGGGAATTTAGTTGATGTGTCCCTTGGGACAGCAGAAGAGACCTTTAGTATCCCGGTCAAAGCCTCCATAGCAATTAAGGCGACAGGGGATCTCCTTATCTCAACCCTCCATCACAAGTGAATTACTGAGTAGGAGATTTGTTCACCAAAACCGACACCTGAGTAGTAGTAATTGTCGCCATGATCCGTTTCCTCCATTTCAAAGGAAAGCACATTTGAGCCACAATAAAATAAAGAAACTCCAAGTTAAAAGTCAGCCTTCTCAATATCCATTTCAAAAATCATCCCCTCCTTTTTATTCCTCCTCATCCACGATATAACTTCATTCGACACAAGTGGTCTATCCATGATACTTTTATTTGCTAAAAATGCCGACAACTCTACATAGATTCATTTATGGAGAGAATCGTATGGTTGGCCCCTGTGCTTTCCCGATATTGCATTCTTGGTCCTAGTGGTTCACTAATTATTGGTCCTGAGGGTTGTAAACTTATTACTAACATTATCCAAATGTATTAATTTCGTTATCAAGTTGGTCCCTACCCCTAACGGTGTTTAAAATTCTCTGTTAAATATATATATAATGTTTATTTGGCCCTTATAAAAATAAACAAATATTATAAATAAATAACTACCCCACCAGAGCCCCCACCCCTACCTTATCTTCTTCCCCAACCCCACCACCTCCACCTATCACCTCCTTCTTCCACCACCTCCACCTGTCAGTAATGAATAAGAGTGGACTGGGTGATTGCTGTAGAACGGTTCCTACATTATCTAAAGGGCTACCGACCAAAGGTCTATGGTACCCTAATGGCGATAAGCTGGATCTCGTTGACTTTGGTGAGTTTGTCAATGGTGGTTATAATTTTGAAGCTGGATCCACAACGGCCGGGTGGATATCAGTTCATGGGAGGTCGTCACATGTGTTTCCTGTAACCTGCGAAGCCGAATTAGTTAGCTGCATCAAGCTATTGTTTCCAGGTTCTTCAATAGGATCTATCAATACACATGCGTGACTACGGTTTGCATTTTCTTATCACCTCCATTTTCTTATTTGTAACTTCCATAGCAATCACTAAGAATCAAATGAATACTATAGTCCATACTGACTACCAAATTCCCAACAATTTTACCAAATCATTTGACAAATATAAATTTGAATATCTTTGAAAGGTAAATGGCATTTTGGGAAAATCTGAGTAAACCATATGGAAAAATCACTTTTCATTTAACCGTTATTCTATCTGAAAATCCAAAAAGATTTCAATTTCTTTAAATTTTTTTGAATTTTAGGGGAGAAATTTCTAGAAAAACACAAAAACATTAAAAAAATTGAAAATCAATAAAAAAAATCAGAAAAACCCAAAATGATTTTTCCTGGAGAAAGAGAGAAGATGATAGTACATCAGTGGGGATCTATCACATGCTAATGAATTGTAATGATAAAAATGATATGTGATGACTTTGAGTGATGTGTTGATAGGCTTCGTGAACCTAATAATGCATGCCTTAGTGATACAAACTTAATAAACTACTTGCTATGTGGATGAACACCTCATAGGCATATGGTCTTGGTACCGTAATTTCGTTTGATAGCATTGCCAAAATCAAAGGTTTCGGGTCGTTATGTTGATAAGTTATATGGGGTAGCCTAACTGATCTTCTGTCGTATTGATTTACGGACCTAGATTCAGTCAGGGTATCTTAAAAGAGCTGACAATGCCAAATCCCAAGTTACCGAATGAGGAACTTATAATGTATGACGATGATCAAAGATTATCTAATGCATCGTATCCTATCTATGATGAAAATCATGATTGATACAAGCCTCACCCTGGTTGAGTGCACATGTTGCTTTGTAGCATTGATTTGCTGACCTGCCACATCTATGCCTCGTACCTTGTAACATATAGATGACTATGGCATAATAACGCGTTTCGATGAAGCTTTGTGCAAATTCCTTGTTACGGGAGTATGTCGTGTGTGTGGGAACCATAGGCAAGTTAGTTATTAATACACCTAACCAGTATCATTTTAAAGCATTGCACAAAAGTTGACATGTGAGCTTATGTGGACAACAATATCAGCAATTGCCAAGTCTCACAGTCTATATAGTTTAAAACTGAAAGAACAACGGTGTGAATATATTTCTTAAAAACTGATATGATCCTCTTACAGGAAAACCAAAAAAAGTTGAATGCTTGTATATATTTATTTACTGCAACTAGTTTTTAATTTTCAGCATTTATGAATAACTCAAAAAGATTTTATTTTTGATTAACCGATGTTGGAATACTAAATTCTTTAATTGGAATCTCAGATCCGAAGCTCAAACACAATAAAATAAAGTATTTCAAAATCAAGGGTCAAAATGCAACTTTCATGAATTAAAGGGTTTAAATTGACAAGTTTCAAAGTTCAGGGTGAAATCTGAAAAGATTCAAATGTTCAGGGGGAGAACGCATTGTTTCTCCAAATGGTGGTCAAAATGGACAAATCGTGAAAGTTTATCGAATGATAAACTTCAATAATTTGATTGAGTCCGGATTATTTGTCATATCTAATACAAGTTGTAGTTTGTGTGTAGGTTTTATTAAATTTTCTGTAGGATCAAACACAACTAGTGTGTTCATCATGATTCAAACGACAAAGCTTGATGTTGAACAAGACCTGAACCTGAACTACAACACCATCCTGAACAACAAGAACCCAAGAATTCCATCTTTAGAGACACCAGATCCTGGTATAGCTTTAGTAGTCGAAGCTGAAGAAGATGAGAATCGAGAAATGAATGCAGATGTTGTAGATCTCTGTCTTCGTCATAGAATCGTCAATCAAAACAGTGGAGATTTCTTGATTCCTCCCATGTCATCGAAGCTGATCGAAGACCAAGACGAGATCTCATGAAGCCACGAGCAAAGCTCAAATTAGCAAGTATTCAAGTCTTCAGGGGGAGATTTTTAGTGCACTACGGTGTATGTTGAAGACTTGAAGACGGAAGACCATTAGCTAGACCTTAGGGGGATTCTGTGAACGTCTTTCAAGACATCCCTAGCTTAGTGACCGGTTAAGTCTGCAGATCACTAGCTAGGTCCAAGGGGGAGACTGTTAGTGCACTTCGTGTACGTCCCCAGCTAGTGATCGGTCCCTAATAGTCGTAGGCATGATTGTATAGCGTTTAAGATGTTATAGGGTTGCATTATAGTGTTTATATAGGCTTAGGGGTATTTTAGGAATTTATTGTGTAACATACACCTCCTTAGTTATCTCATACATGTGCCCCCACATGTATTAGTGATAAGTGTGCAAGATAGGGAGGTGTATGAGTTCTACTATAAATACCCCATGCCTTAGTCATTTTGTAACTTTTGCCAAACTTTTACCCATTCCAATACAAGTGCAATCCTTTGTGTGTGTTTTTGTGTGTGCGCTCTCATATTATTATTATTATTATTATTATTATTATTATTATTATTATTATTATTATTATTATTATTATCCTATCCATAAACACCCACCTTTAACAACTAACCGGATCGTTGATTCCGCCCTCGATCCGATACGCGCACGATATTTAATTCTTGTGCCGATCCTACAAAGTACACACTTTACACACTTTTAAACTAACAGGTATTTGTTTTTACTTTCTAATTTTATGACTTGATCAAGTGAGTAGCTAGCAAATCATTATTTTTGTTAAATTTTCAACCATTTTCATCAATTATAAAGATTAAGGTCACTAAAATAAAATAATATGGTAGTTTCTAAATTTTGCATATCATTTTATTAAAGTTAATTGCTTGTTATTCTATTCCGTGCACTTACTCTTCTAAACTGAAAAACGTTAAAGAGAAAAACTCACTCAGGGTCAAGGTATCCATGAGTACCGACAACTACTGTTGATATATGGGTGGCATTGTCAGTTGTAAACGCCTTGGACATCCCAAAGTCTGCTTGTTTTGCCCGGAAACCTTCATTCAACAAGATGTTTGAAGGCTTCACATCTCTATGGACTATTGGTGGCTTGCAACCATGATGCAGGTACGTTAGCCCTATAATATCAAGTGATGCATGGAAGTTGTAGAAGTTTGTGCTTACAAAACCCAAAAGGTACAAGTCCATATTTAAGTAATTTAATTACTAACCTTCTGCTGCATCACATGCAATTTGTAACCTTGTTTCCCAGCTCAAGACATTTGGACTTCCATCTAATCACAAAATTACTCAGTTCACTATTGTGTTTTTGAAGTAATTTAATTACTCAGTTCACAATTGTGTTTTTGAAGAGCGAGAATCACATAGGAAATTGTAATTTGACAAGAGGACATGTGTTGTTTCTAAATGGATAAATATGTGCACCAAAAAAGGTTCTCTACCTAAACTTAGGAAGGTGTGGGTTGGTCTAGTGTATGAGGACTTGTAGACAGTGACTTGTGAGAAAAAAAAGGAATGGTAATGCATTTTAATCTTTTTTGACATGGTTTCTTTCTTTTTTAAAAGTTTGTCGAAAACCTACATGTTATACGCATTTTTATCCATGCCTTATATGCTGGTGAACAATAAAGTTTTTTTCTACTCTTTAAAAACCAAATATAGAGACAAATCTATGAGCTATAGACAAATGCATGTTGCAATTGCAAATGACTCTTTCCTTGTAGTGGTACTTAAATCAAGAATGATTCATTAAAATAATATCACATTACCAAATAGATGCTTTTCTAAACTCCCATTAGCCATGTACTCATAGATAATCTCCTTGTGGTTGTTGTCATTGCAATATCCAACTAGTGAGGTTATGTTTTTATGACGCGCATCCATTAGAAGCTTGACCTGTAGACAAAATGAATTTTGTCTTCCTAGTTATGTACTTATGTTTTACTTATATATTGCTATAATTTAAGTAAGTCTTCATGTTGCAAAATAATTTGCTTCCTCATTCGTTTATTAGGTTATTATTTAAGCATCCTTGCTTATAAGTTATAAGCCAAGGGCAATCATAAAGTAACTTGATAAATGAAAAGCTAATGCCTAATAGTAATTTTTTTCCTCAATAGATGTAAGGCCTTTACAGCATTGACAATATTACCTCTGCCTGAAATTCCTTGTACCCTTGAACTGATGGTTCAGTAAGCATCTTTACAACAACCTAGTCTTTACCGTTATACCCGTGGTACACTGTTCCAAACCCTCCTCTCCCAATAACTGTCTTGAAGTTGTTGGTAATGCTCCTCAGATTAGAAAGTGTGAACTGTTGATTTCTTGGTGTAAACATCTC
Organism: Ambrosia artemisiifolia; assembly: GCA_032199755.1. Classification (NCBI taxonomy): domain Eukaryota; kingdom Viridiplantae; phylum Streptophyta; class Magnoliopsida; order Asterales; family Asteraceae; genus Ambrosia; species Ambrosia artemisiifolia. The sequence continues at coordinate 1,178,785 of CM063523.1, forward strand.
ATCATCTATGACCAAATCTGTATTCTTTGATTCAGACGCTGGTCCTACTTGTTGATCGTTGTTCACTCTTTGTTGATTTCCTAATAGTCAATTTGGCCATATATATCTTATTAAGTGATTTTCGGTAACAACAGTATAAGTGGAAAAGTGCATTGATGTACATTGTACAATCTTTTTGAGCGATAGGAAACTATTTTAAATAGAAGCTTGCTACAAAAATTAGAGATGGAGCCCAGCACGTTGGTAGTTATAAAACACAAATTAAAAGGCCCTGAATATTCACACAACCAGGGTTTTTATTTGCACAACCCCTCCACGGGTCGTCGAGGCCTGGACGGCCTGTGGAGGCTCAAACAGGCAAAAGGACGGGTTGTAGAGGCCCCGACGGCTCGTCCAAATCCCTTAACCCTAAAAACGACTGCCCGTTGGGGTCTCGACGACCCGTGCACTAGCATCCAAATCAATAACAATCATTGGTAATCATTGGCAATGATTAGGTGATGATTATTTGTTTTTTTTATAAGTGTAGTGTGGATGTTTAAAATGGGTTTGAGATGTAAATATAAATGTTTGATTTTTATAAATGTTATTTTTTTATTTGTATAATATGATCTTTTTTATATGATTGTGTATATGAATATGAACGAATGTTTGGTTTTTTAGTAACGTTTATGTTGCTGAACTAAACAAAACCCAAGATACGAACAATAAAACCAAATAAAGCATAATAAGCATAATATTCAAACGTTTACATACAAAATAAAGCATACTGAGTTCAAAATGTACAACTAAGGAGCCGACCCACTCGGCTGACCCGACCCACCCGGCTGACTGGTGGACGCCCCACCCTGCTGACTGCTGGACGCCTAACCCGGAAGTGTACGCGGCTCCAAACCAACATCCCGTCGTCTCTCATTCTCGCTCTCTAACAGCCACCACATATCAGCCCCCATCGTCTGCACATCAGCCCGCAACGACCCCAACTAATCCAGGATCTGCTGAAGTATCTGGGTCGTGGTATCAGGCAACCTGACGGCATGATAAACGCTGCCAGGATGCTGTCGCTCATCAGGGGCAACATCTCGCATCTCTACATCCACCGGTGGGTTGCCGTCGGCAACGTGTGGCATCTGGACCTCCTCGGCATTCGGCCCCTCCATATGTACCAGCGGCTGTGGTACAAAATGCTCGCCACGGTCGCCAGCGAAACCCCCAGCACGCTGGTAATATGTGGGTGGGTTTCTGCGTGGGACCCGTCCTGCCACCTTCATCTACTGCATAGTCTGAATATTTAACGGCCTGAAATGCAAAACAACAATAATAATATATAAAATTAAATAATAATAATAATAATAATATATAATAATAATCTTACTTGTGCCTCATCAGAGCTGGTAAATTGTTCTCCTCAATATGCGTCCACAAATCGGCCGGGGCAACACGCAGCGCGATGGCGGTGATGATCCCACCAATCGGAATAGCCCCCGCCGCATTCCTATGAGGGTAGGCAGCGATGTACTCGGCAAAGCACCTGTGTAGCGCAACCGGCCTACCCCTCAAGATGCAGTAAAGATAGAAAAGGTCAATCTGATTGACCCTTTCGTTACAGGTACACCGTCCGGCAATCGACCAGGTAACCAAACGGTGTATGTAACGAATCACAGGGTCCCGGATCTCATAGTCATCGTTGTCGTTCCTGTACGGCCAGTCTCTCATATCTCCCAGTGCTAGAGGATTCCCGTCCTCAGGCTGGATACGGCGTCTTCTGTTTGCCATATGTGCAAAACAAAAACAAAACAAAGATTATTATCAAAAATTCGGCAAAGTTTCCCCTGTTTAGGCGCGCCTTTATGTTTACGCGCGCCTTTATGTTTAGGCGCGCCTTTATGTTTAGACGCGCGTTTATGTTTAGGCGCGCCTTTTACGCGCGCCTCACCACCACTGACCACCACCACTGCCCTCACCACCCAACCACCACCACACCCCAACCACCACTGACCACCACAGCCACCACCACACCCCAACCACCACTGCCCCACCCCAACCACCACCACACCCCAACCACCACTGCCCCATCCCCACCACAAAAAAACCCTAATAATAATAATAATAACAATAATAATAATAATAATAATAATAATAATAATAACATTAATAATAATAATAATAATAATAATAACAATAATAATAATAATACCTGTTGGAAGGAGACTAGAGGTGGAGAGAGAGGGAGGTGGAGGAGGACGGTGGTGGCTGGAGGTGTTGGAAGGAGACGAGAGGTGGAGAGAGAGGGAGGTGGAGGAGGACGGTGGTGGTTGGAAGGGTTTGAAAGAAGACGAGAGGTGGAGAGAGAGGGAGGTGGATGAGGGAGGTGGAGGTGGTGGGTGGTGGGTGGTGGTGGAGGTGGAGACGAGAGAGAAAGAGGAGGACATAACATTGTGGTGCTTAGAGTGGTTGACTTTGTGGAAAATTAATCATGGGCCCATAACTGTCCCTCGTACGTGAACTCGAACCCATCCTCTACCTCTAATACTTGAACCTTCTTCTCTTGATTTAGAGGACCCCCCCCCCCCCCCCCCCCACACACACTCATTGATTTTCTTGCATCCATTTGTTTGTGTCTCAAAGTAATTTGAGACTAAAATGTTAAGAGTTTGTTTTTTTGTTTTTGTTGTGATTGAAACAAGTTTATAAAACATGTATTTATAAATGTATACGTGTCCCTTTATTTCTAATTAAATGGTCATAAAATTGACCATTGCATTTAAACATTATGCATTTAACCGTTTACAAAAATGACCGTCGTATTTAAAGTTAATAAAATATTCAAGTTCACGGCCGTTGGATAGTACGAGGGAAACGGTACACACATGACCCCTACCAGTACCCACGACGGCGTTGTTATCGTGTTTGTACTGGACAACACGAGTGACGCCCCATTCCTGTAATAGCCTAAATTTTATTTATAATAGAGTAGGTTTTTTTATTCAAAAGGGGTTAGCGGCACAACTTGTAGCCCGTTTACCTGCCGCTCGCTTGTAAACTTGTTGGTTTTAATGAAAAGTTAATGCATTTGATCAATAAAAAAAAATTATTTAAAAAACAATTTCAAAAGCCAGCCAAAATGAAAATGATTTTCCAAATCCGTTGAAATTCGGTGATTCTCCATGGCTATTTTACTGGTTGCTGTTTCTCTGTTTCTTCAGAAATGAAGATTCAGAGCTAATGTGTGATCGTGCACTTCAATTACTCCCAGGTTCGCTAATTCCTCCCTTCAAATTACCTGTCCTTTGCAATATTTCAACCAAATTTGGTCTTTTTTTTAGTTCTGCAGTACGTTAGTATATCTAATGTTTGTAGGACATTTTATAGATGAGATTAAATACTTGTTCTTCTCGCTTTCACAGTAATGGATGCTTGATTGTGGCTTTCTTCAGGTCAGGTGCATATATGGTGTTTGACAAAATGCTTCATACAACTTCAAACTTACAAAACTTTTATTATATATATTTTCCAATGATCAAACTTTAAAAGTTTTAGGCTGATTGGAAATAAACACAATATAATGTGGTGTCGTCACCGTGTAAGTTGGCTTGTGAAAGGAGTGTAGATATTAAAATAAAAACTTAATTGGGAGGCTATCGAAAATCGGTATAGATGGAAAAGAGATATCGAGTCTATTGTTGTTAGAGTGAAGGGAGTGGGCGTGAGTTTTGAGCATGGGTCTCTCACCCAAGTCCCAAACACCATCCCCATGGGGTCGGGGAGGCGGGGTGAGGTGAAGGATCCTGATTGGTTGATTTTTAGATAATATTTGGAATATTTGAAACCTAAGCCACTCCATTCCCCTACCTTTGGGGGTGTGTGTTGTTTTGGGGGGGGGGGGGGGGGGGGGCTTAAGTTGTGGAGCCCACCATCGCCACATGCAACTCCCTTCGGTGTTATGATTCCACACATGTTTACCACGAGATACAATGCAAATGGTACAGATTGACTAGTAAACCCTAAGGTCTGGGCCAAGTTAAATTATTACAATGCAAACTGTCTTTTAGAATTAACAATTTATGCTAGACTTATAGTTTGATCACTTACATATAGTAGTTACGAGGAGGAATTTGTCAATATAAACATACACACACAACCTGTTTTAAAGAAGAGCCAAATCACTCGACACTTGACAGTCTTAAGAACTCGCTATCTTGCGTTTGGACCCCTCACAGCTTCCACATTAAAGGATACGTGTCCAGTTCTATTATTCTCTGCTTGCAAACAGTTCTTGAGCTCTACAGCTACATTGTTCATGGTGGGCCTTTCAATGGACGTGTGGGAAACACAGGCAATAGCCAATTCTACTACCTTCCAGGCTGTATTTATATTAAACTCCCCTTCTAACCTTGGGTCAATTAAATTATTAACATTTCCTTGTGCAACCATTGACTTAACCCGGTCAATTATATTTATGTCTTTTGATATTGCTCGTTGGCCTGTAATCAACTCCAAGAGTACCATCCCAAAGCTGTACACGTCACTTTTCTCAGTCAACCAGTTAGTTAAGTAATACCTGAAAGACAACATGCATTATATAAGTTTGGGAAAATTGAACCACGAAGAAACTTAATATATGCCTAGAGAAAGGCCGATTAACTAGCCTTGAGATAGTAAACTAAAACCTTACTATATTTTTAGCTACAGATTTAAGAAGCTAACTTACAGCATCTTATGATTTTAGCTACAAGTTTATGGTTTCTTACAAATTGTAGCAATGTATGACTTGTTTAAACAGATTGCCAGCAAGTTATTATTTTTGCTAGGTTTTCAACCATTGTCATGGGTTATAACTTATAATGATATATGTTGCTGCCTATAATAAATTGCACCTTAGTTTTTGTTTTGCAAATCATTTATAGTTGGCTGTTAAAACTAGAAAAACGTGTGAATTTCAATTCCATGCAACTATTCTTTGAAATTGAAAAGCGTTGAGAACAAACTCACTCAGGGTCAAGGTATCCACGAGTGCCGACGACTACTGTTGATTCATGGGTGGCATCTTCTGTTTTAAAAGCTTTGGACATCCCAAAATCTGCTAGTTTTGCCTGGAAAAGGTCATTCAACAATATGTTTGAAGGCTTCACATCTCGATGAACTATTGGAGGCCTGCAACCATGATGCATGTACACTAGCCCTATAATATCGAGCCATGGATGTGGAACTTGTTAAAAGTTGTTGCTTACAAATTCAAAAGGTACAAACCATATTGAGTGATCTAATCACTAACCTTCTGCCGCATCACATGCAATTTGTAACCTTCTTTCCCAGCTCAAGACATTTGGTCTTCCATCTGATCAAGTAATAAAAAAAGTAAAAGATATTACTCAAAAAGCCCTAGTGTGTTATAGAAGAGCGTGTATCAGATAGGACATTGAAATATTGACAAGAGGGCATGTGCCATTTTAGAATGGAGAAATATGTACCGTAGGTAGGTCTGGTGACTAGCTAGACAAAAACATAGGGAAAATTACCAAAATTAACATTGTTGGTGTACAAATTACCAAAGTACACAAAACGTCGGCTTAGCCAACAATTTTTCGATAAATAGCTGGCACTTTTGTCTACTTTGGTAATTTGTTAGTCAAGAATGTTCATTTTGGTAATTTTCCACTTTTCTTGTAGTGGTAATTAAATTAAGGAAATGCATTAATCACATCAAATTACCAAATAGATGCTTTTCCAAACTCCCATTAGCCATGTACTCGTAGATAATCCCCTTCTGGTTGTTGTCATTGCAGTATCCAACTAGTGTGGTTATGTTTTTATGACGGACATCCATTAGCAGCTTGACCTATAGCCAAAATTTTCTTAGTCTTCCGCTCTTCCATGTTATGGTTTATTTTCATTGCAATTTGATTTAAACAAGTCTTGTTGTAGAAGAGAGTTTACTTCTATGGTCATTTAGAAGGTTATTGTTTAAGCGCTTACTTAACCAAGCGTAATTGTAATACTAGTAACTTTATTGAAAAGCTAATAGTACTTTTTTTTTTGTATAAATGGAAGGCCTTTACAATATTGACACTTGATAGAAATTACCTCTGCATGGAATTCCTTGTACCCTTGAACTGATGATTCAGTAAGCATCTTCACAGCAACCTGGTCTTTACCATTATACCCATGGTACACTGTTCCAAACCCTCCTTTCCCAATAATCGTCTTGAAGTTGTTAGTAATACTCCTCACCTCAGAAAATGTGAACTGTTGCTTTCTCGGTGTAAACAACTCATCATCTATGATCAAATCTGCATTCATTGATTCAAACAAGGATCCCGGTCAGATTGAATAACATTAACAAAAAAATTCCTTCTAATTACTTACGCACACACATATATATAGCAATCCTGTGGTTAAGATTAAGTGGTTGCATAACATTAACAAGATCTGAAATGGAAAAAAAGAACCACCATTTTTTACTTTTAAACCAACTTCCCCCTTTTTTTTTGTTTTTGTTTTAATCTTGCGAACCTTTCATTAAAACAAAATACGGAAGTTACATCACAATAGAAGGTAGACGGGCAACAAGCTGCGCCGCCACCCCTTTTTGAATAGCGAAACCTAGTCTACCAAAGACAAATCCTTGACCCCCTGGAGATGAACTGTTGCTGTGGACAACCCGTTGGACCCTGGTCAAGAAACGAATAGCTTCTGGCGCTACGAATAACTTCCCTTTCTTTTTTAACGTTTATAATTTTTTCATACGTTAATATTAAAAAAACCCACCATAAAAACGAGTACTTTATTATCTTTACTTTATGATAGTCTTTTTTTTCTAATTTAAAAAAAAAATCTTACATGTTATTAGATTCCATTACGTGATTGCGTGATATGCCTTATTTTCAAAGAGCATTCACTAAATTGAGAGGATCTGAATGTCCAAATTAAGTTCACATTCCAACTTTGGTGAGACTCGTAGTCTCAATTTAGTGATGATCTTTGACATAACAAATCATGTAAAATTCATTTAGTTCTAATTGTGCACTCAACAAGTCAATGTGAATTTGTGAACATTACAATCATATTATAATACAGAGTCTTACCATTTCAAATTTATAAGCGTATAATTTTCTTGAAACATAAACTTTCAACATTAAGCACGAACTTACCTTTGCTGTTAGCAGATCCTACTTGTTGATCGTTGTTCACCCTTTGTTGATTTCCTAAACGGAAATGTGTCATTAATATATAAATATTGATTGATTTTTGGTAGAAATTATAAATTGCATTGATGTACATTTTACTACAGTCTCTTTTCGAGAGGACACTTATTTTAAAAAGAAGCGTACTATAAAATAGAGTTGGGATGGTGCCCAACAGATGAACTAATACACAAAGGTTTTGGATATAACCGAGATGAAATATCCGGGCTTTCATCGCGAGAAGCAACATTGATTCACCAAATTGATAACTTCGATTAAAAGGTTAAGACTGTAAAAAATATATGTAGTTCGCGAGCTACATATATATACCTCATGTGAGCTACATATTTGTAGTCTCGTGAGGTATATTTGGTTATATGATGAGAATGTTAACAATCTTACGCACCTGTTGTTTTCCTTCTTTTAATTAACCATACGGCGACTAATGCAGCCAACAGCATGAAGAGGCCGCCAACTGTTGCCGACACTGGTATAACAACTTTATTACCCTTCTTTTTTCTACATGAACCATCGAGACACGAGCTTAAATCTTCACCACTAATTGATTCAATGCTGACAATATAGTTAATGTTAGTACAAAGGATACAAGTGTTTGATTTTTCTTGGAGTTTAGTTATAAAATGAGTAGCAAACCTCAGCAACAACGATCCTTTCTTTGACTTTGCTAGAAGTTGTGTGGGAAGTGGTCTCGTGAAATTGTTTCCCCTTAAGTTGCTACAAGGCATGTAAGATCATTAAGCATCGTGTAAGAGGTTTTGATATTGTTAGTGTTGCCCAGGATGTTAAACATATTTAGGATCAATAGGATAAATTACCTAGATTAAACAACTTTGAGTATGCACAATCTGTTGTGCAGAGAATCGGATGAATGGGGGGTTGGGGAATGAGAGAATATGCACACCTAATTATATTATTCCCCACACAATTATGTTACAGATGAAAGGCTTATATAGCCTTGCTATTTGGCAGTTACATAACCGCTATTTTACTAACCGACACAACTACAAATTAATGAATTATACTTCATTTGATTAAGATTTCTTGATTATTTTTCTTCCAACGGTTAGATACATAGCATCTAGAGTATATGGTTTCTTCATGTATGAGGGTTCCTTTACCGGTTCAAATACAATGTCTCAAAAACGTGCGAAGTGTGCGAAGTTTAAGAAGGGATTGTTAGCTTGCTTAGGAAGTTTAAGAAGCCGTTGACTGATGAAGTGTCTTTGGCTTTGTCTTCATTTCGTGGCTGCCTTTTTCTGCTTATTTTATTGAAGCTATGGTTATTGTTAGGGTTTAGTTATAAAGTTTGGGTTTTATGGATTGGTTCCGGTATGGCGGTTGCTCCGGTTATGGCTAGCCAAGGGTTTTGTGAACAGAGGACCCAAAGACCAGTTTCCCGAGGTGTTTTCTCTCCACTGCTTTTCCGGTGAGTTTCCTGCTTCCGTGGGGTTTTGGACGGTGTCGTTCTGAAGCTTTGGATGTGGTGCCCTGAAGCGGTGGTTGGTCACAGTTGTTGCGGTCCCAGTCATGGTGGTGGAGCTGAAACGAGTGATGACTAAGGGCGGTGAGGGAGGTAACAATATAGGTTGAACATGGAACTACATGTGAAACAATGTTCGTCTCAGAGTTCAACTTCTGTTCTTAATAAGGTATATAAGAAACGGTTTTCAATAACATGAAAGCATTCAAAAATCTGATTGAGGTTTATATGTGATATATTATTGGGTATGCTAATCTTATGTATTTCTGAACACTTGGTCCATACAAAACTCGGTTCCCACCGATATTGCCTTCAAAATCGCTTCTTTACTTTAGGTATGTTATTTTATGTCCCCATTTTCCTTCCTTTCGTTTGTTAATTTTAGTAATGGTACTAATAGTGTTTGATTTACTTTGTTTTTGTTTTTGTTTTTGTTTTTGTAGTCAGCCAATGGGGGAAGATGCACCTGTAAGTGCTTTTAGTTAAAATTCCAAGCTTGATTTTAGTTAGAATCCATTTTTTTTTATTAAACTATACAAATATGATTTTAATGGCTAGGTTGAGTGTAATGGGTCAAAGAGGTTGCTTTATGTTAGAAACTCCAAATAAACACAAAGGACCGTAGATAGATTTGTTATGAAGTAAGTAGGATTCTTGACTCCATAAACATAAAAAATATGTATTTGTATTTGCTTTTTACTACAATAGGTAGGTCAAACCATCACTTAAACTACATGAAGAGGGATTTAAGGATGTTTAAGTGGGGAGACTGTAATTGAAATGAGATGCAATGGTTATCAATTTTTTTTTCTATTTGAGACTATGATCATGGTCGACTATATATCTCTTAAGGACCTGTTTGCTCTGCTTTATACGTATGATTATCCGTTTTAGCTTCATTTGTGTCCGTCTAAAGAAGGTTTCGGTCGAAGGTTTAAGTCAAAATTGGTGTTGTTTGTGTGTTTTATAGACTATTTGACGAGGATCGATTTTGTGTTATAAGTTTTGCCCTGCATAAGGTGCTCTCTTTTTTAGCTTTGTCTGTGTTTGGCTAATTTGATTCTGTTTAAGTGTTTTGAGTTAGAAGTTGATTGTTTTTACACGTATGGTAAATATTGTTGATGAGTTTTGATTTGTGTGTTAGAAGTTTTGCCTTCTATAAAACATCTATGGTCATTTAGGTGTTATTGTTAAAATGCGTATCAAATGGAAAGAGTGTTTAGTTTTGTGCTTTTGTTGTTGGTTTTAATAACCTTTCTTCCCAAGTGGTTGTTGTTTTTTGTCATTGCGTAAGATCTTCAATGGCTTTCAAACCAATTGTTGACATCAACGAAGCGGACGATGCTGAACCAATTGAAATCAGAGTCATAAAAAGTGGATCTCATTTAACAAGAACACAGAACTGTGCGACCTCTTTGTGGACAAGCAGGTTAGTCTGAACATTAGGTATTTTACATACGATACATGATTGACTAAATCTGCTCCATGTGTGTTGTCTGTGTATGGTTCCAAAATGATGGGCTTTGATATTGCTCTTTTAATAAAAGGGAAATCTTGCATTTGTCAAATAGAAAAGAGTTGTAGTTGAACAATAAGATGCAGGCACAAAACACTTCATGTATTTCGTTTTGCAACCCCGGGACGCTCCCGGGGTATAAAGCTAGTTAAAAAAAAGAAAAAAAACTCATCTCGTATAAAAGCTTCCTCCCATCCCAAACCCTAAAAACTCACTCTCTCTTCTCACTCCCTCCTTCTCTTTCTCCTGCAAACCACTCCTCAAACCCTAATCCTAGTCAAGTGCAACCACACACACCAGACTATCTTCTCCGTCATCACTATATATTCACAACAGTTTCCTATATATATTAACAAATTAGGACTACTACAAATTCTAGAAAAAGAAAGCTTAGGGTCGGGATGAGTCGGAGCTTAGGGATACCGGTGAAGCTGCTACACGAGGCCGTCGGTCACATGTAGAACTGAAAAGCGGAGAAGTATACAGAGGCATTCAGGTGGATTGTGAAGATAACCGAAACTCTCAGGTCAAAAACGTAACCTTCACCGCTAAGGTTTGTTAATTCGTTCTAATTTTCCTCAATTAATCACAAAACTATATATGTCTGTCTTTATTCTTTTATACTTAGTTGTCATCATTTAAGTGGTGGTGGTGTGGTGGCGGTGGTGGTGGTGGTGGTGGATCTACATTGGATCTCACCTGAATCACCCCATCTATCCTCCTGAGAAGTTTGGTTTCAAACTCTGGTTCGAACAGGAGGAGTACGCCATGCTAATGTGCCTTGGAAGATCCATATCTCAGGGTCAGGCGCTGATGAGCACATTGAACTATCCATGTGGCTGAGAGCCCTCACAGCCCAGGCACAATGACGCAATTATGAGGGGCGCGGTCTACTACTGAGCTAATAGCCCATCGTGCGAGGGTGGTGGTGGTGGTGCATCTTCCATTGACGATATGTGAAGCTTTGAGAGTTTCTGGATCTTGGAGTTTAGTTGTTTATTTCCTTGCCAGTGTTCTTAAGTTTAATGATATTAGCTAAGGGCTTTGGTGGTGGTCCTTGAGTGGTCCTTGAGTTTAAGGATTGTTCTTTTTATCCCTCTAAAAATCTTGGTTTTAACATTTTGAGACGCTTCGTATAATATGTCATGTATCTTTTACCGATTCGGCTGGGTTTTTAGTGCTTCTTCATGTTGAAGTATTAGGTGTTAGCATTGGATTTATAGATTGTTTTAGGTTAGGTATTGAATATTGATATTAGCGTTTTGCATTTTTTTAACCTTTATAATAGATGTTAATATTAGAGCTATACATTGTTTTAGGTTAGGTATTGAATATTGATATTAGAGTTGTGCATTTTTTAGCCTTTATAATAGGTGTTAATATTAGCGTTATACATTGTTTTATGTTAGGTATCAATATTAGTATATTAGAGTTGTACATTTTTTTAGCCTTTAAGATATGTGTTAATATTTGAGTTACATTGGAGTTATACATTGTTTTAGGTTAGGTGTTACCATTGGAGTTGTACATTGTTTTAGGTTAGGTATTAATATTAGAGTTATATATTGTTTTAGGTTAGATGTTATCATGTTAACATTAGAATTATACTGTTTAAGGTTAAGTGTTAACAACGAAGTTATACACTATTTTAGGTTAGGTGTTAACATTGGAGTTATACATTGTTAATTGTTTTAGGTTAGGTGTTACCTAAAGCTTTCCTGCATGTAAATGTGAAGTACATTAGTCTATTTCATATGTAAAATTGATCGATGTGTCATATTAGATTTCTTAACCTCGGGACGCTCCCAGAGTATAATCTAGTTATACTATATATTAAAACACAAATAAGTTGCTACAGTAACTACAGTAACATCAAATTGAAATTACAATTTAACCTTTGTTATATCAGAAATTACCATAGTAAAAGAAAGAGAAACTCCAAGTTGTCGTCGACTTATTAAGAAAAAAAGGTTAAACCGAAAAGAGGTGACCGAATTACATGTCGGAGCCCTTGATTTGTCACAACATGTGATCGGTACCGTCCTTATACCGGTGATTGGGATGAAGGCAAAATTGATGATGGGCTGGAAAACTGGTCTTGGGTCTCCACAACCAGAGGCGATTGATGAAAAAGATCAATAAACTTTAGAAATAATAACTATTGTAGATAAAGGTGAAGGTGATCATGGAAGAGACAGAAGATGATAAACAGAGAGATATGTCAGGTTGTTTGTGTTGGTGTGTGTGTGGTGGGTGGGGGGGGGGGGGGGGGGGGGGGGTTGATTATTGTGGGATGAGGGAAAGTGGCATACAAAAGCAAGAATCACGTGAACATTCATTCCAATAAATTATTTTGAAGTTTTAGGTTTTGTTAGTTATTTAAAAGGTAAAAGGTCTGTAGTTTGCGGACCACATCTGAATGCACATTTGTAGGAGAAGAGGTGGACCAAAGGTCTGCCGTCTGCAAGAAAAAAACTGTTTGTTTGTTAAAGTTTGTAGCATAACCTAAAATTATAACCCACCATAACCATAACCATAACCAACCACAACCCACCATAACCATAACCAACCATAAATTGTAGACAAATCATTGCACTAGGTATTTTTAATTATTAAACTTGAAAACAAAACCCAAAGTAAGAGTTGTTGAACTTTGTAAATTGCAAGGAAAATATTTTAATGCGTATATGCGCAGATTTGTTAATAATTAGAACAACCCGGCATGGTTAATAATTAGAACCTGACATGGCTACAACCATAACGACTACTTCAACACCATAAAAGAATTCTATCACAAATCCTTCGTTAATTAAACTGGGACAACAAGAAATTCACCATCATAGCCTCAAAACATTGCTTGTTTACCCCGCAATGTAGCAGTTGCTGCCTCCCTCTCTTATGTATTATAGCTTTCATCAATAAATTTTGAGCTTATGATATTTTTGTTATAAACGTGTGTCAACCATTTGTACAAGTTATATGTATAAATGTGCACAACCAGGTTATGAGGTGCAAGAATGGGGAGGGAAGAGGGAGGAGAAGGCGGTGGGGGAGGGGAGGAGAAGGCGACAGAAGGTGGGGGAGGGGGGAGAAGGTGGTGGCGGAAGGTGGAGGAGGGGGGGAGAAGGCGGGTGGCGACGGAAGGTGGAGGGAGGGAAGAAAGAGGAGGTGAAGGATGTCTAATGATGAAGATGAAATGAAGAAAAAAGAAAAGAGAAAGAAGAAAAAAGAAAGGAGAAGGGGGAGAAGATGTGAGAAGTGGTTGGAAGACTTTGATCTATGTCTGCACCAAGAAGAGGTCAGAAAAACCTTTTTTAGTGAAAAATCTTCCAAAAAATAAACAATCTGCAGACCCCAAACGTCTGGCCGCATCTGCACGGCCCAGACAAAAGAGGTCAGAAGTATTTCCGGGAAAGAAACAAACACCACCTTACATTGTGTTAACTTTTTAAACATTATGGTATAACCCATACTAACATTGGTGTTGATATCGAACCGACACCAACATTATTTTCTATGGTTTTTGCTTAATATAAGGACAGGTTGATATTATTTTGGGCATATCACGGCTATGTTATCTTGGTTCTCTCTTTCTATTGCTATAACGAGTGTCGGTACTATACCAAAATGTGTAATTTTTAAATTATTAATATGAATATTCTGATAAGGACAGGTTGATATTATTTTGGGCATATCACGGCTATGTTATCTTGGTTCTCTCTTTCTATTGCTATAACGAGTGTCGGTACTATACCAACTATGCAACAAACCGATACCAACCTGAATACCGCCGTGAAGCGCGGGGTACCCAACTAGTTGCATTTAAAATGCAACGAACTTATACCAACCTGAATACCTCCGTGAAGCGCGGGGTACCCAACTAATTGCATTTAAAGTATGGAGTTTATTCATGTTTCAGGGTCACTTTATTTAGCCTACAAGATGAGGTCTGAACCTGGCAACGAATTGACAGAAACTACATCCCAAAACTGTGATTACAGATCCTATATACCAGGTGACTTACAGAATCCTCAGGTGGTCTTGTCGAGCGAGAAACTCTGGCACGTTACCTGTCAAGTTATTGTAGGACAAGTCTCTGAAGAAGAAACATAGAGAAATAAGCACTTTGTGCAACAACTTTATATTTTAAAAGACTCAAATTTTATAAGAGAGGATCACTTACAATGATTCTATCATAGTGAGATTAGCTAAGGCAGTAGGTATCTCTCCATTCAATCCGCTAGAGGAAAGATTCCTGCAATATTTTTGCTTGAGTAATTGTTAATGGTTGCAAAATGGAGCTATTACATGGTGATTTCATGAAATGAAACACATACAGGGTAATGATTTTAGCTGCCTGTAGGTCACTATAGTTGCAGCCTAGACCCTCCCAAAGAGAGGCACGCGGAATGCATGGATCTCCTTGCCAGTTTTTCTTTAAACCATATGTTGACTTGATACTCCAGATTGCAGCAGCTAATTTACCAGAAAGAAAAAGGGGGAACACCATTTTTAAATGTATAAAACAAATGCTACTAGTAACGCACATGTATAAATATACCGTCTTGGTCTTCTGTTTGCTGTAGTTGGAACTGCATTATACGGTACATCTCTATTGCATTGATGAGTGGAGGTAGGGTTGAACTAAGTGATCTAATTATTTCAAAGTTATAGCTTGACAAATCGGTAAGAGGGTTTGTGTTTTGAAGGGTGAATGTGCTAGTTGATGGAGAAATATCCGGTCTATACCATCGCTTCCCATTCAGATAAATGCCAAATTCTCTGGTTTGGTTGCTTTGTAGTATTTCGACTTCCGCAAAGTGAACATAAAAGATGTACTTAACGGAGATAGAAGTGTTCAACACCAGGGATATATTATCTGTAGAGATACTAGGTGTAATGGCAGTTCTCATGACTCGTGATGGTATGTTTAAAGCGCCTGGAGTAATTATATTAGAAGTCTTTGCCACTCTAGTGCCAGGCAAAGTCCACGGATACCATAATCGATCATACCTATCATCTGGGTACCTGTGTTAGCAAAAGAAAAAAAAATGAATATAATATAATTTTACGAAGTTGCTCCCTTGACATGGGAAGTTTAGATAAAAAAAATCTATATCTATACTAGGTTATATTGCAGGATAGACAAATCTAATATGAAGTGACAAAATGTGTTTTACGATTTAGCATAGAAATTAATGTACTATAATATGAGAAAGCAACAATTTGAATCATGTAAATAAGAATGAAAATGTATATTAAAGAGATAATGTATATTTGAATGAGGAGCAGAGGCAGAAGGAACCATTGTAGGGCGTGATTGGGGTGGTGGTCTTAAATGTGTAGCTTTTTTAAAAACGACTAATTTTGACCTATTCTTCTGTAGATGAAAACAAAACTCACATTTATAGTTGCATTTAGTGTAAAGTATTCATTGGAAACTTGTTGATCACACGGGTTAATATTTTATTTTGTTTTTTATTTATTACTAGGTTAGAAAACCTAATATTACATGAGATTGGATGATAAAATATTAAATGGTATTTAATAAGCGTAAATATACAAAGAATTAGTTAAGAAAATAAATATTAAATAAATAAAAGATAAACATGAAATTATGATTTGATAGTATTATTTTATATGAGAGATAATTGAGATAATCATAAAATTTTTATTACTATATAGTAAACTAATAATACTAAAGATAAAGATTAACAAATATTGGGTTAATTGGTTTATTTATAACCTAATTTTTTTGCAGGAATTTAATGGTAGGGATAACCTCACCAAGTGACATGTGTCCCCACCCCAATCACTTAATTATATATAGATATGAAGGGATGTGGGCATAAAGCCATGTGCAAAAAGGATAGCCCCATACCCAGGAAGCCCAAAAGATACTTAACAGAAGAGAAGTCTGGATGAGCGGGAGCACAAAGGCGGATCATGTGCAGGCGCGTGCAGACATATCAGGCGCACTACCATGTGTCACAACTGCTCTAAGTTTACTTGTAAGTAAAGCATAGTGGGTAATAGGGAGACAAATGTACGAACCAATCAGAGTGAAGGAACGTGTCGCATACAAAATGCTGCACATCCCACCAATCAAAGATTTCCATCTTGGAAATCCTTAATATCTCCTTCCGTGTCGTGGGGACTAAGGGTACACTTTACAGGGACGTGAGACTAATTAGGAGCTCTAGCACAATTAACAGTTCTAATCCCACGAGTGCATCATGCGCGCAAGGGACAACAAGTACAACGCTTATGCGGTTTGACCAATCAGCTTACACAAGACCACCTCACCAACGGTCTCCACTAACGGCAAACAATAGATCAAACAATAGTACAACATGAAAAGAGAAACAACTAATTAGGGGCAGGCGCACCTGTAACCTACAGGCGAACGTCACGTGTCCACGCCCTAAGCAATCACCAATCACGATCCGGCTCGCGGGGTAAGTAGAGGTGGTATCGTTTCCACTTTTTAAATTTTTTATTATCAACTTTGTCTCTTACTAACTAGAGGTTAGTGAAGTTGGACCCTTGCGCATTACAAACTAGAGGTTAGTGATGTTGGCCCATGTAAGAACCTATTTAAGGAAGGTTTGTTCTCCTTGAATAGGTGACACACTTTTGGCTAACACCGACAGCTACTAACGTAGTAACCAACACCTTCCTTTTTTGTCTCATAGTCATCTCCCTCTCCGAACACTTTCTCCATTTCAGGTCATCACTATTACCGTTTAATCCTAAGTATTTAGCGAAGGATTAAGCTTGTGGACTCATTGGTTTAGCATCCCTAATCGTAGGTAGACGCGTGTTTCTTCAATATATATAATAAAACGATTGGGTGGAGACACCTGTTACTTGGTGAGACATCCCCACCTTTGAATTCCCTTCAAATATTTAGGTTATAAATAACCTAATTAACCAAATATTTATTTGTTCATAAATAACCCTTGCATTCCCTCGAAGAGGGAATTTGACATGCAAGTATGCCACATCAGTTGGGATCGGTGACAGTCAATAATTGATAGTTAAAAGGTGGACAACATGTTAGTTTTTCCTCCTCTTCCTCCTAATTAATTATGGATGCTTATCTTTTAATTAAAGATATTATTTCTTATACTTAATTAATTAACGATACTTATTATATTATTTCTTTCTATCTTACTTAATTATAGATAATTTTAATTAACAATAGTTATTATATTATTAACCAAATAAATTTAATATTAATACCTTACATAAACGTATATTTTTTTAACTTAAAAACTTCACCAAATTCAAACTTTTGTTAGCTAAAATACTAGAAATGAAAAATAATTGTTTTTGTAAATGATATCTAAAAATTTTCAAATACTTGATGTGTTTGAGTGATAAATAATAGCAAAAATATTATATATTAAATAATAAAAAAATAAGTGATGACTGTACATGTTAATAAATTATCTTATATCTTATTCTATTAGTACCTTATATCATTTTCAGTCGTAAAATGCATATGTTTCTTAAACACTATTTTTTTATTAGTTATATAACGTTATATTTAGCAACCCGAATTTGATATATAATTAATTGATACTAAGCCGAAATCAAAGTATCTAGTTCATAGAAGATCAAGGACCGTACCTTATATGTTATATATATTTATACTATTTAAGAAATTCAATATTCTAACCTGACTCGTTCATTTGAACCAAAACTGAAGCGGTTAGCCATGGAAAGCGATGTTGACGGAGGTGCATCCATGGTGAAATCCAAAAGCCTCAGTTCTATTGCTGAAATGAAAGGATCCCCTTTACCTGTGTTCACAAGGCAAATGTGTATGTAATCTGATGTGGCCAGGTGTATTATCTCATTGTAATATATGCTAGACTGGTCTTCAATAGCTACTGTACTCCAAATATCTGCTCCAAGATAGACATCAAATTCCAGAGGTTGACCTTTAGAGTCATAGTTCCCATACATATACCACAACCTTATCAAATACGTATTATTCTTCCCTTGTGTGGGTCTGAGAGTGTAGCAGTTTCGCCTATTTTGTGGAAAACTCCTAAGAGTTGTGAGAGAGAGATCAAGGGAGCCATAGTTATATTCGGGTAATATTTCTCCACTTACTCCACCTTCTACGAAACCTGCATCTGAAACATAGTTTATGCCCGTTTTTTTATCAGTGTATTTTGAACCTTCAGGTATTCCACAATCTATGCTGATGAAACCTGCAAAAAAAAAGTTAATATGTTAATAGTTTTATTTAATGCATATATTTTTTTTCAAAAAAAAAAAAAACATTTGTAGATGTACCGGATTGATCATTCTGGGCATGAACCATAGATAAGGTGAGCGCCACATGAAGAATGCAAACGGTATAGAAACTTCTTAACATTTTCATTTCTACGTGTAATGCAAGAGATATCATGTTAATGTTTTACTTTGATTGAAGTATATTTATAATGTAGTTGGTGTTTACATATTATATTGTTTGTATGAGATCAGGCTTATGGATTCAAGAAATTAACTAGTTACAAATATTGCAACTTGTCATGTCTATAATGTACTAAAAGAATTGTAAAAACAAATTAACTATATAACTTTAATGATGACAAGGAAACTTTTGAAAAAAACTTAGGCCATATTTCATAATGTTATTGAAAAACCGTTATTACATTAATAACGGTATTGAGATGCTATGAAGCGTGTAATATGAATTTTTTGTTTGTTCTTGCCTCATCTTTATTGAGGCTTTTCAAGCTTCATGGTCATTTAGGAAAAGTTTATTGTGTCTATTTGTTGCATATTTACAGTAATTTTAGACTGAATTATTGCACAGACTTGTTCAAAACTTCTTAGTCAGGACTCAGGGTCACCATTACATTGATCAGGTATAGTATAGTATAGTAGGTCATTCTCATGCAAATATATTTGTATGTGGCTAGGTGGACGGGTTGCCGGGTTGGTAAAGGGTTAAACTGGGTTGAACACATTGGCGTAGCTTCTTTGGGGCGGCCGCCCCCGAAATTTTCGCTCAGAAGTTCCGATTATTTAGTATTCGTATAGAATTTTTTTGGTATATACGGTTTCAACTCTCATAATCGGTGACTTCCGACCCCCGAGATTTTCACTCAAGCTTCGCCACTGGTTGAACAGAAAACATGTCGGATTGGGCTAAGCTGTAGACTACTTATATTTTCATTTTTATGTGTAGTTATTATATTAATTAATATTACAAAAACAATATTATGACAAAAGTGATCTGAATATTTTTTTGATAAAACGGTTTAAGTTTTAACCCCTTGACCCGTTATCCTTTTAGCTTACTTTTTTGTTCCGGTCCTTTAAGGAAAAAAAAAACGTAACCAAAATCAATTTGTTCATAAGAAAATAGTTTGATATTGCCACCTCTTAACTATGAAGTCCTTCGATTTCTCTTGAATATGAACATAACGTATAGTCTTGGCAAGCATAGCAGATAAAACTTGGTATCGTCTATTTCAGATAAATGATTACTCAAGTTGTATGAGGTAAACATAATTTGACTTTTCATAACTTTTGATCCATTTGAGATAAACGTAACCTAAAATCGACCTTTTTAAGTAAACGGATTGAAATTGTCCTCTCGAGTAGCTAGCATTAGGTTTGACTAGATTATTTTAAGATCCTATAGTTATAATTATAAGCTATGCATTCTCATCGGTACGGAAGGAAAGTGTTTGGTCATTTCTAAGAGCATTCACATTAGGTTACTCATATTTTTTGTAAGTGAATCCCTCATATTTTAGGATGAGATTGTGAGTGGAGGAGATGGGGAACTTACTGTTCACTGGTATATATATTTGGGGGAAGTTTTGGGAAATTTCAGTGAAACACAGTTTTTGTGTTTTTATTTATTACTATTTTTTATGTAACATGTAGATGGGGATGAGGAACCTAGTGTGAATACTCTAAATAACAATCTGTACTCTCACTATTAAAAGCTATCAAATCTCTACCTGTTTTGAGATGATCATCCATTCCTCAGTTTCTTTTGTCTTGGTTTTCTATCCCGATAACTGATAACTAGTTACAATTAAAGTTGAGGGACTTGTAGGGAAAATTTTGTACTCATCAGATAATTTCCTGAATAATTTGAGAGTGCTGAAATTACTTTCTGATCTAAACTATTCGATGGTTCTATCGACATCGAATGAATCAACCGGATACAATTATACAAACCAACTATGGGCTTTGCCCCTTGGACCCTTTGCTCCGCACTCTCCTAGCTTGAATGAAGTCTATCATTAAACACATTGATCAACAAGTCAACTCAATTACTCTAAAATATTTATAACATGACTTGGTGTTTAATTATAACTATAAACATGTCGTTTTCTTGCAAATAATAAATAAGAAAACATGTCAAATCGGCATGCTGTAGCAAAGTTTTAAACAATCAGTTGTAGGTTTTCCATAGTACATAATATCCCTATTTTATATCGTTGACTTCTGAAATAGTCTTCCTAGATAATTTTGGCTATCATCATTGGCTAGCATAAATTATATATGAAGTTATGTACTTGATTTGGGAGTAGGGAATTTAAATAATGTATGCCTTGGTACAGCTGACTAGAGACTAGAAAAGAGACCAATTCATATATATGCAAAATATTTTTAACTAGAGCAAACTCGGTGCATGAGGTCCCGCATGCGCAAGGTCCGAGGGGTGTCGGGCCAATTTGGGCATGATGTAGTGGTGAAGCATTAAGTAGACCACTAGACCGGACGGTGCCCTGGCCATCACCTTTTCTTTTTGGCTCAGTAGTAGTGTAAACTTGTCCGTTTTCATCCAAATATTTAAAATACTATTGACGCCGGCTATCAAAAACCGTTTTTGTGTTTAGTGATGCTTACTCAATAACCGTTCCCTCTATTTTATATAACCGTCCTTAATTCGAATTTAATAACTGTTCCCACTAATTTTTGAATTCAAAATTTTTCATAGTCGCCTATAAATTAAAGGTATAAATGCATTA